>OY744477.1:62172272-62802272 GCA_963556175.1 Tipula confusa | reverse complement strand
ATATATATATATATATGAAATGTAAAAAGTGATTTGCACCCATCACTCGTTAATTTATTTTCAAAAATTTCAGTTCAAATTTTATTTTCAGTTGCATTTTCAAGAGGCTTTGTTAAATACTCGTTAAGTCATTTGAGTACAATTTAATTAATTTTTATTGGTTAAATAACGTTATAGATAAAATAAAAAAACTATTTGTTTGGTTCTTAGCTAAACTAACAAAGTTCCGTCAAGTTAACTTAACGAAAAAGTGTTAACAAATAAACAAATTAAAGTTTAAATAAATGATATAAATAACTAATGATGATATAAAGTAATTATATAAATAACCTTTGATTTAACTATTGTTTAAATTGGTAATTTTCTTCAAGTTATTTTCGTTAAGTTTGTTTTGAACCGTTTTGGCTTTTTGGTCTTAACAGAAAAAAATTAAAAGATCTTAATATCACAGCACTGATCGGTCGAGACTTTACAATTGTTAATTCATCTTAAATTAGGCCTGCCGAGTAATAAAAGTTTGAGATGAAGAACTATCAAATAATTAGCAATTATTTCGAAATAATTGTTTCTATCAATAATTCTAATTTACCTTTTAAAATCATTTAACATTTCGTTAAATTTTAAATTTTTCGTTAAATCCTTTGAGCACAGTTAAAAAAAAAATATTTGGTACTTTATGAAAAACGTTATATAAAAAATATTTCGTTGGGTCATAAAATTGAAAATTTTCGTTAAGTTATTAATGCGTTGTTTAGATGGGTTGCAACCGTGCACTTATTTATTTGATATATATGAAGCTTTAGTGGAAGCGACAAGGACTTGTAACAAAATACTGAAATTCGAGTGTTAATTTGGAAAGCACCGCAAAATATTTTTAAAAACCTTTCGATTTGCATAACTGCATCTGTTAACATGCTACACTCGACCAAATTATTTTTTAATTATTATTAATAATTATTATTAATTAATAATTTTTTTTTTTTTGGGGCGCCACTTGTGGAAATTATACCATGTAAAAACTAATCTAGCGCCCTGTGTAGCAGCAAATTAACCAAGTACTTCATAGTAGAACTCCCAATCAAACAACAACCACAGGAACTAAACACAACATAATATATGGCAATAAAAAGGTTCAGGAGCATGGAGAAAAAATTTGAGTCAGGCGGAAAATGGAAGAGAAAGAACAACTGCAACACATTTAACAGAAGTTAAAATAAATAATTAATGATATTATCTGCCACTGCATAATATTTTACGAATTTCGAGTATCACGATAAAATTGAGAGTAGTTCCAGTCAATATTGACTTTGGCCAATAATACTACGTTTTAAAGCAATAAACTTAAAGCATATACAACAGTGGGAGAAAATACGATATAACCTACAAGATATCGAGAGGCTCAGCATACTATTCGATTCTTTAACTCTTCTTATCTTTTCATTTTAGATATGCACCGGGAAATTCAACGAGTCATTCAAGATAGATCACTAAACTGAGATAATCTTTCCAAACCATTTGTGAATACAAAATAATACAAAAAGGCATATAATGACGAAATGTCAGCCCCCAAACGGACCGATCAGATAAACAAGTCAAACAGTTTAATTTCGTCAAACCCATTTATCGATAGAATGAACTAACTTCATGTCGGTGGCAGAATCGCAAATAGTGTAGTACCATAAAGTACCTAAGATCCAGTGATATTACCTCTGAGATTCAGATTAGCTCGCCTCATTCTGAAAGACCTAAGAAAATAAGTCCGAAGAAGATAAGTTCGTGAGGTAAGTTCGTGAGTTATGTTGATAACACATAATACCTAAAGTCTTTGTACTTTGATCTCTTCAATTGCCTCTGGAAGCGTAGTTTCAAACTTTTACACTAACTTTTGTAAAATCCGAATGCAGTACCATGATTCACGATCAAGCATCTTTATGAACCTAAATTTCGTGAAATTTTCCGTTCCATAGAATTACATGAAAATTTGTATCCGATGGTTCCACTAATATCTGCCGATACATCTTTTCAATATTCACATTTAAAGAAATTAGATTTTGGCGAAATCAAATCAGGGTGATGTTGATGTTGAAGTTGCTGTTTTGCAGTATTCGTTAAACACGAATCAACGTGTCACATGCACACAGAGAAAAATGTAATGAAATTTAACTAAAACTGTAATGATAATCATTGAATTCGTAGTAAATTTTTGGTTAATTACAATGTAGTTAAAATAACTATTTATTGTTACTACGATGTGGTGAAAACTTTCACTACACTGTTCTTAAATTCACCGATTTGTAATGAAATTTAACTTCAAGTTCAATGAAATGCAAAACGGATGTAGTGAAAATAATTACCATACTTTTAAAACCGTAATGAAATTTACCACAAATTGTAATTACATTGACAACAATCAATGAAAAGTATTACAATATTTTCATAGCAATAATGAAATTTACTACAGAAATCAATGAAATTAACAATTATTGTAATGACTCTTTTGATATTTTCATTACATGGTAATGAAATGAACCACTACAATTAATGAAAATTCAAAGATTTGTTCTGGAAAGAAGAAAATTAAAAAATTATTTTTTTTATGAATTTTGTGACTTATTTTCTTTATTACATGAATTATGAAATCAATTTATTTTTACATACAAATATATTAATGATTACAAGAACATGACATTTCGTTTTAATTTATTAAAAAAGTGCATAAGAATTTTGTTAATATTATTTAATATATTTTTAAAATATACGTATTACATTTTGAATAAAAGTTTTTTTTTAATTTAAAGTTAGGATTAAAATATTTTTTGTTGATTTTTTAGATGTATTGTACATTATTATATTATTTTATATCTTTAAACTAGAGAGCCATCAGAAATTTTGTGGCTGGTAGATGAAAAATATTCAAAATTAGTTTTTTCATCAATATCAAACATAATATGTATGTAAATTTACAGACATTTTTTTTTGTAAACACTAAACATATGTAAATACACTAATCATATGTATGTCGATCTCTAAAAAGGAAGTATCCGTTTTGTGGAAAATATTGTCCGATACAATATGATAACTATTATTCACAAATGCAATAATTGGCTGAATGGATCCATACCAAAATCGATTAGAGTTTTCATCTATTAATTTAAGTTTCTGCGTTGCGGAGGTAACTTGTAGTGCAATATTTGAAAACCAATCAGAGCCCTTTCATCTGCAATGTTAGAAAATATACATTTTTAAAATATCTAGGAATATTAGAATCTTTAAAATTCAAATGTTACATACTTATATTAATTAGTCTCAAAAATTCGTAATATTTTATATTAACTCATCAACATGTTTTTGTATTTTAGAATCTTCTGAAATTATTCCACTGAATTTTAAAGGAAAATTTGACCATTTAACATGCAGATTCAGAGATTTTTCTTTACCAAATAACAGAATGAAATCTAAATAAATCTGTAATGGATCAAGATAATATTAGATTGTTCATATTTAAAAAAATATATATGTTACCCGACGTAATCTTTCAAATATACTAAACAAAGGCCATTCTGAAAATATTTCGTTCGCAGGTATTGTCAAAATATCTGACGTCTTACACTAAAAGTCTCTTTCCACTTTTGTTTCACAGCCAACCAGATTTGCGCATCAAATTTCAGCCAGTTTTTGTTTTGTGCACCTGATAAAAGTATATTTTATATAATATGTTGTTAATTCATTGACTATATTAGCAAATTTTTTTACGTGTTTTTTGTATAACTATTCCAGAATAGTTTGAACTAGTCTGAAATTGTTCTACTGTTTTTTGAACATTATAAAAAATAGCTATACAAATACAGTACTTTCATCTGTAGAAATATTCAGTACTAACAGTGATGGTGGTGGTGAAGATAGCGAGAATACAGATGATTATGGTTGAAAAACTTGGTCGCACGGATTTTTTTTTCAATTTTTTTTATATTAAAACACATTCTTCGGTCTGATTTACTTTGACTTTATACTCGCCTGGGAGTACTGTTTTAACTATAATTGTTTCCACTAATTCTTGATCATTTTTAGGATAAACACGAATCAAGGGAAACTAAATCAACCGCAACATCACCACCATCACTAATAGCACCGCTAACATTTAAAAATTTGATTATAGGTATACTCACCAATCTAAAAAAAAATTAACTGCACTTTCAGATTAAAAAATAAATAAAAATCACTCAAAAGACAAAAAACTTGGAAATGCTACGACTTTATTTTACAACCAATTCAGTAAGACTGCGATAAAATTACACAAGGAGTATTTCGATTTGATATCTTCTAAATCTGTAGTAAAATATAATTGTATTGTAGTGAAATACAAGAGTACAGTAGTGAAATATGATTGTTCGGTAGTGAAATATATTTGTACGGTAGTGAAATATATTTCGACTGTAGTGAAATATATTCCTACTGTAGTGAAATATTATTGTTTTGTAATGAAATTCATTAATTTGTTATACGTAAAATGTTTTCACTACGACGCGTAATGAAATTTACCACAATATAGTTAAATTAACTGCCATAATATGTAATGAAAATTTTCACATCATTGTAATTAATTTCATTACGGTAATAATTCACTACAAAATAGTAAAAATTACTATAAATTCACTAAAATGCAGTGAAATTTCTTTAGACTGTGTTTTTAGGCGGTTTGTCAATTTCACTACAAGCGTAAATTAAATTCATTACGCATTTTTCTCTCTGTGTGCAATAAATTCTTCAATAAATGCTTCTGAGGTTGTAATGACCTTGAAAACCTTTTTTCTATTGAAGTCGTTTGTCATTACTCGAATCGATGGTACCGTTGAAATTCCGCTCATTAATATAGTTCTTATTATTACGTTCTATGTAGCCCGCTACTAACCAACCAAACTTCGACGAATGAAGCACAGAATGAGAATCTGATAAGCAAAGACTTCATATATCATTAATTTAATTTTAGAATTAATTAAAAATATACTTTATTGGTTTCTTAATTTAAAACCTGTGGCACATAATTAAACGTGTTCTGGTCTCAAAATCTCGTAGACCGTCAATGAAAGCATTATTTTTTATTCTCTATGTGTGGTCTGGAGCCAAGTTGGAACGTGCTAGATGCACAAATTTCTCGGTATCTACATACTCTCTTTATGATTCCCCTCTCTTTTATTATCGGACGTGTTACCTTAAATCTGAAAAGTTCTTGCTTATGATCATTTTTTTTTATTTATTTCATTATTTTTATTTTATGGAACAATCTGCTGCAGTTTCATTTAAAACCACATGGCAGGATTACATCGCGAAGAAAATGAAAAAAAGCAAAGCAACTGGTATTGGATGATCCGTCTGTTTCTAAGGGCATTTCGTTCGGTGGAGTACGATACAACAGGAGTAACACCAGCAACGGTTATTTTTGGTAATGATTTGCAAGGACTTAATATTTGGAATGAAAAACTTAAAAGTTTCAACTGTAGCTTTAAGTGATAGAACTACGTGGTAAACATGAAAGAAGAATTAGATTAAGAGTATCGAAGTTTATGCGAGGGAATAAGTATAAATTTTTAGTGATAAAGATTAAGGCTTCACAATTCACAACATGAAAAGAATTTTTGAGAAAAAAACAAAATAACGAAACAAGATAGTTATCCCTTACCAAGGATCGGTTATGGAGGACGAATATTCTTAACACTCGATTTGCATAATGGATATTAGCAGGTCGAAGTCGTAGATAAGGATAGAAAAAAGGCAATTTTCAGTGTAGGATTAGCCTTTTAGCTAAAAATATATTTTCGGCAGTATCTAACGGTTAATGGAACGTCATCATTCCCATCTACACCAATAATACAACTACACCAATAAAGGTTCATTCAGATCGGGAGATGTGCCAAATTCGACAATACATCTATTTTATACCAAAAATTTCTATAGACGTACATACCTGGTAAGATTGTCGACGTTCACGAACTTTATAGTTTGACGTAGACAAACATTTTGTTTCAAACGAATGTGCTCGCCTGTTGTTTTCCAACTTACAATAAACTTTTAACTTTTACACTTTTTAATTTTACACAAAAACAGTTTATAACTGTGAATAAAAAATTTGCACAAAAATTGCATACAATAAAATATAATTGTATTCAATTCAATTTCTGTGGTTGTTTTTAATTAAAACCAGAAAACAAACATAACCTCAACATACTGCAAAACAAACAAAAAATGTTTATACTTTGTCGTTTTAAATGCTTTCATATAACAATAAAAACAATCTGAGTATTAACATTTCTAATTTGGATTTAAAAAACAAAAACCAAAAAAAAAAAGCTTTTCATTTGTTCATTGTTGTTATAGTTTCTTTAAAAACAAAAACTTTTTTTAAGTATTTTTTGTTTTGTGTAAGCGGCATAGGTAATTTTTTTTTAGTTTACTTTTCACTTTATGTTTTTGTTTATTTAAGTTAGTTTCGAATCTTTTGAAAATGAGGTGGTAATTTTTAAGAGGATTTAACTTTGACGTAAAGGCATTTGTTTTATGAATTTTTTTTGTTTGTTTGCTTATTTTAAGCCTGCCTTTAGTATTTAGTCTAACGGTTATAAACCTTTTATCATATTGCTATAGTGTTTAGTTTTTTATATGCAACTACTCTAAAACTTCTCTTGCTTTCGTTTTGGTTTACTATACTATAAACCACTGTAAACTTGACCATTGTACTGAACTGTAAACCATTGTAAACTTGAGAAGTATAGCTTACCAATTTTACCAACGAGTTTTCACTTGTTTATGAGTGAGAACAAAACCAACACAAATGTATAGACAATATAATTATATATAATTATAATTATTATTTTTATAATTATATTAATTATGTATAATTATACAATAGTGTTGGTTTTGGTGAAAAGTGTAACGTTTTTTAATGTTTTTTTCAAAACTAAAACGTTTACAAATTATTTATTTTGTTATTACTATTTTATAGTTTGAGTTTTGTATCGGTTGTTTTTGTCTACCAAAACTTCGTACATCTGCCTTTCGGATGTATGTTCATTTGGAATGAAAGATTTTCTTTTAGGATGCAAATGTGCAGATGTCTTGGCCAAATGGTAAGTATTTCTTCTTAGTGTCTTGTATTAACATATACCATTGTTTTGGTGCTTCTGCGTTTGAAACAACCATCCCTGCTGTTCATTGTCTCGGTACGACTTGTAACCTCACCTTGTCATTTATGTTCAACGGTATTGTAACTTTTGCTTCTCGATCTGTATATTGTTTTTGTTTGTCCCTTAACTTTTTAAATTTTCCTGAACTTTTGTTATTGTATTCGGTTTTAATTGACTCTCGTAATTGGTAGTTTACTTCTGGTACGTCTACTAAATAACCGTGAATTATGTGATCCTAATTCTTCAATACGTGGTGTGTTTAGCCAGTTTTGCAATGCTAGATAAATGTTTGTTTTATCTTTAAAACATTTCTTTAGCAATAATTTAGCTGATTGGACCCCGCGTTCAGCCAAACCATTCGATTTTGGAAATTTTTGGCTAGAAGTCTAATGTCTGAAATCCCACTCTTCAGCAAATTTTTTGAATTCATATGACGCATACTGTGGTCCGTTGTCAGTTTCCAATATTTCTGGAATTCCGTGCACAGAGATCCATTTTTGTAACTGATTTATTATTTGTATTGAATGTGTGTCGTTAAGCCTCTCAAAGTCTATAAACCTAGAGTAGCTATCCACAATCAACAAATAACTTTCTGAATTGTAAATCTGGAGTGATAACCTCTTTTACCTTATTACGTTGGGTTTGTTGACATACCGAACATTTACTCACTAGTTGCTCTATGTCACTTGCTAAGTTTGTCCAATAAAAACTTTGTCGAAACAGTATGATGGAACTTTGTATTCTTATATGTCCAATATGAGTTATTTTTAGTATTTTTGAAATTTGTTATTTTTGAAAAATCCTTTGAAGCCTTGCCGGAGCTAATGTTATCGGTTTTTTAAATATTGTTTCTAGTGGTTTATGATCACTTTCGATTGTGACTTGCTTCCCATATATATATTCATGAAACATTTTACTCGCAAACCGTATTGCTGTAGCTTCGGAGTCAATGATCACGATACATATGCGATTGAATACTCGTCCTGGAGTAGAACTGCTCCTAATGCTTCTTTACTTGCATCTACTGAAAGATTTACGTCTTTTACCGTGTCATAAAACTTTAGTACTGGTGCGGTGGTTAGCGCTTTCTTTTTTTCTTCAAACGCTCGTTCCTGTTCAGTACCACAAATAAATGTTGTGTCTTTCTTGATCAAGCCCTCATCGGAGCTGTCAATTCTGAACAGTTAGGTATACATTTGGATACATAAGTTACCATTCTTAACAATCTTTGAGTTTGTTTATTAGTTGTAGGGGTTTCTATGTTGAATATGCTTGATATTTTACCTTTATCCATCTCTAATCCGTTTTCCGATATCACGTGTTCAATAAATTTTAACGATTTTTTAGTGAATAGGCACTTCTCTCTATTAAGTTTTAATCCTGCTTTTCCAATAATATCCATTACTCTTTTTGTGACTTCATTGCATTTTTCCTCAGTTTTTGCATGAATCAATATGCCATCCATCGAACATTCAACGGTAGGTATATTTTCTAGAAGACCGTTCATTATATGTTGAAATATTTTGGGTGCTACTGCTAGCCCGATATTTTTGCGTTCTTTCCGTAACCCTTACCTGTCAAAATTCTTTTTTACAATCCAACAAAGTAAAAATTTTCGATTTATGTATTCTGAACGAGATTTTCTCGAGGATGATGTCTCCTGAGAAAGTTTTTATTCACGTTTGAAGGATCGAAGCAAATTCTAATCCTATTCTTTTGTCTTACTACAACCATTGGCGATACTGCTGGAGTAGGCTCCGTAATTTTTTTATGACCTTCATTTTTTCCATTTTGTCGATTTCGTTTTTACTTGATTCCGTATTGGATGAGCAATGCGTCGCGAAGGATATATTTCAAAACAGTGATTATCTATTAAGTCTATGTCGTATTCGAACTTTTTCAAACAACCTAGACCGTCATAAATAGTTTCATCAATAATTATATAATCTATATTTTGTTCGTTTGGCCTCTGAATTAAATGCAGTTCTTGATATGTTCGTTTTCCTAATATCGGTGTTGCGTTACTGTTGATTACTTTAAAAACTATCTTTCGTTTGATATTTTGTATTTCACACCTTACTAGTAATTCGCCTAATCCTGTGATTCTATGACGGTGCACGTTATCATATTTTTTGTCGCTGTCTTATCGAGCTTGATACTGGACAGACTACCGGTCCACTATGTGTTTAGGCAAGGCATTGCATTCTGCACCCGTATCTAATTTACACTTGATAATCGCATCATTGATGTTTACGCTTTCATACCACCCATCACTGGAACATCCGAAATTCACCGAATCAACATACAAATAGGTATATTTAATAATATAAGTACCAGTAAATGAACTTTCCAAAATTGCAAATTTTAAATAGGTTTAACTACTACATAAGAGATGGCGCTTCTTCTACATTTTCTTGCCGATGTAGTAGAAGAATTTATATATAGAGGCGATTCCAAAATATGTTGTCAATTCATATTTATGCTGTATGCCTCATTCCAAAAATTTCGTTTAAATCGCCGACTTTTCTAAATTGTTCATTAGTTATTAACCACCAGAAATGTTCATTTAGCCTGCTCGTGAGGTTGCTTTTCGTTTTAGTTATATTTATCCAAATTCGGATGCCGAAACTGCAAACGGCTACATCATACATTATTACACGATGATGCACACACTCCCAATATTACAGATCATTGTCATGTAGAACCAGAAACATCAGAACAAGAAAACGTGCAGGTTAATCTGGTCACAAATTTCAAGTATGTATCAACCATACTACCAACGGCACTAGTTAAAGTGAGAAATAAGGCTGGACAATTCATGTTATGTAGGGTAATATTAGATTTCGGATCCCAGGCGTCGATTATTTCAGAATCATGTATACAGAACAGCTGGGTTTACCGAGAACACACGTGACACTGGCTGTATCTAGCATCGCTACAACAAACAAATTCACTAGAGGAATGACAGCAATAGTGATAAAGTCAAGATTTGAATCAAAACGGATCTTTGAAATGAACGTGTTCGTGTACGACCAGTACGACTTTCTCAAACAGTTACAATTAGCAGATCCTAATTTAGATAAAACAAATGAAATTTGTGTTAGGCGCTAACAAATTTTTTTAAATACTCGAAAATCACCAGTTAAAGGGAGGCGATTAACATATTATAGCACAAAAGCACAGCCTTTGGATCAATATAAAAATGTATATTTGGACTTTATGGATACGTATTTAAAACTAAATCACATGGAAAGGATTGATGTAACTGACACAAAACGTAACAATATTCGACATTGCTATCTGTCACATCATGCACTGCCCAAAGCAGCCAGCACTAAAACTAAACTTAGAACAGTATTTGATGGATCCTGTGAAACAAAAAATGGACTGTCATTGAACGAAAACCTAATGGTTGGTCCCACAATCCAACCAGCGCTATGGTCCATTCTAATGCGGTTTCGAACACATTCAATTGCACTTAGTGCTGACGTGGAGAAAATGTACCGTCAAATCCAGAAATTATGGATACTCAAACTAGGGTGGAATGATGAACTATACCTTCTAGTATTACGAACCAATGGTGTCAACTACTGGACAGTTTCAAATACTCCAACAAAATTGAATTTCCGAGGCATATTCCATGGAGTACTAAAACGATGCAGCTTCACGAATTCTGTGACGCAAGTGAGTTAGCCTATGCTGCCGTTATCTACTGTCGAATTTAAGATAAAAATGGAAAAATCCTATAAATTTACTAACTTCAAAACGAAAGATTATGTTGCCAAGATTGGAACTATGCGCCGCGGTACAGCTGTGCAGATTACTAGGCAACGAGTTAAAATGGAATTTCTGAAAGTAGAAACAAAAGTGTTTGGTTGAACAGACAGTACCATTGTGTTGGCTTGGCTATCAGACCACTCTCGACGATGGAAGACTTATGTTGCTAATCTAACTTCCGAAAACCTTAATTCTATGCCAAGGAGGTACTTCATGTCATACATTCGACTTGTGGTGGAAGGGACCAAGGTGGTCAACGGACGATAAATCTTCATGGAAAGTTTACAGCAATACTTTGTCAGATAATGATGCGAGTCAGGATAAGAAACGTAAAAAATAGTTTCAGCTTCAATGTTTTCATGTACAAGTATCCAATGTACAAAATCAGGTGAGTACTTGGATACTGTATGCGGTTTCTAAACAATTCAAAAGAAAAAATATCGGAAATAGAATGTTTGGTGCACTTACTGTCACTGTATTGCACTGCGTAGAACGAACATGTATTATGAGGTCACAACACGCACAGTATGCAGAAAAGATAGAACAACTGACTACAACCGGATCGTCGACTTCACAGGGAAAACTATCAACTCCATTCATAGATGGACAAGGAATTCTTCGAGTTGGTGGAAGATTGCAGAAAACAGAATATGCCTACGATGTTAAACATCCTATCATTATGCCAAACTACCACATTCTCAGTAAAATGTTAGGATAACAAGGAAGGCCTACGATGGAGTGATTTGAAATGGTAATAGATACCATTTCAAATCACTCCATCGTAGGCCTTCCTTGTTATCCTCTCTTATATCAAACAAAAATAATGAAATGTGTCTGGAAGAAGCATGACGCGAGGGATTATACGTAAATGCCATGTATGAGTGCGTCAAGGAGCAGCTACGAGCAAACAATTGATAAGTTGGCGTGGAGTATTGCAGTCCAATTTCTTTATTCTCGAAAAAAGAAAGAGGAACCAAAATCATAAAGGCTTACGTATCGGTATTTGTGTGCATGGTAACTAAAGCAATGCATCTAGAAGTGGTGTTTGATTTGACGACTGATGCATTTTTGGCAGCACTTAAACGGCTCATTTCCAGACGAGGACTACCAATAGAAATAAGTTCTGATAATGGCTCCAACTGTGTGGGTGCTGCTAGAAAAATAAACAAATTTAATTACAAAATTGGCAAAATTAATATTAATTGTATCATTTCAGAGTATTTAAGTGAAAATGGTATATCTTGGAAATTTATTCCTGCAGCCAGCCCAAATTTCGGTGGAATGTGAGAAGCTTCGGTAAAGTCAATAAAAACGCATCTTATTCGTGTAGCGGGGATCTCAAATTTGACGTTTAAAGAAATGGCAACATTAACGTGTCAAATTGAAGCTATTTTAAATTCACGACCACTATGCCAACTCAAGTCAGATGATCCAAGCAACATCGATGTTCTCATTCCTGGTCATTTTTTTAATAATGGCACCTATAACATCATACAACGTCAACAAATCGACTTACCGAAATGGTAAGCCACATTCCCCTTGGTCTCGCGCAGTGTCTTCATTGTAGTATCTCCTATGGCCATGACCAAATGGACGAGGGCTCCAGTTGTCGTTCGTTGTAGAATCTTCCATGAATTTGCCGCGAGACCATTGTTAAACTAAGGCTTTGTGGAAAAAACCCTCTAACTATATTTGGCCGAGCAAAATCTTCCTCTTCTACCAAAATAATGCTTAGACAACATTTTGATCTTAGCCTGTCAAAATTATTCCTCATCCATTCCGCTGTGGAAAGATCAGAACAAATGAAGAAAAGCCATCCTGTTCTCCGAAAGGAACCAAGGAATTGAGGCTGATGGGTTGGACCTTGCGTCTCAATGATAAGGTCAATGCCACTCTCCTGTATGTTTGCCATTTGCTCCATACTAAGAGGGTTGCCACTGAAATCATCCGGTAAGCTACCTAGCCTAACACTGCCTGCTACTTGGCTGAAAGAGGCCTTGACCGGAGAAGGTCCACTTTTAGTTTTTTCTGCAGGTGGTTTGGAAGATTCCAAAGCAACCTCAAAATACCTCTCGCGCTTACCACCAGACCTACTGTCTAGGGTAGTTGCTACAGGTTTCAGTAGTACTTTGACAGGGCGCTCGGACTTAGCAGCAGCTAGAGCTTCTTCTCTAGTTTTGCCTTCCCTGAGCCCCTTTTTGAAACACCTTTTTCGAATGAGTTGAGCTTCACCCATTCACTGGAGTTCCCAATACCAACCCCAATGGTTGAGGTGCTCGATGTTTGTGAGATGACACTATTCCGTTGTAAGAGTGATTCACTATTTCTCTTGTCCCGGTATCAAGATATACTTTGGAGGTGGCCCCAGAGGCATCTACCACCATATCTTTTCCTGTATTATAATCCAGCACAGGAGCTGGCAAAGTTGATGCTTTTAAGGTGGCATCACACACTATATTTATATTTAAAGGATTCATAAAAGTCCCACGAGTACCCGAGAAATGAAGGTCACCCACCGAAGAGATCGGTATACTATGGAAAGGCAAGATTCAAACCGGAGGTCGCCTGGAGTTCACATACTAACGACTAAGCTCGCCCTTAGCCACGCAGCTCTTGGGGTGTGTTGTCCCACCAAAGCTTTGGGAAATGGAAATCCGCCATTGCACGGTTGTGTACGTTACTAAGCTTTATTCTAGGATGCATTGCCCGGTTGTTGCCACGAGGAGGCGTAAATACACTAAGAGAAGTCTTACGAGAATCGCGTATGCCTAGAAAGCTTTAACTCCTAAGACCAAACCCAAACAACCGGTGCACATAATTGAATCAATATCAATTAATTTAACCTACTCTCTGACAACTGAAAGCCTGTTCAAAAGCAATAAGAATCAGGAATGGTGAGATCCACATAGGTAAACTAATACCGAACATAATACATTGATGTGCCTTACTTCCATTATTGTAAAAGGCTTTATATCACTGACAATTGACCTGTAATCTAGTTCTTAAACGTATTTTACTTGCTACGAGGGCATATAGTTATCGTTACTATAGACATCGTTAAGTACACCAGTTTATAGTTTTTGTTTTTACTACTATTTCCAGACTTACATGTTGCACAGAACACCGCTATAAATTTTCATAAAATATTATCTTAATTTAAAGTAATCTGCCACTTAGGAATAAATTCCTGTTCCACAATATTAAATTATAACCGTAAATATTTTTAGTACAAGTTATTAACTGTAACAAGCTAACCATCTTCCATGGTTTTTTTTTGTTATACAAGACATAGACGATTAAAATTGAGAAAAATTATTAATTTCCCGAGTAGCTTTAATCGTTCTGAAATGAAAACACTGGTAATATTTTTCTTGACTTTATAATACGGGACGAAACGAAAAACGAGAAATTTGTTTACCGTTCAACGATTTTGCTTTTTCTCTTCCTTGTTGGCGGCGGCGTTGCGGTTTCGAAAATTTTTAATTTAAAATTTTTTAAATATTTTTCTTCATCGTATATAGTATGGCGGAAAGATGGTAAAAAAGTAGAGTAATTTCTTATACAAGAAACTAAGGGTAGATTATATTGTGAATGGGTATGCATCGAGGCTACCAACTGTGAGTTTGCAACTGTCTAACAGTGTGATCATTGAATGACTCAACTTGGATTTATTATTGTATTTAAGCACCTGCCATATAGTGATGGGTAATGTGTTGGCTTAAAAACACCATGGTCTTGAATTTATTCCCCACCGCCGAACACAGTACCGTGACCAATTGTGTGTAAAATCATTCGTAGATTTCAGACAAAGATATTTCAGAAAAAGTCAATGTGTAGGTACTCTCATTCCGGGTGTCCTTGTGTGTTTGAAAAAAAAAACCTTTCTAATCTTTTAAAGGTTACTTTCAGTAAAGAAACCCGGTTTCAGAATTATACGAAACTTTTTTGTTAGCTGTTTGCTAGCAGATGTTTAAATCTGCGCTAAGCATCATAATGCTAAGCCTTAAAGAGTGATTCATGCTAATTACGTGTGGTACCGCGCGGATTATAAACTAATTTAGGGCAATATTATTCAGTGTAATTTGGAATTTCAAAGGGGAAAGTTTCAGAAAAAATTCAGTGTAAATTTTGGAATGCAGGAAAATAAATATATTTGCATTATTTGTAATAACTGTGGAACTCTACAGTGGTGAAAAAAGGAATTGGTAGCTTAATCGAAACATCAAAATCAATAAATGATGGTTCGTGGAAAAAGTTAGAAAACATCGAAAAAATTTATTGTATACCAAATGTCGGAAAAACTACACGAGGAAAAGTAGTATTGTTGCTTGCAAAAGATCACGTGAGCAAAAAATTCAGCTAGCAAAAAATTTTAAGATCAAATTCTGCTCATTTATATTTATAAGAAATGAAGAAGTTGCGGGATATCTTATTAATATTTTCATCGAAATACTTTTCGGTAAGAAGAAAAAGTGTGCAATGGAGCGGTATTAGAACGCTAAGCGATCAATGAAGACGACAGGAAGATTATCTCGAGGACGAGGCTTTACCGATGACACCATTTTAAAATGGATTGTCTCTACTCCCGTTAGCATGTTTGTGATCCGCGATGGAAACTTTTACAGGACAATCAACAATTACTTCCAAACAACATGTTAAACTCCAAGACAATAGGAAAGCAAAAGAAAATCTGGACAAAAACAAATTTATTTCCATGGCTTCAACAACATATCCCATTTCGGAATCGAGCTTTGGGTAAAGGTGAAATGTTTTTGCATAACACATTGGGTAAAAGTTTTGCGGACGTCATTTACGCAAGAAAACACAAAGTTATTCCAATTGCAGCTCAAGGTCAGGGAATAAAAATAAATAACGAAACTTTCATTACAAACTCGCTGCAGTTATTTTATCGAATTGTTTGTGTCGTCAAGGGAACAAAATCGAGCATCTAAACCGTATTTAAAAGAGCTGACATTGGAAGGGACAATTTTCCAACAAATTGCAAATATGTTGTAGATGGAGGCCATCTGCTTTATTCGGTAGTATTCATTGGCAAACTGAAGCAACATCTACATTGTTTAGAATATACCAACAGATCGCAGGCAAAAAATGACGCAGATGCCTTTATCTTAAATAAAGCTGTGAGCTTTAAAAATCAAGGGGATCAGGTGGTGGTTGCTGCAAAGGAACATCCTTATGCTGCTTGTGTTTTTATGTTCATCAGTAAGTCAAATAATTTGACTTCTTTGCCCCAAAACGAAGATTGAGTATGATATAGCAGAAAAGAAAGGACAATGTTTTTACCGGATGCGATATTACCTCAACTGATGTTGCAAGTGTCACATTGCTGATGTTGCAAGTGTCACAATTAGTTTAGTTTCCAAATCGACTTCACTTGGAGCAGTGGTTGGTTACGGCTATGTGGATGGGTTCAACTTGGCTACAACTTTCATTCTTTCGGATAAAAGTTGTAGCCAAGTTAGACCCATCCACCATAAATGATTGTTCTTTAGTTTATTTGAACCGGTACCTCTTGAAGCACAATCTGCTGGATTATCGATTGATCCAACATGGTGCCATCGTGCTGAATTAGATAGAATAAGAGTGAATTTCTGATATTCGATTGGCCATAATGTAATCATCGAATCAGCCCAAAAGAACGAAGTTATTTCCGGAATTTACATTGCTTCTATAACTTGATGCATAAGTTTAGCGAGAAGCAGTGCTCCACAAAGCTCAAGTCGAGGTAGCGAAAGTAACTTTTTAATCGGAGCAACTTTCGTTTTTGAAGTGAGAAGTCTTACATTAGTGATACCTTCTGAATTTATAGATTTGAAGTATATGGCTGTACCATTATAGGCCTTTTCTGAGACGTTGCAGAATCCATGTAACTCTGTTTTATTGTTGTTCTCAAATTGGATCCAACGTGTGATAGATATTTCTTCTAGCAGTGGCAATACATTTTTAAATTCCTGCCATTTTGTTGATAGGTAAGACGGAAGTTCGTTGTCCCAAGACAGACCTGTCAACCAAAGTTAAACTTGGGTACAATTGTGATTGGTGCCAACCAGCCTAACGGATCAAAAAGCTTTGCACTATCTGAAAGTAGGCTGCGTTTGGTAGATTTGCCGATATCAGATCTAGACTTGATGACATTAAACCCCAATGTATCTGTTGTGGGATTCCAGTGAAGCCCAAGAATTTTAATGGTATCGTTAAGTTTGAATTCCAAACGATTTTGGTTTTTTAGATGCTCTGATATGGCTTCCAAAAGAATCGCATTGTTTGCTACTCATTTTTTTAAGGTAAATCTACCGCTATTTAGAAAGTTAATGGTTTGTTTTGCCCAGAAATCAGATCATCCACGTAAAAATCATTTAACACCAGGTTAGACACCCTTGGATAGTTTTTTTGTTCATCGATGGCAAGCTGTTGTTATGATTTTACTGCTAAATAAGTAGCAGCTGCTGTACCACACGTGACAGTTGTTAACTTATATCCCATGATATCCTTTTCTGGAGTCTCTCTCCACAAAATGCGTTCGCAGCTCTGATCATGATTATCAACTAAATTTGTCTGAACATTTTTTCAATGTCAGCTGTATGAACGTATTTATGTTTCCGCCACCTTAACAGTATAGATAATAGATCCTGTTGAAGAGTAGGGTCAGTTAACATTACGTCATTTAACGATATTCTAGTTGTAGTTTTGGCAAACCCGTCAAAAACTACTCTTAATTTTGTAGTTGTACTCGACTCCTTTAAAACTGCATGATGTGGCAGATAATGGTAACCAGAATTATTAGTTACATCACCACCCATCATGTGTCCTAATGCAATATATTCATCCGTAAACTAACGGCCATTTTTGAGACGTCTGTGGCTGGTTGCGAACATGTTTTCACATTCTAGTTTTTCTTTGGTGAATGTTCGTTTATGAGGAACTTCTTCTATTTACCAGAAGCGTTTTAATAGAATATCGAAGTCTGATCTTGTTGCCATTGATTGTATAATTGTTAAATTGTGACTATCGACTGAGGCACGGCCTAGAAATATCCATCCCAATTCGTCAGATGAGGCTTTTATTATATTATTCATCAAAATTTCTCCATAATAATCTGCACCCAATAATAAGTCGATTGGACTAGGAGTATAAAATGATGAATCAGCCCATAGCAAATTCCTGGCATGTTTCCGTTTTCAGGGGCTTAGAGGCTGTTCTGGCATATTCCGCGTTAAGGTTTTGAATACTAATGCCTTTACGGTTAAGTTATATTTGGAGGGAAATCTCGGCTTCATGTTAAATTCAACGGTTGAGTTCGCTACTCCAGCATCGGTCTTTTTTAACTTAAGTCTCTGACAGGCTCCTTCTGTAATGAAGGTTGCTTGAGACCTAGGATCTATCAGTACACGAAGCAATTCATTATAACTACCTGACGATGCTTTCACTAAAGCTGTTCCTAGTAAGATACACTTTCCATGATCGTGCTGCTTGTACGTTTGCATTAGCGGGCTTTATACTTAGGTAGATTGTGTTTTATGGGTAGATTGTGCTCTCCATAGCAGAAACTAGATTTAACGGGTTTTTTAGTAACCGCTAAATTTGCAGTACTGGATAAGTTTGGTTGTCGGTATGTCTCCTTTTTCTATAAGTTTTATCTCGAGATAGGACTCCCAGAGATTGGAACCTTTCTTGTACAAAATATTCCAAGCAGTTTGATAATTTTCCTGCGAGATGTTGAGGTGGCTTACGAGCCTAGCTTTCTTATTTTTTTTCTTTCTATTTTTCCGTTATTATTTTTTTTAGATTCAAATTAATTTTTTTATACGTTATGCACAACTGTCTTCTTAATTTTTTTTTTTTAATCGAATCAGTTGAATTTTTTTTTTTTTGGGGCATTTTCAACTTATCATTTTTCATAAATTTTTCATTCATTAATTTTGAATTTCTTTAATTTATTTTTTTGATTTGATCCTGTGGCCGCATTATTTCTAGGCAAGACTATTGATTTTAATGTTAGCATATTCCACCGGGTCTAGTCAAGTATCATATGAATATTGTTACGTTTTACTTCCGCATCATCTTCCACTAATCACAGTGTAGACTATGATGTTTGATAATTGTTAGTAAAGCAAGATATTCGAATGTATCATTCGAGAATTGGAAATGCCTGATCCAATTAAATATTTGAAACTACTAAAAAAACGGATCGAGTTAGAAAAAACTCACCCCTTCTTAACTCCAAACAAGCCACATAATCAAGCAAAGAAAAATCCCCGGGCTGAATTCGAGAGAGCATCTCTAAAATTAAACATTTTATATAATGACCTACAAGACGCTGTTAAAGTCAAAAAAATTTATGTTATTGCCAAATTACATTTTAGATTGATTCATTTACAAGGAAGACTTAGTCAGTTGAAATACTCCATAGCGGTTAGTGAACAAGTGGTGCTTACTCTAGATAAAGTGAAACAATTAATCGACTTTGTGATTAAAGCAAGTACCTAAAATGCAGATCAGCTAAATGAAAGTCTCCATGATCTAGGCCAGATCCATATTGAACATGCTGGAGATGACCATGATTATCTGTCTGAGTCTGATACCTCATCTGAGGTTGGATCTAAGAATTCCGACAAAGCAGCTGTCACCACCCAGATACGATCCAGTCTTCCGACACCAGTAGCTGTGAAACAATCACTCAATAGTAATGCTAAGAAGAAGATAACTTGTCGTTAAAGCTTAAAATCATCGTCCACCGAATCAGAATCACCCTTGCCAGATCTTAATCGTTTCCCTTCTAGGTTAGAATTTCCTTAATTAGAATCGCGGCACTACCGATTTTCGAACAAATCACTTGAAATGAATGGTATTGGACCTTTATCGAGCGCAACCCAACTATAACTTGGGATAAGTTGAAAACCGAATTAAAGAAGTGGTTCCCAGGACCACGTTCGGATGACGACATTCGATCCCAGATGGAGAACCGTAAACAAAATTTCGAGAAAACTTTAATCACTTCTATCACGATCTAATTTTCATGACTTTAATATTAAAGTCCGAATTTACATCCGTATTACCATCATTCTCTCCATCTAAACCAAGCGAGCTACAAAACAGGTACTCCAATTTGGCTGTTTAGAAAACTAATCCTGAAACACAACATCAAGGAGAAAGTCGTTTTGCAAATACTCACAAATATCTACCAAATAATCGTAATTACAATGAAACCCGATGACCAGAGTGGCAAATTATCTGTACTGGATGTGGTTCAAAGGGGTATCGCCAAGAACAATGCTTCAGATGCAATTCGCCTTCGGAAAACTGGAGAGTGGGGGCGAGACACCAACATTTGTCAAGACCCCAGCGAACGAACAACAATCTCGTGGAAGCTGCTTCGAATTCCGATCCCGAACTAGTCAAACGGCAAATGTAAATAATTACTTAAATTCATCGAATACTTCACCACTCAATTTATCATTTAAAAAAAAATACCTATCGCTCCAAACAGGCAAACTGCATCAGACACTACTGGAAAGCCCATAGAGTTAACAAAAAGAAAATCACTGACTCATTAATTTCTATTTCAGGAGACAACCATCCTTATTTACAGGTAACATTGTTAGACACGATTTATATGGGTTTGCTAGATAGCGGTCCTAATGTTTCCTTACTAGGCAAAGGCTGCGAACAACTTATGAATAATCCATTTGTTAAATTTCATTCATTTCCATCTTCTGTAAAGACAGCAAATGACCAAAAGGAATGTTAACTAGGATACATAAAGCAAACGATCACAATCGCTGGTATATCAAATTTAATTACATTTTATCTTGCTCCTAACCTATCTCAGGAAATGTCCTAGGGATTGATTTCTTTCATGCATTTAATATAACTATTAAAGTACCAAATCCTTTAATAACTCGAACAATTCCAGTACATGCGTACTCAATTAGTGAACAATTCCACTGACCCATATCATAGATGTGGGGATTGCAAAACACATAAAGTAACGGCATTATGCAGTTTGATCCGCGGTGCAAGCTGAAATTTATACAGAGCTGGACCGTCTGTTATCGTTAGGCGTGATTGAAGAGAGCTGCAGTTCGTGGAGCTCTCCTGTTACGTTGGTGCGCAAGTCAAATGGCAAAGTGCGGCTATGCCTTGATGCACGAAAAATCAACCAGGTTATGGTTAATGATGCTTACCCCCCCCTTGCTAATCATCGATTGCTGAGGCGTCTTACTGATACTAGATTCATTTCGAGTCTAGATCTGAAGAACGCCTTCTGGCAAATCCCTCTCAATGAAGGGTCAAGGGATAAGATGGCCGTCTCCGTGCTTGATCGACCACTGTATCAATTTACGGTTATGCCATTTGGCTTGTGCAACTCACCACAAACAATGTGCAGGCTAATGCATAGAGTAATACCTCACGAATTACATCATCGGATATTTGTCTATTTAGATGACTTGTTGGCCACCAGCGGCACCTTCAAAGAACATGTTGATTTGCTGTCGGTTGTAGCGCGGTTGCTGCGTCAGGCCAATTTAACAATAAATATCGAGAAAAGTAAATTTTTGTTAAAAGAAATTTCTTACTTGGGGTATATTGCGGCTGATGGAGTTTTGAACGTAGACCCTTGGAAAAGTTTCAGCAATCACAAATTATGACAGACCCAAATCTGTTAAACAAGTACGTCAGTTGCTCGGAGTAACAGGGTGGTACTGCCGATTTATCTGTAAATACGCTGAAAAGGCCAAACCTCTTACTCGACTGCTCAAGAAAAATCAAAAATTTCATTGGACTGACCACTGTCCATCTAGCGCTGCCCACTTTGGATTCAAGAAAACTCATGCATCTTTTCTTCAACAGTTAATTCATAATTACAATGGATAGTTTTGTTGTAGAGGCTTTGAAAGCTTGTCCATTACTTCTTGTTTTGAGTAATCTTTCCATACTGCTCTTGCAAGATGATCTTGATTGTATATGATGGTAAATCCATAATCTTGCTGTAGATTCTCGTACGTTTCTCGGCTAAAATAATCGTTTTTAAGCTCTTCTTCGGTTGCGTTTCCAATTATCTCTTCGTGATTTTGTGTAATCGAGATCCATGAGTCGGTTAGAAATTTGATTTTCAGCTTATAATATGCCTTGGAGTATTGAAAGATTACTCAAGACACAGCGGGCAGATCCTGTAAGTGTGACTGCTGGATAAAAATGTGATCATACTGTATCATAAGAAAAGAGGATAATAAAATTTTTCACTTTGAAATAATTCAAGCTTTCTGTTACTGGTATTAAAATGAGCTTTTTTGCTGTCCATATTGCATTGTTATTATACACATTTTTCCCCCTTCAGTTATGAATTAGCGATTTCACTGGTTTGGTTTTGCAATTTGTTGTTTATTTACTGCTTTTTCTTTAATCCATTAAGATAATTACTATTAAAAGTTTTTTTTTTAAGAATAAGATAAAAGTAAAGCACAAAATATTATAAAAATGTATATAATGCAGACTGGATGGAAAATACATAAGATGGTATGATAATATTATAACAATTAATAATAAATTAAGACAATTGTGATTTTGTTGCTTTGTTTTGTTTTTGTTTATACTAATTAAAACTTTTGTAAAAAAATAATTTTTTTTGTTTTAATTTAAAAAAATAAAATTTACTTATACAGTCACAATAAAAAATTTATAAAATTCAATTAAATTTCGGTCTTCTGTTGGAATTGGATTTGTATTTCTTTATGAATCGCGTGGCTTAAACAATACTTTGAGAGTACTGAAATGTTTTTTAAAAAAGATTTTAAGAAAGCGATTAGAGCCTTGTTAGAAGAATTCAATAGACGCAAAAAGTATTTATTATGCAAAAAGTGATAAGCTATGTAACCAAGGTCAAATAGTCAGTAAGCAGAACTACTGTTTAGTTTGTAAGACCTTTAAGCTTTGGTTGTTTCTTTTATTTGAGGTGTGTCTTGTGTAAACAGGAGGTACAAGATGGGCCCCAAAAAATTTCTTGCTCCTGCTGAAATTTTCTTTAGATCCGAGCATTCATTTTCATATTTTACACAGAGAAGCCGGTTATGTAAAATTTTAGAATTCCATAATATTTTTTTCAGGGTCCAATGCAGGTATAAGATTATTTTCCTCGTTTATAGACTTTATTCTCTTTGGAAGTAGTTGTAACTCGGATACCTAGTAGTACTATAGGTACCACGGAACTCCAATGCACAGTGTTACATCGGGCTTTTAATGAAGATTTCAGCTGGTAGTGAAATCGCTCAACCATTTCATTTGATTGAGGATGGTACGAGGTGGTTCGGATCTGGTTGGAACCGGGAAACTTAGTTAGCTCACCAAACAGTTTGGATTCAAACAGCGTACCTTAATCGGTCGTGATGTTAACCGGTATTTCAAATCTGGAGATGTAGTTCTTGACAAATGTTCGGGCTATCGTAACTGCAGAGATGTCTCTTATACAGTACGCTTCTGGCCATCGTGTGAAACAAACGACACAGATGAGTAAATATGTGTATCCATTAGAAGGTGGAAATGGTCCCACTATATATAAATGGATATGTTCGAAACGTCCCGGTGGAACGGATAAATGCCCATATTGGGACTTAGTATGTCTTGGTATCTTGCATCTTTGACAGGATAAACAGGATTTCTTCCAGTGGGCTACATCCTTATTCATACTGGGCCAGAATTATCTAGTAGATATTAGCTTCCGAGTGGCCCGGATGCTTGGATGCGAAATGAATGGCTTGGATGCAATAAAAATGGTTCGTCGCAGTGGTTCTGCGATATACTGACGGTTGTTGCCCGTTAAAACTTCGCAGTAAATCGCTAAGTTAACTAATTTATTTCTTTCTAATTTCCAAGTGGAATTTGTTTGTTTTAAGGAACCAAAAAGAATATCCTAAAGTTCCGTGCTAGCTTCTTGCGATTTTGCGATTTGTTTCATATCGAAGTGAGTCTCGACAGATGAAGTTTCGTGATTTGATGCTCGAGACAGTGTATCGGCACCCACGTTATCCTTGCCTTGAATGTATTGTATATCAGTAGTAAACTGAAACACAAGATCCAAGTGACGAGTTTGTCGTGGGTTGCACTCAGCTTTGAATTTAATCGCTCGAGTGAGCGGCTTTTGGTCGGTGTAGACTGTAAAATCTCGACATTCGACAAAGTATCAAAAATGTTTGATCGCTCGGTAGACATCCTAGGCATGAACCTGTGGTAATAATTTATCATGATAAATTGCTGTATATGCCTGATTGTTTGTGGAGCTGGCAATTAATGAATGGCGTTAATTCGTTCAGTGGATGGCAAAATACCATTTGGGGTAATCTTGTGACTAAGGAAGTCGAGAGAACTACTAGTGCCGAAAACGTATTTCGCTCTGTTGATGCTCACATCGTATTTAGAAAGTTTCTAAAACAATATTTCCAGGTGAAACATGTGTTGTTCCTCCAAAGTTGAGGCTACAAGGATGTCGTCAGTGTAGACAAACATAAAGTCGAGATCCTTGACGATCTTATTGATGAACCGTTGAAACGGTTGTGCACCATTGCGTAGTCCAAATGGCATTTGAGTAAACTCCGAATAAACCAAATGGAGTCTTGCGAATATCCTCACGTGCGACTGCGATAAGATGATAAGCTTGGACTAAGTCGAACTTCGAGAATATTTTGCAACCTTGAAGGTGCATGGAGAAGTTTTGGATGTAGGGAATAGAGTGACGGTAAGATACCGTTACCATGTTCAACCTGTACTAGTCCCCACATGGTTTCCAACCTTGGTTCTTCTTATGGACCAAGTTAAGTGGACATGATATTGGTGATGCCGTTGGCTGACATATACCCAGTTGTATCATGTGTTGGAATTCCGTTGTGGCCGCTTTGTGACGGATCAGATCCAATCTTCTTGGTTTCGACACCGGTAGATGTCCTGTAGTCACAATGTGGTGTACTACATTGTGCTTATTTCGGTGGAACTGTTAAGGAAGGAAACTTTTTTAATAGCTTGCCTTACCCGTTGTCAAACAGGAAGTTCCTGGGCGAATGTGTGTTCGCTAGTTTCTGCGACACATTCATCGATATTTGCGTGACTGGATCAATCAGCTTCCTATTCTTAAGGTCGACTAGTGAGCCGTATTTGCTTCCGTAGGCATTAATGGTAGAACTGAGTGCGTGTCGTTCCTCGCACACCATCTGCATCTAAATAATTGGAACATAACGACACGTCACCGCCGTCGATAAATAGTTTATCAAATATCTGTGAAATGACATTTATCGTTACTGTTTTATGTTTGGCTTTAGCATCACAATCACTTTTGCTACCTTCCACTACCTTGGAACGTAGTTTAATTTTTAAACACAACACTGATTATGTGTAAAGCTTTGTATGGTTATTCTTTTATAATTTGCCCAGTTATTAAATCATAGCCAGTAGATTTTTTTGAATTCAAATTAGTTATTTCCTGTTTCAGCTTTTGGTTTGTTACAGTTGGTATTTTATGCTCATTTGGTTGCTTTATGTTTGGTTGCAGATTGTCTTCGAGGTGTCTTGCAACCAGGTTCAATTTTTGCTTACTGCTACAAGCCCAGGTACCATTATCATTTCGAATAGATGCTGTCAAATTTTTTGGTCATTTGATCGATTCTGTTGGTTTCCATAGCGAGTATTTAGTGTATTTTTGACCAGTAAGGGGCATTTACTTTCTAGACATCTTTGTCTAATGCTACTAGCTTGTAATCCTTATCCGTGGTAGTTTTCATCAATGTATTGGTAATAAGGTAGTCCTTCACAACAACTGTATTAAAAAGTGGTGGCTGATTTATTTTCTCTGCTTTAGTACCTTAATTGCACTGAGTTGTTGCATTACCTGATAAAGATGATCGGTTTACTTGCTCAATATTTTCTGATGTCTTTATAGATTTGCATAGAACTTTTTATTTTCACTATAATTTCTTGATGGATACTGAATAATTCTTATATCTCCTACGGAATTGTTGCAGATCTCAATATTTTGTTACCTCTCAAAATAGAGTTCTCGTTTTTCTTGTTAAATTTACTGTTGCTGCAGCTAAGTTTGTCACAGTAGCAGTGCTTGTTGTATTGTCGGTTTTAGCTGCCAAGTGCAACACTGCTAAAACTTTGTGGTCATTGGATAAATAAAACTGAGAGCCCACTTACGCTATCTCTGGGCACTATATCGCCGATTTTTTTATCTATTTTCTCCATAATGGATTTTTTTTATTCTGGGTTTCCCACCAATGATGACCAATAAATGATTGACCATGCATTTTGTCATGCATTGATCATTTCCAGGTAGGCCGCCTAGGTTATTCCGTTAGGCTCAGCCGACACACCCTACGAAATAGTGATGGTTCTCATGTGCGTTGACTTTGGTTGCAGCTGTTAAAGTATGTTACTAGTTTCCATAAGCCATTTGTTAATATGGTCAATACATCATTTCCACAACAGCCTGGCTAAGTGAAAATTATCGAGTAAAAAGGCGAGAAAGAATATTTCTACTAGTGTCATGGATGAGGTTCTAGGAGAATGTCGCAAATTAGGAAACAGCAAGATTTCCGGTCCTGATAAAATTACCAATGAGGTATTGACAGCGCGAGATGCGATGGAAAGTGTCATGTAGAAGGGAGATTCCAAAACATATTCTCCGGTGGTCAGAGTGGATATTAAAAATGCCTTTAACTAGAGGGGAGTACCTAGTTAAAGGTGTTGTTGAGGTGACAAAACACAGAAAAAAGGTGGAAAAAATATACACTTGGAGAATAAAAGTTATTCAGGAGTGGTTAACGTCTATGGGTTTGCAGTTGGTGGGACAAAAGACGGAATTAATTCTGATGGTTAAAAAAGTTGAACTACTCAATCTATGATGCTAGACTATCATTTAAAGCCCATTTAGACAATGTATGTGAGAAAGCTGGGAGAGTAAATGGAGTTTTACTCCATTATCCGTTATGGTTATTTTTGTGCTTATCTATATAAGTTCAAGCCCAATGAGTCTCTGATCAGATAAGTTCTAGCGCGATGATCTAACCTATTAAGGTCTTTGGAATTTATTTTAGCACCAGACTTTGTGATAAAGTTTGAGGGAACATGGAGAATGGTATGTAGTATGACTGCAAAAATTGTGAAGTAACTACGACAATAAGAGAGGATTACGCAAAAACGATAATAATTAAAAAGGATGGCCCCTTTAAACTGAGCGGCCTTGTGATCGAATACATATCGGAAGTTCTATGAGGCTGAATGGCAAAAGAAATTAGGGAAATTAGGATAAGGTTTAGTCGACTTTACTTTAAATTGAGTAAAATTTTAATTTAAAGTTCAAACACCCTTAATCGGAACCCTTTCTTACCCTTATTATGCATGCTAGTCCTTTTTTTTTAAACCGAAAATTCTACATTTTGATCCAATTTTGTCATCGCATGGTACTGCTGGTGCGTATATATTCACAAACACATATTTTCCATTCTTATCCATAAACCAGAAGATATAACATGTAACACAGATAGACATGAAAATGCTTTTTCCTTTTTTTCTCGGTGTTTTGTTGTTTTTCTGTTGTTTACCGTTTGTGAGTTCATTATTCATCTTGTCGGTTTATGGTTTATGATACATGGCCTGGTTGCCTGCCTGTTTTCTAAACTGTGTTTATATGAATATATTTATGTAGGAAACAGCACATTTTTCTTACATTTTTGGTACACCGATAAAATCGCATTAAAAATGATTTTTATACGAGTTTTTATGGTATCGAGATGAACATAAATAGTTTATTGTTATAATATTGTTGTTGCCGTGTTGATGGCAAAACGGATACATAACTTAAGACTGAAACGACAGAATACATAAATTAATTTTGGTTTAGTTTTATCTAAATTCGATATATACGAGTCATGAATATTAGGTCGAAATTTATCGTAAATTAAAAAAAAAAAAAAAAAAACCCTCGACACTATAATTTTGTTTTTTGTATTTCAATCTTAAAACCACATCAATATTATTATGGTTAACCAATCAAATTTTTGGAAAAAGTTTAAATTTTTATTGTACTGTATAAACTATATGATGCGATGTGGTGTTATGGCTTTGAATCCGGAAAACCAAATCAATGAAATTTATATATCAAAATTGTAAATTGTAATTTAGATAATAAATTTAATTTATGGATTTTTTACTATTTCATAAAACCGCAATCAATTTTTTTTTTTTTGCGGAGAGCTTTAAAATGTTTAATCCGATAAGTTAGTAATTGAGAAGTATACAGTTCTTCGTAAAAGTATTCGTCCTCAGTATTTAAAGTTCAGTATAAGCTAACCCATTATAGGTATTTCAAATTAATTTTTAATCTGTATTATGGAATTTAGGCATTTAACAACATATATTTATTTATTTATTTATTTATTTATTTATTTATTTATTTATTTATTTATTTATTTATTTATTTATTTATTTATTGAGATCAACATAATAAAAATTAAACTGATCAATTACAATAATTACAATTAAATATTTACATAATTACAATTACAATATTTAAATATATACAGCATATAACAATAGACTCTTTATCAAAAACCAAAACAACGGGAGCATACAAAAACTTTATAAAATAAAATTAATTTAATTAAAACTTTAAATAAAAATAATCACAGAATCTGTAGGCTGTTAATAATTCGCTTTTTAAATTCGCGTTTACTTATATTGAATTCAAAAACGTTATAAAAATTATTAAAATTATTTATAGCAATATCCAAAGGGTTATGCGTACCGTAATTAGTTCTATGAAATCGAGGCTGGAATAAAGAACGATTTCTAATATTCAAGTTTTTTGCCAAAAAGTCGAGATTAGACAACAAATGAACTGAGTCTATGCCACTCTTTAATAAATCATAGATAAAACAAGCCGAACTAATTGATCGTCTGTGGCGCAGTGGTAGTAACTGAAAAATTTTACACCGATTCATGTAAGCAAAATGATCCTTATTTTTTAAAATACAGCGACATAAGCGACTTGTGAATCTGCGCTGAATTCTTTCTATACGGTTAATTCTAATATCATACTGAGGGTCCCATATAATTGACAAGTATTCAACATGTGATCTTACTAATGAGGCATAAACTGTTTTAAAAGTAGCCACATCTTTAAAGTCCTTGCAAGTTCTAAACATAAATCCCATCATTGCATTAGTTTTATTTATTATATTTTCAGTGTGTTGGATAAACGTTAGGCTATCATCGAGAACGATCCCCAGGTCCTTAAACTCAGTAACTCGATCAATAATAATTTTGTTGAATGTATATGCAAACCTAATTGGATTTTTCTTTCTGTGGAAGCTCATAACTCGACATTTTCCAACATTTAGCTCCAATTTATTAAGTTCACACCATACAAAAAACTTATCCAAATCGTCCTGGAGACGCGCGCAGTCAGTTGTGTTATCAATTTTAATAAATATCTTCATATCATCCGCATACAACAAAAATTTAGATGAAAGAATGCAGGTATCTACATCATTGATAAACAATAAAAATAGCAACGGACCTAGGTGACTGCCCTGAGGAACCCCAGATGTGGTTTCATATTCACCCGAGAGACATTCATTGAACTTAACACATTGTCTACGATCACAAAGGTAAGATTTCAACCACAGCAGCAGGTTTGAGTGAACACCGACCTTCCGCAATTTAGATAAAACAATCTCAAGTGAGATTCTATCAAATGCTTTTTTAAAGTCAGTGAACACCACATCAACTTGCGAACCATCTTCAATTGAATTTATCACAAAATGCAAAAGTTCAACGAGATTAGTTGCAGTTGATCTACCTGGAAAAAAACCATGCTGTTGTGGGATAATAACCTTACCAAACTCAATAAACAATAAATCACGAACCATACATTCAAAAACCTTTGGAATAGCGGATAATATTGAAATAGGCCTATAATTCTCAATTATAGGCCTATTTCAATATTATATCTTATAGTTCAGCAGCTGTGACTTAATTTACATTTCTAGTAATTTTTCTAAAAGACCGTGGTTTTGTCGCCGGTTATGATGAGCCTGCAGAGATTTTTAAAGATGTTTGAGAGAAGGCAGCAAAACTGTTACAACCACCTTTAAAAATCTTTAGAATGTTTTAACAACCTTGACACTCAGGAACTAGTTCAACAAAAGCGAAAAATAAGAAGGTAATGGCAACAATCTAACTCCAGTAAAATAAAAAGGTGTATATATTCTTCAGCAAACAAAGATTAGATACCTCGAACCTATGGAATTCTGAAATGGAGATCAAAAATGAAATCCGGAAATAAACTCAACATAATATATTTTGAAGTATTACATTCCCTCGATGGTATATTTTAAGCTACCAACGATTTAGCAATTCTGCTTGGACTTGGATAAATATAAAAAAGAAATTCTGAATTCTAAAAGCTAGCCCCTTTGCTTTATTTGGCAAGAAAATTATTTGTTGGAATTTTGAAATATTTGATAACAGTATTTATATTTATGTCGGGAGCTTTTGATTAAAGAACATTCATCTCAATCGGGTCATTTAGGTTGTGAGATGCAACAAATCCCAATTGTCTGTTACTCATTATAAAGGTGCGTAAATTGGGTGTTGCCCTTGCAACAAGCCACTTGCTATAAGACCTTTTGGTCTTCAAGAAATATCTTGCCAAGTGGATCATTACTCAAGTGTGTGATTTGGCTCAGCAAGAGCTCATATAGTCAGAGGGCCATCCTTGAAAACCTAAATGATTACTTTTCCTTTTACACTACCCATTTGCATTAAAAAAATGTAAAATAATCTGCTCCAACATTCATACACCTCCCGAAAAAAAATTGTCCGCAATTTGTCAGCTTAAAGATGGTATCAATAATACCACGCGCCATACAACATCAAAATAATCTATGGCTATTTCACATCACAAATAGGTAGGACTGCAGAACTTTGAACACATTTTGGCCTAAACACTTTGCATCAGGCTATCAGGCTATGATCTAGTCATCACATGCACATGTTTCCTTCATAATAACATTCACAAAATAACGTCGCAAAATAACAGCATTACTGACGTTAGATATTTAAGAGGTTTTGGCAAGAACAGCCATTGTAATTAAAATTAGACAACTCTTCGGAGATTTCTATATTATCGATTTTTTCAAATCAAACCGAATAAGATTCTGTGTGAAAAACTCCATCAAATAGAATAATTAAAAGGTGTTCCACCTCTCCCATTAACAACTACTTGTTGTACTTCGGAGGAGAAGACCCTGAAAATGCTAGTGTTTAGACGTCAAAAAAAAGATCTGCGTGACATAGAATGTCAAAACTGGATGCAACGTGCGGTGGAACAAGATTAGTGGTATTTGACTATGCAAGTGGGAAAATCACTCTATACTATGTTTAATAGAAAAGGGAAAAAGAGAGGGATCCAAAATGGAATTAATAATACAAAGTATTCTATGATAAAGTCAGTATATCAGTCACTCGGTTGAGATCAAAACAACACAAAACGCAAATCTTGTCTTTTTTCTGGGTATTCCCTATTTGAATTTGTTGTGCATTTCTCCTCTATTTCGGACCTATCGCTGCAGAAATATCCCTTAATCTAAACGTTGCTTTAATTTGGTTAAAAGTAAATCAAAAAACAAAATTTAAATCAAAGGCACAAACACTTCCCAAATCGTATCAGTTCAAAAACCACTAAACAACAAATGATAAAGTCAATGCATTTTTGATTCATTAAATATTAAAACACAAGTTTTGAGACACCCAACATCTATTTCATATACAATAAATTCTTATCGGTCTAGTAAATAATAGAACTAAAATTTCTTAGAATACATTCTCGTATCATGTTTAAAATTTAACTCTATCAAAAGAAAATAATAATAAAAAGTTTTTTGTTAAAATTAAATCAAAATAATACATTTCTTGAAATAAATAAAAGTTTTACATTGTTAAAACCCGAAAAAGATAAAGATACCGATCACGAGCTAAAATCATATTTAGGTTCATGACTTTTGAAAGGAGGTTAACCTTTTCTACTCGTATTTTACTTGGAAAATAATATTGAAATTTTTTTAATTTTTCACTTGATCAGTAGATACAAATACTCAATATATAATTATAAATTCATCAGAAGTAAGTTTACAACTTCAACAAAATCAAAGTAAACGTACAATTGTGTCATGCAATAAATGTAAGTAAAACATTTTTCGTTTATGTTATTTATGGTCTAAAGCACACGTTTGTGTAGATACGATATTACTTTTGTTAATCGGTTTTGTGTACTTTTTACTGCGTGGAAGAATTATCAATTATAAAATAAATTATATTATTTTAGATGGCTAAGTGTCTTAATTTTACATTCTGTCAATGTAAATGATTTTATTTTAAGTTTGATAAACACAAACGTGTAAATGATAGTTTATTTTTAAAAACTAGTGAATTATATAATTTTTTTAAATCACTTCCTTATCTTTATGGTGACTCAAACTGAACCGAATCAGTTTTGTTGCTTTGATTTTGGCTACGATGATTTTTCCCTGAAAAAATATTATCACATAATGTACACAAATGTGTAGGCTAGAAACATTTTTATGAGTTAAATGTATGCATAGACTGTTTTTTTTATATATGAGTCTATTGTTGTAATGTTTTACATACACAGTTGTGTAATGTTTACTCAAAAATATGATGACAAAAGGACAAACACAAACTGTTGAAGAAAGAATAGAAAACTAAATAAATCCAGCATGCCAATAGTTTCAACTGATTGATAATCATTTGATTGTTAGTTTGTCCAAGTTTTACGTTCAAAAATAAGTTGTGGAGCTAAGGATGCTTACACAGTCAATATATGCTTAATAAATCGAGACACTAGAAAAAACGTTTCAATTAGTCATCAGCAACGAGTTATAACTCTTCCGAGATTAAATCAAAATACACAAACGTGTAGGTAACGAAACACAATTTTATAATTATTTTATCATTTAAAATTTTATCGGAATTGAAGTTACTACACCATTGTGGTATGCAATAAATTATCATTTAATTGCTTAATATGTTATTGGTTGTCTACCAAGTTTTGTCGTTTCAGTTGTACCTAGTATAGTTGGTTTCTTGAAGTAAAAAATTTCGCAAAATATACAGACATGTGTAGGATGAAATATTTTTAATGAATTGAGCTAATGTATAAATTTCTTTTTATATGTGTCATATTTGTAGGTTGCTATCATATTACAGCTACACAATTGTGTAGTGCTCATTCAAAAAATAGTACCAAAATCACAAATACAACAACTTAAATCAAATATCTTGAACAATAATAAAATCATCTAGCAATGAGTTTTAACTGGACAAGTGGTTCTGCTCTAATGGGTAAGCATTTGTAATATAACATTTTTGGGTTAGCCTCTTAATCTTGCAACACAAAATTTTGTAACAACATTTTTCAAATAAGATACTGGTGTTTGGAAGTCTATAAATCTATAAAATATCTATATGCAAGTTAAAACTATGCACTGTATGAGGTTATGCTTAATGCAAGTTTGACAACAAGATAATGTAGTGAAATTCACAAATATAATGGTTCTGGTGTATTGAAAAGCTAACAGGTGTTTTAACAATGCTGTCACCTACTCTGCTCAGTATTTTCCTAAGAAGATTCGATCACTTGCGTTATGTTTAAGTATAATTTATTTATAATGGAAGTGTTTAATCGACAAAAAACCCATCGAGCAACAACCACTGAAAAAATAATGTAATTGATTTATTTGGTGAAACTATGGTTTACCAAAACATGTCGATAAATTGCTGAATAACACCGATCTTGGCCTTTAAAATACTGGACATAACTTTTGTTTACTGAAGGAACCCCGATATTCGATTTTGATTCTAACGATGGGCGTAAAAGAGTTTGGATAAATAGAAATGATTACTTTTTAACGAATGATCAGTAATTGTGCGGGGAAAAGTATTAACTGCCGATAGAACAACATTTTCATAAAAATTGAGCTCATATTAAGCAATTTTATGTGATACTATATTTTGTGGTAATAACAATGTTAAATTTTACTTTGTCTATACAGATATAGTTTTTATCATCCATTAGACAAATTTACCTGGCACTATTTTGAGAGAAGACCAGGGCTTGATTAGCTATACACAAGATTTTTACCTAGTCAAATGTTTTGGTGTTACAAATTTACGCGTTTATCTAAGTTTTAGAATCAAAAAAATTTTATGTAGCCTGCTATTTGGGCAGCTGTCAATTTTGGATCTTTCATCTTGTGACGTTTGACAAGTAAAAACTGCGCCATTACTAAAAATGGTACGATATATGCTTCAACAACGCATTGCAATTGTTAAAATTCACTTCAAAAATGAGCTACCGAGCTATAAATGACTTTTTATGGCCGAAATTGTAAGATTTTGATGTGGACGACGTTTATTTTTAGCAAGACGGCGCTACGTGCCAGACAAACAACGAAACAATCGCAATTTTGCAAGAAAAGTTTCCTGACCGTGTTATTTCTCGAAGAAGTAATCACGATTGGCCACTGAGATCTTCTGGTTTAACACCTTTAGACTTTTTTCTTTAAGGCCACGTGAAAGTTAAGGTCTATTTCAAGGCTCCACAATTGATTCAAGACCCTAAAGATGGAATTCGTGAAGTTATCGAGGACATACAGCCGCAAATGTGCGAATTTTTCATGGAAAATTTCATGAAAAGGATATGCTGCTGCAAGCGTAACTGTGGTGGCCATTTGGCTGATATCGTTTTCAAAAGTTAATGGCATACCTTCTTCTTTACAATGAAATAAACATTCATTGATTTCATAAAAAAATACTCGTTTTATTAATATCAAAATGAAACCTCTTATTGGAAAACCCGTTATAATGTAATTGTTGAGGATTCGTTGTTGCGCCAAAAAAGTTTGATGGTAAATTATCGTAAGGAAAGCAAACTTTTACAGGAGAGCTATTTTAGAGGAGGTAATTTTGTACCATTAAAGCCTTGCTGTGGTCACACTATTGCTTATTTCCAGGATTGCTGGTTAAGGTTTACTGGCATATAAGGAGGAGATTCTTATTCCAGCATTGTTGGTACTTTTTCTTATTGGTGTTTTCAACTGGTCAAATTGACGTTATTAATGAATCACGTGCCATCTGTTCTATCAACGAGGTTAGATCGTTTTCAGGCATCATTTAGATATTGTTTATTTAGATTTTAAAAAGGTTTAATTTCAAGGTAGTAAAAAGGAACTCTAAAGTTAAAACTATGAACATCATTAATATACTTCACTATTTCAAACTAGTAAGTAGTGTGCTTTATGCCGTTGACATAAACATTTTCGCTCCCGTCACTAATAAATTAGACTGTTCGAAGTTGAAATGTGATCAGTATGGTGAATTGTAAAAAACAGGTTATCACTAAAAGTAGGCAAATGCAGGATTATTTTAGAATCAAATTTTCAAAACAGCATCACTTTTTTGAAGTAGCGATCTCTTCTAATCAAATTTTTATTAGTATTATTGATTAGGTTATATCATGCAGGGGCTGCATAAAGCTATGAGAGTTGTTTAACAAAGGGTGCAAAATAAAGGCAAAACCTGTTTTTTCAGATACTTATATGAATTATGAAACAAAAATTAATTAAAATGACAACCTAGGTATTTCGCAGAGCTGATATTACCTATTTTGTATATTCTTAAGAGTTTTTGACGGATTCATTTTGAAGAATTTTTTTTACATTTAAGTGGACTTTAGGAGCATATTATTTAGTGGCTGCATTAATTAGTTTAGTAAGGTGTTCGATACGAAATTCAATTTCAACCGAGTTATTTATTAATTTTCCCTCAATTATGGTATTATCTTGTTGTGGAAACTTAAAGTTAACTAAGACTGTGTCCGAATAAATATTTGTGAATTAATTTTTTGACATTTAATTGAAAAATATTCCCCTACATGCTCAATTTTTTATTACGCTTTCCGAAAAATATAAAAATTGATTGTAATATTTCCCCGCCTTATATGTTTGAAATTTACTTCTTACGAGGTATAAAAACCACAGACTTAACATTAGATCTAATTGTGTGCATTGTTTATTGAAATTGTCATAGCAACGAAAAAGTTCATATTTTTCTTATATGGTTTTTGATTGGTGCCATTAAAATACAAAGTAGTGGATTTTATATGTTTTATTGTAAATCCAAGTATGCTACGCGATATGTTTGGCTTTTATTATAGAAAGTTTTGGTATTTGACAAAAATTATCAAAGCAACTGACCTTCATAACTTGGGTGTCTATGTTTTCACCAAATAAATGTCAAAAATTTGTATTCACTTATAGTTATCATGGGTTTCGGACACAGTCTTAGATGCATTTTAGTATTTTTAATTTTATTAAAAGCTATATTTTTAATTTTTCATTAAAAACTACTTCTATCTGGTCATAATTGGATCTAAATAAATTTCATAATTTTTTAATATTTGAGTTCTTTGTCAAATGATACTATGAAGAATGCATTAAAATCACAGCAGCAGTTGAGTTTATTTTTCAATGTAATTTGAAGTGATTCTTGCGAAAGCCATCGTAATCTTATAAGTGCCCAGTGCTAAGCAAAACCGTAAATTGGCTTATTGCGGTATGTGAAGAACCTATGTCAAATTAAGAGTATAGAAGGAAGAATCAAACCAGGGCCGGTGAAAGGCGGGTTCAATGTGTGTCCGTCACCCAGGCGCAAAGGCGACAAAATAATCGAAAGCAGACAAAATTTTGAGGTATTAAAAGCTTTAAAAACTATTCAAGTAGAAAATGTAAATCTATTTCAAATTGAAAATTAAAGTTTAGTTCAAGCAGAATCAACAAATTTAACTAAACTTATCGATCAATTTGAACTAAACTAATATAAGTGAATGGCCAAAGGCGAGTCATATTGGAAAAAAATGTGAAGAAGGAAATTGAAAATTGAGCCAACGTGTTGTGAAGATTAGTTTCCTTAACAATGCTGAGGGCGATACAAAATCTGCCATTTAGAGGATCTTCTTTGTTCGTTCATTATTTAGGAAAAGTCATCCAAAATGAAATTCTGAATTTCATCGGCAATTCCATCAAAAGTAAAATTTTACAGAAAGTGCTAAAATCGGTGTACTTTTCATTGATAGTTGATTGCACACCTAACATCAGCCCTAATGATCAAATGTCAATGATAATTCTTTATTTAGTCGTGGAAAATAATTAAAATATTCGGATTAATGTAAGTTTTCTTGGCTTTTCTCTACTTGATTAAAAGTTCAACAGGAATTAAATTAATTAAGGTTTGTTAATTGTAAACCAAACAGGCCAGATTTATGATAAAGGCGCGAATATGAAAGGCATTAGAAATGGTGTTCAAGCTCATATTCTGTTTAAGCAAAGCAGCCCGCTTCCACATCCGCGATGTGAAAAATTGTTTTCCAATTGAATCAGTTGGAAGGCGGAAAAGAAGAAAAAGATAATTCGATGAATCTGAAATTGTGGAGGAAATCTCATTGAGTCCAAAAATGATAATTACGAAGGATAAGTATTTGATATAATGATTGAATGAGATGGAGTAGAACCATTCAAGTTTTTATTTGACATTAAAAAATTCTCTTCGATATCCGATGAAGATTTACATTTTTATTACAACAAACTGGAGGTGAAGCTTACTCAAGGAGACCAAAAAGATATTTCTGGAGATGAGTTATATTTTGACCTGAAATATTTTTCATCACGTTTAACCAAAAATTCTGAACACGAAAAATTGTTACAATTTTTTATGAGAGGGATTTAAATAAATTTTATGTGAACATTTCGGTTGCTTTGAGGATTCTCATGACACTGCCTATGACAGTTTCCAGTGCAGAAAGAGGCTCCTCGGAGCTAAGCATTATTAATAATTATTAAAGATCTGTCATGACTCAAGACAGCTTGAACAATTTGGGATAATTTCAATAGAGAGTAGTACAGTAAACGATATTAATGTGGAAGAGAAGCGATGCAAATTTTCTCAAATGAAAGCGAGAAAAGCTTTGTTTCCAAAATAAATGGAAAATGGTAGATGATAACAAAAGGTGTGTAAATTATAGTTTATGCAAAGACTATTGACTGAATTGAAATTGTTTGTTAGTTACCAATTTAGATTTGGATATTGTGGGCATGCTCAATTTAGATTTATATATATATATATATATATATATATATATATATATATATATATATATATATATATATATATATATATATATATATATATATTATATATAATTTAAACGAAATATCTGTATAATTATTTTACTGGCAATATATAGATATAAGTATCTGGACACATTTTAGTTAAATAAAAGCATAAATTCCTGTCTATAAAATACATATCTTTTATTTATGATAAAAGCTAAAATTTAGTACAGCTAAGGATTCGGTGAAACATAATTTCAGATAGAATTTATCTTAATGTACAATTAAATGGATTATTGAACACCATGTACATACATATGAAGTAATCTGTAGTAGAGTTGGATGGGTTACCAAAAACAAAACATAAAATAAATTGCATAGTTATATTATATTGTTACTGCTTATTACATAAAACATAATAGTATTGTTTGAGGGTACAATAAATAATATAATTTATTTCTAGGCAAACGAACTACTTTACATATTATAATACATTTTGCAAACAGACAATAACAAATTTGGTTATAATTTCAAAACTAATAAACTATCAAACCAAAATAATATGAGTTCATGTTATAGTTCACTATCGTATATAGTAAAAATAATTATGTTTAAAACTAATACAAAATAATTAAAAAAATATGTTGTATAATAAAAATATATTCAATAACTGAAAATTGAAAAAATTATAGATTTTTTTTTTAATAAACATACAGTTGCAAATTAACTTAATTATATTATCACATTTATTGAGTTTATTAAAAATATAATCAAATTTATACACATCCTTTATGTATATTAGGGTGGAGCATAATATAAATACACATAGTACTACCATGGTATGTTAGCCCATTGACGTGCTAGATGTCACTACTGGTATCGTTTTAAAATAATCAAAATATTTTTGTATGAATAATCGCCTAAATGTCATATATTTTTACTAAATGTTGACGATATTCTATCGACCCGACATCTGGAACATCATTGGGTCAACTGTTTTTTTCTTATAATGATAGTACTATGTGTATTTATACTATGGGTGGAGTGAAAGTACCATACTTTTATTCGTTTTGGTTAACGTTTTGTGACGATTCTGCTTGTTCCAATGATCACGGTTTGAGTTATGGTTCATATATGTGTTCGATGCACCCGCTTGTCGTTAAGAAGAATTTTATACAATTGACTACGGCAACAGATCTTAGTCGATTGCATTTTTTATATTTTAAAAATAAAATTTAAACTTATGTCGATTACGAATTTATTTGTATACAGTTAATCAAGTTTTATTCCAGCTAATAAATCATAACGTCATTATATTTTGTACAACATTATGCAAAAAATTTGTCTATTTATTTATTTATTTTTTATTAGCATATACATACATATAATATGTTTTGAAAAACCCACAAATCATGTTCACATTATATATTCTGATGCCATCAGTATACATATACATATATATATGTACATACGATTTGGTCAAAATTTGAATTTGTTCAGCTAATGCCAACAATATATTTTATTTGCCGCAAAATATAATAAAAAAAATGAAAATTATTAACATTCATATTTATGTGAACACACAGACATCAATTTTATGGAAAATATTCAAATGATCGAATGATTTTTGGAAAAAAAAAACATTACACAGATTCTGTGCATAATCTTGCTTGATAAATGCCATATTCATGATTCAGTTTTTTTTTGGTTTATGACATTCGGTACAAGAAATGCATGTTGTATTCGACTAAAATCATAGATTTTTTTAGTGGTCATACTGTATATAAATTATACTTAAGGATACGATGTATGGTTCATTACACAAAATTATGTTGGTAACTGATGAGATCCCCTAAAATCAATCAAAACCATAAACCATAATAGTTGTAAGGCAATGAACATCAAAAAAAACTCCTGTTGTGCTTTGCATGTTTCTATTAATAATAAAATGAATAATTGGCTAAATTTAAAAATATATTTTCTAAATACTCCTTCCAAGTGATTAGAACCGTTTTGAACTTAATACAGAGGGTTCTATCCTGGTACCCAATGGTAAATGACCTAGACTTGAAGGACTAGTCCAATAAACCGCTGAAAGAAGTAAAAAGAACCGCGCTCATTGCTGAGTGATTGCACTCTTAGGTCTGCAGCCAAAAACACTTAGCAATTTTCCTATCAAGAATTATAATAAAGTACTTAGAATGGCAAGCCTTTTTTTAAAAGTGTGATGCCCAGATACATCTTAACTTTGAAAATGATCAGAAACTGCGTAGAGTTGCTATGAATGAGGAGCTGGATCATAAACTTTAACGACCATACACTAAATGGAATATCTAGAGATTGCTTTGCCAACGTCCCAAATCTAACTATAGAATTTCATTTAAAAATCACTGCCATCAAAGACGGGAATTGTGAACTGAAAATAGTGAAACTGACATCCGTACGGCAGTTCTTCTTTATAAACCTAATAAATATGAATGATGATGTAACTCAGATCAGTGTCATCGCTTCACCAGGTATGGAGAATTTTGTTCCATACTCCTCAGTAGAAGATGTAGTGGTAGCTTTAGATAAGTTAAAGAATGGCAAAGTCCGGACGACCGTGGTGGTGGCAGTTGTGGCTGGGAAATTTTCCCCAAACGCTATTGCTATTGTTTGGAATTAGCATTAAATGCCAATTTAATGATAATTCCAAACAATAGCATAATAAGAATAAATCAGGATTTCCAGTAGAAAAGTTTGTCATTGTTGAAAAAAGTTAACAATTGGAAAGAAAGCAGACTGAACTTTTGTTGTTCATGAGGTATAGTGCTAATTTTAAAATTGTTTTTAATTTATTTAATTTATTTAATTTATTTAATTTATTTAATTTATTTAATTTATTTAATTTATTTAATTTATTTAATTTATTTAATTTATTTAATTTATTTAATTTATTTAATTTATTTAATTTATTTAATTTATTTAATTTATTTAATTTATTTAATTTATTTAATTTATTTAATTTATTTAATTTATTTAATTTATTTAATTTATTTAATTTATTTAATTTATTTAATTTATTTAATTTATTTAATTTATTTAATTTATTTAATTTATTTAATTTATTTAATTTATTTAATTTATTTAATTTATTTAATTTATTTAATTTATTTAATTTATTTAATTTATTTAATTTATTTAATTTATTTAATTTATTTAATTTATTTAATTTATTTAATTTATTTAATTTATTTAATTTATTTAATTTATTTAATTTATTTAATTTGTTTAATTTATTTAATTTATTTAATTTATTTAATTTATTTAATTTATTTAATTTATTTAATTTATTTAATTTATTTAATTTATTTAATTTATTTAATTTATTTAATTTATTTAATTTATTTAATTTATTTAATTTATTTAATTTATTTAATTTATTTAATTTATTTAATTTATTTAATTTATTTAATTTATTTAATTTATTTAATTTATTTAATTTATTTAATTTATTTAATTTATTTAATTTATTTAATTTATTTAATTTATTTAATTTATTTAATTTATTTAATTTATTTAATTTATTTAATTTATTTAATTTATTTAATTTATTTAATTTATTTAATTTATTTAATTTATTTAATTTATTTAATTTATTTAATTTATTTAATTTATTTAATTTATTTAATTTATTTAATTTATTTAATTTATTTAATTTATTTAATTTATTTAATTTATTTAATTTATTTAATTTATTTAATTTATTTAATTTATTTAATTTATTTAATTTATTTAATTTATTTAATTTATTTAATTTATTTAATTTATTTAATTTATTTAATTTATTTAATTTATTTAATTTATTTAATTTATTTAATTTATTTAATTTATTTAATTTATTTAATTTATTTAATTTATTTAATTTATTTAATTTATTTAATTTATTTAATTTATTTAATTTATTTAATTTATTTAATTTATTTAATTTATTTAATTTATTTAATTTATTTAATTTATTTAATTTATTTAATTTATTTAATTTATTTAATTTATTTAATTTATTTAATTTATTTAATTTATTTAATTTATTTAATTTATTTAATTTATTTAATTTATTTAATTTATTTAATTTATTTAATTTATTTAATTTATTTAATTTATTTAATTTATTTAATTTATTTAATTTATTTAATTTATTTAATTTATTTAATTTATTTAATTTATTTAATTTATTTAATTTATTTAATTTATTTAATTTATTTAATTTATTTAATTTATTTAATTTATTTAATTTATTTAATTTATTTAATTTATTTAATTTATTTAATTTATTTAATTTATTTAATTTATTTAATTTATTTAATTTATTTAATTTATTTAATTTATTTAATTTATTTAATTTATTTAATTTATTTAATTTATTTAATTTATTTAATTTATTTAATTTATTTAATTTATTTAATTTATTTAATTTATTTAATTTATTTAATTTATTTAATTTATTTAATTTATTTAATTTATTTAATTTATTTAATTTATTTAATTTATTTAATTTATTTAATTTATTTAATTTATTTAATTTATTTAATTTATTTAATTTATTTAATTTATTTAATTTATTTAATTTATTTAATTTATTTAATTTATTTAATTTATTTAATTTATTTAATTTATTTAATTTATTTAATTTATTTAATTTATTTAATTTATTTAATTTATTTAATTTATTTAATTTATTTAATTTATTTAATTTATTTAATTTATTTAATTTATTTAATTTATTTAATTTATTTAATTTATTTAATTTATTTAATTTATTTAATTTATTTAATTTATTTAATTTATTTAATTTATTTAATTTATTTAATTTATTTAATTTATTTAATTTATTTAATTTATTTAATTTATTTAATTTATTTAATTTATTTAATTTATTTAATTTATTTAATTTATTTAATTTATTTAATTTATTTAATTTATTTAATTTATTTAATTTATTTAATTTATTTAATTTATTTAATTTATTTAATTTATTTAATTTATTTAATTTATTTAATTTATTTAATTTATTTAATTTATTTAATTTATTTAATTTATTTAATTTATTTAATTTATTTAATTTATTTAATTTATTTAATTTATTTAATTTATTTAATTTATTTAATTTATTTAATTTATTTAATTTATTTAATTTATTTAATTTATTTAATTTATTTAATTTATTTAATTTATTTAATTTATTTAATTTATTTAATTTATTTAATTTATTTAATTTATTTAATTTATTTAATTTATTTAATTTATTTAATTTATTTAATTTATTTAATTTATTTAATTTATTTAATTTATTTAATTTATTTAATTTATTTAATTTATTTAATTTATTTAATTTATTTAATTTATTTAATTTATTTAATTTATTTAATTTATTTAATTTATTTAATTTATTTAATTTATTTAATTTATTTAATTTATTTAATTTATTTAATTTATTTAATTTATTTAATTTATTTAATTTATTTAATTTATTTAATTTATTTAATTTATTTAATTTATTTAATTTATTTAATTTATTTAATTTATTTAATTTATTTAATTTATTTAATTTATTTAATTTATTTAATTTATTTAATTTATTTAATTTATTTAATTTATTTAATTTATTTAATTTATTTAATTTATTTAATTTATTTAATTTATTTAATTTATTTAATTTATTTAATTTATTTAATTTATTTAATTTATTTAATTTATTTAATTTATTTAATTTATTTAATTTATTTAATTTATTTAATTTATTTAATTTATTTAATTTATTTAATTTATTTAATTTATTTAATTTATTTAATTTATTTAATTTATTTAATTTATTTAATTTATTTAATTTATTTAATTTATTTAATTTATTTAATTTATTTAATTTATTTAATTTATTTAATTTATTTAATTTATTTAATTTATTTAATTTATTTAATTTATTTAATTTATTTAATTTATTTAATTTATTTAATTTATTTAATTTATTTAATTTATTTAATTTATTTAATTTATTTAATTTATTTAATTTATTTAATTTATTTAATTTATTTAATTTATTTAATTTATTTAATTTATTTAATTTATTTAATTTATTTAATTTATTTAATTTATTTAATTTATTTAATTTATTTAATTTATTTAATTTATTTAATTTATTTAATTTATTTAATTTATTTAATTTATTTAATTTATTTAATTTATTTAATTTATTTAATTTATTTAATTTATTTAATTTATTTAATTTATTTAATTTATTTAATTTATTTAATTTATTTAATTTATTTAATTTATTTAATTTATTTAATTTATTTAATTTATTTAATTTATTTAATTTATTTAATTTATTTAATTTATTTAATTTATTTAATTTATTTAATTTATTTAATTTATTTAATTTATTTAATTTATTTAATTTATTTAATTTATTTAATTTATTTAATTTATTTAATTTATTTAATTTATTTAATTTATTTAATTTATTTAATTTATTTAATTTATTTAATTTATTTAATTTATTTAATTTATTTAATTTATTTAATTTATTTAATTTATTTAATTTATTTAATTTATTTAATTTATTTAATTTATTTAATTTATTTAATTTATTTAATTTATTTAATTTATTTAATTTATTTAATTTATTTAATTTATTTAATTTATTTAATTTATTTAATTTATTTAATTTATTTAATTTATTTAATTTATTTAATTTATTTAATTTATTTAATTTATTTAATTTATTTAATTTATTTAATTTATTTAATTTATTTAATTTATTTAATTTATTTAATTTATTTAATTTATTTAATTTATTTAATTTATTTAATTTATTTAATTTATTTAATTTATTTAATTTATTTAATTTATTTAATTTATTTAATTTATTTAATTTATTTAATTTATTTAATTTATTTAATTTATTTAATTTATTTAATTTATTTAATTTATTTAATTTATTTAATTTATTTAATTTATTTAATTTATTTAATTTATTTAATTTATTTAATTTATTTAATTTATTTAATTTATTTAATTTATTTAATTTATTTAATTTATTTAATTTATTTAATTTATTTAATTTATTTAATTTATTTAATTTATTTAATTTATTTAATTTATTTAATTTATTTAATTTATTTAATTTATTTAATTTATTTAATTTATTTAATTTATTTAATTTATTTAATTTATTTAATTTATTTAATTTATTTAATTTATTTAATTTATTTAATTTATTTAATTTATTTAATTTATTTAATTTATTTAATTTATTTAATTTATTTAATTTATTTAATTTATTTAATTTATTTAATTTATTTAATTTATTTAATTTATTTAATTTATTTAATTTATTTAATTTATTTAATTTATTTAATTTATTTAATTTATTTAATTTATTTAATTTATTTAATTTATTTAATTTATTTAATTTATTTAATTTATTTAATTTATTTAATTTATTTAATTTATTTAATTTATTTAATTTATTTAATTTATTTAATTTATTTAATTTATTTAATTTATTTAATTTATTTAATTTATTTAATTTATTTAATTTATTTAATTTATTTAATTTATTTAATTTATTTAATTTATTTAATTTATTTAATTTATTTAATTTATTTAATTTATTTAATTTATTTAATTTATTTAATTTATTTAATTTATTTAATTTATTTAATTTATTTAATTTATTTAATTTATTTAATTTATTTAATTTATTTAATTTATTTAATTTATTTAATTTATTTAATTTATTTAATTTATTTAATTTATTTAATTTATTTAATTTATTTAATTTATTTAATTTATTTAATTTATTTAATTTATTTAATTTATTTAATTTATTTAATTTATTTAATTTATTTAATTTATTTAATTTATTTAATTTATTTAATTTATTTAATTTATTTAATTTATTTAATTTATTTAATTTATTTAATTTATTTAATTTGTTTAATTTATTTAATTTATTTAATTTATTTAATTTATTTAATTTATTTAATTTATTTAATTTATTTAATTTATTTAATTTATTTAATTTATTTAATTTATTTAATTTATTTAATTTATTTAATTTATTTAATTTATTTAATTTATTTAATTTATTTAATTTATTTAATTTATTTAATTTATTTAATTTATTTAATTTATTTAATTTATTTAATTTATTTAATTTATTTAATTTATTTAATTTATTTAATTTATTTAATTTATTTAATTTATTTAATTTATTTAATTTATTTAATTTATTTAATTTATTTAATTTATTTAATTTATTTAATTTATTTAATTTATTTAATTTATTTAATTTATTTAATTTATTTAATTTATTTAATTTATTTAATTTATTTAATTTGTTTACTCCATTTAATTTATTTACTCCGTTTAATTTATTTATTTCGAGTTTTTTTTTAAAGTTTTATTCCAATTAATAATTTTTAAATCCGTCTTGTTATTAGCATAATCGTTCCATGTCTTTCCGTGTACTTGCTTGTCAATGTGGTATTTAGCAGCACAATTAGCTTCCCATGGTTGAGGACATGAATCTGACCCACTGATTCCACCTAGCTAATATAAATGCTGCTCGTCCTTAATCTATAGAACCATGGAAAGATTCTGTTAACGTTATAAGGATCTATTAACCGATAACCGTTACATAGTGGTTGAATTACTTGTACATACGATTGTGTTGAGTAGGCTGAGAAAATTAATTGTCATTACCAAATATCATTAATAAGCGACAAAATGATATTCTTCTAGGTATTACAAAAACCTACGAACCTATCGCAACAGACGCAGTTTCTGTGTTAGCTGGCGTAATATCAATTAATATATTGCAGCAAGAGAGAGTTACTAGTTAAATTCTGAGAAAATGGTAAAATGTGAACAAATAGAAGCAAATATTATTGGTTCGTTTAAGAGGCAGATTCAGAAAACATCCACTGCAATGTGACAAGATAGATGAAACACAATTCAATGAATGAAAGGACAACTTTTAGTTACCTTTAAAACAGCAGATTGGATATCTAAAAATATTACACTTAACCAAAACTAGCACTTGTGCGTGTAGCCCATGATAGCAAATAGATCACATGCTTACATAGCTGGAACCTTGTCAAAGACGAAATAAACCAACTAATGATGAGGCAGAGTGCAGAATTATTAGTCTAAACTATCTTGAATAGTGCCCAGAAATATAATGGGTCTCTAAAATCACTCAAAATGTAAAAAGGCTTGATAGTGTTCTGTGAGCTGGACCTATAAATGAACTTCTAAAGGTCATTATTTTGCTAGATGCAAAAAGTGGCACATGAAATCATTTTGATATTTTATTTTATAGGGTCGAGTATGAACTTTTTAAAACTTCGTAAAATCTGGACACCATACAATTATTTGACTCCATCAACATCATCTAATCATAAGGAAATACAAAATAATTTTTGATGGTTTTATGTAAACACACAATAAAAATAATAAAAACATATATCGAGTTGTTTTTCGAATCATTACTACTAATATTGAATACCAACAGCATAACAAAACCGGAAAATGATTGATTACTACAATGACTAGGCGGAAAACGCCATATCCATGTAGTATTTTGTTTGTTTTTTCTTTCCTATGCCTGCGCTCAATCATTTTGTTCTAGATATTTTCATTCGCTTCACCAAATTAATGTACATATATACATAAAAATGATATACAAATGATATTTTAAAATTGTTTACTGTTTATCATCAAATGTTTAATTTCCCGCAGTTCTTCCAATTCGAAACGAGATGGTAAAAATAATTCCGCAATGTGGTATTTGTTTCTTGTTTGTGTTCAAAAATGTACAGAGCACAATTAAAAATAACACAAACACAAAAAAAAAGGTTTCGTTGTTCTTTAATTTCGAGCTTTTATATTTTATTGGAAAATCATTTTCTATTGTGCCTGTAATTACATTTTAATTAAAACAAACAATTTTTTTACTGTTGTGTTATGTGCTTTTTATTTGTAATCGTCAACAACAACAACAATAATAATAAAAAACACTTTTGGAGTACTTTCAAGTATATAACTCCTAAAATTGTGTTTATAAATAGATACACTTGGTGGGTGGTTGACTGGGGGATTAAAATAACATTTCAAAATTTTAATCGTCAGTGAAAAATTGGAAATTGGTTACTGTAACCAATGACCAAATAGAACTTAATCACAAAAGCTCGATACACGTTTGAATAAATTTTAATCTCACCTGAACGATTTCTGATAAAACCAATTTGTTTTTTTTTTTTTTGCAGTGTGTACCTAGCAATTTATATATACACTCGTACCTTTAATTTAAACAACAAAAATCAATTTTCCGCTTCAGTAGTTTTCATTATGGCTATATATATTTTTATAAAGTTTAAATTTAGAAACAAATAAGCCAAAAATTATTAAATTTTTATACTGCAAAATGTATATTAAAATTGGGTTTTTTTGATTTGGTTTTTGGTTATCAAAATTTGAAAATTTATTGGTTAGATGAAAGTTCGATTTTCTTTTTTTTTTTTTAAATTAGGGATCAAATTTTATTTCTGTGGTAACTTTTATTATTATCTTGCCTACGCACAAAGTTTAGGTAGGAAAGCTTAAAATTTCCAAAACTAATTAGATACTTTCGAAAAACCGTTAAAGACTTCTGCGTATTCATTTTCTAAAACCGAATCATTTTAATGTAACTCAACTCTAAGGCAATTGATGGTCGAGCGTTGTGAAATTACTTAAACATATGTAGATTTCCTTAACATAAACCACCCGCCTTAAATGTATGTTGGTATTCAAAGTAATTGATCATCTGGTAAAGGGCATAGTTTCACCACTGCATTGAGTTCTTACATCAGCTGCACCTCGTATGACATTTATGCGTCGTTGCTGAAGTAGATTTATTTATTCGAAACTCTATTTAAGGCAAAATTGTTAGTGTAGCTTTCGGAGCTGGTATTTAATGGACTATCAGGAAATAACCAGGTGTTAACGCTTCTAGGTCATTTAGGTCTGAAAATATCGGCGTAAGTGGGCGGAGTTTAATACATCTTTGATTGTGATAACAAGTATATTGGACTCTACGAAGGTAAGTGAGGAGTTTCGATGGTACCTTCTTATAACTCTCGGAGCTTAAATCTAACACTAGTGCGGCGATGATTGCTTGTATGGTAAAATCGATAACGATCTCTAAATGAAAATTTTTTGTCGTGAACTATAAAAATATGACCATATACAGGCTGTAGCATTTTCATAAAATGCTCGATACTGATTGCCTTTGTTTTGAAACTGCCAGTCAATGGACGTGACCTGCTGTAAAGAGATAACCAGTAGTGCTTGCGGTGGAGTGATAATGCATTAACATATAAGTAAATAAAACATATTTGAGTAAGAGTAGTTGATGTTTTGCTTTATTAGGTGGTGAGCGCTTGTATTCTAGCAGTCTGGTTTGCGACGAATGTATTTCTCAGGTAAGACAGAGCTGATGTACATGACAGTATTTTTTTTTTGTTGAAGTCTGCCCAGTAGAACACGTTTTTTGGATTGCAGATACAATGCTGAATACACGTTGCATTAATTCTATCATCGACAGTTTACCGCACAGCTCTTTACGCGGTAAAGTTATAACTACTCTAGCCTTTGGACATATTAAATTTATATTTATATTTACAATATTATCTTCAGAGAGTAGGTAGACTTGAAAATGTTTCGATAAAATGGTCCATCGAGTGAGAACTTAGAACCTTATACCTTATAGGAATGATGTGAACGTGAAAAATCTTGTGATGGCTGTAATACACGTCCAAACATTTTGATGACGTCGTCATCCATTATGTTGAGATAAACCTCACGTTTGTTTTTTGGTATACATTTTAGACGGGCATCTTTTGCGATGACAATAATAGTGTCATCTCATAAACATTAGACACCTCAACCATTGGGGTTGGTATTGAGAACATGTCCCTCAACTCCAGTGAATGGGTAAAGCTCAACTCATTCGAAAGAAGGCGTTTTAAAAAGGGGCTCAGGGAAGGCAAAACTAGAGAGAAAGCTCTACTTGCTGCTAAGTCCGAGTGCCCTGTCAAAGCACCTTTGAAACCTGTAGCAACTACCCTAGACAGTAGGTCTGGTGGTAAGCGCGAGATGTCTTTCGATATTGCTTTGGAATCCTCCAAACCACCTGCAAAAAAAACTAAAAGTGGGCCTTTTCCGGTTAAGGCCTCTTTCAGCCAAGTAGCATACAGTGTTAGGCTAGGCATCTTACCGGATGAACTCAGTGGCAACCCTCTTAGTATGGAGCAAATGGAAAACATACAGGAGCAATGACTTTATCATTGAGACGCAAGGTCGAAACCATCAGCCTCAATTCCTTGGTTCCTTTCGGAGAACAGGATGGATTTTCCTCATTTGTTCCGATCTTTACACAGCGGAATGAATGAGGAATAATTTTGACAGGCTAAGATCAAAATGTGTTCCAAGCATAATTTTGGTGGAAGGGGAAGATTTTCCCTGGCCAAATATAGTTAGAGGGTTTTTTCCACAAAGCCTTAGCTTTTCGAGTGAGAAAATTCTCGCCACGCAGAACAATGGTCTCGCGATAAATTCATGGACGATTCTACAACGGACGACAACTGGAGCACTCGTCCATTTGGTCATGGCCATAGGAGATATTTCAATACAGCCACTGCGAGAGTCCAAGGGGAATGTGGCTTACCGCTTCGGCCACATTAGACTAATTTTAAAGAGTGATCCCCCTCCCCCACTCAAACTACTTGAGTCAGCTCCAGTAACGAACATTTTTTATCAGCCTCAGAAGGAGTTACAAATGACGAGGGGGCAGCTCAGAGCAGTAGCAATGTAGAGCATTCTGTTCCCGCTGCCTCTTCGTCGGGAGACCGATCATCGATGTCTCCGTGACTCCTAATTTGCACCGGTAAAAACAAATAGGGTGACTATACAAAGGGCTGTCCAGGGTAGACTAGCCAAGTCAATGGCACCAACGTCGAGAATTAAGCCTAGAGGCGCTCGAGGGATTACTAGGAAATGTGGCAAAAACACGCCCCTTCCCGCAAAACAGTCGGCTGATAAACAGTCAACGGTTAGCAGCCAGAAGCGGAGAGCTCCTTACCTTAATAAGTAAGTATGGCTGGTACTATTAGGGTACTACAAGAAAACCTGCATCATGCAAAAGGCGAGCCTCGGATGCCTTTTTCAATAGGTTTGCTCAACAACATTCAATCATTGGCCTCATTCAAGAACCTTGGGTTTGTGAAAGAAAAATTAGGGACCTCTACCTTAAGTCATGTAAGTTGATTTATGATCGCAGGGAATCAGTTCCCCGAACAGCAATATTTGTTTCATCTAATATTAACGTTCTTCCAATTCCAGAGTTCATCACCAAGGATTTGGTTGCAGTAATCCTGGAAATACCGACTGGCAGGGGAGTGCAGGAGATAGTATGTGCCTCTGCGTACTTCCCTGGTGAATAGTTAAGTGTTTCACCTGTAGTTGTACAGGATTTGGTGGACTACTGCAACCTAAAAAACAAACAGTTCATCATAGGCTGCGATGCAAATGCGCATCATATCATTTGGGATAACAGCAACACAAATAGTAGAGGTGAGTCCCTTTTAAATTATCTTATGAGCAGTCACATAGACATTTTAAATAAAGGGTCTAGCCCTACTTTCATTAACATGATTCGGCAAGAGGTTTTAGACTTCACTCGGTCTAGTCAGTTCATTTCCAACTCTGTTGCAAACTGGCATGTACCAAATGAAGCTTCGTTGTCGGACCACATCCACATCAGGTTCGATATACCGGGAGTGATTATACAGGCGGCAGAGGATCGTATTCCTTGTTACAGGGATATTTTATTCATCAAAGCAGACATGCTGCCAACATCTTTGAGTTCAATTAGTGACCTGGAAACTTGTTTGTTGAATGATGGGCTTCTATCTTCTTATGGAAGCAACTGCGTGGCGCGTAGCGTTGCGGTTAATCGCAAAGTTCCATGGTGGAACGAGCAGCTGACTAAACTTCGTAAGAGGGTTAGGAAATTATTTAATAGGACAAAGCATTCTAATGAGTAGAATGAATATAGGCAAACCTTAACAAATTACAATACTGAACTAAGGCGTTCTATAACGACGGCGGTTGACGTCATTATTTTAATTATTCAGATGTAGATGTTGTGCGAAGCAAAGCTCAGTTTCGATCTGATGAGGAATCGTAAATAATTTTGTTTAAAAATTATTTGTCATCTCATCAGGCCATGGCGATCGATTGCTATGTGTAATAGCTATTTTACGCTCTATATATATTTATGTACAGTGTACATGTAGCGTTAGCGAATTATATGGAATTGCACGAAATATCTAAATAATTTTAATTGTGTGTGTAGCGATGGTCGCTACAGTTCCAAGCGCCTTACGTGGAGGAAAAACTATGGTAATATCAAGGATATACCTACAGCTGATAGACTCCATAAAGTTCTAGCTAAGGACCAGTCCAACGAGATTGGGCCTCTTTTGAAATCTGATGGTAACTATACATCGGGTCGCAAAGAGTCACTCGAAACCTTGCTTCAAGTGCACTTTCCGGGCTGCAATGTATGTAACACAAATATAATAACTAACCCTATATCTGGGTGCAAATGTGGCTTGGGCTAATAGCTTATCCGGTAAGTTTTTTTCTCCCGAAAAAAATTAAATAATTGGTAACTGAAACCAGACCCCTTAATCTTAATCAATTTTCCTACAAAAAAGGCAAATCCACAGAGGGTGTACTGCATCTACTTGTTACTAAGGTTGAAGCGGCTTACCGCTCGAAAAAAATTACGCTGTGCGCTTTTTTGGATATTGAGGGAGCTTTCGACAATACTGGATACGAACCAATTGCTAGGGCAATAACCCGTTGAGGTATTGATGATCCAACTAACCACTGGATTAGCTCCATGTTGGCTAGTAGAAAGATTACATCCAAACTAGATAATGAGTCAAGTCATGATTACGGGAGTAAAAGGGTGTTCGCAAGATGGTGTCCTATTACCTTTGCTGTGGCCTCTTGTGATCGACGAATGAGCTACATCTACTCGGTTATGGCGCCATTGGTTATGCGGACGATTTGGTTATCATAATCTCTGGTGAGCATGTATGTATGATGTCTGACAGCATGCAACAAACCTTGCTTGTTATTTCAAATTGGTGCACTAAAGAGGGCCTTTCGATAAACCCTAACAAGACAGTCCTGGTATCATTTACCCAAAGACGTAAATTGAACTTTGCTTTAATAAGTCTAAATGATATTACCATCAGATACTCTAATGAAGTCAAATATCTTGGTGGTGTCCTAGATAAGAAATTGAATTGGAACTCTCATATTAAATAAACTACCGAACGGGCGGTCAGAGCCATGTGAGTCTGTAGGCGTATGTTCGGCAGGACTTGGGGCCTCAGCTCAAAAATGATTTACTTAATTTTCTAGCCGAAATTCACGCCATCGAAACCAGCGTCTCAACTATTATGACTAAAGGTCTTAAGGACGCCTCCATCCAGATTTTTTCCGACAGCCAAGCAGCATTGAAAGCATTGGCTTCCAACTGCCTGGATTCAAAGTCGGTCAAAAGCTGTTATACACTGCCACAATCTCTCTCTTGTCATAACAAAGTTAGGTTGTGGTGGGTACCTGGTCACAAGGGTAACAATAGAACTGCGATAGCCGATGAACTTACGCGGGCATGCTCATCAGCTACACAAATTGGCCCTGAGCCTTTATGTGGCATCCCGTGGGCCTCAGTAGTCTACAATATTAGTAAATGGGATAAAATGCAGTGCTTGATCTATTGGAACTGTATTCCCGGCCTTAGACAGGTCAAATCTTTGATCAGACCATTTCATCACAAGGACTTAATTGACCGCCAACTCAAGTAAAGGAAATATTAGGAAGCTAGTGAGTTTTCTTTCAGGTCACCTGGGATATCATTTGAACAAAATGAACCTGTCCATAGAGGCGGAGTGCCGACTCTGTTTAGAAGAGATATAAACTGCAGAACACAGACTATGTGAGAGTGTTGCTCTGTGCACACTGAGGTGGCTTCATTTTGAGGAGAGGTATTTGACCCTGGAAAAATGTAGATTGGTCTCTACAGGCAGCATTATCGTCTTTATTAGGAAGGTAGAGAAGCTCTTGGACTAACAAATCCCAATAGCATAAAAGATTTTTATGCATTTTAAAATACATTTTAGAACATCAGGATAGATTAAACTGAATTTACGTAGCTCGAAACCTATCTTATCTTAAAGCACTGGTACGGATTGAGGAACATTTTTGAAGAGGCTTTAGATCAACCATCGAACACAATCCGTAATTTTGTCGTTGAACTATCGAACTTAAGTACACAGGGGTGTGGTAAAAATAATGGGGGTGGTAAAGTTTACGATATTTGATCAGATGAATATGAACAATTTCCTGATATTCCACCATAAATTCGTTACAGTTTCTTTGAAAAGCTTGATCCTGATCAAGTTTTTGCTTTAGAAGGTGTTAAAGTTGTTTAGATGCATCTAAACAGAACGTTCTTCGAAAGTGTTTTGGTTTACTGGATAGTCATACCTTTCTAATTCGCAAAACTGTTAAAATAACTACTCCAGTGAGTAGGAACTGCAGATACCATATTGCAATGTCAGTTTATTTGAGGCATCATAGTCATATACCTACGATGATCCAACTGAAGGCTGTATTTTATAATACTGGCATATTATCGTTGAATTTTGTCTTTCTTACATAAGTGAGCTATGTAGCACAGCTCCAATCTAAATGTCTAATGTTATTAGACTGTTGAAGTTAGGATCTGCTAATTCTAGGTTATTGAGAAAGGCCAATTTTGAATATCAATAAAGTTGCTTGGTTGATATCCAGTAATTCTAGGAAATATGAAGACTTCAATTTGTGTAGATGATTGCTGCATCGAGACTTAATTAGGTTTTCTTGAGACAAAAAAATACCTTTTACCATTTTATTTTAGGAGCAAAATACTATATTTTTTTTACTATGAGGAAGGCACCAGTAGTAAATCAGTAAACCAACGCTATATTTAAGCGGTGATTACATTAAAATCCATTTACGATTCAGCAATACAAATTAGAGTAAACGCTACAATTAACAGTTTACCGTCATGACTGCCAAGTTGCAAAATCACCCGCCATTTGATGTAAATAAAAAAATAAATAAAGAAGTGCAAATCTCTTGAGCTTTGCCTTTGTCAGATAAAAACTAACCTTTATTTAAGAGTTCTTGATTCTACTAAAACGACATTAAATAGGACAGTCAAATGAGCCGTGAAAGAGTTGTTTATGGTACTGCTATACTCCATACCAGGAGTAACGAAGTGGTAATTAACAAAATTAGCGATTTTCAGAAGTACAACAATTTTGAATGGAAACAATGGAATATTTTTTAAAATCTCTAAATTTTGTTCTCCAAATCAAACTTTATTTGATCGTCAAAGCAAAATCGTACTGATTTTGCAATGGTTTTTCTTCGTTAGTTTCCATCTAAATAAATACGAATAAAACTTTAAACAAATACTGCAAACAAATTAACAAAGTTTCTTGTTTCATTATTTTATATCTATATAATACTCGTTAGTTATAGTTCCATAGAGTTTTACATTTCTTTTGTAAGATTTTAATTCATTTTCATTTAGTTTGTGTAGCAAGTTTTTCCCGCGAACTACAAAAATAATAATGCAACGAAAAACTAATGGAAAATATAAATAATTACTTAAGAAAATGTAAACTACGAGAAAAAAAACTTAAAAACGAATATACCATAAAAATTATGTTATGCTTTTTATTATTATTTTTTTTTAAATTATGTTGCATTTTGCATAGTACATAATATATACATGGAAAATCATAATAGTAATTTGTTTATTTTTATGTTGTTAAAGCGACAATAGGAAGCAACATCGATTCGGTTGGGTGCAGTGTATGATGAAAATTTGGAATATGTTTTGCTACATTACTCTTTCATTAAAATTAAAATTGCCATTTAAAAATTTTCCCATCTTTTGCAAACAAATATCTAGCTTAATATCGTTCTCAACTCGCCAAATGATCGACAAAGTATTTTTCCAAATCATTTCAAATATGATTTTTTCGAATTGAAAACAGATTTAATATACATCATTATTGTAAAAGAATTAATTCTTTTATTATTATTGATTAAACCGTAAATAGGTTAAAGATTCAAAGTATCACAAACTGTCCAAAAATATGATTTAGTTATAATGGTTCTATCAGCTTATGACTTTGAATAAAATATACAAAATCTGATGGATGTAAATCCGTTAATAATGGAATAAGTTTAGATTTTATGGTTTCTACATGTTAGCTTGGACAGTCGAAAGAACGATCCTTTCGTCCTTGTAAAACAATTAAAGGTGTTTTTAAGAATTCGGAGCTAAATTCTAACAATTCAAACCCTATCATTTGTAAGATTTCTATTCGGTTTTTAGAAATAAAAAAACCTCTTCTTCATCACCTTTTTTTATTTATTTATTTAATTTATTTCTTATTCACTGTGTTCTCCTCTAATTCACCATTATGATTATTTTTATATTTCCCTTAAAATTAACATTTATATTTTTCTTTAGTAAACATATTTTAATTTAAAGTAATATTATTTCGTCACATGTGTGTCAGCATAATTTACTTTATGACCCCAATTCGACACATGTGTCAATAACTTTAAATATATATATAAAATATGTTTACTTTACAAATTAATTGACTTACAACTAATTTAATTAATTTGCAATTTGTATGCAAGGTGAATAGCACTACACCCTCAAAGTTGTAAAAAAAAATTTGTATATGGAACATGATTTTTTTTAATATACTAATGCATATTTTAATTTTTAATTTATTTTCTTAGGATTTATCTTAATTTTAACTATATTTTTATTTTTGTCCTATTCATTTCTTTAGTCGATTGATGTGCACTTCTTTTATTTCATTATCTATTTTAATTTTCGAATTTACACCGTTTTGTTGTACAATTTCGTATGGACCTATACAGTTACTTTCAAATTTTCTTCTGTTACCTCTTTTTAGAAATACCAAATCTCCTACATTAAAATCTGATGGATTTGTTTTCTTGTCAAACTCTTTCTTTCTGTTTATTTTAGAATGACATAATAGATCATTAGCCTTCTTGTCTGCTTCTTTTAACCTAAACCTAACTTCTTCTGCATAATTATCCAAGTTATAGATTGGTTTAGATACTTCAGTAGTTATAAATGAAGGTAACTCAGCTAATTTTCCAAAGACTAATTCGAAAGGCGTATTTTCTGTTTCAGTGTGAGGTCATATGTTATAAGCAAATGCAAAGTAAGGAACCCATTCTTCCCAGTTAAAGTCATTAGTGAAATTATTTAAATATTCGTTGAGAACTCTGTGATTTCGTACTATGGTACCCAAAGTCTCATGATGATAAGGTGTTGAGTTTCACAAATCACAAATATTGCTCATTATTTTATTCAAGAATTTAGTTCCCATATCGGATTTTATAATTTTAAAAATGCAGTATTTAGGTATAAATTTATCTACTAACGTCTTTGCAATTGTTAATGCCTCTTTATTTTTCATTGGAAATGCTTCAATGTATTTCGTTAATTCACACTGTAGTGTTAGTATATACCTATATTCATTTGAGATCTAAAGAGGTCCTACCGTATCTACTGCTACTATTTCAAAACTATTTCCTGGTGTTTCAGTTATCACCATTTTTTCTTTTGTGTGCCTAGTTATTTTATTCTTCTTACATAATTCATACTTATTTATGTAATCCTTAACCATTTTATTCATATTTTTCCACACATATCTTTGCTTAATTTTGCAAACGGTTCTTCGAGGATTACTATCCTCTTCATCAGCCTGTACTACTTTGAACCCTAATTTACCTTACCCATGTTCTTATATACCTTTTTCAGGTATGATTTTGGCTCCGCCCCCTTGTGCTATTTTCATTTTCCATTATTTTTTTGAACAGGTGGTTGATTTTAGTCTGTACCTGAATATTTATTATGTCCTTGTTATGTCTGTTTTTGTAAATTTCGTAATCTTCCAGTGTTGTCATCATGCTTCCTTTTTTACATTTATGCAACACTTTCAGATTTTCATTAATGCCTGTGTATTTATGGTTATGGTCAGTCATGTGTTGTGCGTAATTTGAGTCTATTTTGGGTTTGCCGATTTCTTTCACATGTTGGCTAAACCGAGTTGCGAAAGATTTACCAGTTTGGCCTATATAGAACCCATCACAGTTGTCACATGATAGTCTATAAACTCCCGTATCTTGAGAAGACACTCTTGGTGGGTTTAATCTTTGTCCTATTTTGTTGCTAGTTTTAAATTCTGCCTGTATACCATGATTTTTCAGTACTTTCCTGATGATGTTCGCTGTATTTCTGTCGTAGTCAAATGTAACGTATTTAATGTCTTTGTCGTCTTTGGCTATCAGGGAAGTAAGTTTCGTTAAGTTTCTTGTTATTATGTTAAGTTTCTTGTTATTATGTTTTCTGTTCAATAGGTCCATCCTTGCCGGTTAAAACCCGTTGGTCCTAGCGATCTGTTTAATAGTATTCAGTTCCTCTATGTAGTCTTCTTGGTTCATTGGTATCGTATTCAGTCTGTTGATCATGTGCAGGTATGCCGCAATCTTATGTTGTTGTGAATGATGTGAGTCGTTATGGATTGTGTGGTCCGTTTGTGTTGGTTTTCTAAAGATTTTAAACTTGTGTTCATAATTTTCATTCCGAATCGTTAGAACCAGGAAATTAATACACTTGTTTTCTTCAGTTTCCAAAGTGAACTTGATGTTTTTTATGTATATTGTTAAGATAGTCGTGAAATTGTTTTAATTGCCGATTGGTTCCTCTAAACAGTGTAAGCACATCATCTACATATCTATGCCAGTATACCACACAGTTCCTATAAGGGTTACTCTCACTCAATATTTTCGAATTCTCTAAGTGGTTTAAGAAAATATTGGCTAAAGTTCCCGATAAAGGGCTTCCCATGGGTAGTCCTTCTTGCTGTTCATAAAATATATCTTGATGTTCGAAGTAATTCTGTTTAGTAATCACCTTTAAGAGATAATTCTAATTTCCTCTGCACATTCCGTTTCTCACTGATTTACGAGCAGGTCGTAAGTGATTCCAATAGTTTCTTCTATTGGAATGTTACTATACATGTTCGTTATATCAAAAGAGGCCAGTCTGGCACCGTGAGGAATTTTAACTGATTCTATTCTGTTTACAAGTTCTATGTTGTTCATCAACGAAACGTTGTTTTCCAGTTTAACTTTACTCATTAGATATTGATTAACGCGTTTCGCTATCCTGTACGTGGGAGCGGATGTGAAGTTTATCACCGGTCTAATAGGCATATCCGATTTATGAACATTAGGAAGTCCTTTGATTTTTGGCGCCGACGGTTTGATCATTTTCATGTACCTCATTTCTTGTTTACTAAGAAAAGCTGTACATTTATTTATGCATTTGTTGATACTACTGCAAAATTTATCAGTTGGGTCACAATTAAGTTTAATTATATCATTATCTTTAATGTAGTCCAACACTTTGCGGTTGTATAACTCTGCATCCATGATTACCGTCGCGTTTCCTTTATCTGACTTAGTGATGATCGCCCCATGTTCTTTAATCTTCTTTGCCAGACAGGAAGTAACCTTCACCTCCGATCTCGAACGGTTACAGTGCATTACATCAGTTTTACTAATCCCATCCATAATTTGATATCTCAAACTATCTAGTAGAATAGTGTCCTTTTTGAGCGCGGCGCACTGTAACGAACTTTCCAAACTAAATAGAGATCTGTTTTGTTGCCGTATGTCACTTTTAGGGGTTAAATTATGTTTTAATCCTTTATCAAGTAGGCATATCTCTTTGGCATTAAAAACAATTTCTGTTAGATTTATGGTTCTCTTATGAAACTTATGTTTTATAAGAGGAACCTCAGTGGTGTTTGATTTAATTGGTTTTAGCTGGAGGTTTCTGATTTTGCTTTTTACATTCAATCTCCTTTGTTTCAACCTTGACTTTACTTTCTTTTCCACAAATTCTCTTATACTACAGTATTCTAAATAGTGGAACTGATCCGCTATTTTTGACTGCAGGTTATAAGTTTTTATGGTTAGAAAATTGATTCTGGTGTAAAGTTCCTGAATACTTTTGCTTAACCATAACCTTTCAGCTTTTATTTTGGTGGTGCGAGCAGCCAAGGATTTATCTTTGATCCCAATTTTGATAAAATTCGGGATCAAATTCTTCCTTCTTTGTTTTTATTAAAACAAGGTTTCCTTATTTCGTTTTATTAAAATTAAAAAATGAATAATTTATATTGTGATAAAAGTATACAAATACAGTGACAGAATGGTATTCTCACGCAACAATATATCTTTTAATGCTAACCTATCTATTCTTAATTCTCGCATGCTGATTTATTAGTTTTTCCAATTTTTGATCCACTTCAAATGTTGGATTATCACTAACAAAAATAGTCACTTCTAATAATTTATTTTTATTTTTATTATTCATAACTCCTGAATATTCTGGTACCTTGTTGTTTTTATATAATTTTTCTCTAGAGATTTCTAAACTTCCTATTACAAATTTTAATTCTCTTAATCTTTTAACTTCAGTTATTGACGTGTATTCCCAAGCATAAGAGTTGATCAAGCTCTGTCCTTGAAATACCTACACTATCTTTAGTTTTTAACTTATCTTCATCTTTTTTTTCATGCTTCTTGTAATTACATTAACGGTTTCCTATGGAATTAAATTTTTTAATGATTGCGTATCCCAATTTATTCTAGATAACGCATCTGCATTCGTATTTAATCTTCCCTGTTTAAAAATGATTTTAGAATTATAATTAATTAGATCTAACCTAATCCTAGTCGTTTTTGACGATGGCTTCTTATCTGTAAATAAACTAACTATAGCGGTCTATGGTCAGTTACTACTGTAAAATCTCTATCATAAAGATATGGTCGAAAATAGTGTTTATGGCCCAATGAATTGCTAAAAGTTCCTTTTCTATTATTGGCTTATTCAATTCATGTTTGTCCATAGATCTACTTGCAAATGCAATTAGTAAATCTTTTCCAATATCTGCTTAAGATAAAATAGCTCCTAATGTAGAATTCGAAGCATCCGTTGTTAGAACAAATTCTTTGTTAAAATTCGGATATTGCAAAATTGGTGGATTTATTAGTTTTGTTTTCAAATGATTGAAAGCTTGTTCACACTCAATTGTCCAGCTGAATTCTGTATTTCTCTTTAATAGTAAATTTAAAGGTTTTGCTATTAATGCAAAATCGCGAATAAATCTTCTATAATAATTACAAAATGCTAAAAATCTACGCGTGGAATCTGCGTCTGTTAGACATAGATAATTCTTGACTATTTCATACTTCAATGGATCAGGTTTTATTTTTTGACTGGTGATAAGATGACCTAAATAAGTCACTTCTTTTTTGAAAAAGTTACACTTCGACGGATTGATTTTTAGGTTATAAGACCTTAGTCTTTTTAAAACTTTACTTAAATTGTGGTGGTTCATACCACATCCAAATACAATGATATCATCAGCATAGAAAAAAGCAAGTTCAACCAACCCAGCTAATTCAATTGATAACATTCTTTGGAAGCTGTTTGTGGATATTTTTACACCAAATGGTAACCTTTTGAATTGAAAATGACCTTGGCTCGTTGAAAATGATGTCATAGGACGTGATTCTTGTTTTAACTCTATCTGATGAAAAGAACTAGTTAAATCAAGTGTAGAGAAGTATTTCGCTCGACCCATTTTGTCTAAGACGTCCTCTAGCCGTGTTAACGGAAATTTATCGTCAACGATTTTTTTATTTAATTGCCTAAAGTCCACTACCAATCTCCATTTTTTATTTCCGTCAATCGAGTTCTTTGGAACAACTAATAAGGTAGAATTATAAGGGCTTATCGAAGGTTCAATTATATCATTATCTAGCAATTTCTGAACTTCATTACTAATTTCAGCATACTGTGCTTGCGGTAGCCTGTAATTTTTTATATACACAGGTTGATTGTCTACATTTTGTATTTTCTGCTTATAGAAATTATTTACCGTCAATGTATCACTCAAAACATTAAACACATCTACAAATTAATTTACAATTTTATAAATTTGTTCTTTCTCGTATTCATTATTAACTTCCATTTTTTATTCCGAGATTATTTTATCAAATCGTTCATTATTCGATGTTGCTACATCTATTACATTACTAATTATGTGATAATTATAAACTTTCTGTTAATGGTTCAAAATTATTCAATATAACTTCGTTATCTAATGTGTTTATTATTTTTACATGCGCTATTATATTTTTCGGAATTATCGCATTTCTCTACTTATTACTATACTATCTGATTCTCGCTTAATATTTAAAGCTTTTACTAATTCGGTTCTTGCAGGTATAATCATGTTATTTTTCTTAGATAAATTTGTCTTCATTGGTATTACAATCGTTTCTTCTACAAAATCAATTATTATCGAGTAAGTCTCATAATCGATCTTACACAAATTTTGGCTTAGGAAATTCTACCTATAATACCATCTGTGGCAATTGGAAAATTGTCATTCACAGCATGAACTTTTTGTTTTATAATATATTTATCAATTTTTATGTCTGCGAATACAGTACCTAACGAGAAAGTTTTAGAATCAGTAACTCCCATTATCCTACACTTATCTTCTGTATGTACATGTACATTTTCTTTTAACTTATTTTCTTTACAGGCTGTAATATCCGATCCCGTATCAACCAGAAATTTCAAGACGTCTCCCGACAAATCAGATCTTAACGCGACCAAATTACCTACATCCTTGTTTATATGATGCATTACATAATTGTTAACTTGTTCATTTCTTCTGATATTTCCTCCTGTGATGTTGTCGGAGGATGTAACTCGTTTCCCGAATGCTGTTCTAATATTCTTACATTTCTATTATTATTATAATTATTGTCATTTCTGTTATAATGCCTATTATCTATTTTCTGTTATAATGCCTATTGCCGTTATAATGCCTATTACCGTTACTAATATTGTTCCTATTAAAATAATTATTATATTGATTTCGATTACTACCATTATTACTACTATTATTATTGTTAATGTAATTATTATATTGTGGTATTTTCTTATTATTTCTGAATCTGTTTTTATTGTACCGCATCGGTTGTTTATTATAAGTATCTAATTTTAATACATTGTTTGTTTGGTGTTCAAACATGTTTACAGTATCTCTTGCAATTTCTACAGCCTCAGCCAGAGTTTTTTCTCTACTAGCCAATACTGTAGGTTTCAAAATGTCTAGCAGTCCTTCTTTAAAAGCATTCAAACCCATTTGATCTGATATTTTATAGATTGTTTGACAATCCGCATATCTGGGAGATTTTTCTTTTGCGCATTATTTAGTTCATTTACTAGATTCTCTACTCTAATAGTATATGCTTTAATTTTCCCAGTTTGTCTTACTTTTTGAATTTCAGCTTGTATGTCTAACGCTGATTTTCTTGAGCCAAACACTTTATTAAAGGTTGTTTTTTACTCTATCAAAGTAGTAGGATTTTGTACTAAGGCCAATTTAAATCTTGCAAAACTTCCTATTTTTAATGATAGAACTAGAGATATTAATTTTACTTGATCTGCAATTTTCAATAGTCCATGGAGCAGTTCAATTAAATTCAAAAAATTTTCCAATTCTTTGTACTCCCCATTGAATATCGGTATGATCTTTATGGCATCTATTATATTCAGCTCCATCTTTTTTTTAAATGGCATTTATTTCCAATAAGCAAAATGAATTTCATAAGCAAAATAAAATTTTAACTATAAATCTATACGAGATATCATTATTTAATATAAAAACAGAAGATAGAACACAACAAAAAAACAAAATTTATGCAAGCTCATTTAATTACTTTAAGCGCAAGCTTCTGTTGCAGCTTTTGCTACTTCTTTAATTAATTTAGCTCTAGAACTCATATATAGCTTTCTTAATATTATTACAATTATAATTATTATCAGACAAATAATTCCTACCTCTAAATAATTAACTCCCCGGTTGATCTCGACATCAACCTCCTGCTGCATACTATTTTTATTTACATTCTCCGTCTTTCCTTGGTTACTTTGTTCGATCCCCATACCTCTGAAGAAATCCATCAGCCAGTCCGGTACAAAATTTTTCTATGCAAACTCCCAAATTTTTAAGTGGAGGGTCCACTCTATTCTCGTTTATGATTTTTTTTTTAGTTAGAGCAAAGGACACCCAACATCACAACAATTTTTCATTTTTTTTTATTACTCTTATTACTATTACACTTATTACACTGTGTTTATTACTATTATTATTATTAATAATATTATTATTTATTTATATTAATTATATTAAATAAATTATTTTATTTTCTTAAATTTTTAACTATTTAATTTAATTTTTAATATTTAACTATTTTAACATATTTTGTGCTCCTGGCAAGATCGCCATGTATTGACTTAAAACTAATTTAATTAATTTGCAATATGCAAGGTGAATGGCACTACACATTTACTCAATCAAATCAATGAAATGTTGTCATGTGATCACAAAAAATATCTTCTTTTTCCCCTAACTAGTTAAAATTATTTTAACTTTTTAATCGGATTTTGATCACATGACATAATTGTAGTAATTTGATTGATTAATGGCAGCTTTACATATATATTTATTTAGTCGGTTTATCTTTTAGTAGGCAATTTTCCAAAGAGCCATTTGTTCAAGATTAGGAACCAAATTATTTGCAGGTGAATCGATACAGCAAATTTTAAAATTAAACCATTAAAGCTCAAACTAGTCCACAAAATATGCAAATATAAAATAATAAGCCGTATACCAGATCACGCGAATTGTAAGGGCATCCTACGATAGGAACTCGAATGTATAGGGGATTTACTTGGTCGTATATACACAAATTTTAGGGTTTAATAAATAGAAATGTATGGAACTATAAAACCAGATTTAAGAACAACGGCTAAAATCGAAATCTGCTCGCTGTGCTCATATAATGCACTTCAGTTGAAGGTTTTTGATCTCAGTTACTGTCAACTGCGTGCTTATTCTCAGTTGGGGTTGTTTGAGTGAATTTACGAATCTCAAAACGTATGCAACTATTCTAAAGATTTAAATTCACCTAAAGTCAAAATTCACCTTCAAAAAGTTCTTCTATCCAAGAATCCAGTCGGTCCAGGCAAAATATTCTGCATCCCTATTTAGCGTCTGTTTGAGTTTTAACATTAATTTCGCAATGAAACCTTCTTAATTAAAGCCACATTAGACATCCACATCGTGCCATAGATTGTGCCGTCATTGCATCGATCCTTTTGGATGTTGATGCTTTTTGTCTTTGAGTGTAGTTAATACATTCTAATGTGTCGCTTCTTTTGTTGAGAAGTTCGATAAACATGTTAAGAGATGAAAACTTTTGACCAGCTGAAGCATGAGCCCAAGCTTCTTAAGACTCCGCATCTAGTTTATGCGTCAAAATATAAATTAGCCTTTTTTCAGCAAGCTCTCCCAGAACATGTAAACCGCGAATGACTTCATCAGATACCCCTCCGTTAGGTGTCGAAGACCCTTTGCAGAGCTCTTTTGTAATATCGGTTGTTCCATAAACTGTTTAAGTAAATTATAAATCACATGTTTTGGCTTGTTGTATCTTGCCTTTACCTTTTCCACGCTTCGTTATAATTTGATTCTGTTACGCTTAAATGCTTAATCAAACTACAGGCTTCTCCTTTTAATAATGATTTTAAATATTGTAATTTGTGGACCTTTGACATACCTTCATTTTTATCGATAGAAGCCTCAAACAGGTATTTGAAAGAGGGAAACTCCGCAATTTCCCATAAAGGGCGGTATCTATAGCTGCTTGTAATATGTATATATATTTTTATATCAATGAAAGATGCACTTTCGAAACTGACGTAGAGTTGTCTCCAATGTCACAGTTGCTTTCAATTCATTCACAAATAAAATTGCTCAGCAAGTATAATTTCACAGTTTATATTTTTTTTTTTTTTTTGTATGTGAAAGGTATGTGATGGCCACTTGACGCTGGGATCCGATCACTTTCAAATTTAAATAGGTAGTGATGACATTGGGAATAAACCTTTTTTCCAAGGGCATCGAAAAATGGGCGATTTGCAAAAATCCACCAGTACAAGGAAGAAAGTTGATATAAAAGTTGCAACGTGGTAAAATTAAGCCCAGTTATGTCAGTAAAATTCAGGATTCTTAAAAAATAAAATTTTGAAATTACAACACCCTATACAATCGATGGGTTAGATTATGTTTCGTTAAAATTAGATTATTTAACTGACGTTTCAACCGACTGCAAACAAAAATGTATATGTTAGTAGCCTTTAACTATGTACGTGATATATACACGTAAAATTTTGAAATATGCTGCATTCGCAAATAATTATTTTATTGATATTGCAGTTTTAGAAAAAAAACATACATATTCAAATTATGCACAAAGCATAATAAAAATAAAAAATGTATCAAAATCAAATTTATAGCATTAAATTATATGGACGTACATTTTTATTTTTTTATAAAAAAAAAAAAATTCATTTTAAATTCACTAATAAATAAAAAGAATTTTACAATATACAATTTATAAATAATTTTTTACATTAAATTAAAATTTAATTGAAATAAATAAAATAAAATATTTAATAAAAAAAATTTTTTTTAACAATATAAATAAAATTAATACTCAGTGGAATGAAGAATATTTTTGTTTGAAACAGGATTTTTTTTTGGCCGTTGTTGTACGTATGTATGCACTTTATTAAGTTATTATTATTCGATAAATTATTATTAAACAAATGAATATTTATTTTTTAATAAAATATATTTAATAAAATATGTATTTATGTTTATTTGTTAACATATTGTATATTGGCCATATTAAAAAAAAAAAAAATGAAAGCTTATCTTCCGGATGTTATGATTTCAACTTTCAACGTTTGGGTTGTGGTGAAAGCTTCGTTGTTTAGGTTATGAGGTACCGGGTTCATAACTCAACGGAGGGCGGTATGTAAAAGATATTTTTATCTCTTGATCGCGATCGATGATGACTTCGATTCAGTCTAGATTTTAATTGGTACCTTGATCAAAACTGGAATTTGAAATTTGAATTTCTAAAGTAAAAAACTTTCACTATTTTCCAGCCTATTTATCTGGTAAAGCGGGACAGCTTGCAAAACCTTGGTCAACCGGTTTGACAATAAAGGGTAGTTGTGTATAACCGTTTTATTTGCACTGTGACCTTTGGCAGCAATTAAGAAGCTCGCGAATCATATATATAGAACGCTATAAAGGAATCCTTTTAAAGAAATTATTGACTAAAGACTGTTACGTATGGAACAGAAAATACTCCATATCTGTCCATTAAAAACCTTGTTAAAGTAGACATCGTGGAAATTCTGAACGTCAAAATCAGGCAATGGCGGCATATAACAACAAAACAGAGTCGATTTACAAAATTATACTAAAATTAATTCTGATTAATTAATGAAACGTTGACGGATAGATTTATAGTAGGTCCTGAAAATTCAGAAATAAAAAGGAGTTCCTAAATAAGGAGCAATATAATTTCGAGCAATGATGTGATGTAGCTGTCAATATATGTCAATATATATACCGGTAAAAACTAGTAAATGGGGAACTACCCTATTGTAATAGTGTCAAAACTGTGGCGGTCCTGTCCTAAATGAAACGCCGCATTGTAATATTATTATATTGTTCGCACGATGCACATATATAATATATAGTAAAATAGTATGAATATTAGAAATGTAAACGTATATAATAATTGGTATATTGTAGTAAGTGTTAGCATTATCTATGTAATCAATCATGTTATAAATGTTAAATGTAAATGTATAGAAAATAGAAAAATTATGTTATGTATAAAGTTTATTGCACGGGACCATACCACGAAAGAAGATATTATATAACAACCGAATGCACTTAATAAAGAAATATAAAAGTAGCATCAGTTGCTCTCCGATGGTCTGGATGAAAATATATATTGTTAATTTGTGAATCAATAAATTTGTGAGTTTAAAATTTATAAAGCATTATAATTATTTGTTTTAATTTGGTGTATGGCCATTCGTTTAGACACATAATAAAAGTGCCGACAAAACCAACGAAGATAATAAGAATTTGCATGGGTTGTCGTTAATAAATTTTTGGTCTCTGAACATTATCCAATACTAAATATATTGAGGATATATTTGCAGGATTGTCAAATTGTGAGTATTTTTGTGTAGTTGATTTGTCGGGAGCTTATCAAAAAGTCTTAGTATCGGAACAAAGCCAGCAATATTAAATACTCAGGCCTTTTCCAATATATCAGATTACCATATGGACCATATGAAGTGCACCTTCAATTTTTGAGTAGATTATGGATAGAATTTTGCTTAGTCTAGAAAAAGTGTATTGTTATTTAGATGATATTATAGTGGGCAGTTATTCAAAAACTGATTGTTAAGACAAGTTATACAGAGTCGTTTAGGTAAACATAATGTTAGAACTAATGTCGAAAAATGCAAAACTTTTTGGAAAAATCAGTTAGTTATTTGGGACATATAATTTCCAAGGATTCTCTAAGGTCAAATGACGAAAAGTTTAAAGCCATTGTGGAAGCTCTTTTCCAATTAACCTAAGCCAACTTCAGTCATATTTGGATCTTATAAATTACTAAAGACGTTTTATTCCTCATTTATTTAGTGAATTAAGGTGTCAATATTATTTATTTAAAAAAGATGTAGCATCCTCATGGAGCCCTGAATGTAACCAAAGCTTTGACTAAACAGTAGTTCACTAATTATGTGTATGTACTCGCACAGATAAGTCGTAGCAAAAGGAAGAAATATTTTAACTGCTTTCATCGATAAATCTGCATATTCTTCTCTCAAAGTGCTAAAATTTTGCCAAAGATAGTTTTTTCAATAGTAAAATAATTGCTGTAGGAAGGAATCTGAACCATGGCACTAAAAACTTTGCACACTTTATCTGTGATTTCTCCTTATCCACGTATAATTGTTAAGCTTCTCACTCTGCTCATCTACGAAAAATACTGGTTGACCGAGTTAGGCATACCGTTCAAATGTTGACGGATTTTAACACATAATATAAAAGGCTACATGCATCAATGTCCCTATTAATTACATAATTTATGATCTTTACAGACCCTTTACTTTAATAACCTTTTTAAGTGCCAGTAGCATTTTGTTACTGCAATTGCTTGGTCATAAAGAATACAATGGCAATTGGATCTGCTTAATGCTTAGCTCTCGATTTTGCGACAGCACTAACAGTTTTCCTGTCATTGCCTTTGCATAATCAATGCACATATTAAGACACTTTTTCCAACTCTTCTTTTTTTATTATTTAAAAAAAAACAACGAATAGACGAGCTTTCGTCTATTCACAGAGAAGAGTTACAACATTTCGACGAGCTACAGTGTCATTGAAAAGTTGCACATCACACTTTGAGAAATGCTGCACTGAAAAATATATTAAAATTATATATAGAAATATCATACTTGAACAGCAAAGCAATTAGGCCGCAATCGTCTATTTTCAAACCGGTTGAATTTTAAACCAAATGGAAATTGTCAGAATTATTTGACAGTTGAAAATTACAAACTATAGTGACATTGAGAAAAATATTAACTTTTCCGAATAATTGAAGGGGTTCAGTTTAGATTTTCAAGAACTTTGGAACGACATGGCAGCAAAATAAAAAGAAACGGTATGCTAAAAAGCAGGTTTATCATCGCTCGTTCACTTCAAAGTAATAGCAGAGTAATACACATCAAGAAACCACTTTGTAAATCGGTAACATTAATTATTTTTATTCATTATTCAAAATTATTTTTTAACCATTCTACAATTATTAAACTCTTATAAATAAATATATCTGGGACATTGTAGTGCTAAAACAATGGTACTTCGAGCCGGATCTGTTGATCCCTTTTGTTATTTATTGAAGTGTATAGTGTATGATAATGCACACAATTATGACTTGTTTTAACTGGTACCTTATGGGTCTTGCCAAATTTGAAATGAATTTCAAGAAAACTCCTAAGGTTCGTGTGACACGTCGACATCTTAAAACTCGATTGGTTATTCTTAATGGGCACTAGATTGAATATAAAAATCTATATTCAGATATTAATCGTACGGGCAAAGCTAAGGATTTCGATGTTGCTGCATTTTGTGATGAAGAATATCTCTTTGTAAATCTATAATGGTTGCTATATCTGAGATGATCGAATGTGTTACGTTGGCAACAACTACCATCACCACATCTATATGACCATCACAAAATCAGAGATTAAATTACCTCGCATCTGTGTGCCGATAATTTCCGGAGATTATTTAGCGTGGTCATCATTTTGTCATTTATTTAAAACGCTTATTCATGACAATAAGTTGATTTCTAACGTTGAAAAATTACGTGAAACAGATGCAGATAATACGAAATATTGAAACCACCGATACTAATTACGATGACGCTTATGGAAAACCTTAGTTAATCGTTATGACAATAAAAGTGTAAATGTGCAAAATCATCATTTTAAAAATTTAATATTTCAGCCTTATTTGCACCATAAATCGTTGGCAACAATTAGAAACTTCTAATACTACGAGCATTAAAAAATATTGGGTTGTGCCAACTGAATATTGGGACGGCTGGATCGTATTTATGGTCGTACAGAAATTAGATTCTGAAAGTTTGAAGCAATGGGAAATGACAAATTCAATAAATGTTGGACTATCAAATTGGGAAAATCTGCAATTATTGTTCCTTTAAGATCGCTTTAGAATCCTGGAAGCTATAGCACCAACCAAAGCAAAAATTACCATAAAAACTCCACCAAACCCGTTGTCAGTTCCCATGAGAAGTTTTCATGCAACCTTAACAAATTCATGCAAGTAACAAACATGCTCTATGGTTTTGTTTCAAATTCAGAAGAGTTAACGTAAAATATCGGCGGAGATGGCAAAACACAATGATTTATGCTTAAATTGCTTAAAAAGTGGTCATTACACCACCACATATTGCACCCACTAATATGCTAATTCTATTGTCAACAACACTTAATAAAGTTCAATCAGCCTCTGGTAAGCAGATAATTTTATGAGTCCTTCTAGGTCAGGGAACCCAGGCTACACTTATCATTGAAGTTACAGTCAACAAATAGAAAACCTATACCAAAGTTCCATTTATTGCAGTTGGCTCTGGTAATACTGGCAATACAAGTTCAATGGTGAGCAAACAACTGTTAGTAGAAAATCAGATGTTAGAACTGTATGATCCTAAGAAACCCATAATCGTGGCTACCGCTGTCATCCTATATGAATTCAGAGCTGTAATGTCTCATTGGGTGAATGGTGAAGAAAATCCTGTGATGTTCTCATCGGGTACTTTATCTTCAGCTGAACAGAAGTATTCACAGCTGCATTGGGAGGAGTTGGCAATAATATTTGCAGTAAAAAAAATTCCATAAATATATTTATAGGCAAAAATGTACAATTAAGTCGGATCACGAGCCTTTGAAACATAAGTTTAACCCAAATAAGAGCAGGCCTTCTGCCGCAGCAATGTGATTGTCTTGATGGGCGATATTGTTGTCAATGTATGAGTACACTATTAAGTTTAGAAAAGGGAAACAAATGGGGAATCCTGATTCTCTGTCGCGATTATACCACTTCAGGGAAGTACGGGTGAAGAACATTTTGGTTTTATAAAATCATTTGAAATAGAAAACTTGCCGATTACCACAACAAAAATTGCAGAAAAGACAAAAAAAGACCCCGTTTTGAGGCAAATATATAAAAAAAATTAAATGTCGCTGGCCAAGTTTAATATCAGATTATAATAATAGAAATAGCTCAAATTATGAAGCGGATTGTATATTTTATGGTGATCGTATCGTGATTTCGTCAGTTTTTCGTGAACAAATTTTGGGTTTATTGCATAAAAATTACCTTGAGATTGTTAAAATGAAGATACAAGCAAGGTCCTATATATAGTGAGAAAAAAAAATTTGTAACAAAATGTGTTGCGTGTCAGCAAACTGCAAATACTCAGAAAACTGGCCACTATTCATGTTAGGACGAAACAAGTTATCCGTTTGAGGAGTTCACGTGGATTTTTGCTACAGAGTAAAGTCAAAACGAACTTAAAAAGTCTATCCATCTGCTTATTGCATTGTTTCAGCCATCCTTCATCATTGGGCATTGGGTTCGCCAACATGATGCCATCACTAATCGGTATGATGGAAAAATTAAGTTACTGGCTTTATTAGGTAATATAAGCATTAAATTTTCATTTTTCCAACTAACACATATTGCTATAGCTGTCTTTCCCAATTTGCCACTCGACAATGCGCTTTCTAACGGGCCCTAAATTTTATTTATCTCCAAATAATTTAAATTTAATTACCAACCATAAATTTCGTTTTAAAATCCAGGTCATTGACGCCTAAAATAAAAGTGAATAAATTTTAGAAGATTCATTGTAACAATACCTTACTCTAATTGCAAGGTTTAAAAAGAAAAGTAAAAGAAAGTTAAGTCAGATTTATAAATTTGTTTTTTGTTTGTATGAATATTCAACAACGGATGGGTTTTTTTTGTGACACCATTGCCCCAATTTGTATTTTTATAATGGCATCGTAATCCAAAAGGATAATTTATTTGACCTTAACAAAGTTGTTTTTCGTTCCTTCCATCTATTTTGGCGTTCACCTTTTTATTAAGTTTCATCGTCCTTATTTTTATTTTATTTTTATTTCCGTGTGCTATTGAATAAAAAAATACGAAAGGAGTCATAATAGAAAGATATTTAGTATGGGTTTATTAAAAGGGGGCCTTTTTTGTAATTAAAAAGGAATTGCAACGTTCGTTCTTAATATGAAACAGCCACTTTAGGTACAATCTAAGCCCTTGAATTTGTTTACCATTTTCGTTATTTTGAAACTTTGTTTACCTTCGTACTAGATAAGTTGTCCTACAGGTGTTTCCAAAAATGTAGACTTCATATACTGGTATCACTAAATTCAATGGAAAATCCATCTGGTAACATATGAAACCTAATATTTGTAAAGGGATCTTAATAAAAATATATTGTCCTGTAAACTTAGTTTAACATATACTTGGAAGGATAAGGCAGGATATTAGTTAAATTATTGAAATCGACCCAGTTACCGATACTTTGGCGGCCAATAGTAAATTTTTGTGGGGTAGGGAAAAGAAAGGTATGTCAGTAATGACCGAATTGGTCCGGTTTCATGGTAGCCAATACTCAAACTACTGTTAGTATTAGACCACCACAATTTTGAAAAGTTGTGAATGCAAGATATCTTTGCCATACCGCCACAGTGTCCTTAGCTAATGATAGTAAGCAACTTAACAAAAACTGAATCATTGGGCTGACTATCCGCTTCATTATGCAAGTATTGTTAAAAAAAAACAAGAAACAAGGACTGTGTACCGAACATATTTATCAAGATCCTCGCTCACGTTTACAGATATGCGGTATAGGATTGGCAAGTTGATACAGAATACTCTGACTATCGATTTACCAAAAAAAAACAAGATACAAAACGTTAAATGAATCAATGCTATCGCTTGACGGCGAATGCAAAACAACTAGTGGAAGTTGAAGCCATCCATGATGGAATTCAATACAAGCTGCAGCAACTCGATGACAGAATGATACCAGTCAAGCAGCTGTATGGAGAAATATTAATAAATGTAACTCCACAGACCGAAACAACGAAGCCCTCCTTCTGCGAGGACTACTACTCAGTGTTAATCATCAACATTTAAATACTGAGATTTAGAATCACCGTGGTGCTGACAAAACCAAGAGCATCAAAAAAACAAGCTGTACAACTAAGACGAATTGTAATTCTACACTTCTGTGGCGATCTCTTAAATGGGCATTCTATCATAATTTATTCAGAAGAATTAAAATAATTTGAAACACGAGATCAGTGGCATCAGTGAAGTACCAGCAAAATTATAAGCTATTAATTGAGGTATTAATTGAAAGCCTTTCTGCCATTAAAATAGGCCTACTTACAGGATCATGGAATAACAACATAATTTCAGTTATGTTGAAAACTGGATAATGAAAGATTAAGGCTATATGGAATGTCAGTGGGGATCTTAAAGAAATGCTAAAATTAGAAAACCTTCTTGATTTTTTAGAATGATGTTTCTATGCCTAAGAGGCTGAGGCTCCAAAGATATCGCGAGTCAACACATGTCGCACACAAACAGAGAAACGGTTTAAAGGGATGTTTACAATCTCATCAATAGTTCACATTGGAGTGATCCAAATTCATTGCTTAAAGTCAAATGTACAACATGTTTTTCAAAGAGAAACTCGAAAAATTGTCGGCATAAAATGCACCGAATCATTATAAATCGCCTAATAAACTGAAAAGGGCAGTTAACCGAGACATTACTTGCCCCAGGAATTTTTCCAATATTTTGTCTCCTTTTCGAAATAGGAGGAGATAAAAATACCAAGGTAGATCCAATTTGATTCAGCTTTAAAGGGAGAATTACAGGATTTTTGTGGCTTCTCTGAATTAGTCTACATAACAGTGATATACTTCTATGAAAAGCCAAGACTCTTTTGGGGTTGGTATATTTTACCGAAAGTTCATGCGTGGATGAAGACGTCGAAACTGGCGCCACTCTATGACTTAACAAAAAATATAGGAGCTTTATCTTGACCTAAAGGTGCATTAATGATGAAAGGAGGTGCTTGCAAACAATCTTTTTAGCCATTATAACCCAAGCAAGTAGCTAAACCTCATGTGTGATTCCAGATTTTATGTAGTAGGCTTCGTTTTCAGCCAAGTATAAAGGCAATCGAATTGCTATTCGCTACTGTGAGTTTTCAGGACAGCCTTATGGAGGTAAAGAAGTTCCATAAGTTTTTGTTTGACCCCTCTTTTGCTCTAGTGCGAGAGACCATCAGCCTCAAGTGTCGCTGGTTGCTACGGCCATTCACTTATTTGTCATGAGGATATGGCACACGTTATTAAAGGACATTTTGTTAATTAAAATAATGTGAAATATAATAAAGGGATGGCCTAGCTCTATTTCTGATCCAAGAATAAAACCATATTTTATTCGCAAAAATTTCCTCAAGCAAATAGTGACAGAACGAAGTGTACGGACGGTAAAAAAAAACTTCGAAAATCATTGAAAGACAAAAGAAAATCAGTAGACGAAATTCAGCGTGAACTATCGAACATCCTTTTCAGCTAAAACAATGCACCGAATTATTCAAGTGCTGAAACGCCATCGAGCTTTTTACTACGATTTGATCCGAGGAGCCGTTTGACACAATTCGATTCCCCTAAATATTATCAACCGATTCAGGAATTAAATTAAGATCAATACAAAATCCGCTCAACATCCTACTGCGCAATCCATACTGCGCATCTAAAGAGACAGTGCAATTAAACTATCTTACTTCCTTACATTTTCCGCTAGTTGTCACTAAACTAACTCAATGAATACAATTAATTTAGAATTAAAGTATCCAAAAGATGGCAGTACCAAGCAATGAGAAAAAGGAATGATGCAAAGTATTGAGTCAGTGTTTTTGTCATTTAATCATATTCAAATTAAAGCTTCACAAAAATATTTATTTTTAACAGGATGCATAATTTTCTAGTAAAAGTTTTTGCCAGTGGAAAACTCACTATGCAGTGATGCCTTATTTTTATATAAAACTGTATGCAACCAAAACCTAACAAATTTGACGAAACGAGCTTACCTGTTGCATAAAGTAAAGATACCTATAACGACGGCGGATGTGTGTCGTTATTTTAATTATTCAGATTCGGATGTTGTGCAAAGCAAAGCTCAGTTTCGATCTGATGAGGAATTTAAATAAAATGTAATTGTCATCTCATCAGGCCATGGCGACCGAGTGCTATGTGTAATAGCTATTTTACGCTCTATATATAGTTATGTACAGTGTACATGTAGCGTTAGCGAATTATATGGAATTGCACGAAATATCTGAATAATTTTAATTGTGTGTGTAGCGATGGTCGCTACATATCTTTATTTTCCGAATTCCAATCAATTGTAAAATATCAAAAAGTATATCATTAATCATTCAATGAAAATTGGAAAAACGACCAAATAAAAAATATGTCAAACAATATAATTTAATTTTGACATACAGTCCAAATAAAAAAAAACAGAATGCCTTCCTCCTCTTCAGAACTAATCAAATCAATTTGTCTGTTAATCATACGTTTCGTAGTCGCACGATACATTGTATTTACGACTGATGGTGATGGGTTTGGTCTAAAAAAAAAGTAAATGAGGTTATGTCATATAAATGATAAATTTGACAATGTTTTTTCCGATGTGAACTATGTATTTTGTGGTTGGGATAGTTTTTCAGTTTATGAAAGATTATATATATATATATATATATATATATATATATATATATATATATATATATATATATATATATATATATTCTGCTCGTAGATTAGGGAAATTTAAATTTCAAAGCACGTTTTTTTAGTATCCGAGTACGGTACTCGTTTGTGCAAACATTTTAATGAATAAATAATTTGGTAACCAACATAAGGATTATATGGTCAATTGATTTAAGATCGGAAGTGTTTTTATTAGATAATAACTGTGCTGAAAATTAAACTTTTTAAGTATGTTTAAGAGGTCTTTCCATTTTTTATGTGAAAAGCACCATTTTCCCAGATTTAATCCATACACTTGAAGCAATCGACCTTGAGTATTGTTGATGGTCATTGAGAATGTTAGGCTAACGAAGATATGAAGCCTAATGGCATATACTTGGAGAAAATGGTAATCCGTGATTTAAGCACATCTTCCCATTTAGACATGCCACGCAAAACTATTGCTTTGTCACATTTCACATATTGTTGTGTTATCAAAACAATTAAACTGCGCAGTATGAACAAATTGTCCTGGTAACACAACAGACCGAACAATTAAATAGTCGGCGCCAACAAATATACCAACCTAATTTTACTAGCCTAATTATCACTTATTTCCCGATGCCGCTGTTCCAAGTAGTTATCGACAAGGCAACGCATGTCGAAACATTACTAGCTATTCAGTACATGAAGCATTACAAAGTCACCTGGGAGAAGAAGCGTGGTCGAGCTCAGGTGATTCAATGCCGAAATTGCCAGAGATTTGGTCACACAGCGTTAAATTGCGGTAGAGGTTTCCGTTAAATAAAATGCAAGGAACCCCATGAAAGAGGATACTACTAGAACACCACAGAGAACTGGCAACCCGCAGAATGTGTTAACTTCGGTGAACCAGCAAATTATAGCCAGTGTCAGGTAAGAAAACGATTTTTATCTCATATTTCTCCGCCTAAACCAGGTCTTACCCAATTTCCTTCTGGTCTTGGTACTCGAAAGTTATGGGTCTCATACGTTAATGCAACGGATAGCAACCTACATGGCTCTAGACCACCCACTTCTTCGAATAAAAACAGCTTTTCTCGCATACTTCAAGACTGCGAACAGTTATTTGGTATTAACGTCGCTGACCTCAAAGAAAGATGCGACCACTTTTACGTTGAATACAATCGGGTCCCATCATCTAATATCGTTTAAAAACGGTTTGCCTTCATAAAAATCATTTCCTCACTCCAAGGCCCTTCATGCTAGAACAACTTCTATGCATTTCTCTGAAGTCACCTAACCCAACGATATTCAAGTCACTGGGTATACCACTTTCAAGCTAGATGCAATAAGTACCAAATCTGGAGACACTGCTACCTTAATCCAGAATGGCATTCCTCACTTCCTAGCCAAAACTTTTGTAACAGCCGAAACTGGGGCAATACTTTTAAATGTTGGTACCCAAAACAAATATCCTACGTTTTGCTCTATTTACGTGAAACAATTCAAGAGTCATGATTTAGAACATCTTTTTATCTCCAGTAATAAAGTTATCTTGGCAGGTGACTTTAATTCACACCATACTACATGGAATTTCCCAGATAATGACCAGAATGGTCATTCACTTCTTAGTTTTTGCAATAATTCCAATATCCAATTAAATAAATCCAATAAACTCGGTTCTTGATTTGGGTCTATCAAAAAATATCTTTCTAGTCACCCTTTTAAAAAGAAAAATACTTTCAAGTTAACTAACGTAACCAAATTATCCATCAAGGAAACTATACCTCTCAGTCAGAGCAAAGGCACCTTAAAAATTCCTCCTGAGCTCCAAAACCTCAACAAACTTCGCAATCGAATGCGTCGGCTCTATTATAAATACCTAGGGCATATCTTGAAATCTGACGTTAATTTTTATTCCAAAATGATTTCGTGTTGGTTCAGCGAACTAAGTAATTCTGAAATCACAAGTAGAATGCCTAAAATTCCCGATAACTCTCCGGAAATCTTCAATGAAATTCTAAAAGTTAATGGTAAAAAAAATTGTGATTATTTCAATAAAGAAATAGTCCAATCTATGATTGGACTAGTATCTTATTTCAAAGATCCTAGTCCAATTATAGATCCTAAAATAATTGCAGAGGAAATCGCGTCTCACTATGAAAATGTTCACATACGATTCTCTAAAAGATCCCTGTTTCGAACCGTTAGTCAATAACTGTGTCAACAATTTTCTCAATTCTCCTCCTTTTAATCCAAGCTTAATTGAGATGGTCGATAAAATGAAAATGGAAGTTGCCAACATTCTTCAGCATCTTAATAAAAGAAAAGATAACATAGCCAACTAGCTACTTAGAAATCTTCCAGATAAAGCAATATCACAACTTACCAATATCATTAACGGTACCTTAAAGACAAGCTACTTTCCAGATTGTTGGAAATTTGGCAAACTCAACCCTATTCCTAATCCAGGAAAGCCCTCTAATAGTATAGAGCTAACTCACTCCATATCACTCCGAAACGGAATAAGTAAGGTGATGTAAGGTGATATATATATATATATATATATATATATATATATATATATATATATATATATATATATATATATATATATATATATATATATATATATATATATATATATATATATATATATATATATATATATATATATATATATATATATATATATATATATATCACCATATATATGGCCCAAAATATAAAACATTCTCTCACACTAACTATCAAACACCCAAAATATAAAATAATCAGGTTTTTGGAAGCGATTCCAATGGTTCCATTGCAAAATCTTGGTGGATAAAGATGCGCAAAATAATTATTGCTGAGATTGCCGAAAGTCATCTGATAATAAAATGATAGTTCCACCAAAAGGGTTTGCATTTAATCAAATTTCAAAGAGTTCTAACAAGCACTTCAAGCAATTTGTATGTAGCATGAATCTAATTTCCACTGCTAAATAAGATTACAGGCACTAATAGTTGTTAAAGTAGTTTCTAGTGGCCATATTATGTCGTCCCTGTAATTTTATCCGTGCCACTCTAGTCCCCATTCCGATTTTCCGTATTGAAATTTAAAATTGCATCGGATATATATCAATTCAGATTACAGCTTCAGAAGTACAGCAGCTCAAAAATATGCCTTCTCTTTCTACAGGTTCAAGATGTAAAAAAGGATTATAAATAAGGCCATGAACAACACAAATAATGGCAAGAATCTTGAGAAAAGCTTAAAAAGTTAGCTTTTATTCAAGTATTTCATGTTTAGTTGGAATTTTATGTTGGTTCGAAGATTTTTTTATGACAGTAAAAGCCTTAAAAGTTCTAGATAAATTATTTTACTAAAATTGCCCTATCTGACCCAAATTAAATTCAGTTGACGTAATTATAGAAATGTGAACGTAAATTAATTAAACTATTGGCTTTAATTAAAAATATATAAATGTAAAATTTATTTTTTTCATCAGTCGACTAAAAATTATTATGCAAATTGTTCATGTACTCATTTAGGATTTAAAATTTAATTTTTAATTTTTTCAACTTTTATTCAGAATAATTGACAAGTTAAATTTTTTTTAATTATTATTATAAATATTATCGGTTTTATTATTTCATTAAAAAATGTATTCGTATGGGTTTTTAAAAATTAATTGATTTTTTTTTCTACATAGAAATATAATTTTAAAATATTTACATAAAAATTAATTAAATTAAATAATTGCAAATTAATAAAATTTATTAAAAGTTACATAGCCTATCATCATATTAATTTATCATAATCAATATCGTAAAAATCGGTAATTTTGTTACGTAAATTCGGTTATCATGAATTGTCTTAGTTGTCATACAAACCAATAGATCTCCCAAAATTCATTATTTCAGTGGAAGTTGCAAGTCACTTATCGAGCACGTCCGAAGATACAATGAATAATCAACAAAAAATACTAAATACCCCAGGTGGTACACCAACTTCCCAGTTGGCTATTCCACTCTCGCACGAGGCAGTTTCAATGGATTCTGTGGAGATCCAAGCATTGTAAGATCATAACACAGATCATCAAACTCCGCAGCTCAGCAGAAAAACGCTGAACTCAAACTAAAAACATAAAATGAAGAATTAATTAAGGTCAACCAAATAGAAACTTACAAATCTCTTCTAACCAGTTATAACAAGACAATCATTTCTACCGGTTATAACAAGGCGTTTCACACTGATGAAGAATATCTCTCGCAGCGTTGCCATATCGACATTTTTTCCTGTTAATCACAGTTTTTTGCTAAATAGGACAGTTTTTTTGCTAAAGTAACGGTATTTCTGGACTGTATAAGTTTTTTTTATTTATTTTACTTGTTCTTTAGTAGTTTCTTTTTTTCGAAAATGATAAAAGAATTCCATATACAGAGATACAATTATTTGTCTGTTGGGCAATTTCGAAGTCGCAAGGGCTGGTTATGGGTAAGTTAATACGGCCTTCAAAACCATAATTTATGTTTAATTTTATCTGTCAAATAAAATAAAATTCTTGTTTTTTCGTCCAAGCAAACGACAAATTTTTACGTCATACACCAAAATGGACAAATATGTTTATAAAACTGATAAGTAATTAAATAATTATACGTAAATAACAATAATTATTTAATAATTATTGCATTAGTGTATTTCATGTGATTATAAAGATACAAATCGTAGTAAAAATATTAGCAGTTTTCTTTTTGTAAACCTCATTTAAACAGTTTTCACGTTAAAACGGATTTTGTTGCTCAATTTACAGTGTTTCAAGAAAAATTATATGGCAACACTTTGTCGCGGGAAAAATCGATCGGTTAGTGAAGAGAAAAAAAAAGACCTACCGATAAGTAAAAAGAATTGTTTCCTGATGCTGCAGAATGTCAGCCAGCTAGCGTTAATAATAAATCTATTACTAAACCAGCAAACGTAGCAGCATAAACAAGAGCAACCAAAACAATAAAAGGTTGAAATAAAATTAAAGGCTCCGCCACCAATTAATGTATTCGTCATAACAGAACTTCATAGTATGCAATCTTTTAACAAATACAGTTGCGAACTACTAACAAAGAGTACAGAGTAGAAAGAAGAAGCAGGAAAGAAGAAATTATAGAGGACTAAAAGGTGAAAGGCCTGCAAATAGAAGATGCAGTAAATATCTGAAAACGGAATGAAGTTAGAACAATCAAGCTAAAAAACAAGGGCTTCTACTCTTCCTGCTTACATTTGATAAAAAGAGAAAGTTCTTAGTATCTTCAATATCAAAGAAGGCTAATTCATCAATACCAATTTATGAAAAAATGCCAAGATATACACCACAGTAGAAATATTGTAGTCGGGAGCTTAGCTACAACGCCGCAAAATGTATATACTGTAAAAAGCACTATCCTGTTAACTAAAGAGGATGTGAAATAGCCAAAAGACTTCCAAAAGTTATGAAATAAAATGTACCAAGTTTTCCAAAAACCAAATGGATTCAAAACCACAGAGAGGAAATTTAGCTACTTAACAGTACTATTCAACAAGCAGATTGGACAAGTTATCCTAAAAACCACAGTGAATTTCAGAATAAAATTGTTATCTCTTAGAGGAACGAAAAGTATCCTCTTGAAATCAGAAAGTTAATTAGAGAGAAGCGGAAGGCATGAAAACCTAGCAAAGGATACCCTAGACAACAAAAAAAATCTTAAATTTTCTATGCAATGAATTTAGACAACGTATAAGAATTACTGGCCAAATTGTAATATATATTTCTAAAATTTGACTGCAAAAATTGGTTTAAATAATCAACGCAGCTTTTAAATTTAAATACTTATGTTCTACGTCAGTGGAAAGTTGCAGAAGAACTTATGATCCCCATACCAGATAAACTAGCAAATAATAAAAAATCGTTATTGATTAGAATAGAACAGTAAAACATGTTTTTCGAATAACAAACATAATAAAAGTCGCTCCTAAGAAGAAGAAGATTTGCTCCAGTAACTTCATAGATGTAGCACAAGCTTTCGACAAAGTTTGGCATCAAGGCCTTGAATGGAATTGCAACGAGTTTTACTTAAACAGGTTTATCTGATTCTTAAATCTTATATCGCAGATCGATATTTCCGTGTAAAATATAACAGAGAGAATTAATGAAAATATCAGCTGTTCTGGCAACAAGAAAAGGTAGATCAGAATTATCGAAACTTCAAAAAACTATAAACGAAGTGAGTTGTTCAACAAAGAAATGGCGCTTTAACCGAACGAAGAAAAATTGGTTCACGTAATCTTCCCAAACCAGAAAATTAACTTGGCTGCAAAAGAATTTAATTCACGACCAGTATCATTTTCAAATATTGCTGTAAATACCTCGACATGACCTTTTATTGCTTAGTTGGAAAGAGCACATTAAAACTACACATTACACAGTATGGACCTACCACAAACAAATTTGGGGTTGTAAAAAGAAGACAAATATGCAAATGATACAATTTTTTCAAAATAAATTGCTGCGTGGCATTGTCAACGTATATTAGAATGATATATTAGAAATGATAACTTTCATAAGGACTTAAACATAAAAAATTTCAGTGAAGAACTACAAAAACATGCAAACAAACGCAGTTAGCAATATCCCTCCATTAAAATGAGGAAATACGTCGTTTATTGGAAACGACTAATGCAGTGAGTGTACTTCAAGGCCAAAAACCTTTCTCGGGGTGCATTCATTATTTTGATATTTTCGGTTGATAGAGCAATTGGTAAACTCAAAATAATCAAGTTCAAAGGGGATTGTTAAAAAAATATGGCAATATTTTGTGAAATTTGACATTATCTACAAGCTCCAAATAAAATCGAGCCCTCTTATGCTTTCGATGTCGATCGTATTGTGGTAGAAATTGGTGGATATAGTATGGCAGTTCTAAAAGTATTGATCCTAAATGACCAGAGTTTATCAGCACACAGTAGAACTCTAGATCTCATCTTTAATGCAGATTTAAAGGGTTTTAGCGAAACGTGTCTGGAAGACGAGGCAAAAATATTATAGATATAGATAACTTTTACTGCGTATTTACAATTAAATGCGAAAACATCAAAGCAGGCGGTATTGCAAAAAGTCAAAATGCAGAACGACATTAATTGATAAGTTCGGAGGTAGAGGAAGTTGTTGTCAATAGCCAAATACTACCCAGAATGATAAAATAAATTTTTTTTTGGATTATTTTATCTTACATCTCACTATTTGATGGTAAAGACTAAATCAGTGATGTGATGCTCACGAACATTGCACTAGCCTGAAGCATCTAGTTCCATCGGAAGAATTACAATTTTGGAAATAGTATGTTTTAACTCCCCATATTTAGTTTTTAAAGAAATAACTCTAATAATTTCATCAGAACCTGGAACTAGTAATGATTCGACCTTGAAGCTAAATAATCACCTATGTGTATGGGAGGTACTGCCATTTTGAAGAAAGTATGATATTCTTAGAAATACGCCAAAGCATCACTGGCTTGCCGTAGGAGGCAAATAAACCAAGGTCGATGTTAAAAAAACTTAACCGTTACCGTCAAAATTTAACACTTCCCCTGCTTATGTTTATGGAAAATGATAGTAATGCAGTCACAATGTTGTGTCAAAGTTAAGAACAAACTGTATAGGTATTTTTTGCAATTAGCTCTGTTGTATGGAAACGATATATGCTCTGTCCCCGATACATCTCAGTGAAACATCTCAGGACAACATCTTGCACGTCAGTCTAACCAAGTTCAAACATATGCAGAAGATATCTAAATAATTGGACTGAATGGCAATGGTGTCGAAAAACTACTGGACCTACTTGTAGGATTGTTGGCTTCCGTTGGACCCTTATAACTCATGCTAATTGGATAGAACGGGATATAAAAGCGCGTCAACTAAAGTCAATAGACCTTGCCAATACCGATAAGCTGAAATTGATCAGACTTTTGTGTTATATGTGGGAGTTGGATCCTGATTGATGAGTTTGAGGTATGGGTCATGACATTTAAGAAAAGATTTATGTGCACGAAATATGACTGCAAACGAACGCGCGACGTTGACAACACTTACTAAGTTTTATTCAATCACAATGTCACGAATTTATTGAAACTTCTTGATGTTTTAGAAATAAAAGGTCAGCAAGTACGTTGGCTCGGTCATGTTCTGTGAGGCGATCCTAAATGAGTTGTGCAGCAAGCTCTAAGGGGAGCTACCCTCTTAGAGCTACCACGTGTTTAGAGTGGGGACTTTATTGTTAGTATTTATTATGTTGTTGCAATGAGGAGATATATTCAGATGGCTCATATATTGGTTCATTTACCATCTTGATAAGTGCGATAAATCAAATCGTACTCGAAGAATTCAGTTGCTGGTGATCAATTAAAAAGTTAGGTATGGTGTCAAAATATCAATATCGTTGAACGAGAGAACACGCAACCGTCTAGACTTAAATAGTAAGCTTTCTTTTTCAGCTACTAGGGTTGAAATATTCTCCATGGTTAGAAAGGAGTCTCATATAACGTTTTTTAAGTGAAACTTGTTTGACTTGACCACGCCCTTCTAGATTCGACTAAAATGCGGCATTCTTGGAGAAATGAAATGCCATGTTATGGCATGTTAAAGAAGAAAATGAGAGGAGTCATGCCCATTTTTCATGGTTTGGTCTAAGAAGGTTATTTGCACAAACAAAAATAATTTCCGCATAGTTACTGTGAATTCCTGACATATTCACAGTTACTCATATTTCTAGTTAATTCTCAAAGTCCCTAGTTCTAAATGTAATGCCTTTATGTCTAATCAAATGAATAAATATCTTCAAGCTTTATACGTTTTTTGGCATCATACTTTGGTTAGATGAATTGATAGAGGTTCTGCGGCATCAACACCAACCTTCGTGAATGCTAGTTTAAGTTCTATTTGACACAAATGTAACTCGTCCATTAATTGACTTTCTGTTTAAGTATTAAAACGAGTGCACACTATACACTGACGAACAAGTTAAATAATAAAATCTATGAGCTGGACATCTAGAACTACCATTGCCTCACAATTGCCAATAGCAATGATCCTGTATATTTTACTTTCCCTGCGTAGTTTTACGATAATGAGACGTATTATTTTGTGGCGTTGAAAACGAAACATTACATTTGTGTAATCTTCCATTTGTGTAATGTTTCTTTACGAGCCAAATTTCTTATGCCTCTGTACAAATATTTGATTGATTCAAACCGATCTGAACCCTCATAAATGGTCTTTAAAAGATGGTATTTTCCTCGAGCGAATTTGACGACACTTTTTCCGTATCGTCGGCAAAAACTAAATGATTTTCACGAAAACGTAACATTATAGAGAATAATGAAGAATGGGTAGTGCAAACCTATACAACTAGACAGTCATTCAATGATAGGCCTGATGAAGTTGACGCGGGTCTGTCAAAAATTCCCCTAACAATTTTGTTTTAACACACCATGGTGAGGCAAGATAAATGCACCTTTGTCATTTATTTCGCCAGAGGTTTTATTTCTTTAATGTGACCAAGTGTTGATTGAAGGAGCTTCCGAGCTTTAAAGCTGGCATTTTAAAATGTCTAATAAATAATAAACGACAGTCAAAACCATTGGAGCGGGAAACCCCTGGAGCGTTTTTTGAACTAGATTTTGCTTAGTTCTTCCGCCTTTGATAAATAAATTCATTCTAGGCCAACACTCTTCATGCCCTAGAAATGTTAGAGTGTTCGATCAAGGTCAATTATGAATAAATTTACTGGCTGTAAATTTACTGGTTAGACATCGAAGGGTTTTGTAGAATTAACATTGTCACCTATAATCAAACCAAATATAGTATTTTAGGAGTATTGTAAATGGAGAAAGGAACGTTGCTTCCCTTCACATATTTGCAGCAGTAATAATTGAAGTGCCGATAATTTGTTTCAAATTCAAACAAATACTCGATGCAAGATGAACAATCACAATAGGCCCACAATGTTTTTTTATCGTCCATCTTTTTGGCCTTTATAAAGATATACCAAGAGTTATTTCTCTTGCAACTGCCCCAAGAACCCTTTTGTTACCACCATTGTTGGTTGGTAGAAAAATGTCGAATGAAATTATTTACGATGAAATCGGTAATTGTCATCAATGCTGCATTAAGGACCATATATCAAGCTATGTCCTGTAAATTGTCCTGTACATTTTTGTTGATCAGCTCCAGATTGTTGCAATTTGCAAATTATTTTGACTTTAGAATTCGACTTAGGCATAGAAGTCAAAATTTTTTTATGACCAACGGAAGCCGAAAATTAAGGATTACAAGTAGGTTTAGTAGTTCTTATACATTACTGCCAGATATGTGTTCAGTTACACATATTTTATCATCTAAATATGCCAGCTAATACCTGGTAGTAAAACTCCCCTTTGGTAATACCGGCTAGTTTTTCTGCCAGTGGAGCAAATTAATATTGGATTTTCTCCAATATTAAAGAATGAAGGAATTATGTGTATAAAAAGCATTGTGAACCTTTTCCTTTCTCAAAGAAATTCCAAAGGAATAAATAACTAGCAGAATCCGTGAGTCAATCAAAGAAGGTAATGACAACTGTTTACTCTACTAACTAGTGCATATCCATTCTACCGAATTTAATTAATGCAATCGATCAATATACTTAAATAAATAAACATACATCAAAATATAATATTGGTTTACTACAAAATTTGTAATAATATACAAAATCAAAAAAAAAATATTAAAATTATAATTACAAATTCTAATCAATTTTTAAAAATCTAATTAAATTCAAATAAATAAAATATTGTATAGGTACACAAATTATTGTTGAAATAACAAAAAAAAAAAAATAAAAATTAGCGATGCAGTAATTTTTGTCATATATACCACGTGAAGTATGAGATCAGGTTATTGGTATGATGTGATTACACCTTCTCCGCATGCAAACAAGCACACACCACAAAATGTTCGATTTGTCGCATTTAGAATTTCTATATCATGTAAATTCAATTTATGTTGGAAAATATTTTTCCAAAATAATGATATTATTTTGCATCAGTTAGCACTAATTTAACGATTCGTAATATCTTTAGGTGGTGGTAAATTTTGGCGTTTTTCAATTTCTACGTAATAATAATGACGTATGAAAATATGTTTTTCGACTGCATTGCTTTTGACATGTATCTCTTTTTATAATGTTCATGAACATTGGTGGCAAACTCTTATGTTTACTGACCCTGCATAATTGACACCTTTGATTTCGAAAACATTTGCTTGAATAATTTGGTTCAATGCGCAATTGTCCTATAGTTTGAACCACTTCACGTCAGTCTTCCATAAAGGATTCAAAATTCAAATTAATGAAAAACTTAGTTGCTGAGGAGCATACCAAAGATCTTTATGACATGCTTTAATAATGTGAGTTGTCAGTTTTGATTTTAATGGTACTAGTACTGTAAGCTTGTTGTTGTATAGTAAGTTAGCGTGACGCAATCTGCCATTGACTCTTACTATTCCCAATGAATCAAGAAAGGATTCAACATTTAGGAACTGTCCTTTGATGGTCGACATCCTGTTTTCTTATTCTGATAATTCTTCAGCCTTGCGAAGTTTAGTTGGATGGCATTTGTTGATGAAAGTGCGACATAGCAACTCAACACTGAAATATGTTGTCGCAAATTGAAATCACTAATGGGAGTGGTTGTCAATGTAGCAACCCGTAAATCAGGAATGAAATTTTCTTGTAATTTGAAGTGTTTTGATGGCCATTGTTTTGTTTTGACTCTGTTAGTTGGGATATAAGTCAACAGTTACTCCCAGTGAGCTCAGTTCTTACGATTCCATCAGCGAATTTCAGTCTGCGTGACGTTTTCTCATTAGGTGGCTTATTATGTTTGGCTATTATAATAACTTATGCTTGATGGTTATGTTTGATTTCATTTTTGAGTTCTTTCATTGTAACTGGTCGTAAGTCTAACTCGTATTTTTTTTTTTAGTCCAGATGTTCAGCAAAAAGATTAGCTTTATTTTTGGAGCTTTTAGACCATCTTTTTTACTGGTGGCATCTGCTCTTTTGGTTTTTTCAGTCCTTTTTTGATCTTTTCATAAAGAGTAATCACTCTCTTTGTGGCCAGAGATTTATTAAATATTTGTTGTAGCTTACCGCTTTTGTTTCTTCTATTAACTTCTGCAACTTGTTTTTGAGCTTATTGAAAATAGGTTTGCTCTCTGGTGCTAGATTTCTATGCCAGATTTTGCGAGTTTTCCGTTTTTTTCTTACCAGATTTCTTATTTTCTGAGTATATGTTTCATTCTTGACAGGAGGAGTGCTGTCTCATGCTGCGTTTTGAATATTGTTTATAAGCAGCTCTACTTCTCTTTCAAGTTGTGTTTGGTTTTTGATTGGGTTTTGTAGATCAATATGTTCCTCAATTAACAGTACGAAGGTTTTCCAATTGGACTTTCCGCTTGTTAAACTTGGTGACTTTTCTTTTTCAATTATTGTTTCACTTCATTATTTTCGATGTGGATATATAGTTTTCTGAAATACTGTTAGCTATAAAAAAGTCAATCACGTCTGTTATTTTGTTTGTGTTTGTTGGCCAATAAGTAGGATGTCCATCATTTTGAGCATTAAGAGGTTATCATCCTTTTAATTTAAGGTTGATGCCTTGGTGGATATATCGTAGCAACCCGCAGCTAATTATTTAGTTGCACGCTAAGTGAGTTGGACATCTTCGAAGTGTTTGCTGTTTTCTTTGAAGAAAATAGTTGCTCCACCACTAGCTCTATCTGCAAAAGATACTTTTTAAAAGCGTTACCTTTTATTTTTTAGTGAAATGGCTCTTTGCTTTTAAGCATATATCAATTTTTTCTGTATTCAAAAAGATGCATAACTCTAGAAGATGCTGTACAAGTCCATTAGCATTCCAGGTTAGTATTCTTAGTGTTTTGTTAATTTTTTGTCGCTAAATGAGGGATCAGATAAAGCAAATTTTTTGATACCAATATGGTTAACTTTTTCTAGATGTCCTACTTGCTGTTCAAGATTAACTTGTCTTTCGTTTAGAATCTCTATATTTTATTTCTATTTAAGAGAAGCGATTGACAATAGCATTTAGAATGTTTTACATTGTTGTAGAATTTCAAGCTTATAGCATTCCAACATTTTGATCTGAAGACCCAAGTAGTCCTTGTCTTGCTGCTTGCTGTTTGCAAATTCTTATCTCACTTTCGCACTATGGAACGTACTGACAGTTTTTGTCGTGATTTCTTTTCGTTTCGTTGCTTTCATTGGCTTGTTTTTATTTGGCCTATTTAGCATGTTTTGTAGTGTTTTGGATACATCACACCATCTATAGCTAGCAGAATGGGTTAGCTAGAGTGTTCTTATCTATCACGCATTTTGTCAATGGCTCAATTCGGACAACCATTCTCAGGATGTTCCTAATGCTGAATATGTTCTCTATTTTCTCTAAGTTTGCAAAGGTCAGAGTGAATAGTGGGCCCTTTATTTTGTTTTCATTACTTTCAATTCAATTTTCTTATCTGGTTTGTATGTTTGATGTAGACCCCAGTTGAAAGTTTTCCATAACCGTCTGGATAAGGCATATTTATTCTCCAGACGTTATTGTTTAGCAAAATAACCTTTACTCCTTTTATGTCACTTATTTCATTAACACTTGGATAACGCTAAATTTATCAACATGTGTGATACTGATTGGTGGTAGTTTTACTTTTTTGGTCTTTCTGATACAGTGGTGCTCATTTTTAGGTACGATATAGGTTTCCTTTTACTGGAAGAATTTACTTCCTGTCTTTTTTGCTTTTTCTAAAGCTTCCTAATCGGTTAGGTACTCGATTGAATTACCACTTTTCGCTTCTTGGTTTTTGTTTTCCTGTTTTAGGGCTTCTATTTCAAACTGAACTTCAAGAACCGTTTGGTAGTCCATCTTTAGGTTATGTTTAAGGTTTTGAACTTCTTCTTGGATTTTTTATTTTCTTGTTTAGACTCAGCTTTGATTACTTCCTTACATTGGTGGTTATTAATAGTTGTTTGGGACGTAATTTTCACTGCCGCAGCCGTCTTTAATTGTAGTGCACCTCTACTTACATTTGGAATCTTTAGAGTTGGTGATCTCAACATTATCGCTAGGAAAATGGTTCCCTTTATTTGACAAAAGTTGGATGATGATTGATTTGGTGCTGCTAAAGACATATCCGTCTCGTTTTCTCGTTTTGTTAAGTTATTATTTCTTATCATTATAATTCCGACGAGTGGTACGAGAAGTAACAGTCACCCATTACAGAGCTCTGTGTTATCATGGTTATAGGTTTAAACCGAATGTCGCCAAATTCGGAGTTAACATACTAACGACTAAGCAACCTCTTACCCGTTTAGGGTGTGCTAGTTTTTGGTCCACACCAAGTATTTGATTTCCCCGGTACCTGACATGTCTGGCAAGTTTTCCCCTATCTGCCACCTGGGGAGTTGCCTGATGGGGGAACTGGCAAAACCCACAGTTAAGACTGACCAAAGTAATGAAAATTCAGATGTATCGGTTTAAATACTTTAACTGTCCGATTAGACAGTAAAACAGCAGAAAATAAATCCAACAGCGTGAATAGCCTTATGTTTGGGAGGTGCTACATGCAGTTAGCTGCGTAACTGTTTTAATAGATTAGCAAAACCATTAACCCGAAAATCATCAAATGAAAGACAACTTATCCACTGATATGTTGTTGATTTCTGGTATTTGTTGCTGATAGCCTAACGACAATTTCTGTCAGACGACAGAAATTTACATCAGCCAAAACGATATCATGTATAAGCCATGTTGCTTCATCGACGATCTTATTTGACAAATAATCAGTTATTTTTGGAATGATGTTCTTGACCTCGATGATTCTTGGATTTCGCCATAATGTCATTGTATATACTGTGTTATGGATTTGGTTATTGATTAAAGAAAGTAGTGTTGCCTTTCGTTGTTTCTTGATCCTCCTCAATTTGCTTGTTAAACATTTTCTTAAATTTAAGCAGTAAATGCAAAATACATCAATGCTTGTATTTTGTGTATGTTCCCATTAATGACAAGTGCTCCTATTGATTATACTGAATCCTGAATAAACCAATATTATGTTCTTGAAATTGGGAAATTAGTTTGAGAGAGATGGAAAGCATAAAATAAATACATATAGTAGTACCATCATATAAAAAAAAACTACCTATTGAAAATCCAGATGTCGGGTCGATAGAATATCGTCAAAATTTAGGATAAATAAATGACATTTAGGCGATTATAAATATAAAAATATTTTGATTATTTTAAAACGATACCAGTAGCGACATCAATGGCTAACATACACGTCAATGGCTAACATACGATAGTAGAAAAAGGCCAGGTGTACACACCCAATACAATTAGAAATTCCTCTAGTTTCTATTCGTCTATTTGGCTTAACGACATCGTTAACTGTCAATACTCTATGAATAGATACGATCCGTTACCGACATTTCGATTGTTTATAACCCATTCGGAAATTTTTTCATAATTCATCTATACCCGACGAGGTTATGGAAATTCATAAAATTTCCATAACCTCGTCGGATATAGATGTAGAAAAGTACCGATTAGCAAAAATTAAATTCGAGGACATGAATTTAATAGTATTGTTCCCTTCGCCTAGCTCAACAGGTCTTTAAGTAATGTGTGAGCTGTTCTCGAGCCAGATCGATATTCGTGCAACAAAAAATTAACGGCATTCTGCCTGAAAGGGTTAGCAAGGCATATTATCTAAAAACATTTCAAAGTCATGTACTGTGTCACTTAACAATTTTTGTTTGTACTGTCGTCGGCCCCTACAGTTTACTGCAGATATTTATTTTCCAACTTAGAAAATTTTCGTTTTGCTTCATCGTTTGATATTTTTTTTATTCTGTTAAGTCCATATACAGTTGAGTAGATTTTAACAATACACTATTATTATTATTATTATTTTTAATTTATATTATTTATTTTCATTTTCATTTTCAATTGATTTTCATTATTAGGAAACTTCCATTCGTTTCCATTAATGAATTTTCATCTGAAATAATCTTACTTTGTAGTTTTAAGATCTCAATTAAACTCATTAGGCTTTGTTGTCAGTGTTGTTCCAAATGACACTAAGGGTAAATTAATTATATTATTATTGTTTTTTAAATCGGGTTGATGGGTATCACATGACCTATAATATAATTTAACGGTAATTACTAACGATATTAGTAATAAATAAAAGTGATATGAGTTTTAAATATATCAACGGTAGTGAAAATAATTGAACAGGCTATGGGCCCCACTAATGAGTGTCATTCATGCTTCATTATAATAAAAACCTAAGGTAACTATAACCATCATGCTTTTTCTGGATTTGGAGAATTTTCGATTTGTGCAATAATTTGCGTAGATTGAGGAGGCGGTTTTTATATTTGAAATTTTTCAATTTAGGGTACAAATTTAACAGTTTTAGAAGACTATAACCACATCTAATTTTTGAATTTTGAAAATATTCGGTATGTGCCATAATGCATTTTTTCAGTATTGAACATTTTTAATTTGTACTGCAGTTTTCTTTAAAAATTATTATGCGTTTTCTGGATTTTCAACATTTTTGATTTATGTCATAATTTTGGCCGATTGAGAAGGCTTACATCATTTGATTTCTGTTTATGGTTGATTTCTGGCATAAATTTAGCTGTTTCTGAAGACACCATCACGCATTTTTTGAAATTTGAAAATTTTCGAAATTTGCCATTATTTTTTGCCAGTTGAGAGGGCTAACCTTCCCTTATAGGATTTTGCTGATTATGGTTTTCTTTAAGTTTGGTTTGATGATGATGGTTTTCGATTTGATCTGATGATGTAGTTTTTTATGTCATCAACACATTACAGTTGGTAAAATAATTTAAAAAACTTTAATAATTAATTATGAGGCGGCACATTATTATTTACTCGTTAAGGGTCTCTTTAACGACTAAATAATAATATGCCACCTCATAATTAATTATCTGTAGTAAAATTTATATACTAGAATACGTAAAAAAAAATTTAAGCTAAAATCATATTTGTGACTTACTGATTGAACCAACGAGGTGAACACATTAAAATTATACAAACAACCATCACCTTTGCTGAAAAGGTAAGGAGGCCCATTCCACTGAAACTCAAGAAACAAAATCGTGTTCAGTATTATTCGATTCAGGCTTCCAATATTCTTTCATCATCACCGAAAGCTGCATTCTATATTATAAGAACCCAAAGCTCCACAGTTCTACCAAAACTAACTTTTAAACAACAACAATCTGAGCAAAAAATCAACAAAAAATATTTTGATAAACGGCAATAGTTTTAGGCGATACATTTGGAAAACAATCCAGCGGTTTGGTTAGTTTTCACGAATTTTACACAGAGGATATTGCTTTACATATGAGGGCAAAAAATAGATTACAACAAAATACAGAGATAATATCTATCGGCAACCTACCTCATTATGGCAAAAATAATATCGCAACAAATATATGGTTGCTATATAATAATATCGCAAACAAAAACAATGTAGCATCAATATTTCGCTTAAACAAAAATTTTCGAAGTAATATTTAGTCATATGTTTCCCGTATGCTACTATGATCGTAAACAACGAAATCCCAACACAAAAATATGGCAAACAAATATTTCGCCACAAAATTTAATTGTTTTCTTTATAAATTTTACTGTAAATCAGTAAAAGGCCCTAAATTTCAGATGTTAATACCATTTACAAAAATCTCTCATTGTGCGGTTAAAAACAGCCCGTATTTATTTCATATTGCGCAGTTATTTTTTTAAGCAGTAAAAGAAAAACAAACGTACCTATTTCTTTTTATTTAGGTATTTTTGGAAAATGTACCTAATGTATGTACAATTATTTCCCCGTTAAACAAAAGTCCTTGTTTTTGATTTAAAGAATTCGTGAAAAAAAGCCAACCGCGCTTTGCGAGCGATTACTGTATATTTAAAAGATAGCAAACAAAGAGGGATAATTATGCGAAATTACAACAAAAATTTAGTTTTTCACAAGGAATAGATACGAAAATAAAAACAAAAATAAAAATCCAGGCAGGAAATAAATTTACAAATTAAAATATTGCATATGTCATCAAAAATGCGCATTTTGCGGATATCCTCTTCTGGCTGTGAATCGGTGGAGTGCTGCACTCAAAGCCTCAGTAGTATCTGTGACTAGCTCTAATTGCACAGCCTTGCTTCCCATGCATACAAATAGTTCAATGTATGCCTTTTGGATTTTTGCATACCTTATCGTGGAGGTTTTAAGCTTAACAGGCCCCACGTAATCAGCTCCGACGTTTTAAAAGGCTCTCTTCGGGTTTAAAACTCTTGCAGACGGTAAATTACCCATTAATTGTTTAAAAGCTTTTAATTTGAAACAGGTGACACATTTGTGAATAAACTGTTTGACTAGATTACGAGACCCTAAAATCCAATACTTTTGGCGAAAGGTGAAACATCATGATTGAAATCCCTCCATGTAAAGTGTATTGATGTACGTCAGAAATTATTAACGAAGTGATATGATGGTTTCCTGGTAAAATAATTGGAAGCATTTGGTCGTGTGATAAGTTGGCATTCTGCAAACTCCCACCCACTCGGAATGAATAATTTTGTGCTTGCCAGTATAAATTAGCTGAAGCTGCAACCTCTTTCTTCGACATTGGTTTCTAACCTTCGTTTTAACGGCTTGAATGAATCTAAAAAGATCGCAAAAAACTCTTAATAATTTACGCCAAGATGAATATTTTAGGATAATCGCCGCGACATGATCTTCTTGATTGGGTACTTGTGCTGCAAATATTTGTACTTCCGCAGATTTTTCTTCAGTAGTAGCTTCATTGGAGTGATATGCACTTTTCGGCTTTTTCCATGCATCCTCACTTGATTTTACAATTTCTGACCCTTTCCACCAAATGTCGAGATCTTTTAGTTTCGACGGGTAGACACTTCGTGATGCATGGTCGACTAGTTTTTCTGTAGAATTGACATATCTCCATTGGCACTGTGGTAATATTGTGTGGATTTCTGATGTTCGGGGTTGCTGACGAAGGTTTTCCATTTTCTCGGTGAGGTTGTGACCCACTGGAATCGGTCCAAGCGATGATTTTTGCTTCTGGTATACACATTGACTCTACAATGGATTTTAATAATTTTATCACTAACAAGGCTCCACATAATTCGAGCCGTGGCACTGAAAGTTGCTTAATAGGAGCAACGTTAGTTTTTGCTGCAATTAAACGTGTTTCGTAAGTCCCATTAATTCCTTCTGATTTGAAGTAGATGGCGGCTGCGAAAGCTTTTTCGGAGGCGTCACTGAGTCCGTGAAGTTGAATGTTATTTTGGTGTATCTTAACTAGCCTTGTTATTTGGATGGTGGTAACATGGTTCAATGCACTTCTAAAATTCATCCACTGGGCTGTGATGTGTCGTGGTAATTGATCGTCCCACGTCAGGTTTAGCAACCATAGACTTTAGAATAATATTTTCACGATGATCAGAGAAGGCGCTAGCAATCCAAGAGGATCAAATAACCTTGAAGACTCTGAGAGTAATTCCCGTTTTGTTGCTGTAAAACCTTCGAGTAGATCTCTTTTGTACCACAGGAAATCTTCAACAGGATCCCAGAATAAACACAGTACCTTTAAGCAGCTTTGTTCATCGAGATTTAACGAACTGATTTCCTGATAATCGGAGTTATTTTCTGAGAACGAGACGGATTGACTAGCTGATTTTGACATTCCACTTCCTGCGCTAATTATTTGGCCCCTGACATCACATCGTCTACGTAGAAATCATTATCTACAATTGCTGCGGCTTGAGGGTATTGTGCTCGACAGTCGTTTGCTAGTTGCTTTAGGGATCGGATGGCTTGAAAAGGTGACGATGCTAAACCATAGGTTGCAGTTTGTAATTTGAAGTGTGTTATTGGTTCAGTTTTTGATTTACGCCATACCATCCTTTGGTAGTCTTGAACTTCAGTTGCAATGAGAACTTGTCGATATATCTTTTCAATGTCCGACGCAAAAGCAATGGTGTGCTTCTGGAATTTGACCAGATTGGAAAACAATGTGTTTTGAAAAGCCCCTCCAATCATATCGTTTAATGACACACCTGAACTGGTTCTGGCTGAACCATCAAACACAACTCTTAATTTGATTTACCCTGAAGACTTCTTCACTACGGCATGATGCAGAAGATAATATACATTTTGGTTGTTAGTTTGTATTTCGGTTTCCCACATAGGCTTTATGTGCCCTAGTTGAAGTTATTCATGTATAAATTGGCAGTATTTCTGTCTGAATACCGAATTTTTTTCAATTTTTTGCTCCAAGCCTCTCAATCGAAATGTTGCAGCAGAAACTGAGTTTCCCAGCAGTTGGTAATTTGGTTTAAATGGCAGAGTTACTACATATTTGCCTATACTAGTGAGTAAGCGGGCCGTATGCATTTTCTCCACTACCCAGAATTGTCGTAGCGCAAAATCGATAACGGTAATCGCAAGATTAGTCATGGTAGACTCATTGCATGTAGGCTTGACTTTTACTTTCCACAAATAATCCTCCCGAATATTGTGTTTTGGGCGATCACTCGGTCATATGGCCTTAATGTTTGTGGTAACAATATTTCGAAAAACTCCCAAGATTATATCAATTTGGGAAGATTTTGTATATTCAGGATCAGCTAATGGAAGATGTGTAGTATGTTGGTAGACCTCTCAATTCGTTGCGTATTCAGGCGTATGTCCGGACAGTCTAATAACAAAACACTAATGCTTTGCAAGCTAGTGTTTTGTTATTAGACTGTCTGGACATAATTTGTAGCTGAACACTGCCTCGGGTAAATCCTGCCCCAGCTTGTGTAATACCAGTAATAGGTATTCTAACATGTGTCTTCGGTATTTGAAGTTTCTGAACTAAGGCTTCTGTTATTAATGATATTAATGAAACTTGTGAGCCTGAGTCAAGCAAGGTTCGACATGGGTAAGAAACTTCAAACTTGTTCTCTACCAAAAAGATTGCTGTGGGCAATAATGATGATTGGTTAATTGATAAGTGTCTGAACGAATTAGTTGGCTAAGTGACCAGAGCACTTTGATTTATTTGGCTTCCTTGGAGCGGATTGATTAATTGACTGGCTTCTATATTGGTTGAAGACTCGAATGCATTATCATTTGGTTTTTTGGTTGGTCACCAATCGTGGTTGATTGATATCGTTGTTTGAGCATGATAGCATCAAATCATTACTGTTTATGCAACAAGATGCTTTTTGACGATGACCATCCGGTTGTGGTTTCATGCACGCATTAATATGCAGGAGAGTATGGTGTTTAAAGAACATTTGTGATATCGTTGTTGTGAGAAACATTTACTTGATGAGTGTCCTGGATTTAAACAATTGAAGCAAAGCAACTTTTCCACCACGAATTCTCATCGTGAGTGAATGTCCATGGCTTGAAATAATGAACATTTAAATAATTTATGATTATTCCCACATTTACCGCATGCAAGTTTCACATCCGTTGATACTGTGTGGGTTCACAATCTTGTTGAGGATATCAAAGTTTCATGATTGTCACTAATTTTTTTGGTTGTGACATCATCAAATAATTACAACGTTGTGTGAGAAACGCCAGGAAACCTTCCTCAGTTGGAAAGTCCTTTCCGATACTGTGTTCTGTCCACATTCTTCGCGTTTCTACGTCAGCCCTTTAAAGCAGTATGAAAATGTCTAACAAATCACTCTATTTAGTTGATTTGTCGAGAGCTGTTAACCCCTGCAGAATTTCATCAGATGTGTCGCATAGTTTGCGCAACTGGTTGACAAAACCCTTGGTAGCTGGAACTAAATCCATAAGCATTTGGAAATATGAATGTGCGATGTGTCCCTTTTTCTCAAACCAGTTGCAAAGTTTCTCCCACGGTTGGTCGTAAGTAACATCTGTGATCGGAATGTGTTCGATGGATTTGGCAGCTCGGTTACCTAAGCAGCTCTTTAGATATTAAAACTTAGTGGCTTTAGTTATAGTCGTGCGTTATTGTGTATTTGTCCCACAAATAAATCTTTTAAAGTCGCCCATCCTTGATACTCTCCACGAAACACCGGAATAATTGCTCTCGGTAGTTTGACTTCTTGGTTTTCCTTCTGAATTTGAGAAAATTCTTGAAAAAAAGTTTTTTGATGAGCTCCAAATTCTCCCATCGTGTCATTCAACTTTGAATCGACATGGGTTTTATTTGTTGCGGCTGGCAGAGCATGTTCGCGCAAACATTTTTTTAAACTTTGACTTTGCGAAATAGTTATTCTCTATTGAGCATATTTGCTTTGTTCATCACACTTAACAAACTTTTCATCGGCTTCGTTGGAATGGACCCAACTTTCTGACAAATATATATATAGTGGATACTATATTTATTTAAACCGCGTGTTACTTTTCACAGAAATAATTAATGCGCCATAAAATAAGTTTTGCGTGAGACTAACACATTTACATATTTTATTTGTATAATTCAATGCTATGAACATAGCTAAAATTTAGTTAATAAGGCATATCCCACACTGTTGAATGGGATTACATATTTATGTTAATGATTTTAATTCAATTTTAATATATGTTGTATAATAACCGACACCCCTTCTCAACATATAGTCAAATTGAAAAATCAAAATAATCCGACTGATTTAGAATGCTTAGTCAGTCTTTGTCCGTCTAGCGGTTTGGTTAACATATCAGCGTTTTGTTCATTTCCTAATTTTAATTTTGATGATTTTGTACCTCTCAGGTATCTGAACACCCTTTTAAGTTCATTCCAGTCACACATTTTTGGATCACTAACACGTCTTGCTAAAATTGATGTTGCGATGGCTATATCCGGTCATGTATTAGTGGATAAATATAGTAGCGATCCTATAGCACTACGGTATGTTTCCTGTGATTCGAATGGTTCTTGATTCGTCTTTTGGCTTAGATAACCAAGATTTATTGGTGTAGATGATGATTTAGCGTCTTCTAAATTGAACTCAAGTAATTTGCTCAAAATGTACTTTTCCTGATTCATGTAAAATATGCCATTTTTATCCCTATCGAACTGAATACCAAGATAGAATTGTAGTGAAACAAGATTTTTCATAGTGAATTCTATATTCATTTGTTGTTCAAAAATATCTATAAGTCTAATATTTGTTGCAGCCGCAACAATATCATCAACATGATTTGTTATGTATATATCTTCCGTACCGATCTTCTTTTTATATAAACATAGGTCGTTTAGGCTTTGAGAATAACCGTTCCTCTTCATAACCGTGTCAAATTTCTTATTCCACTCTTTTGCACCTTGTTTAAGACCATACAGATTCTTCATGAGCCTACATACCTGATTTTTGTCATTTGATGTAAACCCTTTCGGTTGTTTCATAAATACTTCATGTGATAGATCTCCGTTTAAGTATGCTGTTTGTATGTCAAAATGCTTGACTTCCATTTTTCTTTTTCCAGCTATAGTTAGAAGTATTTTTAATGGTGCTGGGTTTCCAACGGGTGCAAAAACTTCGTCATAATCGCGACCATACTTTTGCGAAAACCCCTGAGCTACTAAGCGAGCTTTAAACTTTACGATGTTCCCGTCTTGGTCAGTTTTTGTTTTATAGACCCATTTACACCCAATTGGACTGGGACCTGGTGGTAATTTAGTTAATTCCCATATACCAAAACTGTGAAGGGATTCGATTTCTTCATTCATAGCCATCAACCATTTTTGAGAATTTGGCCCATTTATGGCTTCTTCATATGTCATGGGGTCTGTGTTCATTTCTGTAGTTACCTTATTTATTTCCGTAATTAACCTTTTCGATGGTACACCTTTGTTTTGTCTTGTTGATCTTCTCATGGGTAGGACTTCACCCCCTTCTGAATCTGTATCGTATGTTTCGGCATTATGTTCGGGTGTGATATTTTGTTGCACGTTGTCTTCATCAGCCGGATCTGCCTGCTCACCTTGGGTCTCAAAAACAGTTTGATCGTTTATTTTGGTTTCGATAAATTTGACATCACGACTTATCTTAACTTTATGTGTATTAACGTCAAGAAGTCGATAACCTTTCGTGCCAAGCTCGTATCCCACGAATATCAGTCTTTCTGCTGTATTGTCCAATTTTTTGTGCTGATCTTTAGGAACATGCGAATATACAGGTGTTCCGAAAATATGGAATTAATTTACATCAGGCTGTTTGCCATGCCAGAGTTCGTATGGGGTTGATTTTAAATTTTTAGTAGGAAGGCGATTAATTATATGGTTCGCTGTAGTCACTGCTTCGCCCCAAAACGTTCAATTAACGTTCGGTTTTTACGTTCAGAAACCCCGTTTTGTTGTGGCGTTTTAGGTACTGTCAATTGGGTTTTAACTCCTTTCGATTTAAAATAGTTCCGTAGTTGAATATCCATGTATTCCCCGCCTCTATCTGATCGTATTACTTTTGGTGTTTTACTGTATTGAGTATTCATCATTTCAATGAACTCGATCATTTTATCACGCACATCCGATTTTTGTTTCATTAAATATATAAAAGTATACCTGGTATAATCATCAGTTAACGTGAGTATATATTTATTACCTCTGGGCGTCGCTACTTGTAATGGTCCGCATACATCAGTGTGTATCAAATCTAATTTTTCAGTTGACTTAGTAAAAGATTCTTGTGGAAAAGGATCTCTGGTTTTCTTGCATTGAAGGCATGTTTCACAAACGTCATTATGATCACAACTCGAAATTTTCATATTGTTAGCCATTTTCATCATTTTTCGTATGTCGATCAAATTGCGATGACCCAATACCTGATGCCATTCATGAATGCATTTCGACTTACACAAATTAGTTACGTTGAAAATTTGATGGTCTACTTTGTATATATCGTTTCTGGATTTCACTACCATTAATATTTTTCCTTCTTTTTCTACTTGACATTTATCGCCCTTGAATATAACGTTGCAACCATTTTTGGCTAACTTGCCAACTGATAATAAATTACATTTCAGTCCAGGAACAAATTGTACATCGTTTAATCTGAATTTACTAATCGAATTTTTGAATTCAATAGTGCCGATACCTTTTATTGATACATTACTACCATCAGCTAATGTGACCGAATTATTATCACATTTGTCCAAATATTTGAAAAATGGCCTTCTAGTTTACTTTGAACAAGGTCTTCTAGTTTACTTTGAACAAAACCGAAACTGAAAGTTTCGTTAAGTGTATTCGCACACGTGGCAAATTTATTCAAAATCATCACTTCCCTGTTACAATTACTGATAAATACATGGTCTTTTGGCGGCATTGGTAGATTAATTTGTGAACCACGTTTTGTCTCTAACTCCACAAGCTTTATTAGCTAGAACTCACACTAACTTTTAATACTTTACTCACAATATGGTGGTTTATCGTTCATAAATTTAGCTTTGCACACTCAAACACACTTAAATTATAATCACTAATTTAATATAATCTCCTTAATTCCGTTATTTTACGTTTCGTGCTTAGGATCCGGCTCAAAGGACCATGTTCCAAATCATTAAAAAATATCTGAATACTTTTATTTAAAATGACTATCGCCAGAGTCAAAGAATCCTCAAAGCACGAATTTTTGTATTCAGAGTAAGTTTTTTATTTAAATCGTATTAATGGAATGGACATATGTAAATATATTAATTTATTGCTTAAATTCTATTTGCACAGAATTCTTTACTGATAACTTCGACTGATAACTTAGACTGATAAACTTAGACTGCTAAACTTATACTGATTGCAACTATCATTGTAACTTGCATTATATATTTTGTTGGCAGCAAATGATTGGCTTAGCTAACATTTCTCTTAATTGCCTTGCTGGGCCACCTATGTTTATTTATTAATGGAACAAATTATAATATGCACACACATAGCAGATATTCAAACCAATCTCGAATTGTTCAACAGGCTTATTCGATTTTATTTATTTAGGACAGTCTGCATATTAGAATAAATATCGAATGTAATGATGTTACGTTGGTATGATAACATTAACATTATGTATGTCAAATTTGAGGAAAATTGTGTTTGTCAACAGGTAAGGTTTTCTTATGTTATTAAAGTTACGCTCCTTTTCAGAGATGCAATTTTTTTGGATTACATAGTGAATAAATGTTGTTTGATGACGTTTTAACAATGACATATGCAATAATTTTATTTGTAAAACGACATTTTTACCGCAATATTTGTGTTTTGCGATATTTTTGTCTGGGAATTATTTTTTGCGTCTTTACTTACAGCGATTCTATTAACAATTGATAAAATAGCATTCGACATTTATAGTTATGAGGTTATTTTGCTTGCTATAATTTATCTGCAAAATTTTGGCTGCAAAAATACGATAGAGAGCCATGTTGACAGATCCGCAAAGCTGTTGAAGATTGAAAGTACCAAATAAATTAAAGACTAACAAGCATCGTTAACAGAAATACCCAAAAGAAGGAAGGCACTTTGAATTCTAAATATTTTAATGCAACATGCCTAATATTCTCATAAGCAGTAATACGCAGTATATATATATATATATATATATATATATATATATATATATATATATATATATATATATATATATATATATATATATATATATATATATATATATATATATATATATATATATATATATATATATATACAGTGAAATATACTGTGATAACAGTTTCCCATTTTTCGGAGCTGCGACCTATTGACTGAATTGTACAAATTGTTAAATGGTATTGCTGAAAAAATAAGAAGTCTATTAACAGCTTAGATTTCTATCAAATCTAATCCGTCCAATATCAAATTCGTTTTATTTGTAGGAAATATTTAACCTTTTGAGAAGATTTAGCATCATGTATTTTTTGGATTTTGAAAATTTTTCAATTTCTGCCATAAATTTTACCAATGTATAATGCGTTTTCTAGTTTTGAAAATTTTTTAATTTTTGCATAATTTTCGCCGATTTATAAGACATCATGTGTTTCCTAGAGTTTATAAATTTTTGTCGATTGGGAAAGTGCAATTTTCTCTTATCGATTGAAAGGGAACCTTCATTTGTATTCAGTATTTTGAAATATTCGATTTCAAGTGTTAATTTTACCATTTGCAAACACTATCAAGCATTTTTAGGTTATTGAAAATTGTTGAATTTGTCCCATAATAGGAAAACCTAACCATGTTGCGTATTTTCAGTTTTGAAAATTGTCGATGTGTGCCATAATTTTCGTCGATTAAAAAGGCCAACTAACATGCATATTTGGGATTTTAAACTATTTCGAATTGTGCCAGATTATTTTTCGATTGAAAAGGCGTTGTCTGTAATACTAGTTAATTCAGCCAGCATAAAAACAAGAATATGCAAATAGCCAAACATGAAAATAAAATTGAAAGGCCATATTTAATCTTTTTGCATGTCTACCTCTAGTCTAATGCTGAATAGATACTATTATCAATTGGAGCTATATTATTGAGTGTTTAAATAGTGATTTGATTTTACGCAAAAATGTTTTGAAGGTTTAATCTGGATTCTAAAATTAGATGACTATTCCGAATTTCAATGATGGTGACTTAAAATGGTTGTTCCTCTTTGAGCAAAATATTATTTATAATAATATTTTATATTGTGGTCTCTAAATAATCAGACGAATCTTTTAGGTTTCGATTATAACTTTGATAGTTTCTGTCGAGAAATTCTCTGTTTTGTTTACTAAACAAAGTTATTGTCGGTTTTTCCAGGCTAGCAATGGCATATATAAACAGTTAAACATTACAATTATGAGGAAATGAGGTTTTGAAGTTTAAAAATAGCATAGCTAATACTGTACAGGTTGATAAAAATAATCATTTTTCATTAAAAATGAAATCTGTCAGTTCTACTGATAATTCATTTTACTCAGTCGATTTGTGCTTTTCTCATATATGTGTTGTACTATAGAGTGAAAAAATAAATAAAATGAATAAGTTAAATAATTCGCCCAATACGGATATGTCGAACATAACCCGCCAGTTATTTAACAACGAATTTTTATCAGACATAAAATTTTTGATTGGTGAAAAAGTGATATACGCTCATTCATTCGAGCTAATGAAACGTAGTGTCGTATTCGAAAAACAATTACTATCAACTTTGGGTCAAGCAAAAATTATGCCCGTGAATGACGTCAATTACGATAGTTTTTATCAATTTTTGCACTATATTTACACAGACCAATGTTCTATAAACGACGATAATGGATTCGAATTATTGAAATTAGCAGTCAAATATAAAGTTATCATGCTTGAAAATGTCGTAGTCAACCAGTTATTTACGATGAATAATTTATCACTAAAATTTTTCGAATTTTGTATAATCGAAAAGTATAAACCAGCTTATCAACGAATCAGTGAAATAGTTGCCACCAATTTAAATATATGTTTTGATTCCAAACATTTTCTAGCGGTCGGTATCGAAGCGATGGAAACCATTTTGAAATTCGAACGAATCGATGAAAAAGTGACAGAAAACGATATATTCAATGCACTAGCAAATTGGATAAAGGTGTATTCGTTTAAAAATGGAATCGAGGTGACGCAACAACGCAACGTTTTTGATAAGTTAATAAAATTAATTCGATTTCCAACTATGAAATCAGAAGATATTCTAATATGTGCACGCATGCAACCTCATTTATTTACCGATAGTGATTATGCAACTATCTTTCAACAAATGGCAGTTGGACCGAAAAATAGTGGTACCGAGCATTTATGGTTGGCCAGTCCACGTACCAAGACTTTTATACTATACAAACATTATATAAGTACTCAAAACAAACCAACCAAATTTACAGTATCCGTACCGTTGTTACTGTCGGCAATAAGAATAGGAAATCCATATCGAAATGGTTATAGTTGTGTCATTAGTTTATCGAGTTATTCTGACAATACTACAATAACTAGTGAGCTTTTTAATGTTAAGCTTAATTTTCTTAAAAGTACCGATACATTATTCAATTTTGGTGAGTCCTTCGTACTAATTCCGAATCTAACTTATATGATTAGTTTTCAATATATGGACGATGGTAACAGTCAAAAAACCAAAACTATTGAATGTAGGGGCCGTCTTCTTAACCAAACGGTAATCATTTCTGATCCTTTAAAGTTGGTAACATTTTTAAGCATAAGTGAAAATTTATTTGAAATAATTTTTGAACAAAAATTGTCTGTAAATGTGATGACTAAAAATAAATTGCTTTATTGATGGCCATATAGTTTCATTAGTGAAAAACGATGGCGTTATTTCAATACTTGTATTATTTTAATCAAAATGTATATTATAATGTCACAGAAGTGTCAAACGTTTCAGTGGTTAAGATTTGAGAAACCAGTAAGGACAAAATTCCCTTAGATTGAGAATTAAAAAAAAAACAGGTGTAAAATGATGGCCATTTGCACTACCATGGTAAGAAAGCTGATGAAATGAGACACGCTGCTATACCGAAGATTTCATTCAAATCAGGCACCCCTTTTCTAGTCAAAGATTTGGTTGTAATTGTACTGCAAACCTGCCCATTCAATCGATACCTAGTTTTTCAAAGCTTCGAAATAAAATTGCTTAGATACCTCCTATTCGAATTCCATTTAAATTCAAGAAGCGGAACACGTAACACTGAATTTTACTGGGAAATTTAAGTTTTGTTAACTGTTAATTCGGCTAAAATCAGTGACTGCTAAAATAAAATTTCTGTCAAATTCAGATAATCTACAAAAATGTATCTCCTAGAGATTGAAAACGAAGATGATAGATGATTACCCTCGTAAAAAAGCTACACAGAGAACTGTGGGGCCTTCAAAAGCCGTTGGTACCTCAGGGAACCTCAAAGTGGTCAGCATTGCCTTGCTGACACAAGACAAAGTCAAGAAAAAACATAAAAAAATCATTACACCCGCAACTGAGTATCACTCAGAGTGGAGCTTATTCGGATGGCTTGGAAATGGAAATCCGACGCATAAGGAAATTAACAGATAGAGGAATTCTCCTTGAACTAAATCGTTGCAGAGCTCTCCTTAAGGTCCAAGACAGCTTATACGAGCAGCAGTCGTCGAGAATTGAGAAGTAGCGAGATTATAACATCAACAGAAGATAGAAATTCTCTATAGCTGTTCTGCCCGAAAGTGACGTTGGGGTGAGATTTGAGACATCAGATTCTATCCAGAATCGCTTTAAACCTGGTAGACATGGAGTGACTCAAAATCGGCTAGGCCTATGATCGTGTCAGAAAGGGGGTCGAAATATCATGTTGCTACAATTTCCCAAAAGGTTTTTCTGGCTAAGAATAAAAGCAGGCCGAAATGATTAAGTTTCTGACGCCACTGGCTAGTCAGATGTGAACTCAGTTAGTGGTTGTTAGCGAGAATTCCGTGAAAAAAAACACTTGACCTGGTTCTCGGTCCTTTTTGGCAATGCGGCAATATGGGTGATCTACACTCATAGCATTGGCATTGGTGAATATGGTTCCAGTAGCGGGTACGTCTGCGTAATAATTCGAGATTTTATAGTTTAAGGCGTAAGCCTTTTACCAAATGATACGTGATTTCAGACCTGTGGGTCAAACTGGATTAGCTGGAAGACGTTCTACCGGATACCCCAGAGAAACTGGAAATAGCCGGAGATTTTAATGTACAGGCATTGTAATACAGCATGCCATATCAAGATACGTGAGGTAAACTCACAATAGAGAGGGGTAAACTCATCATATTTTAAATGAGAAATCAACGGCAACTTACCGACGACCAGGCTTCGGAAACTACATACGATAGTGTCGGTAGGGCTAGTGTACTTTTCAATGGGGTTGCGTGTAATTGAAGATTACACAGGTGTGAGAACACGTGCCTCACACGACTGGAATACGTGAAGGATGGCGCAAAACTGTCCATTGTATATGAAAACTAGCTTAGTTTGCATTTCACCAGCTACGCAGGATAACCTACGCAAAGCAAATGGAGATGCTGGCGGACGTTTGATAATGAGCTTGAAAATCGTGAGTTTTTCGATAGTATGGCGTACGGTATTTTTTGCATTTTCAAAGACCACGTTTGGAAATAAGTGACTCCGAACAACCTGGCTTCGGTGCAAATAATGATTTAAAATTTATATGCCGCTTTACCGTCAAATTCATAGTCTTAGAAGCAGGCTCCAAAAATCCAAAATGTTTTTATTAAAATTTAAATATAAAACACATCAAACAAATCTGAATGGATTTGTTTTAAGACGCAAACAATACTTGATCTAAACCACTAATCTTTGTGACCATTACTACTCAGTATTTTAAAGAAAATTGTAAAGTTTCATAGGGTCTTTGACATAGCTAAGCGAAGCAAGTCATTAGAAACATTTACCCCAATTTACGTTTCTAGTTCTATAATTCTGTCCTATAACTAATGCCGGTAATTTATAAGTACTTAAAATGTGATTCAATATGAATGTAATTGTAAAACCTGAAGCTCTAGCCGAAGAAGGCCCTAACCAATTAATCTAGCAAAAAGGCAGTCGAATTCGGCAATTAGAATAGTATTTAATGCCTTAATGGAGTATTCATATATACCTGTACAGTGTAAACCTATGTTTTATGTCAGTTTAGAACCTAACAAATTCACGAAATTTCGGTGCACAACACAAATGTGTAAATGTATAGTTTGAAACTAAAATCAATTTTACAATTAATTAGGTTACTTAAACTGCACTTCCACAAACGTATTCGTGCGGTATTAACGATGATTGTTTCGAGAAAAGGTAACATATGTGCAGGCTTTAGGCTATAAGTGTTTATTACAATCATATACACAATTGTGTAATAAAACAATTTAAGGGAACATTGATCAACGAGTATCAAAGTGCTTTGTAAGATTATCCTTTTTTGATTTCAAGCCACAAAAAACCACTACCGCATGTTACATGTGCCACTATGAATACTAAAATCACTCCTGTAGACACTGATTGTATATAATTTACAATTTTTGACAGGTATTCTTACTTTATTATATAAGTTGAGTCAGGTAACATTTAGTAGAAAAGTAATTGTACTAATAGCAATTAATTTGAATGCGTCCGTCCATTTATCTGACAGATAGATAAACGCGACTCAACGAATATATTCACAGAGACATTTTTATGCCAACTTTTATGGTAATTTTGTTACATTTTTACGAATTCTAACTCCACAACTAATCATTTTCCATTTACTTTACAAGTTCAAGGTGAGATTCAAGGATGTAAACTATTTGTGATGCAACTAGAATGCTAGTATGCAACTGTTTCGAAAAGCCAGATATTTTTATCGTCATAACATGCAATCAGAAATTTATCAAATCATTAACTCAGAACCTGAGCTTAGTAGAGACCATTAAATATGATGGTTAATTCTATAACGGTTATAGAAACAATTGAATAATTTTTGAAATTCTAGACAGCTGAGTTTGTAAAGATGATTAAGGGGCGGAAACAGATGATAGTTTCGAGTCAAATTAGGTCCTATTTCGTTAAGGTACTAAATAAACATATGCACGATGCACATCACCCTGCTTTAATATATTTTTTTTAATTAAATTTTTATTTAAATATAAACGACAACATAGTCATAAACAAAACAAACAAAAAAATTATCGAAATTAAAAATTGAATTCACATTTCCCAACATTTGTCATATAAAATGGGAAATTGGGGTGGTTAAGTGGGAGATCTGACTAATTTACATATTTAACCATTGCCATATATGTACACATATTCTGTGTGTCATAACCATCATCATTTTTTTTTTCGGTTAAAAATTTTACAATGCGGTTTTTTTTTTTGGAATATTTTCAGTCAATTTAATTTTTTATTAAAATATTATTTTAATTTTTATTTATTTATTACATATTTGCATAAATAAACCATTTGTTGTTTTATTATTAATTTCAGATATGTTGTATAGTATACTCGTATGTACGTAGGTGGTTGCAAAAATTATTGATTTTGGAATCGGATTGTAAAAAAAAAATTTACAATATTTAGGTTGTTTGTCGAACACAAGTTTTAATTTTTAACTGTTATTCTTCTGTCTGACACTTGTAACGTAATTAGTGAGACAGAGTGACTTAATTTAATTTATATACAATTGAGATTGAAGGATCGCATGGGTATTGGTCATAAAACGGTTAATTTCATTGATTTGTAATTTTTAATCAATTTTTTTTTTAAATCGAATTTAAATTAATTTTAAAGTTTTGTGTCAAATCAAGTGTATATAAATTAGATTTTCGGCGATTACATGACGTATTGGTCATAAAACGGTCGGGTTTAGCAAGTCTAGAACTTAGTAATCAAATAATTTATCGGATATTAAATTTTAATTTTAGAGCTCCTTTAACAGTTAATATCATCGAATATTTTGTATTTATAAATTTTTTGGGCAATGTCATTTTTCGAACTCGGGACCAATACCACAGCATACTTCAAGTTTAAATGACGGAATTCTTTCTTCTTCTATTGTTTCTTCTCTTTCTAATGCTGTCTGGAAATAAGATTTTGTGTGAAGATTCGGCAAATGATTTTGTATGAAGAGCCGGCAATTTCGGCAGATAACAATGGTAATATTATAGTAAAGTTCCACACTCACTTCATAATCAAAATCCTCATGTATGGTTCAACATTTTGGACGAACTTGTTTACTTTCGGGCATTAAATCTGAAAACACAAAATATTTACGTGGATGCACTTCTTCAGAAATATGATTAACAACTTAATATTATTTTTACAAGTGCAGTTTTAAAAGTATTCGGTGAGTCGGAGAGCGCTAGAGTGAATAATGGTTTGCATGAAACGTTCGGGCACAATTTGGTGGAAATAATCAAAAATTTTGATTATTTCAATAATCAAAATTATTATTTTATGGCGAAAATTCCTACAGCTGTTACTTCTTTTTGGATATTCGTGGCTAATGGAACACCAATTCAGGCATATGTTACTAATTTTCTAAATTTCGATATCGGGTGGCGTATATTTTGAAATGGGAAATCTTATTTGAGAACGCGTTGTTGCCAATTATTAGTGCGGATATTTTGAAGAGTACTGATCTGGATATACGGAGACAGAGAATCTGCGATCCAACAAGTGTAGTAATATCACAGTTGGATAAGCCTATGTCGGTTATGAATTTTCAAATTTAAAATTTATTTTCGAAATTTTTTTAAAAGTTTTAAGTAGTATGTTAAGTGGCCAAATTATTAAACTCTTCACACGACTAAGAATTGGCGGTCAGTGATTATTATGATTTTATACTATGTGTTTATTTTTATTTCACACAATCCGTGGACTAATATTAAACATTTTTTGGTGCCTCCTGTGAGAAATTAACTACGACCAAGAATATTCGATTGTGCATACCGTTATCGACCAACGGTATCCTTTATACAGTGGGAAAATTGAGGTTTGTGCTTTTTTTGGGAATGGCCGCGTTTAATTTACGGACATCTGCCCGCACATCGATTTTACGAATGCGGGATAGGATAGATCTGGATGATTATGCTCCCAATAAAGTCGAAGTTGAGCAGTCATTACGGAGTATTGAGGCCCATTTCACCCCTTTCGTGACAAACCATATGGTGTTGGTTAGTGAAGCTGATGCAGAGGCGATCGCTGCTCACGACCGATTATTTGCCGAAACTGAAGCAGCATATGACCAATTATGTATAAAATTGCGTCGATCACTTTCGGATTGCGAACCCGATCGGGAGACCAAGAGTAATCATGTTCAAGCAGTAGACATGCGGTTGGATCCGGTTTCTATTCCAACTTTTTGATAGAAGGCCAGAGAACTGGCTTATGTTCAAGGACATGTTCGAGACGCTCGTGCATAATAGGCACGATTTAGAACCAACTTACAAATTAAGAAAGCTACGATAATATGTGAAGAGTGAGGAAGTCCCTATGGTTGCTGGGGTCTGCACTGGTGGTTATGAGCAAGTTTGGAGCAAATTCAAGCGGCGTTATGATAATCTACGTCGCTTTCAGTTGAGACGCGTGCGAATCGGCTGCTCGATCCGCCTGATTGCGCAACCGATCAGCAACGGATGCTGAGCGTTGCAACGGATGCAAGCCGGGCAGCCGCAGCTCATTTCAGTATTCTGCATAATTTTTATGTGGATGATTATCTAAACAGTGCAGATTCTCCAAATGAAGCAGTAACTCTGGCGTTCGATATCAACTCCGTATTACAAGAAGGCAAATTTCATTTGAGGAAATGGAATTCAAATGATCCGCAAACGATTGAGGCAATTATCGGGTAGCGACCATCTGCTCCCTAACTTGAGTTCAGTACCTCTACCACCACGGTACTCGGCTTTCATTGCACCTCGATCACCGATCATAGCTAGACTCTATGATCCAATGGGCATGTTGGCCCCAGTCATCGTGGCAGCAAAAATATTCATTTAAACGTTATGGCGTGAGAAACTTGATTGGGATACACCTCTACCTGATGAACTACGAACGCATTGGCTGAGTTTTCGGAGTTGTGTGCGGCATACCTCCTTGTAACACTGATCAATAATGTACGAACCGCACTTCAACTGGATGATCCGAAGTATACCTTAAGGAGTGACTCAAGCATTGTTTTATGCTGGCTACGCAAACCAGCGGTGACTCTAAAGCAGTACGTTTCAAATCGACAACATTCCAACGTCCTTCGATGGTGACACATTCGCACAGAACACAGTCCAGCAAATTGTGCTAGTCGCGGAATATCCCCCTCCGCACTAGAAGAACATCTCCTATGGTGGAAAGGTCTCCCAACCCTGACATCACCTGAAGAAGACACGGTAGTCAATGAAATGAAACTGTTCCGAACATTACTCGGTACACAACCCAGGTGGAAGATCACTACATGCATCAAAGAATGAGATCAGATTCCTCTCCTCGAACGATTTGTGACTACACAAGTTGATACATACAACAGTTGACACAAACAGCAAATTGTTTGCACTCAATCCATTCTTGGATGACAAGGAGATTCTACTTGTCGGTGGCCGGCTGACTCACGCTGATATTCGATACGATCAGCGGCATCCGATGATTTTACCGAAGGAATGTATATCAGCTCGGTTGCTTATTAAACACGCGCACACTGTCACCCTACATGGCGGTATCCAAGAAATGCTACAATATCTACGAAAACGATTCTGGATTATTTATGTTCGCGCATTGGTAAAAACGTTTATCCACCAATGTGTTATTTGCAAGCACACCAGCGAACCATGCAACATCAACAGATGGTGTCGTTGCCCCGTTCACGTGTTCTGATAGCCCCACCATTCACAAATACTGGGCTTGACTACTGCAATCCTTTTAATATCAGACTGAGCGGTTGGCGTGCACCCACCACAACGAAAACGTACTTCGTAATTTATATTTTTATGGCCACCAGGGTCGTACACATCGAGGTGAAAATCTTTTGACGATGTAACGTGCGTTTTTTTTTTTTACGTCACAAAACACGTTGCACTATCATGACAAACATGCCTGTTGAAAACGAGAACGGAAAAAAAAGAAGAAAAAACGGACGGGCGGTATATATATTTTTTGCGGTATTTTATTATCTTATTATATTTCTTGCGGTATTAACCCGTTGATATATTTTTTTTTTGTATATAAAATGAACCAAAATTAATCACGGGGCAGTCGAGTTTTGGAATTTATCGTAATTTAAATTAAAAAAAAAAAAAACAAAAAATTAAACGAAAAAAAAAAAAAAAATAAAAAAAAATATTAAAAATATGAAGAATAAAAATGGAAATTACTATAAGTGATGTTGGAGAGTGTTCTATTATAGTTTGAAAAAAAAAATAATAATTGTATTAGTTAAGTTATAAATTGTATTATGAATATTATAAATGATTGAAACATTTTAAAATGTCTTCCTCACAGTATGTTTAATTGTGTTAAGAACTGAAAAATAAAACTGCTTGGTGTAAAACGAAGAACTGAATTTGATAATAAAATGAGCGTTAACGATTTAGATAGTAAAAATTAACTAATAGCTATACGAATAAAATTAAATAAATTAAAATAATAAAATAATAAATATAAACATATAAAACATAAAAACATAATTAAATAATAAATTAACATTAAGTTTTAGTTAAATAATCCATTATTTAATAAATCTGTGTTATAGACGATGGAAACATATTATTTTTAGGAGATTTAAAAATAACCGTGATAAAAATGAACTGTTAAACTGTAAACTTGAATTAGAAATAACATAATTAAAACTATATAATAAGTAAAAATATTTAATTAAATAATAAACGTACATAACGACTAGTTAAATAAGTGATCTAAATTAAAATAAATAAATGAAAGACTTAAATTTTAAAAATATTTAATAATAATATAATATTATATAATATCTAATATACAATTACATACATAACGGATAATAATATATGTAAAAAAAAAAAAAATAAATATTTGAATGATCAACATATTCTAATTCAGACTGTAAAATATTTTACATTGAATATTTAAACCTGCAAAGCACATAATCATAATATCAAACACATAACAAGATAATAAATACGAGAGAGCGTCACCAACAACAACAACGACGAAAAGTGAATGTATTTATATTATAAGTAAATACAGTGTGATCAACGAAACCCCGGGTAGCACATACTATATGTTATGGAATTCAGTTAAGATTATTTTTGTATCTTATATTATATTATATTATATTTTTTTTACTGAACTTAAATAAATAAGTATTTAAATTTAGGGTAGTGGGTAAGTTTAGAATTAAGAAAATTTTTATGTTTAAACAAAAAATTTTTTTTTGTTCCTCTTGATTGTTTTTTTTGTTTTTTTTAGTTATCATTAGAATAAATTTCAAATAGCAAAAATTTATAGTTATAACTTATTGGGTTTTTTCTTATTTTTTTCTCGTTCTCCTGTATTGGTTATATTTGTTTTTTTTATCTACTTATAGTGATGTATATATATAAAATATAGTTATAACTTATTGGGTTTTTTCTTATTTTTTTCTCGTTCTCCTGTATTGGTTATATTTGTTTTTTTTATCTACTTATAGTGATGTATATATATAAAATGAGTGGTTAAACTACGTTTGTGAATGATGGTGAGTTGAAGGTGAGTATTTATTGGTTTAAGATGATAAGTTGCATTCCTTTCCCTTGCGGTAAATTAAAGATCATGCATGCCTTTGCAAACCCCACGCCTCATCCCTGAGCTCTAGCCGGCTAAAATCACCGCGCAAAGGCCTCTGCATGGTTATTCTGTAAATTGTGCTTGCATATATACAAGTTCCGTTACAACGAGAGCATTTCTAGATGCGTTTGATAGATTCACCAGCCCACGAGGTTACAGTACAACACTTTAAAGCGACAATGGTACCCAGTTTGTTGGTGCAGACCGGCTAATGCAACGCGACCTCCGTGAATGGAATAATACTCATCCGCAACAACACCTAGCGGACGCTGGATTCAATTGGATATTCATCGCTCCTGCAGTATCACACCATCGGATCGAGGCGTGTCTCAGTTCAATACCAACATGGCGCTCCATGATGACCCAGTGGGCGGTCTAGCTTTAACCCTCGGTGAATTATTGATTGGACGACCCATCACGTCACGACCTGAGCCAACAGTTCCAGAAGTCCGGGAAAATCGTCTTAAATGTTGACAGTGACTCCAACAAATGTACCAACAATTCGCGAAGCACTGGCAACAAGATTACCTTACTTTGCTACAGGCACGTAGTAAGTGGGCACGGGCCGAGCCCAATATACAAATTGATTATATAGTTATCATTCAACATGATAATATTCCACCGCCTCGAAGGCGCTTGGGACGTGTGGTCAATGTACATCCGGGCAGTGAGGGGCTGGTAAGGGTGGTAACAATTAAGTACAACCGCCATCAAACAACCCCTGATGAACACCTAATCAAACATCGATGTCAACGACCAGTCCAGAAGTTGTGATGGCTGATTTCAGCGCATGAGGAAGTTCCAAACCAGACCGGTTTGATCGGGCAAGAATGTACGAGATCAACCTTTTCACACGACTAGAAATTGGCTGTGGGTGAGGGTACTAATTCTACCATAAAACGTACCCATTTCCTTTCTCTTTTTTTAATATATTGTAACCGTTTTCTATTTCCGTTTTTTGTTTTAACTAAGCCAGTCTTTGGTTATAATTTGACGACATGTGCTTTTGACATGTGGATCAAAAGTGTAGAAATTGAAAATATAAAAAAATAAAAAAATGGAGTTCGATTGAAACCAGCATTATACCGTCAGACCGAAGACTTCGAAAATCAATCTGTTTTGCCAAAAAATTCTTTTCTTTAGTTTCTCTAACCGAATTTCTAGCGGGTAACTGAGTAGTAAAAATACATTCGCGGACCAAAACTTTCAAGAAGAGTTTGTTCATCAGGAAGTGCGGCTTCAAAAAATACGGAAGTTTAATGGCTGGAAACATAAAATGTTTGACGAAAAGCTTTTTATTTTCATAAAAGAAGATTGAGTTTGGCAAGAAATGCAGAAAATCAGGTGTCTCAAATGACAGATTGCATTACAATGGCAATTATTGTGGAGTCAAAATATAGAGAGATGGTAAAAGTGATATACGCCTGGAGTGTAAGAGTCATTCAGGATTGATTATAGTCTATGGGATCGCAGTTAGCAAAACATAAGACGAAAACAGTTCTAATCTATAGTAGGACAAGGATGGAAGCATAATGATTAAAGTGGGTGGACAACTGATTGTGTCTAAATCTTTTATTAAGAATTTGGGTGTGATAATCGATGTTAGACTATCATTTAAAGCTGGTTACTGTGTGTAAAAAAGCTGGGAGAGTTAAAAGAGATTTATCGCAAATAAATTATCTAATAGTTGGAATGCCGCCAGTAGATTTATTAGCTAAGAAACGACTTACTATGTTGTTTGGTTATAAGGATCAGAACAAAAAGATAAATCGTAATATGGTTAAGATACCTGTCCGAGGGAACGTGGAAAATGGTATGTACTATGACTGTACAAATTATAAAGAAACTACGATACTTAGAAGGGATCAAGCAGGAATGCTTTTAATTAAAAAATAGGAGTTCCACGAGGCTAAAGGTCAAAGAAAATTGGGGGTTAGTGTTGAATCGGTGATAATTCGACACTCTCACAAGATTATGATGGTCCCTTAAAAGGTATTTGTTTTTTTTTGGCTTAACGAAAACAAAACAAAAAAATATCAGATTCGACCACAGCATTTGATCATTTAGTCTTATCTAGGGCATAGTGGAATGAAATAAATCCACTATACCGTTTATTGTACAAAACCTATTATGTTGGGGGTGGTGCGATGCCATTTTTATCGTAATATCCATTTGATAAGAAAATGCTTTATCTAACATAAAATATCGACTAAATTCTCTTCTCTACACAAAGCATAGTCAATTTTTTTTTCGGTTTCCGTGTGCAACTTTAGATGATATGAAACGATAAATTTTAATGGTCCAATAATAAAAAATGTTCATCTTTGAAAAATCGAAAATATTATTTATGTGATATTAGTAAAGATCGATTCGGCTAAAAAATATGAAATATGAGTTACAATGCTTTAAAAAAAAAAAAGAATGGAAAATAGTTATCAGAAGTTAATTGGTAATTTTACAGATCGTTGAGTTTCCAGATTTTGTTTTTGTTATGTGCTGCTCTTTATTCAAAATCATTGGTATGTCATATATACACAATTTTCCAATGAATGTTTTTTTTTTTTGGTTGTGTGTTTCGATTTTCCTCTCGTATATAATACTGGTAAATATAGACAGATATATTTTATTTCATTGCATCGAAATAAACTATGATGCAAATGTCGTAAGACATTTCGTTTGGTACAAGCAGTTTAGACAATTATTTTCAGTGTACATTACGATATGACTAAATATGCACTAAAACACAAACCAGCAATAAATCTTGCCATATTTACTACAAAATATATTTCAGTTAAACATTTCTAGCAAATTGAATTTTAAATCAAGTGAAATAAAAAAAAATTTTATTAATTCAAGCTTGCCTTTATATACATTTCTATCTTTATTCAAATGTGGATTCAATCTATGTACATCTTCGTTTGTAAAGTATATCTGTCTTATCGAGTACTCGTATGCGAACGCTTTTATGTATGCTGGGATAAATAAAAATCGATCACGTATTATTTATGAAGATTTAACTTGTATATTCCAATGTACTCCATCAACATATAATATATAACGATGATGATGAAAAGACATTTTAACATTATCGACGTTATGTAGAAGAAGTATAAGATTATTTGAATGTCTTAGATTATGTATATACGATTTTGCAATGATAAGAAGCAAACATTTTTTTTAACAATTTTATACACAATTGATTGAGTAGAAAAATGCATTTAAAAATAAAATCAAAATATTTCAAATGTTAAAATGGCTCTTCCAAAAGGGGGTGTCTTTGTTGAAGTTCAAAATCATAGATCCACAGCTTGATTGATTGATTGATTGGAGTAAGGACTAACCAGCAACTCCCGGAATGCCGGACACCAACTTACACCCGTGTTACATATAACAAAACCGAAGAAGTGGATAAAGTTTGTTAGTTATGACAGACTCAACCCGGATACAGACACCTAAGCGATCGATAGCTAATGTTTCTTTTTGTGGTGTAGGGAAAGGAAATGCATGTTAGTAATGACAGATTTGATCCGATTTTCCGGTAAGCAATATTCAACTAATGTTAGCACAAGACATTCACAATTTTAACAAGCTGCTCTGCATTCTGTCATTTCTTATCATCAATTAAAGTGTGCCCCGTCCTTAATATAATAATATAATAATATAATAATATAATAATATAATAATATAATAATATAATAATATAATAATATAATAATATAATAATATAATAATATAATAATATAATAATATAATAATATAATAATATAATAATATAATAATATAATAATATAATAATATAATAATATAATAATATAATAATATAATAATATAATAATATAATAATATAATAATATAATAATATAATAATATAATAATATAATAATATAATAATATAATAATATAATAATATAATAATATAATAATATAATAATATAATAATATAATAATATAATAATATAATAATATAATAATATAATAATATAATAATATAATAATATAATAATATAATAATATAATAATATAATAATATAATAATATAATAATATAATAATATAATAATATAATAATATAATAATATAATAATATAATAATATAATAATATAATAATATAATAATATAATAATATAATAATATAATAATATAATAATATAATAATATAATAATATAATAATATAATAATATAATAATATAATAATATAATAATATAATAATATAATAATATAATAATATAATAATATAATAATATAATAATATAATAATATAATAATATAATAATATAATAATATAATAATATAATAATATAATAATATAATAATATAATAATATAATAATATAATAATATAATAATATAATAATATAATAATATAATAATATAATAATATAATAATATAATAATATAATAATATAATAATATAATAATATAATAATATAATAATATAATAATATAATAATATAATAATATAATAATATAATAATATAATAATATAATAATATAATAATATAATAATATAATAATATAATAATATAATAATATAATAATATAATAATATAATAATATAATAATATAATAATATAATAATATAATAATATAATAATATAATAATATAATAATATAATAATATAATAATATAATAATATAATAATATAATAATATAATAATATAATAATATAATAATATAATAATATAATAATATAATAATATAATAATATAATAATATAATAATATAATAATATAATAATATAATAATATAATAATATAATAATATAATAATATAATAATATAATAATATAATAATATAATAATATAATAATATAATAATATAATAATATAATAATATAATAATATAATAATATAATAATATAATAATATAATAATATAATAATATAATAATATAATAATATAATAATATAATAATATAATAATATAATAATATAATAATATAATAATATAATAATATAATAATATAATAATATAATAATATAATAATATAATAATATAATAATATAATAATATAATAATATAATAATATAATAATATAATAATATAATAATATAATAATATAATAATATAATAATATAATAATATAATAATATAATAATATAATAATATAATAATATAATAATATAATAATATAATAATATAATAATATAATAATATAATAATATAATAATATAATAATATAATAATATAATAATATAATAATATAATAATATAATAATATAATAATATAATAATATAATAATATAATAATATAATAATATAATAATATAATAATATAATAATATAATAATATAATAATATAATAATATAATAATATAATAATATAATAATATAATAATATAATAATATAATAATATAATAATATAATAATATAATAATATAATAATATAATAATATAATAATATAATAATATAATAATATAATAATATAATAATATAATAATATAATAATATAATAATATAATAATATAATAATATAATAATATAATAATATAATAATATAATAATATAATAATATAATAATATAATAATATAATAATATAATAATATAATAATATAATAATATAATAATATAATAATATAATAATATAATAATATAATAATATAATAATATAATAATATAATAATATAATAATATAATAATATAATAATATAATAATATAATAATATAATAATATAATAATATAATAATATAATAATATAATAATATAATAATATAATAATATAATAATATAATAATATAATAATATAATAATATAATAATATAATAATATAATAATATAATAATATAATAATATAATAATATAATAATATAATAATATAATAATATAATAATATAATAATATAATAATATAATAATATAATAATATAATAATATAATAATATAATAATATAATAATATAATAATATAATAATATAATAATATAATAATATAATAATATAATAATATAATAATATAATAATATAATAATATAATAATATAATAATATAATAATATAATAATATAATAATATAATAATATAATAATATAATAATATAATAATATAATAATATAATAATATAATAATATAATAATATAATAATATAATAATATAATAATATAATAATATAATAATATAATAATATAATAATATAATAATATAATAATATAATAATATAATAATATAATAATATAATAATATAATAATATAATAATATAATAATATAATAATATAATAATATAATAATATAATAATATAATAATATAATAATATAATAATATAATAATATAATAATATAATAATATAATAATATAATAATATAATAATATAATAATATAATAATATAATAATATAATAATATAATAATATAATAATATAATAATACAGATACAAACTGCCACAAAAATTTGGTGATGTAACAAATTTGGAAATGGCCTAAAAAGTGCTAAAAAATGGGCATAAACGAAATAAAACGCCTTAGGAAGACAGAAGGATGACTACGCTTGTGCAAAGAGACCCTCTGAGTACAGGAAAATATGTTCTAAGTGAGGTAAATAGTGTAAGAGAAATAAAAATTATTGTCAAAACTGTACACAGACGGCTTCGTAAAGCGAATGTAAAAGCTTATGTTGTACAAAAGACGCCATTTATAACAATGACAAACATAACAATGCCAACTCGGTACAGCGGAGGAGGCGAAGTAATAGTTTGGAGGTGTTTTAGCTATAATCTCAAAATACTACCGGGAAAATTACACATCCGAAATATTCAAATAAAGTTGGCACCTTAGTAATTTCCAGCAAAAAATTAAACTTTAGTAAATGCTGAAAATTGAATTCATTTAAAGATTATATGAACAAATTAAACAAAAACGTACATCCTGACAGGACTACACCCAGTACCAAAACAACGATTATCATCGTACAATATACCATCTTAAATGCGTATCGAGCTGAATAACGGTTCCACAAGCTCCACAGCTAACGGCGACTGGTAGCTTTTGTGTGTTGGACTTGTGTGTGTTGCTTTTAATGAAAGCAACAACCAACACCACAGCCGCTAGCTACCATACGCTGTGGAATTTGCGGAAGCACTATCGACTCGATATGCCCAAGATGGATGGAAAAAAAAATAATAATTTTCAATTTAAGCGAATGCCTTTCGGGTTGAAGAGTGCACCAGCGACGTTCCAAAGGCTAATGAACAATGTTTTAAGTGGTATAAATGGAATCAAATGTCGCGTCTACTTTGATGATGATATAGACACCGGTTACAGCCTAGCCGATAATGAGAGTAAACTAGAGTCAGTTTTCAATTGTTTTAAGAATAATAATCTCAAGGTTGATTTAGAAAAGTGTCAGTTCTTATCAAAAGAGATTGTATTTTTTGGACACACAGTAACAGAAGAGTAATCAAACCAGATTCAAACAAAGTAACAGCCGTCAGAGATTACCCCCAACTATCCAACTAAAAAGAGATGAAATCATTTTTAGGACTTGCAGGGTACTATCGCCATTTCATAAATAGGTTTTCCCAAATTGCCAAACCACTAACAGTTTTATTGAAAAAAGGGCAGAAATTTATTTGGGATGAATTCTGCGACAAATTATTCAGAAAATTAAAAAATTATTTAATAAGTCCTCCAACCTTACATCACCCTGATGCGTTAGGTGCCATTATCTCCCAGCAGAAACGTTAGTTTGACTTACCAATAGTGTATGCAAGTCGAATCCTTAATAAGGCAGAATTGAATTATCCAACTATATAAAAGAAGTTGTTGGCCAAGGTATCCACTTGTGAACATTTCCACCCATATGTTTATGGTCAGCAATTAATATGGCTTAGTAATCTGAAAAACCCTTCTTCTAGGTTAAAGAGATGGCGAATATGATTAGAACATTTTGAAACCCTGATGCGGGCGCAATAAAAGCCACTCCCGCAGTATACCGTTCCGGTAGGTAGGTCGTGCAATATGAGCCTCTTAACAATGCTCGTGTTGCAAAGCCTTTGGATAAGGCAAAAACCCCTCTCATCATTGTGGACTGCAAGATGGAGCAGGTTGAGTCATTGCTTGTAAAATGCACAAGCTTTATCGGAATCACAAATTTTACTGCGAAAATTCTTAATCGCACCGGGTGGGTGCGATTAAATGCAAAAAACCAGGATCAACATCAACGGTTGACCCAATATCTGGCAAGACTTTCGCATCAGTTTTGCTAGAGGGACAACGTACAATAAAGAGCTCCAAGAGAAATGTGGGTCGCTATGTAACTGCGTAGTTACATGGTAACCTTTTTCACCAGCAGCCAAGGAGTACACACAGTGCTTCAATTGCCAACAATACGGGCATGCAGCGTCACGAAAACGGAAGCTGTAAAAGAACAACAACTGAAGGAACAGCAAAATACGTCAACTGCACCGGAGATCACGCGGCAAACTGCAAAGGATAATTTGTCACCTCTAGTAATCAAGAATTTCCCAAAAAAGGCATCATGTATCTATTAGCAATATTAAATGCATGCATTCGCCTTTCTTATTTTCCTTTAGTTTGGAAACATGCCAAATTTATCCCAATCTACAAATCAAATAAGCCATCTTCAGGTATGTCCAGCTAAAGGCCAATCAGCCTCCTTCTTGTTCTAGGAAAAATCCTTGAACGCACCATTCTGACTAGAATACTTTACCCTATTAAATTTTTAAAATTCTAGCTGACCACCAATTCAGTTTCCGATCGGGTTATTCTGCTCAACACCAACAACTCGTTTGACTTGGTGAGCATGTTGCCTTAATGTCAAATATGAATAAGTCTACTGGACTTATCATGCTCAATATTGAGAAAGCATTTGATTCCGTCGGGCACGATGGATTCCTTTGCAAACCCGTCGGATGAACTTTCCAATCTTCATACTTAAAATAATCCAATCATTCCTTCATAAACGCTCTTTCCATGTTCATTTACATGGAGAATCTTCAGAAACACTCGATATCCCATCGAGCAGGGCTCAATTTTCAGTCCAATTCTCTTCAATTTTTTCACCAACGACCTACTCACATCCAAATCTTGCCATAGTTGGCTGTTTTTGCAAATAATACAGCAGGATTTTCTTCAATCACTAAAGATGGACTCCTTGAAATTCTACAGTTGTATAAACTATGGAAAATCAAGGTTAACACCACCAAACTACAAGCTGCCATATTCACTAACTCCAAAACCGTCAAGTCAAAAGCAGCAATGAGTGTGTTGGTTGTTGATAACTCAGCCATTCAATGGCATAGCAACGGCAAATACCTTTGTTGTACTTTAGATTCTCGTCTGACATTCCAACTCCATATAAATTTTAAAGTTAGCATAGCTAACAAGCCATATACGCCATTTACACACTTTTTCATTCGCAATCAAAACTTAACCAAACTAACAAATTATTACTTTACAAAGTAACCATTAGACTTATACTAACTTATCCATGCGCACTTTGGGCTAACGCGGCCTAAACCCACATTAACAAAATGCAAGTAGTACAAAATAAATGTATCAGATTTGCTCTATCGTTATCAAAATCTACTCCTATCCATGAACTCCATGAATTAGTAAATATTCCTACCATATCCCAATTTATCACTAAACTCACATCAAAATTCTACACATCCAGTTCCTAATTTGACGACCCTTTAGTATCCTCACTAGGCAACACGCAATCACCTGTCATTTGACATAAAATTTAGCTAATAAAGAGCGAGATAAACAATGTTCACAGACAATTTCGCTCACTGGTAAGCAGCTCGACGTGAAAAAATCATGGCAAATATAGTTTGTCGGATTGTATAATAGATGACACTACAATGAAGTCTCCAATATTTTCACATAAATTTATCTGTATTGCTTTTGAAAAAAAAACTTATTTCTATGCAATTGTTGTTGAAAATTGAAAAAAATTTACCAAATCAATACACTTATGGTTTGCAATTTTTTATTTATGTATGAATCTCCTTTAAATATTTCGGTGGTTATATTATCTGTTCCAGCGGCCTTGTTGCTTCAGTCTACTAATGACATTCAGTCTACTAATGACATCTTTAACTTCCCGTTTCATTGGTGGATGGGTGTTGCTAGTTTCGTTATTGGTGTCAATTGATGACTGGAGATTTTTGGAGTCGGCGACGACGTCTTCTTCGAAATATTCCTTCCATCTATTTAACTGCGCTTCATCTGTTGTTAGTATCTGTTATTAGCGTCCCTTATAGGTGGTATGTTTGTAATATTACCAGAAACCTTTCTTACACACTGGTGTAGTGCTCGCATATTTTGGATTGCTGCTGCCTCTTCAGCAGCTTTGAGAATGCTTTCTGTATATTTTCTTTGAAAATTCCTTGCCATCTTTTTTACTTGACGCGCTGTTTCCTCGTATCTATGTTTTACCTCTTCCGTGTTATGTTGGCGCATTTGCAACTTAAATTGACGGCGTTCCTCAATTTTCTGCCATGTATCATCAAGGTTTTCGATTATATTCTCTGTCTTGATGTAGGCTTCTTCTGTTTGGTTCCATCTTTCTTTTATACGGGTGGCTTCAGCCTGGAGATTGAGTTGGAGCGTTTCGTTGAAAGTGTTTCTTGTTTCCGTGTCTCTCAATCTATTTGTATTAAATTTCCTCCTATTTGTCTTCGAATGTTTCACAGCGGCTGGCTTGGTAATTGTGCTATTACCAGTTGATGATCGCTGTATACATCTGCGCCCCTCATTGTTCTTACATCTTGTAGTGTTGTGAGGAATTTCTTATTGATCATTACATGATCTATCTGATTTTTAGTTTTGCCATCCGGTGATGCACTGCCGCCTATGAACAGTTGATTTGTGATACAGAAGTCGACAAGTCCTTCTCCATTGTTATTTTGCACAGAGTTCAATGCATTTCTTTAAATGATAGTGGTTAGATTGATGTTGTCTGTATACCAATTTTTGCAATTAAATCTCCTTGTATGATTTTGACGTCATTTCTGTGCGTTCTTGCTATTGTGGCTTGTAACTGCTCCTAAAACTCATCTTTTGTTGTATCTTCTGCAACACAACTTTAAATGGAAAATTATGCCACAGATTGCAAATGACAATAGCATATCGTATTCAGCAAAATGAATAACAAATTTGCGATCCTTATCGAGGATGTCGATAATCGCAATTTCAGCTGTCGCAAATCCGCCATTTTGGCTGCTGCTGTTTAAATAGTATCTAAATGCCTAATTTACATTTCATTTGGTATAGAGAGTCTGAGAAACGCAAACAAAATACTAACCATTTTCATAAGCGTCACCCCTCAAGCTATTTTCTATTTAACGCGTTTATTTCTACATTCGAATACCTTTATATTCCCAAATTGCAAATGTCTCACATCTAATCACACACAGGTAGACTACTTATGATGCTAATTTCACGTGAATAAGTTAAATACGAGTTTTTCGAATAAAAAATAAAAATTTTATTGAAAGAGATGGAAATTTAATATTTCCTTTTATATTCCGTTTTTTCATTTTTTGCAGTTAGATCGACGAAAGGAGCATAAAAAGGAAAACCTTTAAGAAAAATTAAGTTGATTTTTTTTTTATTTTCTCTCATCTCAACGATCAAAGTGATTTTTTAACTCAATATTTAGACGAATAAAATAAAATTTAAAAATGTTGGAAAATTGATTGATATCGGATAATGATGGAAATAAAAATTATATATATATATATATATATATATATATATATATATATATATATATATATATACATATATATATATATATATATATATATATATATATATATATATATATATATATATATATATATATATACATATATATATATATATATATATATATATATATATATATATATATATATATATATATATATATATATATATATATATATATATATATATATATATATATATATATATATACCTAAAGTCATATTACGTAATTTGGGAAATATGTTGGCTGGATACTTTATTAAATTCGAACTTAAGAATGATAAAGTCCAATGTGTAAAAAATGTGTAGTAACATTTTGTTATATCAAAATCAAGATAAACCCATCCACCCTTAAAATGTTGGGTAAAAAATCGAAGCAGAAACAACATGATAAGTAACTCTATTTTCCGCTATTTCTCAAATATAAAAACCAATAAATGTCTCAATTTATCTAAATTCACACAATACATAATATCATATATCATCCCGGAAAAAAATTTTCACTATATACTTTATACTCGTACGTTGTTGGTGTTGTTGTATCCGTTTTCGTACGAACAAAAGAAATTGATAAAAATAGAAGAAAAAAAATCACCAGATCTACACCCCCATTTTCTATATTTTCGGTTAAATTTTCTCATCACTCTGCCACATTATTATGTACCATGTACATACACTCACCGATAAATGGTTGATTTTGTGTTACGCTTGTGCTGGTAACATCTTCGAGTATTAGATTATTTTTTATGATTATAGTTATTGTAACGTATTCATCTTATAACTATAACCACCAACAACAAAAAATGAAATACTCGTGTTAAAATGCGTCCATACTGTACTGAATGGTAAATGTTTTTTGTTGTTGTTAAGTCAAGCGATTTTTATTTTGCGTAACCAACTCGAAATTGGTATTCATTTTGTCCTATATATAAATTTGTGTTTCGTTCACATTTTTCATATTTTCGAAGTTAACCAGGCGTTAAAATATACTCCGAGATGAATAAGTCAAAATAAAAAGAGATTGATTACTCAAAATGGTCTTTTGTATATGTTATGGTGGTACTGTCTCGATTAACTTCGTTTATGATCTATTAGAAGTCTATTAAGCTAATACATTTATTGAAGATTTGTCATATTTTTTTATTACATTGCAAGTGTAACAAATCGATGTTTTGAACTTTCCAAACTTGAAACTCTAAATTGAAACGAGCAAAGTGACAAAGTCAATTAGAAAATATAAAATCTGTAATGATGAGTGAACACCTGAAATTTTTGGACAGAGATGTAAAATCCCTGTGTTAAGCTTAAATAGTTGAGCACGTCTTCGGGAGATGGAAAGTGCAAATTCCAAATCGGTTTGCCAGCAGGCAAGTAAGAAATAAAATTCCTAATAAAAAACAACGATTAAGAAAGAGGAAGTAAAAAATTCTGGTGCAGAGATTAAGACCCTGTAACGCTGACTTCTCGAAATGGAGTGTTTCGGAATAGGATTTTTCTCGAACGAATAACGAATATTTTAACGTAATTTTGGCTATCTAGAACTTTCTAGAATACACTAAAAAAATTTCTCAAAAGTCATTATAAACGGAGGAACGAACGTTCTCAGCAGCAGAGAAATTCAAAATTACAAGTCAGATTTTTTGAAAAATACAAGACTGTCAAAATTTAAATTTTTATTTACGTAATTTTGTCTATCTAGAACTCTTTGTAAAATCCCCAAAAACCCCTCAAAAGTCGTTATAAACGAAGGGAAAGACGATTTTATCAAAATAAAAGTCGAAAATTTCCAACTGCCCTCTAAAAGACAAACTGTCACACGATGGAAACTGGGATAAGTTCTCGACACTCACGCTAGAACAGATACTAAATTGTCAATCTGAGTTGCAATGGCTAAGTGTAAAGATACGACATACAAGCGACCAAAAACAATTTTTTGCCATCTACCACCTGTTGATTGTGATTTGCCTTTCGAGCCAACTTTATTGAAAAAAGCCGTCACACTACGATAATAATATAACTCATACTCAGAGGCGTCTCGTCCGGGTGTGAAAGGTGTGCATTGCACACCTTAGGTAATTTCCTATTGCATAAATATATGCATAATAAGATATAATACTATTGACATTTCATTATTAAATAAAAATCTCAAAGTACATAACAACAACAATAAACAGATCTACAAACTTTAAAAGTACGAAGAAAATCTTTATAGAAAATATGTTCTGTTTATTTTACTATTAAGGTGGAGAAATTCAATTTCGTACATTTTTTATTGGAAATATAAAATAAAATGCATGCGAGAATATGACTCCAATTGGAATTATGCTAATGACGTTATTCAATTTATACTACAAGCGCAAGTTTGTATGCGGATGTAAAATGTAAAAAACATTTGCATACTAACCAACCAAAGCAACACATATAAATCATGTGACTAGCTTCACCAATCAAATCACACGTTTGCGGATATAATGTTGCGTAGCAAAATAAAAACAAAGCAAAAACGGAGATTGAAAATATTTTAAATTTGTTTTTAAATAAAATACGGAGATTTTTGTCTGCATACGTGTGGTTTGATTGGTGAAGCTAGTCACATGGTTTATATGTGTTGTTTTGGTTGGTTTGTATGCGGATGTTTTTTATATTTTACATCAGCATACGTACTTGCGGATTACTTGTGGTAGGAAATTATTTTTTGTACATTCTTTTTAATGTGTTTTGCGTTTGAATATGACGAAAAAATAATTTGTTACCTTACAAGTGTTTCTGTGTGATTTTTTTAATGCATTTCTACATTTTCTAGTAAGTTTGTTTGCTAATTGATTCTATGTACATGTATGGGAAAATATATCATACATGCAAAGCGTTAAAAATTTAATATAAAAATGTAATTACAGTTAGTTTGGTTTTGTTTTTTTGATTTACATTTTTATTTTTGTTTTTGATCAGTCTCGTTTTTATTTTTAAATAATTTCTAAAAATAAAATAACATCGAAAATATCGTCGACGATATTTAAAAAAAACCGTTTGATGGATTAAACTTTAACGAAAAAAATCAAATTATTAAAAATTGACAGCCAATGTCAAAATTGTTGAAAATAATTTCAACTTTCAAAAAGGATACAAAAGTATATAAAAGGTGTTTCAATCCTGGATTGTACGTAAAATTTGCTTGGCTTTGTGGAAAGCATAAACAAATTATTTTGTTGGACATGTCTCCTTTTTAAAAAGTCGAACGACAAGGAAGTGTGGACTGCGAAAGCTTATAGCGACTTAAATCATTTAAGTGAAAAAGCAGTGAAACAACAAAGATCAAAATCACATTTGGATAATTCTTTGGCTTTTTTAGCTAATTTGTCGACCAAATCTTAATACGCCAAATAAATTTCTGAACGCCATTTTTTTGCATTGTCTTGCACATACGCTAAATTTAGTTCTTTCTCATACTTTACAACAGCTAAAACCATTGAACATATTTTTTAAAACGTTGCATGGCTTAAACGCTTTTTCAGTAGATCAAGCTATCGTAGTGATAGTTTTTTATACGAAAAAATTATGTGAAAAATACCCTCAGTCTGCGAAGTCAAATGTGCTTTTAACATGCTTTTAACATCACATGGAATGACAAATTTTTTGACGAAGTTTGAAACAATGTTTCTATTAAGTGTTTTTTCCGAAATTTTTGAATGCACTGATATTTTGTATCAATGTTTACAAAAAACGTCATTTGATGTGATTACTTGAATTGAAAAACTTAATGAAACCCGTGTGATAATTAGTAAAATTAAATTTGAAAAATTTTATGAAGCTGCAAAAAATGATTATGGAGATGTGCCCACAAAAAGAAATGAGAATATTTCCAATTAATGCTGGAGCAAATTTCTAAGATCATTTGTGAGGAATTTGAAATAATGTTTTGCGGGTTAACAGAGATTAAATTTGTAAACTTACTAAATTCAAAATATTTTGAAAAACACCACATTGAGTTTCCGGAAAATTTGTTCCGGAGAATTAGAAAATAAATTTAAAATTTTTGATTTTTTAAAATTAAAGACGAATTGACTTGTATATATGCAAATTCTAGCAAAAATCTGAATGAAATCAGAGCAAAAAAGCAAAAATCTGAATGAAGTTTTTACAGAAACTTATAAATTAATTCAGTTAATCTACAAATTTTCCTCAACAACAGCTGCAACATAAAGATCATTTTGAAGTTTGCGATCAATTAAAAGTTATCTTAGAAGCGTAATTGGAAATGGGCGGCTTACAAGTTTAATGCTTATGAGCATAGAACGTGACCTATTAAGCCAAATTTCATTTGAGGAGTCATTTTTAGTAGATGTAATGAAGGAGTTTATAACTTCAGAAAGAAGGATAAATTTAAATTACAAACAATAATTTCTGTATATATTAAATGTTGAAGAAATGAAATAAATATTTTAATTTTGTTAAATAATTTTAATAGGTTTTCAAATTAAAACCGTATGTTATAATTTTAACTTTCAGATAAGTGTAAACTTATTTTAAAAAATTTAGTACCAAATTTCCACCATTAGACATCCATTCTAATTTGTCACGAGACGCCTCTGCTCATACTATACCAACAATAACCCAGCAACTAGACAAACAAACTAGACAAATAAGCCATAACGCCGAGACATGATAAGGATAGATAAAGAAGGTAAGGTCAGGTAGTTTTTGAATTTTACTTGTAAACAAAAATTGCACACAATCCTAAACCTCATACACAGAACTAAAACATCTTAACTCACAAGTCGAAGTAACTCAACAGATAATTTTTACTGAATAGTTTTAACGATAGTGCCTTAGTTTGGCCAACTATATATTTAAAAATTTAAAAATTTTAACCAAATCACGATTCAATAATTTGCTTCAATTCCAATATTACAAATGTAGGTGTACAGCCCATAAAATATTTAACAAAAGTCAAATAATTTATATATGTACTTACATATAAACGACGTACACAAGTTTATAGTTCAATGCAAAACTGGATCAACAATTTGTGTGATGCTCATACCACGATGCTCATACACGCATATTTGCAAACCAGTATAAACGCCATAATAAATTATCATACAAAAAATAAGGTTCTAAAAATCTTTAATTTGAATAAAACTTACCCCTGATATGATTGGCTTTTACAACATGGCCATCGATGCCATTACAAAATCGGTCGACTTCTAACTGAATTCGTTTTATTTTTTTTTGTGTTTGTTTTTTTTTTACAATCCGGTTAATTTATTTTATTCATAGACAGTACAGACACACAATTATATTTTAACAACAACAAAGATCAACTAACTCAATACCTATAATTAACCCTGTGTCGTCGATTTACACAAAAAACATTAATTAAAATATTGCATTTGTAAAACAAATGACAATCTAAACAGTTCATAATGTACTCACATTTAAAATATCTCACATTTAAAATAACAAAAGTTAATTTGTTGTAGTATCTAAAAAAAAAGTGAACATCTGTTAAAGTAGGGTTATCCTACCCACGCTGCCACCTATAATTAAAAAGGGGAATAGTCACTCGATAACCGATCAAACCTCCAAGCCATTGCCTCTTAGAATAAACCAACACTGGTTGAGTAGTTCTTATTTGCACAATCTACGTCTTCACATATACTTCTCAAATTTATATTTTGAACGCAGATCCCCAGCGTATTTATTAGTTTGTATTACCCGATGTAAACAGTACTGCAGGGAGAGGGTTTCGAATTGATAAACACAGATGTCTCTTTAACCAATAAAATATATATTTCAAATTCAAATTCAAATTTACCGTTGTTCGTTACATTCGGCCTGCCTGACCCGGGTGAGATTGTCCCTAATTACCATTGCCTCGGAGTCGCTGCTAACTTCCGGTCTTTCAACCAACTTCATTTTTTTCCGCGAGAAAGACGCCAGTAAATTTACGCTATCTATCTCCGTGTAATTTATGAATTCGGTACGGACCTCCATATAGTCACTGTAATTTTGTACTAGTTCCTGTTGAGACTGTTTCACGTTTCACCATAACTAAGTGAACTTATCGCTGAAAATACTGCGTGGCTTATATCCAAATAATAGTTCAAGTGTTGACTTCATTGGTTACAGAATTTGGGGTTGTGTTAATTGTCCACTGTAGTTGTCGAAGTTTTGTCTCCCAATTTTGTTTACTGTTCTCGATAATTATTGTTCGGAGGGAGTTCAGCAAGGTTGTTTCGTTTGCTCGAGGTGTGCCGGTCGCAATCAAACCATGTTTGACATTTAAATGCACGCAATATCGTTTAAATGTTTTCGAAGCGAACGCGGCACCTCTATCCGTGATGATTCTCGTCGGCGTACCGAAATGTAAAATAATGTCGTCAATTGCTAGGATTACGAATTTGGTTGATGTATCTTTGACTGCTTTACAGTGGACATATTTGGTGAACGCATCCGTGATGACAATAATGTAAGCATTTTTTCTCGATGATCTAATAAATGGTCCCAAATAATCCATGTGCCATGTATGTTGTGGGATTGGAATTTTTTCAATTGGATGGAATTCCTGAGCACCACCTTTGTCTGTTTGGTACAGGCACTACACAAGATGAAATGTGCCTTTTTACGTAGTATTTCATCTTTTTGAACCAATAATTTCTCTTTAAAACGTCGAGCGTCTTTTCAATACCAAAGTGGCTCGTAGAATGAGCTGCTGTTACTAAACGACTACGAAGACATTTGGAACAACGAATAATTCGTCTCCATCTTCTGTTCGTACAGATAGGCGAACAAAAAAAACAAAATTTTGTTTTTCATTTCTGTAATTTCCTCATCGGTTTTCTGCAGCGCAATCATCCATTTATCTTCCTCGCCTACACGGAACACGTCCAGAGTAGCCCTCCCCCTGCTTCAACACTTTCAAACACGCAGGTGCTCTACTTAATGCATCAACATGGGCCATCTGTTGTCCATTTCTATGCCTAACTTCTAGATCGATCTCCTGTAGCCGCAGCCACCATCGTGCAACGCAGGGAATTAAGTGTTGCGAATCTCCGTAAGGACTCACAGTCCGTTACAACAACCAAAGGCTTACCGAGTACATATATTCGGAATCGTTCTACCGATTCCATGACAGCTAGCGTTTCCAGCTCATAGCTATGATAATTTTGTTCTATTGCGTTTGTTTTCCGGCTAAAATAAGAAACTATGGTCTTTTAACCCCTTCCCATACTTGGATTAATATCTCGGTCAAACCGATGGCACTTGCGTTCGTGTGAATCTTAAGTTGCAATTTCGAAACATACAGGGCGAATGTGTTGCGCGCACATAGATAAGCCTTCAATATATTGAATGCAGTACTGTGCTCATCACTCCACATAAAGGTAACATTTTTCCTAGTCAGATCAGTTAAGGGCCTCGCAATTACGGCAAACTTTGGAACGAACTTCCGGAAATAACTCGCCAATCCAATGAATCTTCGCACATCATGCACGCTCGCTAGAGTCGTAAATTTCTCGACACACAAAATTTTCCCTTCACCGGAACGAATGCCCTTGATGGAATAACCACATCATCTAGATATTATTCACGATTTTATTTTGAAGCTCTCCTCAGGCTAACAAAAGCAGTTCAAATACGCGATTCTTCAGCAACCGAAATCTGGTAGTACCCAGCCGCTAAGTCGACGACCGAAAAATAGTTCATACCGGCTAATCGCTGTAGTTGAACGTCCATATTTGGCAATGCAAAATGATCTTTAACGTAGAGATACCGTCCTTTTTGCAATATACACATGTGATTTGTCGTGTTACTCGGGTATATGGGTGAAATTTGTGTTGTTTTTCCGATCGGTGCAAATTAGAAGAACGATTCGCAAATTTATTTTGTGTCGAAATCGTTTTGGTCATCGAATTGTGTGCCCGGAATCTTAACATCAATTCCGAGAAAGTTGTAATTCTCATAACACTGAGTGAATATACTAAATTGGGATTACATAACCCCCTTATTATGTAAATATTTGATTGTATCTTTTTTTCCAAGGCGCGGTGAATTTCCACGGTATCCCGTGCTTCGGAGAATTCAGCAATCAGCGCGGTTCTAAATAGACTCCATGATTGAAAATAGGTATCCAGCGATTCGTACCATTTTCGTGCATTTTCCTTTAGTTTTAACGTAACCACATGAATTGGGTACCGGTCGAAACTGGATATTTTACAACTGGATTTGACGAAACAGGATATTTCAAAACTGGATATTTTAAAACAGGATATTTCGACATGTGATTTAAACTTAAAATGATTTTTTAGGTTAGTTCTGGAATAGGGCCAATTAGGGAGGAACTCGGCGATTTCTTAACCGATTTTGATGAAATTCGATACGTAGGAACAAAATAGGATTTTAAAATGATTTTTTGGGTAAGTTCTGGAATATGGCCAATTAGGAAGAAACTCGGTGAGTTCTTAACCGATTATGATGAAATTCTATATGTAGAATGGAAATGGGATTTTAAAAAGATTTTTTGGAAAAGTTCTGCTTAAAATCATGCAAGTATGAAACCTTATTGGCCATATTCCAGGGGTTTTCTCAAAAAAGGTTTTAAAATCAAATTTAATTATACAATTAAAGAAAAAAAACATTAAGTGAAGGAAAATTCTATTTCTCTCCTTAGAAATATTCAAGTATGGAACCTTACTGGCCTTATTCCAGAACTTTCCCAACAAATCATTTTAAAATCTCATTTTTATCCTACATATCGAATTTCATCATAATCGGTTAAGAACTCGCCGAGTTCCTTCCAACTTGGCCATATTCCAGAACTTTTTCAAAAATTCATTTTTAAATCCTATTTTCATCTTACATATCGAATTTCATCAAAATCAGTTAAGAAATCACCGAGTTCCTTCCTAATTGGCCATATTCCAGAACATTTCAAAAAATCACTTTAATATCTTATTTTTCTCCTATTTATCGAAGTTCATCAAAATCGGTTAAGAACTCGCCGAGTTCCTCCCTAATTGGCCCTATTCCAGAACTTTCCTAAAAAATCATTTTAAGTTTAAATCACATGTCAAAATATCCTATTTTGAAATATCCAGTTTTAAAATGTCCAGTTCTGAGCGGTTCCCACATGGATTGTAGCCAGATCGTCGGGATTATACATAATTACCACTCGATCAACGATTTAAAGGAACGATTTCAATGATGATTTAGCTGGATCATAAAAAAATGAGTTTTTTATGAGCCGAGTTCATAAAAAAATCACAAAGTCAAAATCTACCTAACTGATACAAAAGGGTATTTCTAGTTTGGCCACCTTTAACAAATCGTTTATCTACAAGAAATCCAACCTACTATACTAGGTTAGGGTTAGATTAGATTATAGTAGCTGCTACCGTACATTTAGATCAATATTGATTGATTGTGATACCACAGCATCTTACTTCCCTGATACTCTTATTGGAGCTACTTATGTATCTTAAATTGTCTTAGAGCTTGATGAAGACAGTACTTTTCAGACCCAAAATTGTTTCGCAAGTTTTCATAAAATACAGTATCTTGTGACTTATGGTACCCCTACGACTGTTCCTAACTCACTTCTGTGCAGAAAAACTAGTGTCCTGGAACGTTTCAAGTCTTTCTACTCTTGCTCCCTCACATGTAAAAGTGTTAGTCCACCTCTCCAATGCCAAGGCTTTTGCCATTTTCCTAAGAGCAAGTCCAGAGTTTTCTCTTCATATTTGCTCTAGAAATTTCTTCTGTTCTGCAGTTTCCTTTGACTTCCGAATGACCTGGGACTCGTACATTTCCAAAAATAGAAGGCTGTCTAAATTTAAATTTTTTTCGTGAAAAAAAAACGTTTGAAGCTCGGTAAGTAAGTAAAAAACGGAAGAATTAGGAACCACCTGTTTATAATATGTCATATGTGCATATGGCAACAATAAAATTTGACATCACTTTTATCAAGCAATAATAATAAAAACTTCAATAAAAATTTGTTAGATATAATAATAATGCGATAACATGTTAACACATATACATTTTCAATTACAATTTTCCACTGCTATATCGAGGATATACAATAGAAAATTCCAAAACAATTAGTTAACAAGTGCCATCCACTCGAATCAATATGAAATTAATAACAGTATTATCGTTTCTTATTCCATTTTTATTGCAATCGATTTATGGTGCAACATCAGCAACAGAATTATCAGTATCAACGCAAGCCATACCAACAACAAACGTTCGAAGTGGAAATAATTTTTTTTTATTAAGTGATTTTCCATTTATGGTTAAAATAAAAATCTACAAAAATGAAATATTGTTATGTCGAAAAATTGGTGGTTTTATAACCGAACGATGGATTATTATGACTCCATATTATGAAGATAATACACCATATTTGATATTTGAAATATTATCGTTGCGTGATTATCCCCGTGACGGGATTAATACGACAAAATATTTTCCATATCCAAAACAATTGGAGCATGGCAATTTTGTGAATAATATTGCATTGGTTGATACGGGACGTGATATATCGAATTATTTTATGAAACTTCCGAATTATGGTGTCAATTGGCCTAGTAGCACATATCAAGTATATAAATTGCTAAAGTTTACCGATGGTAATATAAAACTATACATATACATATATTATATACTTGAATTATATTGCAATATAAAATTTTTCAATTTTTTTTTTTAAGATGACATCGTAAATATGAAAATGGTACAGAAGTACGACAGAACACAAAAATGTCATGAAAATATGTTTGAATTATGTTACAACGATAGTAATAATAATAATAGTAATAATATTGAATCGAATACATTGCATGGTAGTCGTCTCAATTTAGACGATATATTTTTTATTCATTACGACATAAATAATTCACCAGTGTTGATTGGCATTCAGACTGCATCACAACAACAAGCCCAAAATTGGTGTAACGATCGAATTTCCAATCGATTTTTAAGCATAGCATATTTTTGGAAATGGATTTGCGCCGTGACTGGAATCAATTATGTTTAGTAATATTTATGTTTTATATATGTTTATGCAAAATTTACGAGTGTATGTCTGGATTATTTATGGCTACTTAAAAAAAATAATAAAAATAAAAATAAAAATTCTGGAATTTTATTCGAATAATGAGATTTTTACAAAGCGTGCGCGATCGACATGATGCAAAATTTGATGGTGATAATTTGCATATTAAAACTTTATTGTAACTAGTAAAATTTAGTAACTTTGGTAAATTATCAAGAACTTTTGATGTATCACATACATTGATAGGTTTTTCCTGTGGAATATTTATACAAATCCAACACTTTCGGAAGTTCTCCAAAATGTATTCTCCAAAAGTCTTAAAAGCGTGAAATAGTTGTCCTTTGACAAACAGCCAAATATTTAAGGAAACTAAATAAGTTTCAAAATTCCCAAAAGCATATTTTGGTTACCTTTTCAAAATAGGGAATATTAAGGGTAAACAAAACGGGTCTAAAATTCCCAAAAGCACTTGATAGTAGACCTTAGTTAGTTAGTTAGTTTTAGCTGGCCGGCCAACAAAAGGACGAGGCATAGACATATATGGTCCGTAGCCTTACCACAGAAATTACTTCTCCGCACTACCCTACTGTAACCAGTTTGAGCTTCTCACGAAGCTGTAGATATCTCTAACGCTCAATATACTGAGATCCGTTAGATGAGGCAAGTAATACCTTGTCGCGCAAATTCATCGGCTTTCATATTCCCCGTAATATTGAAATGTCCTGCCACCCATATAAGATGGATATTGAACTGTTTAGCCATCTCGTTAAGAGATGAAAGAAATCTCCGAGCTACTTTCGACAAGATAAAGCCTGACTGTAAAACTTTAATAGCAGCCTAACCGTCCGTAAAAATGCCAATATATCTTACCGATATTTCATGATGCTTCATCAAGTTTATGGCTTCCTTGATTAGAGCTTGCTATAAGCTCTGCCAGAAAAATACTGCAATAATCAGGGAGGTGGAAAGAGAGATTTACATTTAGTTCTTTGCAGAAAACCCCTCCGCCGACCTTTCCATCAATTTTCAAGCTATCTGTAAAAAAGTTAATAAAGCCTGACTTTAAAATTTTTCCCTTCACCCAGTCCCCTCTGGAAGGAATATCAGTTATAAATTTAACTTCAAGTTATGATGTCCAGATGGTGTAGTCGATAGATTTAGGGATTTCTTTGTTTGTTAGATCAGATAAGGGTCCCATAATGTTACAGGACCACAAAGAAATTGATTTAAGCCTTATGGCTATACTAGCAGCCACTTGCTTAGCCAAGATATCCAAAGGGATGAGATGAAAGAGAATCTCCAGTGCTTGAGAATCTTTGTGCTTCTAAGTGCACCACTAATACATAAGGTAGCAGTTCTTTGCACTTTCACCAGAAACTTTTGGATTGCCACTGTATTTAAAGCGGGTCACCAAACTATAACTCCATACATTAGAATTGGTCTAACTACAGAGGTACAAAGCCAATGCACAATGTGAGCATTTGAGCATTTAATCAATCCAGCTTCTAAGTGTAACATCCACCCCCAAATTTGGAAGTGCTTGCGTGATCGCCTCTGGTTTGACATTAGTAAAGGCACCCTTAATAACACAAAAGATCACCAAAGGGAATTCCTTATATTCGAAGGATTTCTCTATAGGACATAAGCTGTCCATTCCAGTAGTTTCCACCGATTTTCCCTTAAAATATGCATGCTGAGATGCTGACAGCTTTGCAGGCTCGATTTAGCCTTTGAGATAAGCCTCTATCTGTCTTTCTAGAATTTTCAAGGAATAAGAAGATAACTAATAGGCCGCAGGTCTTCGGATTGCAATGAGAGCGTTTTCCTGCCTTTAGTATAAAAATTAAATTTACTTCAGTCCATTTCTTTGGAATGTGACCTAGTTCGAGGCTACTTTTGAAAGTCACCTCAAGCCAGGGAACAGTTAAGTCAGTGGTTTTCTGAATATCAGTAGGAATAATGCCTTATAGGACTGCAGACTTGAAGGCTTGAAACTGTTTACTGCCAACAAGATAGTTCTCCTATTGACAATTTTCCCCGCGATGTCAGGAGCCTTATTTGCCTTTGGCAAAATAGGAGGAAAATTAGAACAACCAAGAAAATGAGTTTCCAGAAGAAACTCCAAGGATTTCCTACTTGTTGTAGTCCATTGTCCATACGGCCGTTAGAGATAACTTGGGATGACAGAACAATTGGATAATATCTTACATAGCCTAGCTGCCTCAGAGGACTCCTGTATTTTATTACAAAAGAGTCTCCAGAAATTGTTTTAGGCACTTTTTAGTTCATATTTATTCTCTTTAAGAACCTCCTTATAGGAGTCTCAGTCCATGTCAGTTGTTGTTCTTCGTATGATGTGAGTTCGCATCACAATCAAGGATGACTCCAACTTCCCGTTTTTGAGCATCCATAACAAGACGGTGCACATTTGCAGGTGGGAGGTTTACCCGTCGTGCGGCAAGTACGCTGATATAAGCCAGAGGCTTTCCTTACCGACCTCGATGCTGGATGCTACTACATCTACATTGCTATAATTTGCAAGCAGAAAGATATTTAGTTTGCTTTTTGCAAGAATGCATGATCTAATCCTACCTTCTTGCTGTACAAACAGTAATTTGTAATTGAGAGCTCCAAGACCAATAACCCGATCCTCATTGACTCATGGTTCTAGAACCAAGACGACTTCAACGTCATCTTTTTATATTTGGAGAAACAAAGCAGCTGAGTGATGAAGTTTGATTTGAATAACCTTAAGCATTAAGATTAGTTACAACCTCCACCACAGTATAACCAGAGTCCACAAAGTGACTCCATTGATAAAGACAACTCAGTTTCCAAAGTCGTCGCATCTGTTTTATCAGGATGCGACTGCGTATCAATTGGGCAACCGTTCTCAGACTAGGTTCCATGCATTGCGGAAGCCACCTCTGATTCTGGTGCCCCTGAATTAGAAGCCTCATCCTTTTTAAAAACTTTTAAGGTGCAGCACTAAAGCCGTAGCTTACCACACCACTTGTTTTGGCTAGCATCACCAAAGATGGTATGTTGATGATACTGGCAACCGATCTATTGTCCTCTTTAGCTTCTTCCATCCTGGCTATCTTCCAGTTGGAAGTTGGCAAATCCAGATTGCTAATCTGAAACAATTCCAAAATATCTTTTGGATTGCTCGGTTCCACCGGAATCCACGCCCGGACTCTCGGTCTACTGATAATATCCTCAAGTTACGAAATAACATCAAGCCTGGCTCAAGGCCAAACCTCTCCAAGGCTGCTAATCACCTTTTTGTAGGGATCTAGAAATCTCTGATTGGCACAGGCTGTCAATTTGACTTGGTTCCTGTACCAACCACCATCCCGGCATATAGGAGCCAACCTAGAGTTATCCTTCATAATCTTGAGGAATGAGGAGGCTAAAAGCTTTTCCACCTTCCTCCAATTAGAAGGAGTGATGGTGCGATCCTCCTGAGCTCCATCAACCACCGCTATAACTAGTGGATCTTTTAGCACCTCACTAAAAGACCTATCTGCAGTTACCTGCAATTTATATCTTTTAGCAGCCTTCGAAAATTCGTCCAGTAATCTCTGTCTTATGGGCCTAAAGCATTCAGGTGAAGCTCCTGGCATTGCTTTGATAATCTTAGTAACCTACGAAAGCGTGGCTAGATGTTTATCCGTTCTCACATACACCGGAATTTCCTCTATCCTTTTCAAGGCTTTCTATGCTTTTCTTCTAGCATTGAAAGTTGGTTTGAAAGGAACTGCTTTGTCGTTGCATAAATCCACTTCCACGCCTATAGGTAGAGAGGGCCTACATACCCGTTTCTCCTTATTTGGTTTGGAGGGACCTGCATTATTTTTGCACGTATTCCCTGCCCCAACTATAGGGAGAGAAGGCCTAAAGACCCGTTTATCCTTATTTGAATTTTCCAGTTTTTAAGAGTTCCGGACTCTTTATTTTTTATTTTTAGATCCATGTTTGTCCCATGAGTAGCGGAGAAAAATGGTGTCCATCCTTGCAGATATCCACAATACAAGTATAATGCTCAAAACAACTGGAGGTGGCCAGGTATCCAGAGGCTCCGTTCAAGACTGGGCTCTTTGAAAAGATCCCCAGAAAGGTTGATCATCGGCACACGTCACATGACACCTTAATCCAGCCCTTGTTTTATAGTGCTAGCACTCACACCTAATATTTAGCCGACCAAAGTCGTTGCCCGGATGGTACCGTTAAGGTATATCAGATACAATTGGCGGACTCCACATAGTTACAACAATGGAGAAAAAGCCGTAAAAAGTTAAGACCATAAAACCATTGCCTACTCTATTGAGACTAACCCACACCATCCTTTGGGGTCTAGTAGACCTTTCAAAGTTGAGAAATATTTAGGAAAATTAAAAAATTTCCAGAATTAATAAAATCATAATATGATGACGATTTTTTAGAATTGGGAAATATTTGAGATAATTTTCCCAAATTCTCAAAAGCATATGTTAAATACTTTTTCAAAGATGTGAAATACTTAGAAAAATTAAAATGTTTATAAAATTCGTAGAACAAGTCATAGTTAAAACACTTTTAAAATTGTAAATCTTTTCAGGAAATTTAAAAATTTAAAGATTCTCAAAATGAGTTGGTGGTTAACCTTATAAAACTATAAAAAATTTATGAAAATTAAAAAAATTTCAAAATCCTCTTAAACGCGTGATGATGAGCTTATTGAAACATAAAATTATTCAGAAAAATTTAGAGGTTTCCAAAATTTCCAAAAGCTTATCTTTTTAAATTGTAAATTAATTAGGAAAATTAAAAATTTTGAAAATTTTGAAAACCACGCAATAGTTGATTTATCAAAAACGTTAAGTATTTTTGAAATTTAAAATGTTTTAAAATTTTAAAAAGCACATCAAAGTTGATAAATATTAGGAAAATTCAAAAGATTTCAAAATTCTTTAAGGGTTCGTCTATCAAGTTTGGGACATTTACAGGTTAGTTAAAAAAATTTCTAAAAAATGTTACAGTACACGATGGGCTATCAAAATTTGAAATTTTTAAGAAAAATTCAAAAATTAAACACACAATTAGTAATAGCCTTTTAAAATTGAGACACAATTCAAAGTCTTTCTAAATTAGGAAATATTTAGGAAAATTCGAAAAATTACAAAGTTCCTAAAAACACTAGCCTTCAAAAATAGGACATAATTATGAAAATTCAAATATCTTTAAAATTCTTAAAAGCTCTTGATGGTTTGCTTGTCAAAATTAAGCCATATTTAGGAATATTTAAACACTTCCAAAATTGACAAAACACATGACGTATACAATTTGTGAATCGGCCAAGTAGATATAAGCATTAGCCTGATTAGTTTCGTTTTTAAGCGGTCAAACTTATGACTGATGAATTGCGATATTCGCCCTTGAAGCGTTGATGTGATCTTCTCAATAATGGTTCCTACATTAGAAGGCTGATAAAGTTGTTCTCGGGGTCCTCAGCGGCTACTCTGAATAATGACATTTGATTGATAGCGAGATGGATTTTAATTTTAATTTTTGTAACTTCTAACAGAGACGTAGTAAGCAAACTTTGAAAAGTATCAGGTGCTTTGTATGCATCTTAATCTCCATCATCTTAGTCAATAGCCTTGGTATAAGGAAGTTCACCAAGTATTGGGCTTTGTGGGATATTGCCGCCATTGCAGTAAATTTTTCAAATCTCGTTATTTTAGCAGGACATGGAAACGTACCTTGCGACATGGAAACGTACATTGCTGTAAAACGTTTTGAAATGCACGTTTGACTTCCATTTTTAAAATATTTTGTCTGAAGTTATGAAAACAATATGAGTCCGTTTAGTGGCAACACGTGGAGAGTTGAATTGATATTCGATGAATCTGTTCATATGACACGCAAGAGAGCAGAGTCGGCATTGTGTGAACATGAATCATAAAGTAACGGCTCACTGTACGACCGGATAATTCACAACGAGTTTCTGCACGTCGTATATGTTATCAAAGTTTTGGTATCCTTGTTTGGCATCTTCGACGGCGATCAAGATTGTGTCCTTATTCTTCCAAGTGAAGTTAATTTCACCTGAATGTAATGAAATAATGAAGTGGTCTCAAGTAACTGACATGCACAATCAGCTGATCTCGCTCAAAGAAGCGCGATATGCTAGATGATTAGCAGACGTTTGTAAATTTTTCATCATTGTGGATTTGAAGCTCTGCATTAGGGTATGTTACCCTTGACTATGACTTAATGCGGTATTTTTGAGCACATCAGGCGCTTGCAGATGTAATTAAAGGCACCATAGACAGTGTATTCCCCGAAATTAAAGACTAAGAAAAAAAAACCTATAACCTTGGAAATGTTGTTACCAAAACACAACCTGCTTTATGGAAAGGATAATTTAAAAATATTGTTAAAAAAATCCATTAGGTGATACCTTACATTGAGTTACTGTCTTTAAATTTAAAATTCAAGCATCCTTAAATTATCTCCGTTGCTTTTATAATTTAAAAATTTAATTATGTTTTTACTTCCTTATTAAAATTAAAAGTTTTTAGATTTTAAAATCAGCAACAAAAATTTCATTAAGATCGTTTAATTCTTATTTAGCTGCTGGGACCAAATTGTATCCAATTTTTACTTAAATGTAAGTAAAAAATTCTGATGGTCTGATTGGGCTGAATGATACGTCTCTTGAATAGGTTTTGATGAGCTCATTAACTGCACAAACGATGCAATCATTTGTAAACATCTTTTCGAACAATCCACGAAATTGGATCGGGTTACATTCACTGTGTAACATAACAGTTGGTTTTGTTGTATTCCATCACGCTATAATCTGCATGAGGATTTCTAACTCGTCACTGAAGGGCAAATCTTTCTGTACTTGAACTAGCCATTCTGGGCCCTTCCACCACCATTGTTCTAAGTTAACAAAGTGATCTGGAACCACACCTCTAGAGCCATGATCTGCGGGATGTAAAATTGTATTGGCAAGGCTTCCAATAGAACCATCCAAATATTGGTATATTTTCCTCGCAATCATTGGGCTTATGTTAAGTCAAAGGTTACTTTGACTTAACATAAGCCCAATGATTGCGAGGAAATTTTAATTGCTTTAGTTGCTTCTTGATTTAGGGTTTTTATAGATCTGATTAGCTTATCGAAATAACTCAAATTCTTTAGAATGACTGCGAATCATTAGCTTATGTTTGTCTGCTTAAAATAAATGAAGTTCTAGGTAACGATGTTTTGGTCATTAATGGACTCATGGTCAAACTTATCATTGCACATCACATTTGACTCCACCAGGGGGCGAAAGTGAAGTTCGCACTCAACCTGTGGAAGGTTCACATAATCATCACGCCAATTCATAAAAGTTAATGTGAGAAATTAGGACAAGAAAAAACAGAAAACTATTTAAAATAACCGTACAGTACTCATCGTTAATACAGTGTTTGACCGAAGCCACCAGTCAGATCAAAAACACAATCCAGCTAAAATTTAAAGAGAACCTTCTTCAATATCTGCAACTTGAGTCGAAGTTTTGATCGCATGATATACGCGATTTTGTCTTTATGGAGAATCAAGATAACTGATAAATTGACCATGTGACAAACTGTAGTTTATGAACATTTGTGAACATTTGTTCAATCTAATCATCAATGCTGGCATACTCACACAGCAATGGATGTTTGACCCATATCTCCAAGTAGAATCCAATCATTTAAACTTTATCCGTTTTGAGATAAACAAATTACGTTCCAACCTTTACAAGGATCCTTATTAAAGACTCTGATAATGCCGCAAATGCTGCCGACGCCACTGGAATTGAAACTTGTAATTTCGTTACTATACCTTTTTTATTTGAGGCAACACCAAGAAGCATATTGGGAATGACATCAAGAAGCAATGTCAATTATTGGCAAGTTTGGACTACTTCTTAAATACAACGCTCATATCAATGTAAAAATTTGTAAACGTCATTGAAGGTTGTCAAATACATTGACAAATATATCTAAAAAATAATTATTGCGCTAATGTTGTTGTTGGCGATCACTAAATGAACATTCCCTAACCATGTTTACCATGAGAAATGTGGCCATAACCAAGCTGCAAATGGAAATATCAAACTTACCGTATGGATCCAACTAAATCAAGAAAACGGAACAGCTCACCCTTTAAAAATGTTGAATATGATTTTGTGTAGTTAATCTTGGCAAATGGACGAAATAACAAATCAGAAACATTTGTACCTTCGACTTCTTCTATGCTTTATATTCCGGGTGCAAAATGCTTATCTTTGAACTGGCGCTGTCAACGAATAATCGCAATTTGCTGTCATATAGTAACAAATGAGATTATGCCCCGACAAAGCGTTGATTTTCCTAATTTCCCCAATAAAGTTGGCAGATATTTGGATTCATTTGCTTTTACTGTGCTCTGACGAGTCCATTTTCTCTTCATTTTCTCTTGAACAATTGTGACACAGTCAAATCATACAATTTCGCCATTGACGATAGTTAACAAAGATTCATTTTTTTGTCAGCATAAATTTTAATGCGCACAGCCTTGTTTCATCATCAAGAGTACACAAACAAAGCAGTTTAAGAGTGGTCTCAAATTTTGAACTGCTTAATGCTTATGGCTTAATGGTTAAAATCACTAGTCTTCTGGAAGTTAATGAATTAATTGGCTTATTTGATTACACATAGCCGCGAGCATTTCATTACTTTATCTATGCATATCTTGTGCGCAAGGCCTCTTAACGAAATTGACTTTTGATCTGGAATTCAAAAGTGTACGGCAATCCTTACATTGAAATAATGTATGATTTTCAACCGTGCACATTGCACATTCAAATTGATGTCTCGTAGTATCGAAATATAATTAAAGTGATGTAGGTTCATTGGCAGCAATATGCGGCTTAATATCTGGTTTAACACTTGCACATTTTGATGATGTATTCAGCGATTCCAATGTATCGACTCACCGATAAAAATTTCAAAAATTGCCAAAATCGAGTTTAAGATCTATATTTGCGCCTTGTTCTGCCCGTCGGAGTCGTTTGGATTCATCTCTTACTTATTTATTAAACTATAGATAAGCCAAGGATTATGAGATTCAGCTACATCTCCCAATATATTGAGCCCATGTATCCATATTACGTTTGATTTGAGCTGCATTAGAATAATGTATAAAAGTGCTTGAAATGGCTTGAAGTATTTTCCAATCCATTTGCATACAAAATCAATAAATTCAAGGTGGTGACCTTTAAATAAAAAAAAAACCTTAATTCAAATTAAATAAAAAGGTCAATCCAAAAATATTCTGAATAATTGAACTTAAGTCAAAAACGACTGAGAAATAACGTTTCAACCTTAAAGGAATCGAAGCAAAATTTAACTTAATCAAATAAAATCAATATTTTGTCAAACAAATCCCGATTTTTTTTTTTTTTTGCTTCTTAAATAACTTTGATTGAGAGCACTGTCTAATATTACGATGAGCAAACAAAAAAATATTTGCCAGATTTCCAGGAATTTTGTCTCGATTTATATATCACATATAATATACATAAATGAAGAATTCGTCTCAAATAACCAAATCAATAAATGTACATGACGGTGGTAACAAATATTTGTGTTTGTGTGACTGGCCGTATTTTATTTGGTCAAATATAGCATCAGCTAAAAAAAAATGAGATAAAAAACTCTAGAATATATTTTAAGGGTGCGGGAATCCTTTACAGTGCTAAACAGTACCGTTTCAAAAAATTTGGCTTTTTTTATATTATTTACGAGACATGTAAGAGCCTTCTCAACCCATTTTAATTGTGGAAAAAAATCGGCAAATGTTGAAATAATTTATGTCTTCATTTTGTGGTTCGTTAAGTTGTAGGTCAATTTTAATATAAATAAAAAAGTTGTTGTGTACACTTTTCTACGGACTTTTGATTTTTTGGCATTGTATACATTGGCCGGGAATACAATTTGGCTACATCCTGTCCGGACGATGTTGAATTACCCATTCTCCACTTACACAAACATTTATTATTGTAACGAAATCAATTAAATAACATCTTTTTATCGTGTTTGTGTGTAAAATCTAGTCCTAGCCAAAAATAAAATATATTTTATATCATAATTTAATTTAATTTTTTTTTTTTTTTTTTTTTTTTGTATTTTTATCACAGAACATAAAAATTTCAGTATGATTGTTTTACGACTAACTTAATAAATTTTTTATATTCGATTCAATCCCATTTCATAAATTCGATAAGAATCAATACAAAATGGAACATTATCGTACGACGGGAGTGGGTACATTTTTATATGATAAACTATTTGACTGTTATCAAGATTTTGTATTCTTCGTACAGATTTACTTATTTTTTTGGGTTTTGTGTGTGTGTGTGCAGTATGGGTTGGGAATGGCAGATAAACAAACAGGTCGAAAACATATCGAAAGATGTATAAAATCATTCTTCGAGATGTTGGTTAGGGAACGAGTTGTTAAATTTTAAATGTTAGTGGTAAATTATTTGCGGTTAAATTACAAATGGAACATCTGTCGAGTTTATATAAATATATATATATATATATATATATATATATATATATATATATTCAGGGTGTCCCTAAAGTCGCTGACACGAATAGTACCGTTGGATTCCTTGATCAAAGCGAACATGACTTTACTTCTACCACTTTGCACTGTGAAGCTCCCCTATCAAGTTACAGACGTTTGAAAAGGAGCCTTCCAACGTCGTACCTTGTATTAAAGATAACTCAATATCTAGAGAAAGAACCATTTGTTTTTCCCAACTTTTATATCGTTAAAAAGCTGATTAAATTTTCTTTCAAATAAGGTATAATAAGTATGAATAAGTATGAATATTTACGTTAAAAGTATTTAAAATTAAAACAAAACTTTTAGAATTGAAATTTTTTTAAGAAAATTGTTTGTTTCTTTACCATTTATCTTTTAACAATTACTCTACGACAATTAATATTTTATGATTAAAACATAGTTCAGACTCTTAGCTTTCAGAAAAGCTAACTATTTGTTATATTTGCAATAATACGTTATCTAAAAAAATTAAAAGATTACAATAAAAATTTTGCATTTTCTTTATTAGACGCAAGTATTGAGGTATCAATAAACTTAAATTAAATAAATAAGTAGTAATTAAAATTAATGTAGAAAAATTAAAAAAATTAAAATTTAACATTTATTAAAACATGAATATGGTATGCATTTTATACGAGGCTGGAGCTCGGACCGTTGCTCAACGGAAATATCGAGATCGATACCTTTATCGTAGATTGCTATCTATTAATACTTGTGTTATTGTAGATCGAAATTTGGGGGAGAACGGCACTTTTTTAAATAATCGGAGAGATCTACCAGGACGTACATTAACATCATACCATAATGCTGATAGAGTGCTGCGTGAAGTTTATAACAATCCCACGACTAGTATTCGGAAAATTGCAGCAAAAACCGGAATTGCAAAATCTATCGTACACAGGCAAATTAAAAAAGAAAGACTCCATCCTTATCATTACCAAACAGCACACGACATTTTGGAAAGTGATAAAATATCAAGAAAAATTTTTTGTGAATGGGTAATTGAGCAACAAACACGACATTTTTGGTTTCCGAAGATGATAATTTTCACAGATGAAGCTGCATTTACTCGGGACGGATGTATAAATTTACACAACATGCATTTCTGGTCATCAAATAATCCTCATTTAAAAATTGTAAACAGTTACCAATATAATTTCACAGTAAATGTATTGTGTGGTATTTTTGGAGACGAATTATTAGGACCGATCATACTTCCAGACAGATTAGATGCTGTAAAATATTTAAATTTTTTAAAAAGCCAATTTAATGAACTATTGGAAGAATTTCCATTGTTTAATTTACGATATATGTGGTTTATGCATGATAGTGCTCCACCACATTTTGCAAGAAATTTACGATCCCACTTAAACACTTTGTTTTCAAGGCAGTTAGATTCTAGGCAGTTAGATTAGCCGCGGAGGACCTATACATTGGCAAGCAAGATCACCGGATCTAAATCCGTTAGATTTTTACCTCTGAGGTCATTCAACAACTAAATTTTATTCTTCCCATCTATCCCAGATAAAGCAACGTTAATTGCTAGAATATATGAAGCTTGTAACGAAATCAAACGGGATAGAAACGTTTTCGTAAAAGTTTGCAATTCATTAATGAATAGGTGTTTGGAATGCGTAACGGCTATGGTGGTCGTTTTGGGAATTTGTTGTAAATATTGCGAAATATTATTACCTAATACCAGTACTTATTTCTACCTCAATACTTTATTATTATTGCAAATATAACAAATAGTTAGCTTTTCTGAAAGCTAAGAGTCTAAACTATGTTTTAATCAAAAAATATTAATTGTCGTAGAGTAATTGTTAAAAGATAAATGGTAAAGAAACAAAAAAAATTCTTAAAAAAATTTCAATTCTAAAAGTTTTGTTTTAATTTTAAATACTTTTGACGTAAATATTCATACTTATTATACCTTATTTGAAAGAAAATTTAATCAGCTTTTTAACGATATAAAAATTGGGAAAAACAAATGGGTATTTCTCTAGATATTGAGTTATCTTTAATACAAGGTACGACGTTGGAAGGCTCCTTTTCAAACGTCTATAACTTGATAGGGGAGCTTCACAGTGTAAAGTGGTAGAAGTAAAGTCATGTTCGCTTTGATCAAGGAATCCAACAGTACTATTCGTGTCAGCGACTTTAGGGACACCCTGAATATATATATATATATATATATATATATATATATATATATATATATATATATATATATATATATATATATATATTATTATATATATATATACATATATATATATATATATATATATATATATATATATATATATATATATATATATATATATATATTCTACTAACCAAGAAGATGGTCTATTACCAGTTAATATCCAGATAAAATATAATAATTGGCACTTGTGCTGACCTTGATGACTGGATTAAGAGCAGTTCCTGTGAGGAAATTTGTATATGCATCTCGCTTGGCAAGCTCTACTACTCTTGAGGCTGTTAGAAATAATTTAACTAAAAAGTTGCAAATTTCTGATGACGAATTGAACTGTCGATCAGTAGTTGCAGCCAACAGAGACGTTAGTTCTCAATTTCGTCTCATTCAAGATTGGAGTGAGTCCTGATATATGCAATAGGCTGCTGCGTCCTGATGGTCCGGCAATTTATTGGTAGACCAAAAATGTCCAGTTACCGGTGTCGATGGCTTAACATCGGCACGTATCTCATCTACAACTTCATTTAATTACCGCGGGCAACCTCTATCAGGTTTTAATTCATTAAAAATTTATTATCAAAATGTAAGAGGGCTATACCTACCAAAACCAAAGAATTTTCTTTGGCTGTTATTGAATGCGATTTTAATGTTATCGTTTTATCTAAGACATGGCTTAATTGTAATTTTTTCGACACTGAGTTATTCAAGACTAGCTATGTTGGTTTTAGATATGATCGGAGGTGGTGTTTTAATAGCAGATAAATCCATTTTAGCTGTAGACTATTTAATTTAAAATCATTCAATAACTGTGAGGCGGTTTGGATTAAAGTTACTGCATTGTCCCAAAGTTTTGCTTTTGGCGTGCATTATATCACACCAAATTCCAATCTGAGTGGTTTTACGGAACATTGTAATATCATCAGTTCTCTTGCAAAGCTTCTTGATGATCGAACAATTGTGTTAGTTTTTCGTGATTTTAACTTACCAAGTATATCGTGGACGTCAAATTATATGCTGCCAAACAATTTTATGATACCATGTCTTCGTTAGATTTCAATAAAATCAATAATATTTTTAATTTACGCGGTCGTTTGCTGGATTTAATTTATGTATCAAGTAACTTCTTCGGATTGATATAGAACTAACCGAAACTCTTGATTGTCTAGTTAAAAACGATAAACACCATAAATCAATTTTATTAACTATTAAACTTGAGAAATCCAAGACATTTGGCTGCACCAATCGCTGCTTTGTTTATTTGTTCAGCCCAAGATATTCTCTTTGAAATAGTTAAACCGAGAATCTCAAATGTGTCAGACGTAGCCAAGCTGGATTCACCAGTCAGAAAAGACGGCGAATAACCATCAGTTCAGCCAGAAAAAACACAGGTTTGAAATTTGTTGGGATTAAATTCAACTCTGTTTAAATTCACCCCATTTAAGAATGAAATTGAGATCTCGCGTAAGGCGGTCATTCATAGCCATTATTTCTGCGAGAACATTGTTTCTCGATGAAGAAGAAGGTAAACTGTAAGAGGTGGAAAGTGAGCTGTCATCAGCATAGGAGTATATTGGATTGAGAGTTGATGATAGAAGATCATTGATGAAAATTAGAAAGAGGGTTGGAGAAAGGACGGATCCCTGAGGAACACCAGCGTTTATAAGATGTTGATCGGAAGTCACACCATCCACCACCACTTGGATTTTGCGACAAAAAAGAAAATTCTCAATCCATAAAATTAACGAACCGTGAAGGCCAACTGCCCTCAATTTACACAGCAAACCCTTGTGCCACACGCGATCAAATGCTTTTGAGATATCGAGAGCAATGACATGAGATTCACCAGATTGATGAATGCTTCTGTTCCATTGTTCAGTAACAACATTAATTAAATCACCTGCTGAACGCCCTCCACGAAATCCATACTGACGATCAGAAATTAGATGATTAGCTTCCAAATATTTCATCAGCTGGAAGTTGATTATGGTCTCAAGTACTTTAGAAAGCACCGAGACGATAACGATTGGGCGATAATTTGAAGGGTCCGATTTACTGCCCTTTTTTGGCACAGGATGTATGTTAGTAGTCTTCCAGATGGAAGGGAAAATGCCAGAAGACATAGATCGGTGAAACAGATATGATAGTGGCTTAGACAAAGATTTACAGCAATATTTGAGGACAATTGGGGGAATACAATCCGGACCGGCTGACTTGTTGGTGTTAATGCTTGCAAGGACTTTAGCGACAACTCTAGATCTAAATATAATGCAACGCATCGATGAACTGGCTAGAGACATAATCGGGGGTATTAAGTTAGTAAATCAGAGTTTGCTGCAAATTTTTGGGCGAAGAGATTGGATTTTTCTTCAGCTGTACAAAAGATATAATCCCCATCTTTCAGAGGTGGTATTGATGATTTCCTACTGTTCAAGAAGTTTTCCTCTACTTTGCGGGCAAAGGACCAAAAGGTCCGATAAAATACACAACTATATGTTGAAATTAAAACCAAATCATTGTCCTGTTCCTGATCTTGTCTCTGCAACTATTTTACGCAGATGTGCACAGTCTCTGCCATTGCCGTTAGGTCTGCTGTTTAACAGATCGCTAGAAATTGTTTATTTTCCCGATAATTGGAAGTCGTGGCATATTATTGCGGTTTTTGAAAATGGGGATAGATTTTTAGTGGCTAATTATAGATCGATTTCAATTTTATCGCCTATATTCCTAAAATCTTTGAACGCATGGTTCGTGATATTATGTTCATTGAATTTGGTAAGTTTATTATTCCACAGCAACATGGATTTTTCCCGGGTCGCTCAACTGCTACTAACCTCGTTGAATTTACCCAATTTGTGATAAACTCGATTGAGGGTGGTGCGCAGGTTGATGTAGTGTTTACTGACTTCAAAAAGGCATTTGATAGAATCTCACATGAGATTGTTTTGTCTAAATTGCAGGAAGTCGGTGTTCACTCGAACTTGTTGTTGTGGTTAAGATCTTTGAGATCGCAAACAATCTGGGAAGATTGGCGATTGCGGGAAATAACATCCGGAGCTTCTCAGGGAAGCCATCTAGGACTCCTACTATTCAATATACTTATTAACGATGTTAATCTAAGCTTATCCAATTCTAAAGTTTTACTTTATGCTGAGGATATGAAAATATACGTGAAGTTAAATAATGTAGGTGACTGTTTTCTTCTCCAACAGGACCTGGATAGTTTCTTCCAATGGTGTCACTGGGATTTATGTTTCGTGTTGGTAAAATACCTTTCTATCGTGTGGGTTCCTCTGTATGGTATTCGTATTAATCGAATTGAGAAAATTCAACGCAACGTGGCAACGTGTATGCCATTATATTATTAGAACGCCAGATTATGTTCCATATAATGATCGTTGTAAAATGGTTCAGTTGCTTCCGTTAAATTTAAGGCGTTCTATTAACTCGGCTTGCTTTATATTTAACTTATTAAACAATAAATTAAATTCTTCCGAGCTTTTAGCTTGCGTTGATTTTGTACAAAAAAACTAATTCCAAATGGCACGCTTTTGTGGCAAAACAAACGAAAATGGCCAAATATGCCTTAGATGGTCTCTTTCGTCGTATCTTAAAGTGAATGTAGAATGGCCCACAGTAGTCAACTGCAACATTTTCAAACGAATGAGCACAAGTTATTATTTCAGCAGGTAATTGTCCCATAAACTGATTTTTTTTTAACAGGCTTTGCTCGAAAGCATCGAAAGCAAGTTCGAAACACCTTTGTTGCCAAACTTCTTCCATTAATGGGCCAGTATTCCTCACAGATTGCTGCCAATAATGCTTGTGGACCAATGTGCATGTATTTGTGATGATAATCAAAAGTTATTATTAATATGAAGGGATGATTGGATGGAAGGACGATTGGATGTTTGACAGTGTAAGGCAGGGTGGAATTTTTGAGTCGCCTGCCCACTCAAATAAAAATTCGAGTTAGTTTTCTTGAAGACAGCAGAGCCTGAATTTCTAATTCGAAAGCATTAAGTTGATTTTTTTTCATCAGAGCCTGCAGTCTCTCTTTTCTTTCCTCAGCCGTTAAAGGTCCAGTCATTCGATTTTCCTTTCTCCGACGATATCTGGTATTGTAAATAAAACGATGGACGTACGCAAAAATGTTTTTCATTGAACGCAGACAATTTTTAAACTTAACATTGTGTGTCAAATCATCAAATCTTTTACCAGACACCAAAAAAACGTCCACCTTTTTACGCTGTTCTGGAAGTTCTTCCACTGTGGGTGGTATGTTATTGAACCAATAATCTTCCGCATTGTGTAAAAAATGTGGGCTATCAAATCATAATGTTGAATTGCAGAAATCTTTCGGCATTAATCCTCTAGAAATGGCATCTGCAGGGTTCGATTTAGATTCATCGTGATTCCAATTACTGATTATTGGAATTTCTTGAATTGAGCCTACTCTGTTAGCCACAAACGTTTCCACACGCAGAAGGAGCTCTTAGCCAGTTCAGAACGATCATTGAGTCGCTCCAATAATAACTGCCATCATACTTAAAATTTACTTCCGCAGACACCCGTTTCATTAAGGCAGCACACAGTTCTAGTCGCGGAATTGAGATATTTTTTAATGGAGCTACTCTCGATTTTGCGCACAATAGCGAAATTGTAATATTTCCAACTTGATCAATAGAACGCGTATAGATTACACCTCCATAAGCCTTTTCGCTAGCGTCTGCGAAGCAATGTAGTTCAGTTTAAACTGTGGAGTTTAATGTGAAAATGTGACGCTGAACATGAAGAGATTTTAATATGAGAAGTTCAGTTCTATAAATGTTCCACCTCATATACAGTTCTTGTGGTAACGCTTGGTCCCAGTCCATTTTCAGGATTCAAAGTAGTTAAAGAAACAACTTGCCCAATGTTATAAATGGTGCCAGCAATCCAAGAGGTTCAAATATTCTAGCAATATCTGATATAACACCTCGTTTTGTAGAAATTGGAGCATTTTGAAGATTTACGTGGAAATGAAATTGGTCTGATATTGGTTGCCAATACATTCCTAATGTTTTGATAAATTGAGAATGAATTTACAACGGATAGCTAAATACAGCGCGGAAGCCAGCCCATAAGTGACTGTATTTAATTTGTATACTTTGATTTGGCTTTTATTTGGTTTCCTCCACAAAATATATTGAAAATTATGCACCTTAACTTGCCGATACATTTTCGATATATCGGCATTAAACACAAACTTATGAGCCTGGAATCTGATTAATATGGTAAACAGCTCATTTTGAATAACTGGACCTACCAATAAAATATCATTAAGAGAGTTACCTGCACTTGTCTTAGCCGATGCGGTAAAAAATAATTTAATTCAGGAATATCTTCTTCTCTTACTGATTGCATGTGTCCTAGATTTTTATATTCATCAATGAAGTTTGTAAATAATCTACAAACTTCATTGATGACACTTGAAGATAATCTCTTTTCCAAATAAATGAATCGTCTTGTAGCCGTAGTTCTAGAATTTCTCAAAGTCTCTGGGGACATTTTAAATGGCAATTTAACAACGAATTGACCATCTTTCTCTCGAGAAAAGTTATTTTTAAAATGTTCTTCGCATGCTGCTTCCTGTGGTGTTAGTTTTAAGTATTTTGGTTCACAGTTCTCCAAATATGGGAATCTTTCAATTTGAGATTCAATTTGTTTCCAGGGTTCATTTGATATAAGGTGACACGTATAGTTGCCTCTGATATTATCTGCCTTTCCTGAAACTACCCAACCATGTAGGGTATTTTGAAGTGTTGGTAATTGATGGTTCAGTTTAATTTGTCGCACCATGAGTAATTTGTAAAATAGACCTGCTCCGATTAACAGATCAATCTTTTGTGGCAAATTAAATTTTTGATCTGCTAGATAAATATTTTTATGTACCGGCCGGCCATCTCTTCACATCAACAAATTGATGCGGTTTGTGGTCTCCATAATTTCTTTTAATTTGGACGCACTTGGTTGGATATGATCCAGGCAGATCAATTTTTTGTTACTATATCTTTCGGTTAACAGTTTCATCGCTACTGCATAATTTTCAGGAATGATTTCCAAAGATTCTAATGTGCGAGCAGCTTCTTGAGTAAATGAGTTCTTTAAATAATGAAAACGGGCAAGATCATCTAATGATTTGTTAATAAGGGAAATGAACAACAATTAACATTGTTGAAGCTTTCGTTTGTTGTTGTTTGTTCTCTCATTTTATTAATGTGATCCGTGTTTCGGTGATATGTACTACCGTTCTCCGTTCAAACTATGAATGATCTCGGATTATTTGTTTTCTCCGTGATTACGCCTGAAACCCAATCACGATCACCTCGTTTAATTCTAACCTTGTCACCGGTATTCAATGGTTCCGCGTTTCGTCTTCCGCGATCATCATACCATTTTTGAATTTTTCGTATTTCTGTTAACTTGTGCGTTGTATCCGAAATAATTTACGGCTTTAACATTTCCGGAAGTCCTACTATGATCGTTCTCATTAGCCTTTTTAATTTGGCGATACTAAACTTGATGACGTTGGCATATTTCGATAATTTAATAATACTAAGTGTATGCAAGAATTATCTCTTTTGCATTTTTTTATCATTCCTTTCGCTATTTGCACAGATCGTTCTATTAAGCCGTTGCCTTGTGGATGGTTTGGACTACTCGTAGCATGGTTGATCGACCAATCACTCACGAACTTTTTATGTGAAAATATGTGGAAAAACATATTTTCAATATTTCTATAACTTCATTTGCCATACTCATTTTTAATTCCTTAAACTCAAAATAACCTGAGTAGCTGTCGACTACGAGTATGTAATCTTTATCAATACAATGAAATAGATCGGCTCCCACTATACTTCAAATGAAACACTTGGAATTTCCTAGTCAATAACTGGATCTTTCACCTTTGATTTCTGCATCGACTGACAAATTGAACATGTTTCCACATATGACGTTATGTCTGTAGACATTCCTCTCCAATACAGGATTTCCCTGGCACGATTTAGACACTTTTGTATTCTAAAAGGCCCTCGATGTATGTTATACAATATTTTCGGTATTTGTGCCTTTGGTACTACCAGCTTCATTCCTTTAAACACTAATATGATATATTAGTTGTAATATGATATATACTCTCTGAAATTTTTGCTCCTTTGTCCAATTCCATTCTACTTTATTCATGATAAGATTTCTTAGTGGTTTTGTTATCGCTGACAAATTCGGTACAAATTTCGATAAATACGTCCTAATAGTCTTACTAATTCTTTGACGTTTACTGGTCTCTTAAGATTTTTAATCGCAGCTGTTTTATCATGATCAGCTGATAAACCACTCCCACTCAACACATGGCCCAAGAATTTGACTTCACTTGCTCCAAATATACATTTTTCTTTGTTCAATTTTAATCCAGCTTCTTCTAGTTTTTTCAATACTGTATTTGTGATAATTTCTAGTTGTTTACTATTCTCAGCATGAATAAGGATATCGTCCATGTAACATTCTACGTTTTCAAAATTGCCTAAAATCTGATTCATCAGATCTTAAAATACCTCAGGAACCGATGACAGTCCAAATGGAAAAAAAATGGTAATCTCTTGTATGAATACCTCTTGTATGAAACAACTTGGCTTTCTTCATTCTGGTTTCCATTTCTTCGATTGTCTTTAACGGATGGTATCTTCTCACGATATTGCTGTTCACATCAGTAGGGTCCAGACACACCCGCAGACCACCTTCTTTCCTCACCACTACCATTGGTGATACTTCATGAACTTTTGTTAACACTCCCATTTTCACCATATTTTCAAATTCAGCTTTGACCTGTTCCTTAATTGCTAACGGAACTTTTCAAACTGGCTTGATTTCGAACTTTGGATGTTCCACGAAATCTATATCATATTCATAATTCTTCACGCAGCCTAACCCGTCAAAAATATTATTCTTCATTCTAATATTGGTGTGACATTTGCGTTGATTACTTTAAATATTAATTTTCTCATTTTGTTTCTCACTGGGCAATCGACTTGTACTTCGCCTACTACATCTACGGCATTCTTTCCAATCCCTATTATTCGTCGGGTGTTTGACTTGACAATTCTGATTCCTAGCTTGTCGACTATAGGTTTAGGTAATATGTTGCACTGTGCACCCGTATCCAACTTTGCTTTAATCTTCACTTGATTTATTCGGACTTCTTCGATCCAATTCCTATCTTCATCCACTGTGTTTATACTGCCTATAACCAGATTACTGAATTTACTGTCATTTTTTTCCATTTCACTTTCCGTTTTAAATTCGGCTACTCTATTTACGGTACACATTTTTGCAAAGTGTCCGCGATATTTGCACTTGTTGCACTTGCGTCCAAATGCTGGACAACTACGTTTGCTATGTGTGGTTCCGCACCTTTTACAATCGAACGTTTCATCACTTTTCACCGTATCTTTCGGTTTTTTTAATTTTTACCGATTTCTCAGTGAAATTGCATCCACCGTTTGTGATTGTTTGCGTTGTAACTCTGTTAGCTGCATGGCTGTCATTTCACTTGTCTTGCACTTTTTAATTGCGATCTCCAATGTCGGTTCTGTTTCTGACAACAACCCTTCACGTTCTGCTTCTTTTCGTATTCCTATTATGATTTTGTCTCTCAACAAGCTATCAGACCGAGCAATTTTCGCAGTGGTTAAAGCTTCGGTGTTTGGAACGGGAGGTACCTGTTTCGAATCCCAACGGGGGAGGGTTGCAAAAGGGATTTTTCATCACCTGATTACGATCGGTGATCATGATGAACACAACTATGACCCCTGTTGGAGTGCAGAATCCATGGGCCGAACCATCATCCATGTCAGTGCTGGCTGGAGCAATGCAATGTGCAGATAGTTTTAAAATCGAACCGTAGGACGTTAAAAATTAACCGCGAAAGAGTTGGAGGAGCTTTGGCCCCAGAACAGATTGCAGAGTTCAGAAACAAACAAACAAACAAACAAACAAACAAACAAACAAACAAACAAACAAACAAAGAAACAAACAAACAAACAAACAAACAAACAAACAAACAAACAAACAAACAAACAAACAAACAAACAAACAAACAAACAAACAAACAAACAAACAAATAAATAAACAAACAAAAAAACAAATAAACAAACAAACAAACAAGCTATCAGACAATTCACCGAATTCACATTTTTTTCACTGATTTTTTACAGTTTATATAAAAATTTAGTTATCAAGGTTGTACTGTGACAGGTTACCCCTAAATGAACGCTGTATATATGTACAGTTGTGCAATAAAGTTTTAATAATTATATACGTATACATATACAGTTTATATGGAGATTAAGTTATCGAGGTTGCACTGTAGCATATTCATATAAAAAAAAATATACGTAGACGTTTACGTGAATGTATGCTTTTGTTAGTTTACCCCTGAATATAGATTATTTGAGTACACGATTATGGTATTATAAATTTACTTCTGAATCTATGCTAGATGGTTTGCACCTGAATGAATGCTTTTAAACTGCAATATAGTTGAAGTAATGAAACTTTGATAAATTTGTGCATTGAAGTATACAGTTTATATGCAGATTAAGTTATCGAGGCGCACTGTAGCCTCTCCATATAAAACCCATAGTAATTAATTTATTAATTTATTGGGATTGGAATTTGTCGTAGAACCCTTACAAAACAACAACTATCGGGACACTACTACGTGTTTTATTGAATATACCATCAAATTCATAAATTTGCAAAGGCTGACTGCTTTGCTAAGAACATTTAAATTTTTGGTTAAATTTATAACGGTAACCAGAGCTTTTAATTATGGTATCATTCTTCACAATCGCGCACTGCATCGATGTTAACACGGAGGAGTCCATTCTCAACTGCAAGACGACACTCTGCATCATACCAATCATTTGTCGGTTTAATCATATGTTGGTCAAAACCTCGTAAAGAGCGTTCACTTCATTAGAGTTGTGGTTAGATTCCATAAGGCTACTGCTAATAAGATTATGATATTGTTCTTTCTTGTTTTCGATTATCAGACAAACCTTCATAGTTGAAACGCAAGTTTCGTTTTTCTGTGATCTATGACTTGTACAAGATCGGCCATGGTTGCTTTACAGTGACCTTTGCTATAGATGATTACTGTCTACAAATTTGGTATTCGACCGATAATTTCACACATCTGAGACCTCCCTTAGAAATTAAAACTCGGTGAATTTGACTTCGGAACGTCTTCCAAGGGTATGTCTATATTTTCAAGTTGATATTTTGGTGGAGTGAATGTGCTGGCCGCAATGAGGTCAAGACTGCATTTAACTTTGTATAGTTAGAATCAAATCATTTGAGTTCCTTAGATGTTCTTCGATTTCCTTAGATAGCTTGAATTTATCCACTGAAAAAATACCCCCTTAAGTTATCCGACAATTTTAAGCTGTCTGCAAGTAGAACAGAAATAAAAAAAAACTGTAAAATAAAGAAAATCCGAGCAAAAATTCAGCAAGAACCGGAAGGCAAAAAAATTTACCCAACCATGATGGAAATGTACATCTTTGTTAGCAGCCACCTCACATATTAACAATTTATGGTAGATGGGCTCAAAGACGCTTATTAAAAATACTATCGATTTTGTCGTTTATTGAAATAAACGACAAAATCGATAGTGTACAACTTTGTGGTTTGTTGAACATAAAACTTTGAGACCGAAATAAACAAATGGAAATGGAGATCAATTGGCCATTCACTAACGATGCCGCCAAGTGATCTAACTTAGCAAATGATGAGTGAAAATGAAAGTAGCAGCCCTCAATATACAGTCAAATTGTCCAGCCCAGAAAAAGCTCTATAGCTCAAAATTGAATATGAGTATACGTTGAAGAGAAGTTTCACTATATTAGACTCCTTAACATCTTAATTTTAATAACAATTTTAAAGTATTTGTCGAACTTTTAAAGACCAAAGATCAAAAGTAAAAAACCCAAATTAAAATCATTTTGATTCCATTGAAATACCCCAAAACCAATTAATTAGTTAAAAGATTAGGGACAAAAGTAATTGCATATAAAATATCTTAACCTCATCTACAACCATAACATAAAATTATGTATGTACGGTATGTAAATATAGATACATACAAGAGCCTGTAAAATTTTAATGACATTTTAATACCCTCCGGCCCAAAATAAAAATTTAAAAAAAAACCAACAACACAGAAGACAAAAAATCCATTAATTTATCATCATCTTATCAGAGACAATAAAATTAAATAAATTTAAATTTATTTTTAATTATTTTAAACATAAATAATAAATATATGTAAATGTATGTCAAATATATGTATACAAAAGATCTTATGTGACATGTAGTTGACCTCGTAGTCCCATTCTTATACTAATTTGAATAAATCAAAAGGCAACAATGTCCACCCTCTCATACATAAAACTAGCATTCCTTATAAGTTCACAAAAATCAATTTACAAAATTATCTCAAGTTTTATGTTGACTTACATAAATTTAAGGTTAGGTTACCAAATTTTTATATTCATCCTGCGTTGGGTAATTGCAAACGTTAACAAATTTATGATTATGTTGTTACAACATTGGATTCTATTAAGAAAATTGGGGAATATGTATGCTCTGTGTGTGGGTATGGTAGCACAGGACTTTGTAAATTTAAAAGGACAAAAAACAAATGAATAACGAATGTATAACATGTAAGACCGTTTTGTTTTAAGGATACATTTTTAATGCAATATTAATACATATTCGTATCTCTGGATTTTGGTCTTGTATCCTTGTGTTCATCCGACACATCTTGGGGGATTTTGTTTATGCGCAATGGTAAATTTATTACGGTTTTAAGAGAAAATGGAAAATTTATTATGGCATCACGAAACCAAAAATGAAAATTTTTATTTTATTTTATTCTTCACCTAGGTCAGTGTGTATATAGTCAAGGACAATTATTTACTTTGGTATACAAGCACATATACCTCCTTATAAAATATTTTATTAGAGTATTTAAACTTGACATGGTTTTCAGAAATGTATCTTCAAGTAATACTTTATGGTAAAAGATATTATGGTAAATATTTTACCATGTTCTTGTTTTATCGTTTATAAGAAAGATATTTCCATTCATGCTGTCACATTTATTCAGGATTCTTTGATTTATCTAACTTTACAGTTCTAATATAGTAATTAATAGTGAAAATAAGCAAATCGAGATCCATCGCCCAAGAACCTTAAATCTATATAAAGTTCAGAATATGCGTCTAACGACGAAATCATTGAATGATTCTTTAGTACCAGATCGTATGGTAACACGTATGACATCATCAATTAGAGAAAAGAAACGGACCAAAATATAAATCTCATGCTAAAATTGGGATGGGGTCAAGGTGTCATCCAGCCCAATAAAGTTCTCCGATGACTAAAGTGTCTAAGGGTAACGGAAAAGTAAGACTGTGCCTAGATCCTACAAATTTCAACAAGGTTACAGTAAAGGAAGCATATCCTTACCAATAATTGTAGGTAGTATCTTGCTCTAATTTCACATTTACTGTTCCCTGCAGACATTATTTTAGTTTACTGTTATGCATTTTGGTTTGTGTAATGTAACTTGAATGATGTGTCGCTTTATGCAAAAGGTGATTTCTCAAGAATTGAATAATAGGGTGTTCGTTTACATGGACTATCTATTAGTGATTTGCTTCATTCAGTAAGCAGACTCTTAGTATGTAACTCTTAGTGTTAGTTGCTAGTAGGTTTAAAAATACAAATTTAACCATTAATATGGTGTAATTCAAATTTGTACTCACGCAATTGCGATATCGTGGCCATGTTTAAGGGTATAAACTTTCGAAAAAGCTACTGCCAACCAGTCCTTTCGGCCAGAGTCTTTCTGTAGTTGATGTATCAAAAACTTTCCATTGGATAATTTCGGTCTATCTTTGAAAAAAAAACAATCCTAGTAGGTTGAGGTATACACTATCCGTGAAAGATGAAGACTGCAAATTAATGTTCAAAACTGTTTATGTTATATTTCCTGCTGCTGACTTGTTAGAATCTACTCGAGATAGTGCATCTGGTGCTATGTTTTGTGTGTCCTTACGATACTCAATACAAAAATTGTAACCTTGAAATTATAAGCTCTAAAGAGCTAATCTCCAAAATAGGTCCGTTTCGTACATCGCAACGTCTGCAACATTTATGATCTGTTATCAGGACAAAATCATAATGTTCAACATGAGAACAGAATTTTTAATCGCTGGGTATAGAACGTATTGGATGTACTTCCCGCTTTCCGCTTTCCATTTTCCACTTTCCACTTTCTACTTTCCAATTTCTACTTTCCACTTTCCACTTTCCAATTTCTACTTTCCACTTTCCACTTTCCACTTTCCACTTTCCACTTTCCACTTTCCACTTTCCACTTTTCACTTTTCACTTTCCACTTTCCACTTTCCTCTTTCCTCTTTCCACTTTCCACTTTCCACTTTCCACTTTCCACTTTCCAATTTCTACTTTCCACTTTCCCCTTTCCACTTTCCACTTTCCTCTTTCCACTTTCCACTTTCCACTCTCCACTTTCTACTTTCCACTTTCCACTTTCCACTTTCCACTTTCCACTTTCCACTTTCCCTTTCCACTTTCCACTTTCCACTTTTCACTTTCCATTTTCCACTTTCCACTTTCCACTTTCCACATTCCACTTTCTACTTTCCCTTTTCCACTTTCCACTTTCCATGTTCCACTTTCCACTTTCCACTTTCTACTTTCCACTTTCCACTTTCCACTTTCCATTTTCCACTTTCCACTTTCCACTTTCCACTTTCCACTTTCCACTTTCCTCTTTCCACTTTCCACTTTCCACTTTCCACTTTCCACTTTCCACTTTCCACTTTCCACTTTCCACTTTCCACTTTCCACTTTCCACTTTCCACTTTCCACTTTCCACTTTCCACTTTCCACTTTCCTTTTTCCAATTTCTACTTTCAAGTTTCCCCTTTCCACTTTCCACTTTCCTATTTCCACTTTCCACTTTTAAATTTAAACTTTCCATTTTCTACATTCTACTTTCCACTTTCTACTTTCTATTTTTTCACTTTCTACTTTCCACTTTTCTCTTTCCACTTTCCACTTTTAAATTTCAACTTTCCACTTTCCACATTCTACTTTCCACTTTCTACTTTCTATTTTCCAATTTCTCCTTTCCACTTTCCACTTTCCACTTTCCACTTTCCACTTTCCACTTTTAAATTTCAATTTTCCACTTTCCACATTCTAATTTCCACTTTTCACTTTCCACTTTCCACTTTTTACTTTCTACTTTCTACTTTCTACTTTCTACAATCTACTTTCTACTTTCTACTTTCCACATTCCACTTTCCATTTTCCACTTTCCACTTTTCACTTTCCACTTTCCACTTTCCACTTTCCACTTTTCACTTTCCACTTTCCACTATCCACTTTCCACTTTCCACTTTCCACTTTCCACTTCTCAATGGGTGCTCTGTAATTTAAATGGATAATTGAGCGATGGTTTGTGTCTCAAAAGGAGAGGATATACCAAAATAAAATGAATATCCAAAGTGGTCGATTTGAAAATCGGAAGTCGTGATAGTTGAATGATGTCAGAACGATACAAAAACTAATCCTACCAGTGAAATCAACATTTCCCGATGAATTAAAAAAAAATGGACACATCTTTAAAATTTTACAATAAAGGGTTACCATTAAGAAACTCTGATAATATAATATAGACCCCAACTTATTAAGATAAAATTTGAAATGAATCCATTCATAGGCTGGTTTTGAAATGGAGCACTGGATTGGTTTTTTGGTTATTTAATTTAAAATAATGCTACAAAAATTTCTACACGCAAACATAAGTTGAGATGAACAAATATGAACGGAAGAGTCCTCTAGATTGGCAAAATGTATCAGTTTACCCATATAGTTAGAAAATGTCAAAGTCAAGAGATGTTATTCAACACTATTGTTATCATCAACCGTGTAAATTATTAAAATCCAAAGCGCCATCGTGTATGCTGCGTGGTAGCATATTTTGAAAAAAGGAATGATGAGGAAGTGCATATAATACAGAGGTTCGCCGTGTCTTATAGGGTAACGTTATATGTACAAGAAAGAATCTAGGTGGCCAAAATTGAAAGTCCAGTTCAGGAATGCGAATTTAGAGAAGTTCCTAGTGCACAGTGATATGATAACAGTAACGAGATAATAAACTTATAAAGATACAAAATATTGTGTACTGCAGTAAACCATTAAAACCCTTTGTCTTAAAGTGGCACAAATAATTACAATTATCTTGTAAAATCACACCATTCCAACACTTACTTATTGTCATCCTTTTACAAATATTCTTTCAGTTTTCTGCATCAGAATTAAAACCAAAGGATAACAAATTTTATTCACCCTAAACCTAACCAATATTACAGGTTCTTTTATTCTATCGAAATTTAACCGAACAATGAAAATTTGTCTAGTGTAGCATGCATGCTACATGTACTCCATATAAAACTGGAAAGATGAGATGAAAATTCCTTTCTTTATAGAATTTTTTTGTCTACCTACAGTATTAATAGTAATAACAACAACCATGGTTGGATATGCATGTTCGTGATATGAATTAAAAATTAATAATTTAAATATTGAAAGATAAAATTTTTTTTATGTACATACATTGGGTATTGGATTTGTTTTTGCCTGCAACACAATGTTATGTTTGTGTTTATGCTTTATAGAGAACATAAAGTTTATATAGTGATTGTCAAGTTTAATTAACTATAAATAGTTGTATAAATTATTGATAATTTAGTAAAATGTTTTTGAGGGATACAAATATGCCTTTAAGGTATACAAATATATAGGTGGGCTACAAATGATGCCATAGTTAAAAGTGTTGCCAAATGAGTGAGTTCTAGGCATAGTTTTTGGATACAAAAATAGTTGGTATAATTGTAAAATAACGAGGACTGTAGGGACACGATTAGTTATGCATTATTAGTGCCAGTGCCGGTGCTTCCATAGGTGCAGTAAAACCGGGTGTCTTCGTATTGAGGCGGCACAAAAAATTCACTAAACAACATAATTATCCTAATAATTTTAATCAAATTTAAATTTAATACAGAAACTGTATAGGTTGTATTTTTTAATATGTATCTGCGTACGGCGGTCCAGTTAAGATGAAATACATACATAAAAAAAATCACAGTACTTTCTTTCATTATATCGGTGTAAGGAACACATTATTTTCCAATAATAATTTAGATAAATAATTTAGTTTCGTTAAGTTCTATTTTCGCTCATTCTTGCCTGAATGGCACACATAGAAAACATATTACAATCTAAACTTAAACTGTTAAAACTAACGTTTACTGTGCAAAACTTTTTAACCAAATTGCAAGCAGTTTATTGAGTTAAAAAGAAATTCATTTGATATTTTCACGATTTCCGAATAATTCAGCAAAGTTTGTACAACCTTGCCAAAAATGTTATTCTCTACTACAGACAGCTTTTAATCTTACAATATGCCCAGAACCTTTGTAATTTAGTATGGAAATATATCAAATGAAAAAAACCATTCCAGTTAAGCTTTCGTTAAGTTGAATTATTGAATCACGCTAAAAATAAATATACAAATTGTTTCGTTAAGTTTATCAATGTTTAATTGTAGTGTTAAGATTGACTGATATTTCCAATTGCCATTTAAAACCATCTCTAGCTTCATAAACAAGTTTAAATTAGTTATTCAAACATATTCTTAACGCGTGTTAAAACTTATCAGCTTTAATTTGTACTTTTTAAACACTTGCAAGATGTATTTTTCGTTAAATACTCGTTAAGTTATTTGAGTACAATTTAATTAATTTTTATTGGTTAGTTTTTGCATAATGTTATAATCAAAATAAAAACATTATTCATTGGTTCGTTTAACTTGAAAAGTTTCGTCAAGTTAACTTAACGAAACGGTGTTTTTTGTAATTTAATTCCTTTAGGTACAATTAAAAATAAAATGTGCTTGTTACTTTTTACAAAACGTTATATAGTCAAAATAGAAAAATATTTCGTTGGGTCGTTAAACTGAAAAAGTTAACTTAATGGAAACGTGTTTAAAATAAATAAAATAACAAAATAGAATTTCTACGATGGTTATAAGTTTTCCAAAAATTGCCACCAATTAACACTTTAAATATCATATTTATTTGTTTCGAGGCGCCATACTTTTGAAAATTAAACCAGGTAAAAAATAGTATGGCGCCGGTTCTGATTAGTGCAACAAAATTCATCAAAACGTTGCATTAGGTTCAAGACATATTTGCGAAATGAATTAACAGTCAATAACACACGTAATAGTAGACCGATTTTGATGATTGATACCTTAATCGAAAACTTGTTGCGAAACAGACGTGATTATTTCTAAAGCACCACACCACACAATCCAATTTGGGGGACCATGGATATAGAACCCGGATCCAAACCGCCAACACACTTCAGCAGCCAAGTTGCCCAGGTAATCCTAGGAATGAGTTGGTATCAGAACGAGTTTGCATTAGGTCATCGCAGAACCGCTATCCGATGCCCACACTCGATACCACACCTTGCCGTGGACGGCACCGTGCGTGTTGGACGAACCGACCGTTTGACGACTGTCCACTGTGTGTCCTTGTCTTCTATGCAAACATAATATATTTCCGCCAGTATCACCGCGGCTTTGTGCTCCAACTAACTAGGCCGGTCTTGAGGGGTGGTGGTTGATGATGCCGGTACGGAAACATGAAATAAGCAGCATCTTCTTTTTCTACCACATAACCACACTCACATTTCACTTCCTCACGAAGACACTTCATTACTCCCTAAAAATTAAACAATTAATGACATATATGTGCATTTGTATTTAACGAGTTTTATTGTACATCAATATAACTCAAATTGACAATAATTTGTTTTAATAAGCGCGAGACTTCACAAGCAGAACGTGCACCCAAACCAAGGAATGGACGTCGAACGGGAATGTCGTTGTACCCCTACTGCCACGGTATGAAACTCGATTTGATTTCGACGGTCTGTGGACAAAGAGCTCTACCTCCGAAGACCACTAAAAATAAAAATAGAAAAAAAATATTTGCGCAATGATTCAATGATCCTTACTGCTGATGACTCCCCTTACTATATCTGGTGGGCTGCCTAAATAGATTTAAAATAGGGTTTTCCCAATCCGTCGCAGGGTCAGCAATCCATTGCAGGATCAGCAATCCATTGCAAGGTCAGCAATCCGTCGCACGATCGGGTTGGTTTATATTTTTCCCTTCTTTCCCCCTCTTTCTTCTGATTTTAGTGTATTTAATTTCTTATCCTTCAATTGACATTCCTTAGTATTAGAGTTTATTAATCAATCGCAGAATTTCGTATGCGTCATTCTCGTGAACTATTAATTAGTATTTTACTGTGTGAATTTATAAAATATTTTTCTACCACTTGAATTTCTACCGTATTCGTTTCAGCTTACACCCAACAAAAAAAAAACCCAATGACCATTTTTCATACGCATTTATACCTTTTCTTTTTGTTTTTTCTTGGTGATCACGACGCCCTACAAACGAACATCACATACTAGTACTTGGGCACGCAACCAAAAAAACAATGGGATGGGGCATGCTTATAGTTCAATCCTTGCCGCTATTTTCGTAGCAGCACCGCCGCGTTTCGGTATTGACAAAAACTATTGTTATTGTTTGATATATATATATATATATATATATATATATATATATATATATATATATATATATATATTTATATATATGTATATATATATATATATATATATATATATATATATATATATATATATATATATATATATATATATATATATATATATATATATATACCAACGTTTGTAGTCGTTTGTAGTACAGGGTGTCCGCCGGGAAGGTATACTACTTTGTTTTGCCGCCATTTTGGTAAACGTTAGTATTGACAGTTCATATTTGGCAGTCGTGAAGTAGACACGTGGCAAATTTATTATGGAAAAATATTCGATAAACCAACGTGTTTTAATCGATAAAACATTTTATCAAAATCAATCATCGATTACTGTGACGATGAGAAAGTTACGTGAAATTTTTGGGAGAAACAACGTTCCAACAAAACGCACTATTTATCGTGTAGTGAATGATTTCGAAGAAAGAGGGTCTATAAGTGATAGGCCCAAGCATGGGTCACAACGTACTGCAAGATCGGCTGAAAACATTACTGCTGCTTAAGAAAGTGTTCAAAACAATCCATCAACCTTAATTCGACGTCGTGCTCAGGAGCTTGGTCTTCAAAGAACAAGTTTGGCCACAATTTTGCACAAGGATTTGCATTTATTTCCATTTAAGATTCAGTTGACACAAAAGCTTTTTCCACAAGACCCTTTACGCCGCCGTACATATGCCAATAGGATGTTACAGCTCGCCCATGACAACCCCGATTTTCATGAAAAAATCATAATGAGTGATGAGGCACATTTTCATTTAAATGGATATGTGAATAAACAGAATAGTCGGTTCTGGGCAATGGAAAACCCTCAAATTATTCATCAGTCACCTTTACATCCATTAAAAGTGATAGTCTGGTATGCAATTTGGTCAGGAGGAATCATTGGACCTTACTTCTTTGGAAATCAAAACGGCGTAATGGTAACTGTGAATGAGGAGCGATATCGTGATATGATTTAAAACTTTTTAACGCCACAACTGCATGCTTTAGGCTTGATTAACATGTGGTATCAACATGTTAAATTAATGAAATACCGCGTGAAATGTGTGAGAATGTAATGAAAAATGTGCTCAAAAGGGCTCGCATTTGTGAGGCTAACAGAGGCGGACATTTATCTGATATTGTATTCGATACATAATTGCCGACATTAAATAAAACATTTATCAATATAAGATCCATTCTCTTTCATTTAATCAAAAATTATAAACAAACAAAGTAGTATACCTTCCCGGCGGACATCCTGTACAACTATGAGAAATAAATCAGAGCTACAAAATAAAATTAAATTAATCTTCTTTAGGTAAAGCTTATGGCAAAATTTGGAGGTTGTGTAGGAGTAATTGTATAAATAACAATAAACCGTCAGATTGTCAGCTAGGTTTTCCGTTTAGAATGGCCCTTACCATGCACTGACAAGGTAGAAAGATTACAAGTCGAACAGTTAATTTCAAACAAAATATGTGTTTTTGTTAAGCAGCGTGGAGCTGGAAAAGTTGACCAGCAGGCTAGAAAATGCTTCATTAGCTTTATAATTTTTTTATAATTCTGTCTATCAATTATCAAAGCCAAATGCGCTCGTCCGGCTGAGAAAGGAAAAATATCAGAATTCAAACATATAACCACTAACTTATATGCTATCCAAATTTAAGAAATGATTGAGGGAGTCAAATTCAACAAATCCTGTACTGACACGTTATAAAATTGCACCATCCTAAAGATGGTAGACATTTAGAAGAAATATTGATTAATGATATAATGTTTGCACAAGACTAAGAACTGATGATTTCCCTAATTTAATAATTAATTTCAGGTTTTCTTCCCCAGCAATATATTGCCGAAAATCTATTTAAATAACGTTTCTTTACTATCATTATTGCAGAGATTATACCGAACTCGCTACTAAACTTAAATTCATTTAATTGTACCACTTTAAAAGATCAAATGGAGAGTATCCCTTAATAGTTTTTAACGATCATGGGAAATAAAAAATATTTTTATTTTAAAATGCAACTCCATTTTAAAGTTCCATCAAGTGGAATTTAATATCGAATTTTATGAATATTTTTTCCGACAACTTCAAGAAAAAACAAGATCTTACCATTTAACGTATATTGTGAATAAGTAAACCTATTTTATATTTAAGGCAAACATTTTATGTTTGAAAATACTCGTATTACTGCTTAAATTGCTTAAACGACAAAGTATAATCCCCATCTTACGCTATAGCCATCTACGAATGAGAATTGAACTAACACAAAATAAGCTTAAATAGCATGAACCATTAGTACCACCTGCAGAAAAATATGTAAAAATACAATAAAATCTCAACAAAAAAAACCACAAAACAAAACAAAACATCTGTTATTCGTTGTTTTATTTGTTTTGGTTGATTTTGACAAATAATACAGTGCATGAAGAGTGAACGGAACTTTATACAGTGGAAGAATAGAAAATACATGAAAAATAATAAAATTGTATATTTTTAACTGTAACCTAAATATGATGCCATGTATCGTAACAAGCTCTCGACATCAGAATTAATACTGCTGGTAAGCCTTTAAAAATTTACGAAAATAAATGAATTGCCAATAAAGTTTCAATCTCAATGACACCGCACCGCACCGTATCCCACCATGTGTCGCCGTTTCAGAAAAATTACAGATCGGCCATTTTATTTTTTCATTGAATTTTTCAATTTACTCTATTTTCTTTAAAATCAATAATTTTTTGTTTAACGAACTAATTTTAGTTTTAACGAAAAACTTGACACGAAAAACTAAAAAAAAAATATTATTTGGTTGTCAACTGAATTTTGAGGTTATGTTGCTCGAAAAGTAAAAGTTCATCTATCTTTCCATCCACACCGCGCCCCGCCGTTCATTGTGGTTGCCTTTGCGTTATCTCATACAAATTATATGGGACTGTACTTTTTTTTACTTTGACATTTTAGCGAAACGGAACGGTGTTGTGTCATTGAAATTTTACCTTTACACACGTAATGGTCGGATTTTGATGGCTGATACCTTAATACTGTTTGAAAATATTCATACATTTCTCAAATAAATTTTAAGCATACAAATTAGGTTAGTGGTAAATAAGCCGTTATAAATTCCATAAAACAAATAATTTTGACAAAAGGTTAGGCATTCTTTAGTGAAACCAAGCAAAGATCTGGGTGGTCATTTTGTGGCGCTATATCACACTTTTATATCACATTTGTAGAATATTTTGGTGATAAAATGTAAACAAAAAAAATCTACAAATTCATCCCTGAAAAATGAATTTTGTGGAGAACATTTGTAATTTGAGATTCCTGACATTTGTAATTTGTCTTGTTTCAAACTGAATTAAAATATTCAAATAAAATATTTACATATTTAAAATAATATGTAAATATTTTATTTGAATATTTTAATTCAGTTTGGAACCAAATGAATTACAAATGTCGCGTGGTCTATATATACAATTGTCTTGGATAGACGGGAATATTGACAACACAATTATATTGACACCACCAAACCGAAGACAAATTTATTTTGAAATTAAAAGTTAAGGTAATGCTAAATCTAAATAAATATGACATTTTAGTGTTTTTAGTTATTTCTAAACTTTAATTTGAGTCTGCATAAATTTATTTATATTCAAAATTCGTGTTTGGTGTGAAAAGTCTATGAAAACGCCAAAAGTTGACAACGCAATCGGGTTTTTGTACTAGTGTAAGAAAGACAGCAAATATTGTAGTCTTTCTCATTCACATCAATAAGCGACGTGCAATAATTCATCCACAAAGCGTACGCAATAAGTAAAGAAAATTTCATTTTATCATAGTTTATATCACCAAATGTGATATAGCACCACTAAATGAATCCTGATCTTAATAGACTGATGACAAACTTTGGGCAGATACTCTTAAGATGAAAAAAAAAGAAATGGTGACTATTCATAGTCGTGGTGCGCTCAAGACCTATAGTTTATACAGAATGATATTCAATCCTTCTGTTTTAGTTATCGCTGGAGTAGTTCCTATTCAATTTATGGCAGAAGGAGGGAAAAGAATCCACAAAACAAAAGGTAATCCGGGCATTGTGAATGCAAGAAGCGAGAATATGCTTTGCACTGCTGGTAGGAGAAGTGACAAACAGAGGGCCATGTAAGGTGTATGGCATCATTTATTGGAAACCTGGCTAAGTAGGAAGTTAGGAAGCATGCCAAATCACAAGACATAAAATTCCTATATCAGTTTTCCATCACTGTAAAATTAACCGATAATATCTTTTAAATTTTTTTAATATTTCGTTCAATCAATGTTTACAATTTCCATTTTCACTCTGTAATCAGTTTAAAATTCTTGGGAATGTTAACAGTTTTCCAGTTTATAGTTTTTTATTAAATTTTCCAACAAACAAATTAAAAAACTATAAAAACATTTTAGGAAAACTGAAATAATAAATCAAACGATTGATCTGCTTCCACATTTAACATTTTGAAAAATTTTTTCTTTCAAGTTTTTTTTTTTGGTAGTTCGTGAAAGGAAATTAATAAAAAAAAACTCGGGAAAAAGTTTACGTTATGAAGGCACATTCATCTTTGTCACAAAGATTATCAAATTTTTTATTTTTAAAGTTTTATATTTTCACTTTACTAGTTTCGTTTTGTTGTTGCCGTTTTACGTCGTTGCTGTGCATTGGAAAACTGATTTGACGACAGAAATTAATGGCATTTTAAATAATTGTATTTAGAGCAAAAAAAGAAATGTTTCAAACAAATTAATAAAATGAAAATTGCATGTGAAATAATTTTCACACCATTTTCATAGTGTGGTATTGTAAGAAAATAGTTGTACGGGAAATGAAAAGCTAATTTCTCGATTTCGATATTGGTTTCGGTTTGAACGGGAAAAAAGGGATTGTGTACGAAAATTATTTGTAAATTTATCAAAAAGGAAATAAAAATGTTGAGCGATATTTTTAAATTGCATTTTAGTCGTTGGTTATGTCGTTTTGGGAACGATGTAGTTCCAATCATGGTACAAGATATCATACATAAAGCAATTTCAGAAATTTCTTTGAAGTATACAAAAATGGAAAAACTCATTTGATTACTACAAGTATAAGTAACCAAACACTTTATAGGATCGATGTAATTATAAGCACATAAATATATAGATTGGTTGCAGCTTTATGAAAAACTTGATTATGTCGGATGGCGTAATATTTACTACCGTATACAGGATACGGTCGACTTACAAATTAATTTCAAATCAAATCTTATTAATCTGCGATTATTATTTTACTCCCTACCCATTCATATAAATGTGTAACATCGAAACATTTTGCACGGGAAACGAAAACACTGTACCATAAATAAAATAAAAATCTATCCCCTGAATTTTTTATGGTGTGCTGTACTTTTTTTTCATTTGATTTTTATTTGTGGATTTACTTTGAATTTTTATGGATGTTTAATGGAAAAGCAAAATCCAAATAACGGGAAATGGAAAATTTATGCAGATTTTTTTTGTTTGCCATGCGAAAGATTATTTATATTCTATGTGTATATACTGAGGTGATATTGATAGCTTTACAATTGGTTGCACACAATAAAATATATGAAAAGACATCCAAATGTGTATTAAAGCTTGCTATGCAATTTGCACGTCCATTTCCATGCTTGGATATTTTCAAAGATGATGGATGAGTAAAATCAGCAAAATATTTGTTTGAAGGAAATATTAATTTGCGCATTTGATTTGATAGACAATATCATCGAATCATGCTGCCTGCTTAAAACGAGTGCAAGCTAGTTTTTGAAAGCAGTTTTCAAAACAGAACTTAGAGAACTAAGAACTTTTCGAATGTCTAGGAAGTACGTTCTTTATCAGAACTTTCTAGTCTTAAATTTGTCTCTAACCAATTCCTTAACATTAAGAGTCAAAATTTTAAGAGTCATGATAAAAAAAAATTCCCTTACTTCAAGTTCGTTAGGTCATTGTTTAGATTTTCAGATACAGTAAAATTCGCAGTTGGTCAATTTTACTGCTTTTATTTGATCTTTTAAAACTGTGGCTTATAAGCTTTGATCACTAACGAGAATTTTCAAGTTATGGCCACCCATCATATATATTCTGTGTGTTTGAGAATATTTAGTTGTGCCTCGACCTGCACGGTTTAATAAGCGAACCACCATGTAGTTTAAAAAATGTTCGATTTAAGGATACAATTTAACAATTTTAATGGTAATTTGAGAAAATTTCAAAATGTTAATGGCCTAGATATAATACATTTTGCTATATGCTTTGCAAATTTTTGATTTGTGCCATTAACTTTACAATTTAAATGGACAATCTAACATGAAGTTTCTGGAGTTCGAAATGTTGTATTTTTTGCTTAAATTTAACAATTTTAATTGGCCAAGTATTTTTTTCATCATTCCTTTTTCTGATTCGATCCTCTATTTGATCCTTTTTTGACATTTCTTCCGATGGGATTTCTTTCATATGGTAGCTGTGGTTGAAGAAAAACCTATTGATTTTGATGAGCTTTTGAAGGGTAGTTTTATAATATATCTACCTTCACTTGTTAGTTGCAATGACTCAGTGAATTGTTGTTCACAATAAGTTGCTCATCTGGAGACAGTAATTTGTTACTGGTTGTTATGGACTCTATCTTCCAAAGTTTCGGAAGTGTTTCATCGATATTGATACAGGTTTGATCCTACGATTTTGTGTAAACTACTATATGGATACTAAATCATGTTTTTACGTATTACTGGTTTTTCCAGCAGTAACTCACCCAAATTTTTTGAAGCATTGAAGAACGTCAACGTGACTTAATTTCTGGGGAGGAATTTTCGACGTGGTTTTAGTAACCTCGACTTTGGTTCACCAACACCACTTGGCGTCACTGATCATTTGAATGGAGTTTAAATGCTCAAACTGATCTTAAATTTGCTGCCATTTGGGTTGTAACTCAACTGATAATGGATCATCCCATGAACTTTGGGTTAACCATACATTTTGCTGGATATTTTTGAGATACCTGTAAATGTGCTGAGCCATCCCAATGGGTCAGATATTTAAGTTGCGATGGGTAAGATGTTTCGCTTAGTATATAAGCGGCATTTGATGTATCTGCCACATTAACTGAAAAAAGGTCTTATGTCGGATTCCAAAACAGGCCTAATACCTTTGATGTGTGATCTTAAATGACTATTTGATCTTCATTTTTGCATTACAAGTCCAGAGTCAGCCAATGATTGCGATAGTTCATGTTTTAGCTTACGAGCTTCAACATCTGCTCCCGTCAGCACGTCATCTACATGGAAGTTATTACGGATAACCGTTGCAATATGTGGAAATTGTTCCTCACACGTCATTTAATGACGTTCCGTTTGATGATGCCTCTGAACTATTAAAAACCACTCACAGTATTGTTGTTGTATGATCAGTACGCAACACTCCATGATGTGGTAGATAATACACCTCCCTGGTGGTTGCACTAGCTTCATCAGTCGACAATTTTCTCATGTGGCCTAGTGTTTTATATTCCCGCATAAAAACATACATTTTATTGAAGCCACGATTCCGACTTCCCTTACGTTCCATAGATTTCAACCTATGCAATGCTGTATTGTACGACTTTCCTAATGGTACTGGATTTAGTTTAATGGGTAGATAGCGACCATTAAGCGACTATTAATTTTTTTTAAATTGATTTAAAATGATCCTCACATGATTGATGCTCCTCAGATACAGGAACTGACTGAAGATTTTCTTCTTGCTACCAAAACCTAAGCAGCAATGTTTCCAAATTATCATCAGTTTCTACCTTTACGTATTGCCTTCTCGTCCTCTTGAATTAGATCTGATGGTGGTTTCCTTGATACTACATATCTGACACCCAACGGAATTTTCGTGGTACACAAGTGTTCACGGCATCACAGCTTCATTGAGCAAGGTAGTAGGTCATCGAACGTTGGAAAATTTATTCCCACCGTTCTGAGCGCCCATGCTTGTTTGGTTTCTTGGTCTAGTTCTTGTATTTACAGGAATATCAACCACGAATCCTTTCCTGCGACTTCGTCTCCTAATGCTGTGATACGTCACATCACTTCATCTACCGTGTTGTGTAGTTTTCTTAAAGATGATATCGATTCGGCCTTAACGACTAGTTGATCCATGAAGGTTTTGATAATGTCATTTAGAACATGTCATTTCTTGTCTTAGAACATGTCATTTCTTCGCTAACATATCTTTTCTCATGCGAATTTGTAATTGGTTTTGGACACTGTTATATGCCTAAATAAGTCTGCTGCCTCCCCGCTTATCTATCATATCAAGTATTAGAACTTTTCCATGTCATTTAACCCTATTTTACGATGCACTGATGATCCATATAAATCCTTGAAGCTTGGAAATTCCTTGTAGTCACCGGAAAAATTCGGTAAATTTAACTTCGGCAAACGCGCAATGACACGAGGTTGGTCTAATAAATTGGTGATGGTTTGATTTAAAGAACTCGAAAAAGTTTCAGAGAGCCTAGTGACATCATGAGCTTCTTCTTCGTGCATTGGAACCACCATTCTTTCCTTTAATCTTGATTTCACGTTTAGATATTTCAATTTGTAATCAGTTAATTCGGAAGGTGCATCATATTCGCCTAATTGGGCTTCGTAAGTTACAAACTCAGTAAATATCCATTCCAAGAGTTTCAGGCGAGTTTATAGATGTCGACCACTGATGTTTTGTCCATCATGCCATCTGCGTACCTAACTAGTATTTTAATAGACCCCTGTGGAAGGCTCTTTCTGATTGTAAATTCCGATGCTTCGTCACTCATGTTTGTTACGATAATTTGACAACTTGTTCTGCGATTAGTCCGGGTTATGCTGACGCGTGATGTTGAAGTTTACTCTCGATGCACAAACTACAGTTAATAAGGTATTCGATTTTAGTTTTCCGTTCAGCATAACCTCACAGCTGGTACTACAAATCCGTAGAATAAAATTACAGGATTTCTTTGTTTAATTTTACCATTAACTATACTCATACATCAGATTGACACTCCCACGTTGCCGGTGACGCTTTAAGATGCTTGGGTTGATGGTATCGAATTCACACTAACCGTAATCACTCGCACTTGAATTTTATCAGCTTGAACATCCCAATTGCCAACCAGGCTATGTTCCTCAAGTTAAGCTGATTGACACTCCCACGTTGCCAGACAGCGATAATGAGGAGATTGATATTTTAAAAACGTCCCGCAAAATATTAAATTCAAGTCGTGTTGTATACGCGCTACAGGATCAAAATATGCGTAGTTAGTGCACGCAGGCGAGATAAAAAGCAAATTACGTGGTCGTAACATTGAGGAGTGTAAATATTACCACAAAGTATATCAAGCGCAAATGTGGCACTTGTACACTTACGCCTAGACGACAGTGACTGAATACCCTGAAGACAAAATCTATCATGATAAGGTTACAGTTTCAAATCACCCCTTCCTGAGGATGGTAATTTTTTAGGGAAAACAATAAGAATTGCTTCTGTATCCCTCTATTCTCTTAGTGTGAATATCGTAGAATGGAGACCATATAACGCTGGCATATTCAATATGCGACCTCACAAATGATGAATATAATGATTTGGAGGTCAACAAATCATATGAAAGCTAATTTCCACATATCTGAGTATTTACCCTGGCTTAAACTTTTATTAAATAATAAATGAGGGGGAGCTGACAAACCAATAGCACAACACTTCAGCAATCCCGGCGACAGTCCATCTGGTCCAGAGCACTTGGAGATATCGAGATTAAGAAGCGCATTTACAACATCTTGTTGGGAGAATGTGATGATTGCTGTTTATGCTAGTTGAAAACCTTTGAATATTATTGGTTTCTTTGACAAATACACAGCTAAAGTAGTCCGCAAAAAAATTACAAATTGTAAGAGGATAATTCGACTTTTGACCGTTAAATGTCATAACTGATGGTAAACCGTTAGTTTGGTTCTTCAACTTCACAAATTTCCAAAACTTCTTTGGATTGCTCCTTAAATCAACCTCTAAATCAATAATATAATTATTGTATACGAAACGGTTAAGACAGTTGAATTGTTTCCTAAATAATTTAAACTGGGAATGGTGTAACAAAGAACCAGTATTCTTAAATTTAGTATGGGCTCTATTACGCTGAATTTCGAGCTTTTTCAGATTCTTTGTAAACCAAGGATCCTTCCAAGCCAACGACTGTTTCTTTTTCATTTTAGGAACAAACTTATTAACACAGGAATACAACAAATCGTTGAAAAAATAAACTGCATGGTCAACATTGATATTTTATAGTACATTGCTCCAATTATCATCATTTAAAAACTTATTCATTGAACTGACGTCAGCGCGCGAGTAGTCAAAAACCAAAATATTTTTAGTAAAGTTGAGGTTGTCACAAAATTCGTACGATAAATCGATCAACATTGGTGTATGGAAAGTGGGCGCCCAAATTCGGTAAATTTAATTATTATTTTCAGTGATTTGGTGGATAAATAGGTTTTTGTGAATACAAGTGATTAAGTGTAGTGATTAAAACACGAAAGAAACTGTTCTAACATCGGTAGGGCTGCAGGACGAGTATTGAATCCGGTATTGATCATCACCTCGATATAAACACATCGTGAAACGCAAGATCAGTGTAACGATAACTGGCATGTTATCGTTTCGTTGCAAAAATTCATTGCTTAATTCTGCCCAGAAGTGGTATTCGATTATAAGTAATGAATCAATGAGGAGCTACGTTCAAGTACTAGCACAGTATAGCTCAATCTATATGAGATTTCGAATGCAGTATTGTGTTTTCGGTATTGTACGTGAGCGTCCGTTAGCAACGGAATTCCTAAATACTTTCTGTAATTGGCGACTTTCAAAATTATAGTGAGGCTCATCTATATATGTAGGTTTTGAATGCTCATTGCAAATTTGAATTCCCAGTACAGAATTTACTAAATTTTTGTTTTTATTCCTTTCCCTTTTTTTATCATCACCGTGAGAGAAAAATACATGCCCGTGGCGGAAATGAGAGATAGAAAAAGATGGAGAGAGTTTTTTTCATATATAATATTATAATATATATATATATTTATAATCTTTAAGTGGAATTGGAGGTTCGAGGTTTATTAGGGGATGGAAACCGAGAAGTAACAGATGCCTTCATACGATCATTGGTGGAAAGGTTTAATAAAAAAAATGGATCCGTTTAAGGTACCTCAAATACCATGTAGTGGCTGCCAAAAATCCACAACAAGAAGCAGAGTTTTGTTTGAAAAAGCTTTTAGGTTGGCAAAAGAGTGTGTAAAAATGATTGAGGATGGTACTACTGTACCAGAACTATTAGCGATAGTGAAAACAAGACTGATACATTTGCAAGGACATATCAGCCGCAACTCATTATTTTTAAGGGTGCCATACATTATGGCTAATTACTGTGTCTTTAAAGAATGATAAGATTGGTCTGTTAGAAACAGACCAATTAAATAAAGAACCTATTAATCCCCAGCCAGGTACCTGCAACCACACTGTCAAGTCGTACTTCTCGAGCCAATCCACACCCACAGGTTACCGATAACATCGAGCTAAAGGAAGATGTGTTTCGAAAGGAGGCTACCGAGGCAGACAAAAAAATACCTGTTGAACAGAAACAGCACCGATGAATCTGCGGTACATTGAAGGCGATTTTGAAGAACAAATAAATCAGCTCTCATTAAATCATTCGACAGGTAGAGTGATAAACAAGAATTACCCAGCCAATGCTAGTTTAGAATTGCCCAGCCAATTAACATCGGAGACGCAAAATTAAGGCGAGAAATAGGTACTTAGAAAGTGCGATTCGAAGGCTTGAGGAGCGCACTAACCAAAAAGCATTTAGAAACTTAGCGGATTTCGTGCCGCGTTGCTGCTCCCGTGAAGAGATGTGGAGGCGGTTTGGGCATAATCCAGAGGGCAATTTGTATAATCAAACACAGTTCCCTACCAACAATAGAGCACCAGCAAGAGCACAGGATGTTTTTGATACACGACCATCTCGTGTACACGAGACGACTGGTCCAGTTGATTTGTTAAAGGAAGACTGTGACCACCCACCATCTAACCAGTACCAGGAGATGTATGCCATTAACAAACAGCTGAAAGTAAGACAACATAACCAGGAGCCACATGCGACCAAACACCCTAGGTGTTGGAATTGCGAAGTATATAGTTTCTTTGGCCAATATAGTTTCTTTGGCCAATAAAGAAAATATTCTGTTTTGGATGTGGTAAAGAAAACACACTAAAACCAGATTGCCATTACTGCATCTCATCGAAAAACGTAAGGAGCGAGGTGAGGACTTATAGGGAGCAAGCAACACTGATCCAGAGCTGTATTGAAGTTGGCGCAAATAAACCTGCCATTTTTCATTCTGTTGGTTGTCAAACAAATAACACGCAATTTAAATACTGCGTCAATCTATTACATCATCAACTATCCATTATAGGCCAGACAATCGACCATACGCCACTATCAGTATTGGTGGGAGTCAAATAAAAGAGTTACTTGATTCCGGGCCAACATGAGCGTATTAGGTCACGGAAGCGAACAATTCTTAAAGAAGTGTAACCTGAAATACCAAACCTTTCAAACTCAGGTGCACACAACAAGTAGATCAGCAGAACAGATCCTAGGGTATGTCTATGTACCCATCACCTTCAATGGTCACACCAAACAATTTCAACTACACGTTGCTCCTTCTCTATCTCAAGCTTTATACTTAGGAACCGACTTCTGGTGGTGACTTTTGGACGGGGCGGTCGTCGTACGACCGCTGAGGAAGTTGTTCCTCAAATGTAAGTTTTTTTGTTGTAATTTTTTTTAATTTTATGTTTTTATTTTAATAAATTTTAATTTTTATTTATTTTTTATTTTTTTGTTTCCTCTCCACCATGATGTGAGCCACATTTTCTTCTTTCGGATTGGTGGTCCAAAGTTCCTTATTCCCTTTTTCCTTTTTGAATCCATTGATTCACCAAATTTTGTTTTTGCGATTTATCAAGGTCCACGAAGGCATACTACCAAACCCCATGATCAATACCGCCTGAGCAGCAGGATATATAAGCCGCGGTAGTATCCTTGTGGACAAATATGTAATTGATCAGGACTCAGGCTTGCGCCTGGGTCTTGTTCGTTACAAAGTGGCACACAAACGAAAGCAGCAGAGTCGTTAGTATTGAACGAGATAAATCTGTTATCGTTGTCACTTCCCAACTTCCAGAATAACTCTGGGAAATTAAAATCACCATAAACTATAAGGTCAGTTTTCTCGTTCAAAAAAGGTAAAACCTTTTTAGTGAAATTGGCTAAAATTTCGATAATAAATGACGAATCAGAGTTGTTACATGAAATATACATAACGCATTTGATCAAATTATATGAAGCCAATTTTAATTTAACTGCTAAAAATTCAAATTTTGGGTCGGATACCAAAAGTTCACAAAACAAATTTTTACGAACGAAAGATTTCAATTTCGGATAAATTGAAATCTCTTGTCAGCATGTGGAGTGTAACTACATCATATTGCTAGCAATATGATGTAGTTACACTCCACTACACCAAGATAAAATGATTTGGATTCCGAACGCATATAAGGACCTAACCAAAGTGGTGATAGTTTATTTGGTCTAGCATCATTTTTCAATAGCACATATTCACCAGTGTTAAATTCTATTGATTGCGAATTTTTATCATAACGTTCCTTTGATCGAAATTTTGAATTCAATATATTTTCTCGCGCAAATTGGAATGACTTTTGCATACGATATCTTAGATCAGTCACATAATCGTCATAATTATTAACAATATCTGGTTCAGCTTGCAACGAATGCGGAATTACTGGTTTGTTACCAAAAACTAATTCATAAGGCATGTAAGAAGTAATAGAATGCGGGGTACTATTGTAAGAGAACATGGCGTATTGAAGCCATGAATCCCAACTTAAAGGATCTGAACCACAAAAGTTTCGCAGATATTCAGACAGAGTTCTGTGGGATCTTTCGACAGCTCCATTAGACTGCGGATGATATGCTGTCGTCTGAAATTTCGTTATCTTAAGCAACTTACAAGTTTCTGTAAATAATTCACCAACGAAGTTTGAGCCTTGATCAGTTAGTAGTGTTAGTGGACAGCCAAAAACACAAATAAAATCTTTAACAAAGGCTTTAGCGATAGTTTCTGCTTCTTGATTGGGAATTGGACAAGCGATTGAGTATTTGGTAAGATCATCCTGAATAGTAAGAATGTATTTATTATTTTGGTAAGTACTAACAATATCGAGAAAAATTCGTTCGAATGGTCTCCTTGATGATGACGTAATTTTCATAGGTAAGTTGGTCATTGGCCCATGTTTGTTCTTGATATATTTTGTGATCTGAGATACTATTTTCGGGAAATAAAAGTATGACTTGATTCGCTTATAAGTGCGCATGATACCTTGATGACCACCTACTGGGGTTACGTGAAATTCTTCAATTGCCCTTAATATGTCATTTTCATTTTTCAACTCAATTATTTGAGTTGGTTCAACTGCATTCTGAGGTTTAAGTTGGTCTGGAAAATCAATACAATTAGGGATATTAGTTGAAAGATTGTTTGAAGTATCCTTAATAGACGGATCAGAAATTGATGGTGATGGCACGTATAGACATGGTTTTTGTAAAATTGATTCAGTTGTTTGGAGCTGATTTGGTTGATTGTCATTTAACTGGAACTCTTTATTGAATTGAGACATGGTTTCTAATAGTTCATTGGATTTTAATTGAGGATTTCTAGATTGAGACCTTGTTATTGCTTTACATTCAGTAGGTTCAGAATTAGGAAGAATGATACGACTTAATGCATCTGCATTTTGGTTAGAAACTCCAGATTTGTGTAATATGTCGTAATTATATTCATCTAATTTAATTCTCCATCTCATGAGTCTTGATGTCGGATTACTGATTGAACAAAGCCATAAGAGGGGTTTATGATCAGTTACAACTTGGAATTTAGTGCCATACAGATAAGGACGAAAATGATTAACTGCCCAAATAATTGCAAGAAGTTTATTTTCTATTGTTGGGTAGGTTTTTTCAGCCTTATTTAAAACTCTACTAGCAAAAGCTATAGGTAGATCAGAAGTGTTATGGTTTTGAGACAACACTGCGCCAATGGCAATATCGCTGGCATCACATGTCAATATAAATTGCTTATTAAAATCAGGAAACTGAAGAACAGGAGGAGAAGTTATACGCTTTTTTTTAATATTTCAAAAGCTTCATTACAAATCAGCGACCAATTGAAGTTGACATTTTTCTTCAATAAACTTGTTAGTGATTGTGCAATGTTTGAAAAATTCTCGATTTACTTCCTGTAGTATCCTACAAGACCTATGAAAGATTTTATCTCCTTTGCATTTGTAGGTGGAGGATAGTTTAGAATCAAGTCTATTTTTCTAGGGTCAGGTTTTATACCACTTTCAGTAATAATATGCCCAAGATATATTATTTCTTTTCTTAGGAACATGCATTTGTTCGGATTTAATTTTAATTTATGAGTTCTAAGATGGTCAAATATTTGTTTTAGCTTATGGTTATGGTCTTCTAAACTGCTTCCGTAGACTACGATATCGTCAATATACACAAAACATTTTACACCGTTTATGCCACTGAGTACTGAGTTCATGAGGTGTTGGAATGTGGCAGGAGCGCCCTTCAATCCAAACGGCATTCTCAAAAACTGGTAATGGCCTAATGAAGTGCTAAATGCTGTTTTTGGTTTATCGGATTCGTCAACCTTAACTTGATGATAACCATTTGAAAGATCTAGTGTACTAAAATATTTAGAATTTCCAAGCTGATCCAAGATTTCAGTTATCTTTGGAAGGGGAAAAACTTTTTCGATTGTGACTTCATTTAACTTTCTAAAGTCAACAACCACTCGCCATTTTCGTTGTTGATCTTCAGATTTTTTCGGAACAATTAAAAGAGGTGAGTTCCAGGGACTCTCACTTGTCTCAATAATATTGTCTGTTAACATGTCATTAACTTGTCTGTTAATTTCAGCTTTAGCTGCTTCTGGCATTCTTTATGGTCTTCGATAAATGGGTGTTCTATCAGGCAAGATTGGTATACTATGAAATGTTGTGTCAGTAGTGGACAATTTATCGCCAGGTAAATAAAATATATCATTATAAGTTCGACAAAGTGTTAAGATCGATTATTTTTTTTCTAAGTTTAAACTATTCAAATTAATTTCGTTTTCCAATAATTCCAGCCTGTTTTCAAGATTATTTTGATATGAATAAATATTAAAAATATTGTAATAAGATAAACTTTCAAATGTTAATTCATCACTAGTTATATGAGCTGTATATTCATAGTTATTGATGATACAGAGACTAATTGAATTATTAAAAGGTTTCACTAAGGTATTACCGATAAATACGGCAGGTTGTAATTGATTTGAATGACATAAATATTCTTCAGAATTCAGTAACGACGGGTTATATAACTTAAATATTTTTTCTGAACGACCAGGAATCGAAATTCGTTGAAGTTGCGGATTGGATAATGACTTAAATTTTAGTGAAATTAGTTTATTATGAAAAGGGATTTCCAAAGTGTGTGTTTCATAATTCAGAGTACATTTATACTTAAGGAAGAAATCCTTGCCAAGAATCCCATCGCATGGAATAGGGAAATTATCCCGTACTATATGAAATGTATGGTTGATGTTCAAATTGTTGTCAAATAATATATTTCCGTTGCAAACGACAAGTGTTTGGATAGTCTCAGTAGTAATGCCTCGAACTTGACATTTCAAATCGGGATCACAGAAGGTTTCTCCAGTAATAGATCCTTTCTTAATGATGTTGATATCAGCACCTGTGTCTAATAAGAAATTTATCGGTTGTTTTAATATATCCAAACTTAGGTAAACATATTTCTTGTCATTATTATCCTGAGATAAAAATATTGTATTATAAGTCAATGAGTTACTCATAGTGTTAGAGTAGCTAAAATTCAATTGAATTTTTTTTGCAGTTGAAATCTCATGATTCTTAGAGGAATTACAATCCGTGTTGTTTACTGCCCTAAAATTTATTGACTCAACGATTGAACAGATCTTGGACTCGTGCAACTGTGTTCAGTTTTTGCTCGAGATCCAATGAGTTTTTTGCCTGAGAGGTTGTATTGGTTTGATTACCACTGTTGTAGTACTTACTTTTTCGACACTGAGATATATGGTGACCTTTAGTTTTACAGTATGCGCATATTGAGGTAAACATTTTAATTTGTGGTTGCTGAAATTGCGAACGAATTTGGTTATTCCTTGAATAACAGCTAGAGGAGATATATCCTGGTTTTTTACAAATGTGACAGATTGGATTAGGTCTAGTGACATTAGGAAAGAACTGAGAAGTTCTAGATTTCATGATAGTCTCTTCTTCACACGCTTGCATTACCGCTTCTCTTAAGGTTTTAAACCGACAAGCCTTTACTACTAATTTGATGTTACTGTTATAAAGACCTTCAAGAAACGATGATAATGCAATTTTACTATTTAATGACTTAATAATTTCAGCAGAGTCTTTACCTTGACTACTTATACATGCGTCAGCAAAATCAGATAATAATTTTTCAACTCTAGTGGCATAGGTACGAACATCTTCAAATCTTTGTTGTTTAATTGTTACTACTTCTGTTTGGAGTTGTTCAATCGATCGATGGTCACTGAATTGTAATTTGCATTCGGCAGATAAATCTTTCCATGTTTCAAAATTATTATATTTCACTACATCATAAGCTTTACCAATTAGTTTCGCCTTCAGAAGTTTTACAAGTTTTGGTTTTTCGCTATCTTTAAGGACATCGTGAATTAATTCAACACAAGCAAGGAACCGATGTAGCTGAGACTGATCACCATTAAACTCGGGGATTATTTTAAGTGCATAGTCAATATTGAGATTCGTCATTTCGATTTCAGATTGGGATTCAAGAATATTATTAGTGATATCAACTTCCTTATAAGGTTTGATGTCAATAGATTCGTCTAATTCTTCCGAACTGTGATCTGACATAAGAGACTGTTATGACAAGTACCGTACATTAAACACAATTTTCGATTTATATGAATTCAAACAAAGTGAAAAAGAACGTTATAAGTTAAAGATAAATGCACGATTTGTGATGATCAACCAACATATAGATTCAGGATCGTAATGTAAACTATCTTTAAAACTTCAATTATTATCTTAATTATGAATAATCAATAACGGTGCTCAAATTAATTAAATGTTTTCACCAAAATTTAATTTATAACGAAGTAATACGTACACTTTAATGCTATGTGTAAGTTGCGTACTCTGTCTATATATAACAGGCAATAAAACAATAAAATAAAAATATGGATAAATTTCGTATAATACCAAATAAAATTAATTACTTTATCATATGAACCACCATAAAATATGGATTTTTTTTTTATTTTAATTTAAAATTTTATTTTTTTTTGTCTTTTAACACGTCACGTGCATTGAGAATGAAACGTTAATAAATTATTGAATATTACTCAATAAACCCACGTGTTGTAAAATTTATTATTTTTTTTTTTAAATCTTCCGTATTAATTGGATGTGGTGATGCACAAGATGATCATCGAGATGTACCTGTTGTTTGTTGTATAAAAAATGGTTGAATTGTTGTCCCCTCAAGTAATGAAATTTTTAAAGTGTTCGAATAGTAATCGAATTTATGACTGGATAGTTAAGTTATCATATAACGAATCGCCATATAACTTGTTGAACGGTTCCAGTCAGTTCCGGACAACTTGAAAATTTATTTTCAAACTGAGCCTATATCATTTCAAATTAACCTATACAATATCAGCATTATAGTAACATCAAATCATGATACAGTATTCTCTGTAATATTTTCACTTAGAGATAAAAAAACAACTCCACCGGCCCTATACCGGCCCTATAACGTTACACTTGTGAATTGCAAAACCTGAAATTTTATAAATGTCAAGTTCATACTGTTCAAATCAGACCTAAGAATAAAGAATGATTTGAGGCAATACCACACAATATTGCAAGTGCGCATACAAATAGACGAATACAAATCTACTTTGGAATCTTATACAAATCTACTTTGGAATTTGATGAAAGGGCTGACGTAACCTTAAAGTGGCTTTGTTTTTTATATAATTATTTCTTGGTTTTTGGGCAAACCGATATACCACGCAGCATTATGTTTTATTCACTATAATTTGGATGCATCCTTTATAGACACAAAAAACTGGTTACGTGGTACAACTGTACAAAGTACAATAATACAATTTTACATTTGTATTTGGATATGGCCTTGATTTTTCTAATTGTTTAGCAGGAGCACTAATAACACTTGTTGGTACAATATTAAATATTATTTTAGCAGTTTCAAAGTAGGCTGATAAATCGCCAATGGACTAGATTTGTTCGATGATAGTTTTATCTGATCTATATACTCTTTCATGGATGTTAAATTGGAATGTATAATACCAGGAAGTGTTAAGGCACTTTTGTGAGGATTTTTATCATGAAGTATTCTGCTATTTAAATTGCCAAAAAGCCTGTCTATTTTCTCAAAGAAACTAGCTGTTGAAAGAGCAAACTGTTTTACATTTGCAGAATATTTGCCAAAGTCAACCCTTGTTTTAATAGCAACAACTACTGACCTTCCTGATAAAAACCTGCGTAGCTAATTTGACACGCATTTTTTCAAACGTGTTTGGGAATATGCCGTGCAGTTAATTTTGAGCATAACATACGTGTCGTATAAGGCGACTAAACGAAGTTTAGATTACAGGGCTAACTATCCGTATCCTTAAAACAACATTAAAGTTGACTGCATTAAATCTGAGCTCTTCATATTCGGAAGAGATACTTTGTGGAATTATTTGTTCGACCTTATTCGATTAGTATGGCAGATGCGAATACTTTTTTGGTCCCGATACTTTTTTAGTCCCGATACTTTTTAATAACAAAAAAAGTTAAACACCCCAGGAAAAATTCTTATACCGTCAGTCAAACCAAGTTTTGGCATAAGTAGATGATATTTGTTGAATTAAATTTAATGGCAACAGTGTAAAAAAACCACTGTATCCACTTGGACTACTCCTAGCTTCCGTTGTCAAAGTCAATGAGACTTAAACAAAATATATGATTATAGGTTTAAGAAACCAAGATTCAATTGATTTTAGCAGTATTAGCAACGTGCGCTGTATGCCTTTCGCCCACTACTAAAGTCGAAACCATTTTTCCTAAATTATAATGGTCGTTTAACAATTTTTTGGGAATGGATTTATTAATAGCTTATGTTTTTCAATTGAGCTTAGATCCCAACATTTTTTCCAAACTTTGAGGTTTTTGGCTATATTGAAGCTATCTGAGCTTCTAACAAAATATTTTTTGACAAACGAAAATCAAACAAAAAATACTTATGGGATATCGTCGTTATGATGCTGTGCATGATTTTACAGCACACAATAGCTGTATTTCTGGACGAAACGTGATCCAAATCAGATCACGAATTACACAGTAAGCCAACATTCAATGTGTTTTAGATCTAGTATGTTGTTTTGTGTCGTTTCTTCGTACATGACTTGATCTGGATCAGATCAGTCAATTTGACTTCTGGATGTCTTACGAGGGTGTGTCCATGTTTCCAATTGGATATTTGAATGACGAAATAATGTGATATCCACAATAAGATCGTGAGCGTTCGCAAAGTACATCTTTTTTTCCCTATTATCGGTCGTTAGATCATGTCGAGAGAACGGACCTATGCTTTCACATAAGTCAGTCTGATTTTGGCCAGCTCTAGCATTAAAGTTACCAATCACTGTTGAACGTGCGACTGCACATTTTACGTACCAACCCTCAGCTGCGTGCCATCCCACGACAAGCCCAGGATGCCTTAATGGAGTTATAAAGACAATATGCTCGTTTAGAAGATTTTACGGGTATGGAAGTGCCAACGAACCATAGTGAATAATTATTAATTAATATTAATACTTTACTACTTATTAATATTATCATAACGTTGGGAAATCTCGTAATACATTTCATCAAGGTCAACTTAAAATATTCGGGAATGAATTTATTTAAAAGCTTACGTTTTTCAATTGAGCTTAGAGTACACCAATACGTTTTTTACAAACTTTTAAATGTTTAATTATGATGAAGCTTTGTAAAACTAATTTATCTACCCTAACTTCAAAATGGTGTTTTAGGATTTCGCCGTTGCGATGTTGCACACGGTTTTACAGCACGCATTATGCACATTTCACTGTTAAAACATTAAAACATTTTCAGTACGAAAATATTTACAAAATTACAACTTTTTAAAGTAATTATTGTGGAGAAATCGAAGGTGTGATTAACATTAAAGCACGCAACAAAACTTTGAACCATTCACAAAATCAGATAAAGTTCCTTATTAAGCTATGTACTTACAATAATAAAAAATGAAAAATATAGAAAACGTTGTTGAATTTATACTTGATCATCAAAACCGAAAATAAAAAGTAACAAAACTAAAAAGACAAAAACTCGACAAAATATAAATAAAATGTATGTTTGTGTTGTTGTTTTATTGATATAGAAGAGTGTAGACGGTTTTGGTAGTATGCATTATATGAAAAAGAATAAAACATGTGTAAAAAGAAATGAATACTGAAATGTAAGTATGTATATGTATCATTGTATTTTATTTATTTTAGATTAGCACCCGCAACGACGATTGTAACCCGTCAATTTTGGATATTTTTTTATATATGGGTTGCGACGTCTCTTTATATTATTTGGTTTCTGATAATAGCTATATATATTTAGGATATTATATAGTTCTTGTGATAGCATTGGTGGTATTTTATATGTTTATACGACATTACTATTTAGCAGTAATTTATAATTATGAAATATTTGAATTTGTGTTAGTATTTACATTATTTAAAACTAAATTAGAGCCAATTTTAGTATTAGTAATAATATTGCGAGCATTCGAATTAACCGATGGTAACTTGCTATTACAATCTGGCTCCATCCAATGAGTTAAACCGACGGTATGGGGACCTAGATTTTTTTACGCGTCTAACAAACTCACGAACTACGATTCCAATAGGCCATACCCCAGGTTGTAACAGTTTAATGAACGGGTCAGGTTTAACTCCAACTTTGAAAGCCAAGATGATAGTTTAAGATTACTAGATGACAGTGCGGTTTTTTTTTACATAGACGAATAGGCTGCTGATGAAGTATGCGCGTAGTCTACTTTTACGAGTGCATCGTGAATCAATGCATTTATGATGTACTCCAGTTTTTAAAATATTGCAAAATTTTTAACTATCTACTACTTTTCGGTTCAAATATATAGTATAGAACCCAATACATCGTGATCTACTTATCTAAAATATTAAATTAATCATGAACTATTTTTATCATAATATCTCTTAGCACTTTTCTCTCATTGCCAAACTACTTATTAGCTACAACATGGAAAAATATTAAAATTTATTTTAACAGCATTAAATTTGAAAAAAAAAATTTAACAAAATTTTAAAATCCATCGCACAAACGATAGATAATCGAGCACAAGCATTAAAAATCCAATCATAATTTTTGAAAATCCCCGCGGGATAGAAAGACGTTCGATGCCATAATTTAATTCATTAAATATGATTTCAATAAATTTTAAAGTTCGAAATTTTTTTTTTTTTTAATTTTTTTTTCTCATTTCGTTTTAAATATAATAATTTGGAAGATTGATAGAAATTCCCAAGATATTAATATTTTTTTAAGATGAGAAAAACTAGAAAATTGTGTATATACATATAATATATATTTAAAGAAAACTATACACACACACACACACAAGATGTGAACTTATATCAAAACAAAGAAGAAGAAAACATATTAAAGTTTTCCGTTTTTGTTTTTAATTTTTGTTTTAACAAAACTTTTTCAAAAAGATAAAGTTTTTAAATTGAAATTATTATTTTTATATTGAAAGTTTTATTTTTTTTATTTTTTTTTTATTTATTGTTAGTTTTGTATATAGTTGAACATGTATCGTGTATACCGGAATTTTGAATGGTTTTATTGCTTGTTCTATCGAAAAATAATGATCGTGTGCATGTGAGAAGAAATCCTGCTCGAAATACTTGAGAATGAAGAAATATGTTTTGGAAGCACATTTACAAACGGTTTAAGATGGGAAAGCTACAGACAAAGTTGTTAATTCGATTAAACTTATAAACAGGGCACCCATTGGTACAGTTTGTCAAAATTCGCCTACAAGTATTATAATTTTCTCGCCAAATTGAACCTTATGACAAAACTAAACATGATTTAATTGCAAATGTTCATCATAACTGTGCAGACATAATTACAAAGCATAATATTTAGATAATTCAACATTATTGTTAAAATGAAAATGGGAGAGGTGCAGTTTGTAATTTTTGAAACTATCAAACTATCAAACTATCAAACTATCAGTTTGTAATTTTTGATATTATTCAAACGCATAAAATATAATTAATTTTTTTTTTTATTATTGAATTAAATCCAATTTCTCTTTGATAATTTTTAATTATATTATAATTATTAGTTTGAATATAGTCCAGTTAGATCTATTTAATTAATAAAAATGTTTTTATGTAATTAACAAACAAATTTAATTTCTTGTGGCACTGTTCTGGTAATTCCCGGGGAATGAAAATTTAAATTTTTTAGCAATTTCATTTGTTTGTCTTCCAAAGTGTTTGCCCGAGCAAGAGGCGCATTGATAAGAGCTGCTGCGCTTGGAACAGAAAGCAACGGGTTCAAATCCCACTAAGAGATGAAAAAGGGAAATTTTTACACGATTATTGGTGTACAGACTTTATGTGCTAACCCATATTTTTCATGTCATTGTACAGGGCGACATATTACTATGCAATACGCTGTTGAGTGAATATTTTTCGCTCGTAAACGTCATACATAGTCAACGTTTTTATTAAGAGCTATATGAGCAAAATATAACACAGGCAAATAACATTTGCGAATGCAAATAACATAAGAAATATTTGAATGATTCGATTAAGTCATTACAAAAATTAGACAATAAAACTAAATCGCTTTCGACACTAAAGAGACAGCTGATAAAGAGTTTTCCACCTTCGAAGAGTTCCTAGATTTTCTGGTAAAATGCATAAATCTGATCGAATCAATCAAAAGGGTTTCGCAGTCGAACATTTCTAACCAAAAAGTAGCACGAGCATAATCAATGGAAACTTCACATTATATTGAACACCGAACATATGACTGTAGCACAACTAATAGTATGACATCAGTTGACTAATCCACAGCCATAAAAAGAAGAAACTGGTTCTTTAACTGCTTAAATAAAGAGCACAGAGTACAAGAGTGTAGGTCCAAAACAATGTATCAATTGGCATCATTTAACATTACATGGACCATCAAATGAAGCAAATGAATTAGTAAAAAAATTTTTGAACATGCATTTCTGTCGTGTTGGCGCTGACTTTGGAATTAAAGTTGATCGTCTCAAGTAGTGCTGGATTAGCTTAAAGATATCTATACAGACTTTGTATAACGACAAACCAATATCAGCTTGTAATTTTATATAAATATCCAGATCTCAGTTTGAACTGCGATATTCATATTCAGTTGTAGGTTGAAAGAACTGCAAATTCTTTATTTCCACAACAACAAAAAATCGTTAAATTTGAAATTTTTCTTTTATCCGTGGAATTGTTGTGACTTGGCTTTCCGTTGTGCTACACTTGACCTTGAGTGTGAGCACTTCTGGCTCGTTTACTGTTGCATAATTTTATTTAGTGATAAAATCCAAATATTATAGTGGAGTGTTATAAGATGCTCTTTATCAGTCATTAGTTCCAGGACGCAAGCCAATATTTAAATTGTTGATTTTGGACACATCACCATTTTTTGGGCAAACTTTAACTTTTTTCGGCAAAGAGTGGATTTTTTTTATTATAATATCTCAACCATCTGACATTAGTCGACACTGATTTTCACATGCACCGCTGATCTTTTGGTTGGATGTGACAGACTTTTAATGTTATATTATCCGATGGCCAGATAGTTGATGCAAGAGAAAAATCTGCAGCGCTAAATATACGAAGCTACATAGGATGGGTTGTTGCAGGAGCCAATTAAATGAATGACCAACCCCACCAAACCTTAACCTGCCTTAATGTGGGCCAATATATTAGTGTTGATCGAATGCTCAGAAATTACTAGGAAACGGAGGAAATACCAGCTGTTTCCCAATTTACTAATGAAGATAACCTATGTATAGAACACTCCAATAAACATTTATGAACAAACAAAATCTTTATCAAGCGATTTATTTAACTATAAACGCTCAGACGGTTCAGCTCACTCAAACAAAAACTACAACGAAGCTCCACAAGGGCTACGCTAAATTTCACGCCGTGTTAAACAAAGCTTTAGCACAACCACTACGAGTGTATTTTAATAAAATCTCAATGGTTGGACCAAACATTACCGGTGGCAAAGCTTCAAGGCCACTAATAGTAACCTAAGCTCTCTAGAAATAAGCTCAATTATATTTTGAACGACATAAAAACGCAGCAAGGGTGGTAAAGAAGAATTTTTACATCAACGACTTAATGCCCGGAGCGAGTACCTTCGAAGAAGCTATATCCATATAAACTGAGCTGAATTCCTTTAAGGACTCGGTGCGGGCACATAATCACGGCCAATGAAAATGTTCATAGATTGCTTGTCAATCGCCATCATTGTTGTTTCGTTCACTATGATGACATGAGCACTACATTTATTACGAATATATCAACTGCTTGTCGAAATTTCTGACCTTCAAAGTTTTATGCCTCTTTGCAGGCCCATGAAAAAGTCTATTAATAGTTTATTGTCATAATCTTATTTTTAAATCCGGAAAAGAAGTAGGGTAGGTTAGGTTGGAGTGGTTGCTAACGCATACTTAGACCGGTGACGATCCATTGTGATACCAAAGTATCCTTTTCCCCTTTTTACCATCATTGTAACCATTCAGAGCTACTTAAGATATCTCACAAAGAAGATATCTTTTAGCGTAATATATCTTACACATTGCAGTTCTCGAGATCCATCAGGCCGTCGAAACAATACTTGCCCAGATGTGTGTACCTCCTGTAAGATATGCATGAGCAGAGGAAGTGACTCACAGTCTCTTCCTCCTCCTCATACAGCTTCTACAGAAGTCATTTGCCGTTGACACAAGCCTCCTCGCATGTTTCCCAATGAGGCAGTGTCCTGTGAGCACCCTCACGCCTATACTAAAGTCAGGTCTACGTAGGGATAATAGTGTTTTGGAGCGCTTTAAGTCCAGTTTCGGCCAGACTTACCGCACTACTTATTCCACCTTATCTGTGGTGAGACTATCGCCTCCTTTTTAAGCGCCATAAAAAGCGCTGCTATAGGCCTCCCCAGATTTGCCCTTTCCGGTTTCAATTGGAGGGTTGTATCTTTCCTTGCCCATTCATCAGCCCTGCAGTTCCCCAGAACGTCCGAGTGACCGGGGACCCAGACTATCTGGATATTGAAATGCTCACTCATCTCGTTAAGATGAGCCGAACTTCAATGCCATAATGGACGTCAGAGAAACTGATTCCAGCGACTTGATTGTCGCTTGACTATCCACATATATTGTTATATCCCTTGTGGATATACCATTGTGTATCAACCAATTCAACCCAAATCAACCCCTGCCTTGTACACACTGCAGTGATCAGGAAGGCGAACGGATATATTCACATTTATTTTGTCATATTAGACTCCCGCTCCGACTTTACCGTCTAGCTTGGAGCCGTCAGTGTAGAATTGTATAATTCCAGTTTCTGTTGTTGACCTATTTCTACAGGATTTCTTTGATCAGATAAGGGTCCGAAATCCTTTTTCAAAGCATACAATCGGTATTGTGTAGTCACTATTCGCCAAGTGTTTCTTAAGTGAACTGCCAATCGTTGAGTGGCCGTCTGTAGACATTTCCATTCAAACACGGCAGAGAGTCGTGCAGCCATAGTTGCCGCTCTGTGTTTACCAAAGCTGTCGACAGGACCAAGGTAGAGCGCAGCCTCCAGAGCACGTGTAGGGGTTGTTCTCAGGGACCCGCCTATAAGCAAGCAGGCCTTCCTTTGTACCTTTTCTATCATATTTTTATAAGTTTTCTTGACTAGTGCTGGCCACCTCACACTCACCCCATAAATCAGAATCAATCTGACTACAGCGGTGTAGAGCCAGTGTACCAGCTCTAGTTTTAGACCCTATCTCCTACCAACGGCGTTCCTACATGAGTACAGAGCCATGGTAGACTTGTTTACTCTCTCTAAAATATTGGGCTTCCAATTTAGCCTACTGTCCAAAATTATGCCCGGAAACTTTGCCTTATCATTAAAGGCCAGTGCCGTGCCTTTTAAGGTAGGAGAAGTGACTACAGGAATTTTATATTTCTTGGTGAAGAGTACAAGCTCTGTTTTGAATGAATTTATACACAGCCCACTTTGTAATGATTAAGAGCGCGTGTTGCATGACTTCCTTGATCGTGCTTAGGTACCTACACGAAATCACGATCGTTACGTCATCTGCATACGCTATCACCGCTATTCCCTCCCTCTCCAGTTCCAAAAATAATCCATTGATTACTATGTTCCAGAGAAGAGGTGATAGGACACCACCTTGCGGAGTTCCTCTAACTACTCGCCTCCTAATGATGGATTCCGCTTAACAATCCTGCATTCTAGCATCTGATTTATCGACCTCCTTAAGGGGTAGTCCAGTTCTAAGAGAGACAGTACTACCTGAACTGCCTCCATCCTGACATTGTTAAAGGCGCCATCTTTATCGAGGAAGACTACCATACAGTACTCTTTCGAGTGGATTGATTTTTCAATTGTTTACACCAGGGAATCCAGGACCATGTCCACAGATCTCCCTTTCCAGTACGCATGCTGAGAAGTCGCCCAATTACTGGGTTTTATTTTTGCACGTATTTACACGCCAATCAGTCTTTCCAATGTTTTCAACAGAAAGAATGATAGAGTTATAGTTCTTAGGTCCTTTAGGAAGGCCTGTAAATTCTTTCCCGTTTTCGGGATAAAAATCACCCTAACCTCCGTCCATTTTCTAAGAATATAATTCAGCTTTAAACACTCGCTGAAGATCACCTCCAGCCATGGAAGAATGCTCAACGAGTGTTTTTACAATTCCACTGGAATGATACCAACCGGGCCTGCCAATTTATAGGGTCTAAGGCCGTTTAGTGCCCATTGGATTCGGTTTTTGCACACGATTTCCTCCGGGCATCCCGACGATAATTTTTCCCTATTCCTACCAAGCTCTGTTGATACAATGATTCCCCACTAGTCCACAGCCCATCTGGTTTAATTAAGTAACTAGGGCTCGTTGGGCTCGTAGATAAGATTTTCCTAAGGCGCGAGATCTCCGAAACACCTTCCATTTTATCACAGAATAGTCTCCAAGACCTCATTTGCGCCTTCCTTAATTCCTTTTTATACATATTAAGGTGCTCCTTATAGGAGTCCCAATCCTGCGCTTCCCTAGAACCTTTTGCTCTGTTGAATGCTTTCCTACACCCTATACGAAAGATTCCCAAATCCCTCGACCATACCGGTTTTTGCTTCCCCCTACGGATTCTCTTGGGGCAAGCAGTGTCCAAGGACAAGTTACATGCGCTTGTGATTTCCTCCACCAGGAAATCCATCTCCTTCTCTATGGCTGCGGGCTTCGGAGCATTGGTCGGTAAGTTCCGGTTAGTCCTTCTAGGATTCCTGAAGGCTTTCTGAATAACAGGGTGAAAGTCAATATTAAACGTCACGTACCGATGGTCCGAAAAGGAGAGTTCTTTCGCCACCCTCTATTCTTGGAAAAGAAGTAACGATCACTATAAACTTGTTTGTGTTTACTTTTTTATTTGGACCATTTTTCACCATTAAACCATTTTTATATTGAAAAAGGACCCTTGTTTGCAACTTTGTGCAGGATCCCAACATTATAATTCCGCCTCTGCCTGATGATTCTTTTAACGACATAATGTGTAGAAAGTATCAGCTTAATTCGACGAGTAATACATAGGTGTATCAAATTTCATCAGGAGAAAATTACTCATCAACATAATTAATGATGTTATGATTATGTTTATGATTATGGCAATAAAGTAAAAATAATAATAAAATATTGTATATCGCCTAAAACCATAATTTAAAAAAAAGTACTAACATTTTAATAAATTTTCTCCGTTCAATAAATAAACTCTTGAAATGAGGAAATATTTCAAAATTAAGGAATTATACGTCAATATGACATTTCTAAAAACAACATAATATTTTTTCTCATTTAGATATTAAATTGTTCCAATATTTGTTGAACATAAAAAAATCATTTGATCCAAATTTTATTTATTTTAATATTTTTATTGCAACTATTTGTATTAGTGCTGCTTTCAGTATGAATAGCCAAAATCCGCTGCAGTTGCAAAATAAATTTTATTATTTTAATTTTATAGCTTTTCATTGAATACACTATTTGTAGAGTATATATATAAACGACGTTATACGTACATCATATACAAGATTGATTGTATTTAACTAAAATGGTATAATATTATATTCATGATAAAACAAAAGAAGTTCTTTAAATTTATGTAAACAAAAGAAAAACGAAATCTATTTATCTTCCTTGAAGTAGTTAAAAAAAAAAAAACGATCGTCTAGAATTTCAAACATTTACTATTTTTTCGATTTCATTTTTATTTTTCTATTCAATTCCTAGAACCATCAACATTTAATTATCAATAAAAGAAATATGTTGTTCTGCATTTTTCACTATACATAGTACTACTGTTTGTGTGTTTTATTGCAAAAAAAAATATATTAGTTTTTCCTATTTTTATTTAATTTATGTGTAATTCAACTGCATTACTAAAATATCAAAACTATGTATAATAAAAATTCAGAATTGACTATTTTGTGATAATTCGATGCGCATTTTTTACAGACAAAAATTGAATTTTATTGAAACTTTTTAAAAAACAAAAAAAAACATATAAGGAGAACATTTGTTTTTCATTATATTTGTAACAGTGTTTTGTTTTCCGATTGAAATACAACAATGTACCATACATGTGGAACGAGTACATATTATATGCTCGTACAATTAAGATAGATTTTAATGTCGATGTTCTCGTTTTGTCATCAAATGAGCCTGTTTAGACGGGTATGCACTACATCGCATCATTACACACATTTCGCGTTTAGACATAAACATATAAATATCGACACCAGTTGTAATTTATATATGTATGTGTAAAATTATCTCATTTCATTATGATGTTTTGAGAAGAAACGTTCTAAACCAAAAAAATACTTAGTCTCCGAAATTTTAATTATAGAAAAAATTGTATTTGTTGTTAACATTACATTTATTTAAAAGAAAATTATAAATTTTTCCTTTTTATTTTGATAAATAAATTTAAACAAATATTAATAATATAAATAATTTGTTTTGTGATTGGTTTGCATTAAAAAGTGTTTAACCTAAAAAGTTTGGAATTATGAGTTATAATTTTAAAACATCAGGTGCGAATGCCTCTCATGAGCATGTTTATGATTATGATAATGATGTGGCATTTCTGTCGAATGATGACGATGCTGCATTTTTGAGGGATGATGATGACGATGATGCTCGAGTAATGGCTTACCAATTATCAGCTGCTTCTTGCTTATTGCTAGCTGATGAAATTGATGAAGAAGAGGAATGTAAAAGGAAAAGGTGTTGGGTTAAGCCGTACCGAAAGACCAGACAGACAATTGGCAACACCCAAAGTCTCATGCAAGAATTAACTCCTTATAAGGCGGATGTTAAAAATTTTATTAGAATGGACGAAGATGATTTTAATTTTATTTTGACAGCAATCAGAGCGGACATAGAAAAGCAGGATACTGTCATGAGAAATGCTATACCTGCAGAGGAAAGATTAGCAATTACTCTTAGATTTTTAGCTACAGGAGAAAGCTTTATGGATTATAACAGTAAATTATCTAAAAAAATTTTGTCAATAGCAATCCTAGAGGTGTGTGAGGCTAAATTGAAACATTTAAAAGACCAATTTTTAAAGGTAAATAGCAAATTAATATTTATATAAAGTTAAATTTATTAAACATATTTTTAAATTTAATAGTTGTCGATATCCTCCATCGCCATGCTCAGAATATCTTTCGATGTTGATGGTTTTTGCTGATCAGCTTGTTTTATAATCCTGTTATCTAAAATTTCAATTTTACATTGTTTAATTTTATGCAATGTTGGGATTGTAGGGAAATATGTGTTTAAGGATGAGATAAACTTTGATGTTTGGGAAGATTGTTCAAAAATGGTTGGCTGTTGATTTGGTTTTATTTCTGGAATTATTGGTGAATTAATTTGTGATGGATAGTATTCTGGAACGAAGGATAGTGATCTTTGAGGTGGTTCTTCAGGAACGGTGTGTTTTGGTTTATTTATATTAAAGAAGGAATTACTCTTTCTTATTAAAGATGTGCATTTTTGGAAGTGGTCATATGAATTTTCTGGAGATGAATGTTGAAAAAGGTTTTTATTTTTATTTATTTTAGAGGGGAATGGAATAGATAACAAAGTTTGGGAGTTGTCGTAAAAATCTTCTTCAGGAGTTGAATATTGGAAACATTTGGGTTGTGCCGGGAATGGTTAGGGGGAAATGGAGGAAGATTGTGTTGAACTTGAGCTTGGACGGCTTCGGTATTTATATATACCCCCTTCGCCTAAACTTGGCGAAATTGATTTAAATTGGTTTACATTATCCAAAATGTCTTGCTCCTCTAATATTTTTGAGCTCACTAATTCAATAATTCTTGATTTGACTTCTTGAAAACTCCTTTCTAGTTTTAAGCGCTTTAATTCGCTACAAATATATCGGCAAAATTCTTCTTCTTTTGTCAACGGTTGTTTTCGACGTTGTTCCAAAAGATTTTTTGACTGTGCAATCATTTTAATGGCCTCGATTCTCAGTTCATCTTGAACTTTGGTTTTTCTTTTCTGAAAATACAATCATTAATTGTTTTACATTCATTTAAAATTTTATAAAAGTTAAACTAAACCAAAAATTTTTTTTAGTTTCCGACAACCAAAGAAGAGTGGTTAAAAATAGCTAACGATTACAACGATAAATGGCAATTTCCACATTACTTAGGTGCTCTAGATGGCAAGCATGTAATGTTCCAACCATCAAAAAAAGAAGCCCCACTCTTCTATAATTATAAAGGGTTACATAGTATTGTGCTACTTGGCCTTGCGGATGCACACGGAAAATTTATTTGTATTGACGTTGGATGTAATAGAAGGATCAGCGATGGTGGTGTCTTACAAAGGTCGAAATTTATGTATATTTTTCAACAGCCAGAAAAATATTTACCACAAAAAACGTTTATTGGAGGTTCAAGGTTATTACCTTATGTTTTCATTGCAGATAATGCCTTCCCATTATCACAAAATATGTTGACCCCTTATCCTTTTACGACAATACAAGAAAACATATAACCGCAGACTAAGTCGAGCTCGGCAGTCAATTGAACGTGCATTTGGAATGCTAAGTAATAAGTTTCAGATTTTTCAAAAATCCATCAAACTTCATCAAGATAAGGTAAAACTTATTGTAAAATGTTGTTATACACTGCACAATTTTTTGATCACTAGGAGTCGATGGTATGGCGAAGAAAATATTCAAGAAAATCAAAATAGCATGTCTAAGCAGGTGGGAGATGGACGTTTAAAGCCAAAAAATTCCAGAACTGGCGAAATTGTCAGAACAGTTTTTTTTAGAATTCTTCAATAACGAGGGAGCAATATAAAAATTTAGAAGAATTTTTTAAATAAAATAATTGAAATATAAAATTTACTTTTGGTGTTTCATATTCACTAGCTTCTTCAGCGGTTTCAATTTCATCTTCTACAATCTGAAAATAAAACTCCATATTTAAACATAAACTTTCGAAAAACCCATGGTAGGTAAACTTACAAAATCAATATTTGAAGTACTTGATTCACAGTCATTGCGATGAAGCAAAAACGAGAGTTCATTATAGCACCATAATTTCGGTATGTATACTTCGTTAGCACTTGCTCCACTGGTTTTTGATTGGTTTACTTTCGATTTTTCTCTTGATATTTGGCTTTGAAGCGTGCGAATTTTATTTTTTATGCATTGCAATGTTAAGTTATTTTTTGATTTATTTAACTCATTTAGTATTATTTGTAATTTTTCACTGCGCTTTGATTTATTCAGAAAATGAGGGTCCAACGGGTTGTAAAGACAAGGACTATTACGGAGCGCCTGTATTAATATCAAAGTATGTTGACTACGATTTGTCTTTTAAATTTTCTGACCCTGATGAATTTAAATTTTCCGACATTTTCTTTTAACACGTGTTATTCAAATTTCAAATTCAAACTTAACCTAACAAAATAAAATAATCCCAAAATTATTCAACTTATTATATAATTATTAAATTAATTATACTTATTAAATTAATTATAATTAAATTCTTTTTAATACAAACAAAACGGCACACAACTTTTTAATTTTTCTCGTTCACTCCTCAAATAGTAAAAATTGAATAAACCGGTAAACCAAACAAAAAAAATCTGACCCTAAAAATGTTTATATTTGCGATTAAAAACCTTTCATTGTATTAGTGTATAACAAATCGTGCCGCAATAAAAATTTTTGTGGAAAAAATGCATCACAAATATCCCCACTCCAAAATTAGTTTATAGACAAAGCGGTAAAGGAGGAAGAAGAGATGCGATGTAGTGCATACTTGTCTAAATAGGCTCAATTGCAATAATCTTGCAACTTACTACAGTGTATGTATGTTCTTTTGTTTTGTGTTTTCTCTGTTTTTTGTTCTGACGTCATCTACCGGCCACACATTATTTATAGTTATTTATAGTAAAAGAGGAGTGTTTCCAGGAGGAGATATATTGTTGCAAGAAAGGGTTGCTAGGTTTAAATATAAATAAAGCCAAAATTTGAGCTATAAAAAACGTGGTATTACAAGCAGGATACATAGAAACAAACTTTACTGGCTCGCTCAAGTGGCAGATGCAAAAAGCTTCTATTGCAGTATCGCAAAAGAGTTGAAACAATTCGTTGGATGGAAGTAAAACTTATAGTTTTGTGCAAAACACCGAAGAACTGATCAGGCACAGAAGCAAATTTTTCAACTCTTACAAAACTCTTTTCTTATCTATGAGGTTGCCGTCTACAGGATGGTTTGTTACGATGACTTGAAACAGGAAAATTATCGCTGATATTGATTTATTATACTGAACTCATAATACTGAGAGTTTGCACCATTTTACAATAGGTCACTTGTATTCAACGGTATTGCCATCTCGTGGCCGCCTGCTACCAACTTGTGACACTTAAAGATTCCAGCTTATAGCCAAGCTTGAAGAAAACACTCTTTGATCATGAGATATCGGGAAACCATTTACAAAATGGCTATAAGCCCTGTTGCCGTGGACATCATTATAAATACTGCTTTGAAATATTTGAAAATTTTCACAAAATATTGATAGATATTAGAATGCTATGAATGTCACCCACCCACATCATTGCATTGCCCAAACGATCCAAGAACCAGGTCAAAATGTTTCTTTTCTGGTACTGCTCGCTTCTAACCATTATCTGAATTTTTATCTCACTCGCAAACCAGCTGTGTCACAAGGTCATCTGCAGCACTGCATGTATTTAAGTTTCCTGGCAGGAAATTTAATTATTTCGGTCTGCTATACTCATCTTACCCAGAAGTGCTTTTTTAAAAGCCACACAGGTACCAGTTTCTCGTTAATGGTCGATTTTCCTTGCACTGGATAGATTTTCACGCAAATAGCGTTTTGGCTGCGTTTTATTTATTACCTGACCGCATCTCTAACATGGCTGCAGAATTATTTTTTTTTATTCGTTAACCACGTCCTCGCTTTCGATAAGTAATAATGGAACCAGCAAAATCCAAGCCGATATTTACAAAAGGACGAATTAGTTCTATCTTCTCCTTAGAGAGACTACCCATGAGTTGACCTTGTGTTTTTTTTGGTCGTTGTTTGATACAAAGCTCACATTTTCGAATAATTAATTTGATTAAGTTCTCGCCTTTTAAGATCCAGTTTTTGCCTCGAGTGAGATTTAGGAATGGAGATGCTCTACTACTATAATCTTGCAACTTTGAAATGTGCTGCTTGACTACCTACTCCCATCAACCCTTTTTACTCTAGAAATAAATTTAGTGGTTTTGTTAGGCTTTTGGGAAGAACTATATGATGCTGTGTCAGGTTTTTAATATCCTCCACGAACATTAATTATGCTTGTATAATGAAAAGAAACCCTCCTAATTGATTTTGAATAAACATAATGGATTATAGTCATAATTTACACCTTGTCCCTTCGATCTTTTGTCTATGTATGCTTTCCAACTACGTTTCGTATGAATTCCTCCTAAATAGCTCGCCTATGCACATCTTGACAGTCTCTGTTTGAGAATCATATTATGACAATCCAGTTCTACGTGTTATAATTCGATTATAAATCTACTCTTAATGTACATATGTGTATGCGGACAAATCGCGTTTTGAACAACAAAAGGATTAAACCCAAATATCAAAACAGATTAAAAATATTTATCCAGCTAATAACATAATGTTCATACAACATCGTAACCTAGAACATATTATCACACATAAAATTTTATGTCATCAACCAATTTGTTTTATTCATCGCTGTTAGCGATGTTCAATATACATAGTACCGTATAACATAGTATCGTACGTATGGTAGACGTACATCGAAATAGTTATCGAGTGTTAGCAATAAAAAAAATTGTATTATTGTCCTCGATACGTACATTTAAATGGTTTGAATGCTAAAAACGGTTAGATTAATCGATTGCCAATATTTAAAAAAAAAGGATTCGAGTGTATTAATTAAATTTAGATGATTACAAAAATGTCGGCGCTTCGATTTGACTAATAATGATTAGAGTTAGATTTTGTGACAAAATTACATTTCATTGGACATATTTTTAATTTTTTATCATTAAAAATGATCAGTATAGACAATGGATGTAATGATGCGCAGATAGCAGTGGACTGTATTTCCCAACATGTTGTTTGTATTATGTATTAGCTCTAAAAAACCGCACTAATCATTGTCACTAATCATTTTTAAGCATAAAAATTCGAATATCCGGTTCTCCTTTGCACTCCTCCGAAAAAAAAAAATTTATGAATATTTTTCATAAAATATTATTATAAATCTTAACGACAATTAACATTGAAAATAAATTTTAATCCTCTTTATTTAAAAAAAAATGTCTTGAAGTCACGATTCGAGCTTCTCGATTCAAAATTTATTTGTAGTTGAGCAGGGGTTCGATTCTGTTTCGATGAAAAGAGAATGAAAAAAAAAATTTTATCAATATGTTTTCATTTGCTTTTATCGTTTTATTTTATCATCAACATCGAAAATGCGATTCCGGTTTACCAAATTGATAAAATACATTAGTTCTGAGTTTTTTACGTGTGATGTCAGTGAAAACTGTTATACATTTTCAGTTCAGTGTTATATATGTTTATATATCTAAATAAAATATATGTCAAAATTTGAAATAGATATTTTGTATACACAAATTTATATGAATTTATGTCTTATAGAAAAATTGAAGCACATTATTACGATTATTATGGCTTAATTAATTATTATTTAGTAAAATTAAAACTCGTGATTGACTTTTAAAATTTGTCATTAACAAAATACATACAACACACTTATAGAATACACACATATAGAATACATACAACCAAAACCCTCTTTACTACACGCCGTCTTGTAACTTTCGTTGACACACATCATCATGTATTTTTAAAACGTATTAGTGAAAATATATACTTTAGATGTATTAGTAACTATCAAAACTTCATATAAAATTAATAAAAGAAATTGTAAACGCATGCGCATTACTTGATTTTATTGTTTATTTCTTTTACACAATATTCGCGTTCATATCCCGACACGATTTTCTACTTACAATACAATCAAAGTATATATTTTTGTATAGCATGAGTATGCAAACAATACGGCTTGTAGTAAAGAGGGTTTTGCATACAACACACGAAACACAAACATTTAGGCGCAAAAAGAATAATTTTATCATCGGTGATAAACTTTTTTCAGCAACAAAATCAAATTGATAAAATATCTAAGTTTTTCACCAAATTTGACACAAGTTTATCGTTTACCACGAAAAAGGAATCGCGATTTGTGTTTTATCGATGATAAGCTTATCAGCTATCATTATCATCTTCTTTCTCTGTCATCGTTTTTTTATTTCAACGGTAAACCAAAACATCGCAAAAGGTATTACATTTTAAGTAAATACTTCGTCTTTGGTTTAAGTATTTCGCCTTTTGAGTCATCTTTGGTAGGTAAATATTGCATTATGTAAATATTTCATTTTTTAGGTAAATATCGGCTTATAGGTGAGTAATTATACTTCATCTCTCGGTAAATTGTTAATACGGGTGTTTTGTCATCGTAGATATAGTGTAATGGAGTATTACACTTTATGAATTGACCCTCCTCCCTGATCTTCCTCTTCAGTCTCCATGGATTCATGTATTCTGCACAGCTCGTTGTTATAATGGGATCTTCGTGAATTCTAACCTTCGGGTTACGCATTTTAACACCGAACATAACTTGAAACGTTGTACGATTGATGTTTTGCTGCCGAGTGCAATTCAAAAATCTTAGAACGCTGCTGACATGATTATACCACCTCTCTGGTCGCACGATATCACAAAAGCTGTAAATTTTCGACTCTCTTCCTCAATTAGTACATGAAAAAATCCGTTTTCTAAATCTAGCGTTGAATATACTTCGGACGAGTGTAATTGATCAATCTGATCTTCTATTAGAGGTAGTGGATACCGAACCATTACCACTTCTCTGTTTAATTGTCTGTAATCTATACACAAGCCCTTAGATCCGTCTTTTTTATTTACTAGCACGACTGAACTTGCGTATTCGGAACAGTAAGGTCTTATTATATCTTCTTGAAGCCATTTGTTAATTTGACGTTCTATTTCCTCCTTTTCTTTAGATACTACTCTTCTTGGCGGTTGGAAAATAGGACGCTCAGTCTTTAGGATTAATTTCATGACTATTGGAGATTCTTGAGATCGCGTTGGCACGTAGTTTTTGATCAGTTGTTCTACCTCTTTTCGATATTCAGCGTTATAGATTTTAATTGTTTCTTCTTCTTCTTCGTTTAACTAAAAAACACTTAGAAAATTATCATTTCTGAGTTTTTAATGAGTATACCCTTTTCGCTTAGAACTATCCCGCTTTTATGCTACATATTCGTTTCGATTATACAATTGACTTGCATTGAATTTTGCGGTACGACATTTATTTTCCCACTGAATTCATCGCCATCGATAATAATATTTCCTAGGAAGTAGCCTATTGTTTCAATTTAACTGTCTCCGATCTCTCTTAATTTTTTTTCGGGTGCCGTAGATTGATGGAGATCCCATAGCAGTGTAAACATCTTCCAATAAAAGTGTTAAATCACTTCCCATGTCAACAAGAGCTTCGATTACATGTCCAAAAATTGTAACTAACTTGTGATTATGTCTTAAATTTTTGTTAACTTCTTCTACCTCCTTTCTCAATGTCGTTGCTTATGGTTGCTTATAGTTGATTGTCTATCAGGACAGTCTGGAGCTTTGAGACTAAATTTCAAACATCTGAAACATTTTGATCCCTCATCTCTCATCCGGCACTTATTCGATGTATGACCTTTTTTACCGTAATTAAAACATACAATGGTATTTTGTGGTGTGATTGTTCGGCTTGGTTTTGGCTGTACTTGAAAAGTTGTGTAAGAAATTGTTTTCGACTCGAATTTTTCATACAGTTGCAATTTTTTTCTTAATTTATCCACCGTCTTGGCTCCATATAAGATCAATTTGTTTGATTCATTGTCGTTGACACTATCTATGTCGTATTGCAAAACAGCATCTTCTTCCACATTGCCTAGTGCACCTATCTTCCTCATTGTCAGTAAGTATATTCTCCAAGGTTTTCATCTTTTTTAATTCAGCTATTTTGATGCTGACGATCAATGTCCGCACTCGTAAATTTCTTTTGATATTCCCGAAGTAATACATTTTTAATTTCATTCCAGATTCTAATATTTGGTTCGGTTCTTCTCTTGCACTACCTGTTAAAGATTGTTTCGCGAACACTAATTTTTGTAACTGAGTTAATTCAAATAAATCTGCTGTGTTTTCGAACTCATCTATCCAATTTTCAACACGATGTTCATCAGTTCGGTCGAATTTTGAAATATATTCAGCTAAATCTTTTAACTGAATTGAATGTGTTTTTAACAACGACGCATTACTATTATGCGGCGTTCCATCGGTAGCGGCATTCTTACGAATTGAGTCTTGGTTTACAAAGGTTTCACTTAACGGTTCATCTTTACCGTTAAAACGATTTCCCAAATTTTCTAAACCATGCGGCTGGCTTCGTAACCATTCATTTTCTTGTTTGAGACGCAAAAGTTCTTCACGTATCGATTTAATTTCGTTTAACATTTCCCGATTTTCACTATTATTCACTTTTCTCACGGTGCTGTTCATTGTTCGATTGTTTTGTAAACTTAAATGAAATTGTTTAATATACCCTTTTTCATCCGATTCGGTGAAGGTAACTTTATCAATCGCACGATTTTTTATTTTACTTTTTCGCCCCATTATACACTTATAAATATGCACAATTTTAGTACACCTAATTGAAGAAAAAGTTCTCTTATAACTCAACTCGATTATATGTGACTTTGTTAGATGACCGCTAATGAAAATAATTCATTTGGCTACTTATATCCGCATTCGTCTTCCTCTACAGTAGTAATGAGAAAGAAAAAACAAAACCAAACAAAACGGAAAATGGAAATTTTTTTAAATACAAAATAATGTGTAATAATGATAGATAGATAATCATAAATATGTTTCGCTTTGTGCAATAATCAATATTAGTAATGTATGAAATTTATCATTCTTATGTACTTTTTCTATGGTATTACCATAGATAAATAAAATTATTAGTCTTTAATTTATCTATGGTATTACCATAAAAAAAGAACATAAGAATGATAATTTTCCTATGTTAAAACGGCATTCGAAATAATAAAAAATATATAGTGTATATTGGTTATTAAATGCCAGTACAAAGCGAAACAACAACATATTTTTAATTATGTATCATTCATTGTTGCACATTAGTTTGCATTAGGGATTAATATTTTTAGTTTTATTTTTCCTTTGTTTTTTATTATTACTGTAGCGGTAGACGAATGCGGAAGTATTATGATTTATTTATTTTTTTAACAAGAAAAAATCACGGATCATAATAGAAAAACAAAATTTTGTAAATATGTAATCAAATAATATATCTAAACAACACTTTATATATTATGTCATTCATGAAGTCCTAGCGAATTATATGAATTTTCACGAAAAAAAAGTGTGTAAAACCGATACAATTTATTTGGTTTTTTTTTATATTTATTTAGAACAAAAAAAAATCTAAATCATAGTTGCATTGCATAGTTCATAACCAACACAAAAATAGCAAAAACATTTATTTCTATAGCCATTTTGTTAATTACATCCGCATTCGTCTACCTCTACAATAGTACTGAGAAAGGAAAAACCAAACCAAACAAAACTGAAAATAAAAATCACTAATACAAAATAATATGCAACAAGGATCGATACATCCTTCAAAATATGTTGTTGTTTCGCTTTGTACTAGCATGCAATAACCAGTATACACTATATATTTTTTATTGTTTCGAATGCCATATTAACATACGAAATTTATCATTCTTATATTCTTTTTCTATGGTATTACGCAAAAGTTCATTTTTTATAATGCTTTAATATTATTTTCACAAATGATTATATTTTAAAATAATGTTTGCAGCAAGTTTTTAATTAATAAATTTTACTATAGATGATCTAAATATTAACAATATTAAACCCACTCATCACTAAGTTAATCGATTAAACATTTGTTAGGTTTTTATATTTGTTAAATTATGTGTTATTGTTTTGTTTAAGTGACGTTTTTATTGTCTTAAACAATTATTAATAAATAGTTACAAAATATCGGTTTTAAAAATTTCAAATAAAAATTAGGCATAAATATAAATTACGGCTGTATAACAACACATCAATATCATTGATTGTAAATTTTGGGAGCAGTATATGAAAAAAACTTTTTAAAATGTTCTTTATTAGGGTGCAAAACAAAAATTCTATTATTATTACACTCAAAAAAATAAAGTAGTAAAATTGACTAAATTTACATCTAAATTGAAGAAAAAGCGTTTAATATACGGTCAACGAAGGTAGGTCATTAATTTGATTATATTTTATTCAAATTAACAATTTCAATTAAAGTTGATTAATTCAATGAAATATCTTCGATTTGAATAAAATCGAAATATAATCATTTTTGTCAAATTGACTAAGAGTTAGTCAATTAAATTAAAGGAAGTCATCACGATATTTGTTGAAATGTTTAAATTTTCTTTAAAATAAAGGAATAATATCATCGTTTTAGTTCAAAAATTCTTTGATTTGAAGATAACGTTTGTTAAATCAATTAAATAATTTAATTGATTGATTGATTGATCGATTGATTTTGAATGTACTGCCAAGCATTAAGCAGGATATCCCGGAAAGCGCTGGGCCCACAGTACACCCGTTTTTACATATACTTGGAAGGATATGGAAGGATACTAGTTAAATTATTGAGATCGACCCGGTTACAGACACCTTGGCGGCCAATAGTTAGTAAATTTTTGTGGGTTAGGGAAAGGAAAAGTATGTTAGTTATGACTTAATTGGTCCGATTTCTCGGTATCCAATATTCAAACTACTGTTAGTGTAAGACAATCACATTCTTGTTGTCCTGCTCTGCATTCTGCCATCTCTTATCAGCAACTCCAATGTGCCACCATTCATCTGTAATCTGCAGAGGTTTCCTGAAAACAAAATCTATTAGTGAACTAATTGCTCTTAGCCATACGCTGTAAGAAATAGAATTAATTTCAATCTGAAATTATAATTTAATTAATTATAATATTATAAAATTAAATGAATGAATAAATAAATAAATAAATAAATAATTCTGCAATCCATATGATGTAATAAATTTGATTAGTTTCCCTTGAAATTCGTTCCATTGCGTTTTTGCTAATAATTAGGTGTTAATTTAGTACCGTATTATAGTGGTAATATAAATCATAATATAACAGTACAAAGATATGAAATTATTTAACATACAATAAGATAACAATTTAAACACCAAAATTCAAATCTGAAACGTAAGAATATACAGAATATAAAAATATAAAATATAAAGATATCGAAATTAATTAAATAACATCGGCATTTGTACGCAAATTAAATGCAGCAGCGATACTTGATTCGTCACTTATTATTTTAAGGCCCTTAAGATCTTCGTTAAAACATGTAATTTGTAGGAGAAGCCGGCATCCATCTTCTTCGAGATGATAACTTTCAAAAACGTCACGTATTTGGGCATACGGATATTCTTTTGGGTTTAACTCAAAATCTTCAGAGCTTTTCTGGTACAGATATAATTTATATATCTGTATTTATATATCACCCAAATATTACGCACAGACAAAACCACTCTACACTCCAACAAAACTAAAAGATCCTAAGAATTATAAATTTTAGCTTAAAAACTAATAAATTTAGAGTTATTAGTTAATTTAGAAATATTTTATCTATTTAATATATTTTATTTATTTGTATATAGATTAGAAAAATGTTTGCAAAATACATTTTCCTAATTTATTTGTTGCACTGCCCAAAATTCTACCATTCGGATTTCATTAAAATAATTAAACAACTGAATTCGATCGAATCCACCGTCCTTTAGCAATTACACAATGTACCTGCATCAAAATCCCATTTATATCCACCCTAAAACCAAAAACACCAGAAATCGAACTTTACTAAAATAATTGAACAATTGAACCTGGTCAAATCCACCGTTTTTTAGCAATTACACCACAAAACTTCTAGGAATTACGTTTGATAACAAATTATCGCTAGCACCACACTACAAAATCCTACTATCAGAAATTCCTAACACACTAAATTTATTGAAAACACTAACCCACACAAAAGGAGGAGCACATCCATATACAATGCTAAACATACACAAAGCCATTATAGATACCAGGACAAAATTTGCTGATGTTATCACAGATTCAAACAAATAAGGCATAATAAACACAAAACAAAAATCTTAAATAGCAGCATAAGAATATGCACTGGTATGATAATTACCACACCAGTACCAGCCCTTATAGCCGAAGCCGCAACCCTTCCTGCTGAATTGGAGAACAAAACAGCTACACTCAAATTTATAGCCAAACAACTAAATAAAAATAATAAATTAGCAACTCAAATACGAAACAACAAAACTCTCCCAAAATTCCAAAAATTATATAATGAATACCCTTTTCTTCAATACATCTCACAAAACCAGATCACAATAGAACCAGATAAAATTGGAAATTTAATGATACATGACTCATTAAACCAACTTCATCGGAAATATTAAATATATTCACTGATGTTATAAGCAGATACCATGATTTTACACACATATATACAGATGGATCTAAAACAACTAGCAGAGGAAGGATTGGCATATACATTGATAAGACTAACATCGAAATGTCCAGAACATTACAACGAGAAGCAACAATAAAAACGATCGAACTTATAGCTATTAAAATAGCAATAGAGAAAGCTATAAACATGAAAAAAACAAAAAATTTTAATACTAACTGACTCAAAAAGCGCTGCAGGTCACTAATTTCGGTTAAATAAAAAAAAAAACACCAAACAATATGAAATAGAAATCCTAAACATAGCAAAATAACACGAAAATAACAAAATTATAATTCAATGGATACCAGGACATGCATGAATACAAGGTAATGAAAAAGCAGACGCTCTAGCTAAAAAGGCAACAGATCAAATAACATTCCCATACGAAAATATAATAACTCTAGAGGAAGCGTTCTACCTAATAAAAAAGAAATAAGCAAAGAGTGGACAGACAAATATAACACATGGACAAACACGGTGGGAGGCTACAATAAGCAAATAAATATTACACCACCAAAATACCCCTGGTTCAAACAAGCCAAAATGAACAGTTACAAAATACGACAAATAACAAGATTAAGAACAGGCCATGCCAGAAACAAAAATCCAAAAAAATAATAGGAAAAGAAGAATCTGATCTATGTGAGACATGCAACATAATAGAATCAAACGAACATATAATCGAAAGCTGCGAATAATACGATCACATAAGAAGTAAATACCAATTATTAAAAAACCACAAACTAATAGCCATACTTAAATCAAACAACCCAACATTTTATAAACAACTAACCGAATATATAGAGGAAATAGAATATAATCTCTACTCAACACATAAGGGTTTTGTGGATGGCAACGTCTAAACCAGAATATTAAAATAAATAAATAAATAACTCGTGTTAACCGAACACTTTGTACCCCCATCACATTTGCACACACTCACATTCCATCACAACCTAACTAGAACCAGACTTTTACCTATAATATACTCTAATATATTTTGGGGATAGATATCATTTAGTTACTTAACTACATAATCTACTCACCATATTGCATGGATATATACACATTAATGATGTATATTTATATTTATCCGAAATCTACAACCACTATAGTGGTGCAACTCTTCGGTTTTGTTTTAACTATGTTACCTAAAAAGAAATTAGCTGAAAAGACACTTCACTTCCTTTCCCTTTATATGGCATGTTTACGCAATTTAAAAATGACACACAGCCATATAAACGGAATATAAATGTGAACCGAACAATCCAATATAATATATAATCTGATATAACATTTTACTTATCTGATTCGGTCTGGTCTGCGCCGCGCCTGCCATCTTTGCATATCTCTGTTGCCTTTGTTTCTTTTGCTGCATTTCTAGATTCCAAAAATTCGTTTTTTTTTTTCCATAATTTTTCTGTGTTATCGTCAAATCTTTGACGTTTGGTTGATTTTCCAACCACCTTTATCCACCTTGTATTAATTCTCTCACTTTTTAATTTTCGTAATTGACCGAAGACGAGCAATCACTTGATCGTTAAATCAATTAAATAATTTAATGCACAAATAGTTGAATTAAAGTAACCTTCGTTGATTTGATATATATATATATATATATATATATATATATATATATATATATATATATATATATATATATATATATATATATATATATAAATATAATATATAATTCCATGTAACTTTGAAAACAATGTTTATTTTATTTTTTAATATTTATTTTTTAAATTCAAATTATACTGTCAAATTTTAATTAACAATTATAGGTACATATACAACAAAACCTTTATTAGTTTTCAAAAATAAAAAATAATTCTTTTTTAACAATTAAAAATAATTTTTATAACACAAAAAAGTTATTTTAATGCCGTCATTAAGCAATCGACATGAATATTTGGTTCATCATATTAAGTCTTTAAGGCATACAAATATTCTTAAAATAAATTAGATTCGATTGGATATTCTAAATTAAAAACATTAACAATTTTAAAACTAATATCAACCACATCAATAAAGCTTTTTAATATAAATTTTACGCCATTGAAATAAACCAGAAATTTATTTGGTATAAGAACTGTTCCAGCAATTACACTGCTTTTTTATGTAAATTTCTGCGGGAAATTTGTTCACATTTCCCCACAGTGCTGCCCAAATCAAGAAAACTTGCTTGCGAGTCGCTTAAAGAATATTTTAGCCTAGTTTTTCTATTATTGTTACCTTCAACAGTCCGACGAATGTTGGAACTAGTACGCTGTGTAATAATTTAAATATTATTATTATTTATAATACCGACCATCTAAACAAAAGTAGATAATAAGATATTAAATATGTATATATTTTGAAATCAATTAACTATTTTACCTTCTGAAGCAAATTATGACAGCTGCAATTCCTACAAAATTTTTATTGAGTTGACTTCTTTAATTTTATTACTGAAAATAGGAATTATTTTCATGGCCAATGCTACAAAATTTATAATGAGGATGGATGCTGATGGGTTTACATATAACTGTGAAAATCGACGTTTACCTTTAAAGAAAAGATTCATAAATTACTATAAGAACAATTTGATATGATAGAGTTCGAATAATATATATATATATATATATATATATATATATATATATATATATATATATATATATATATATATATATATATATATATATAAATATATATATATATATATATATATATATATATATATATATATATATATATATATATATATATATATTATAGATAGAGAAATATATAGATTTTGACACTTACCAGTTTATAGCCCATTGGTTTCTTGTAATGTTTCTATTTGCTTAAAATAGCCATCGTCGAATCAGCTTTTGCAATATCATTTAGTTGATTTTTGGTCGCTTGCCTATGATGTTCAAGTTCAGCCCAACAATAATTGTTTGAAAAAATTGCCTCCAATTGATCCGTTGTGTTAATTTCTGGAGGTTCTATTTTTAAAGAAGACAGATGATCATAATGGCAGATAAGAAGTTGATAGGAAGATAAGAAGGCAGATAAGAAGTTGATATCGACAACTAATTTTTGGATAAAGTCTATACATTTTTCAGGCAAAATTGTTATTATTATGGAGAAGAGGGGTAAATTTAGTAGCAGTTTCTGGCAATGAATTGACTGTAAACTACAAACAATCAAAAATGGTGCTATTCATTTTTGAAATTATTTTAATGTTAATTATTTTACTTTTACTAGATTTACTTGCAATTTCAATAATTTATTTGAGGTTATTTAATGTTTCATTATTTGAAAAGATTGATTGTATACTTGAACAACTACTTTCTACTTAGCTTGTCCTTTCCACATGCAGTCTATTAACAAAAGTAGTAACCGTTTTATTAATATACATGGTTCTTTATAACATTCAAACGTACTGTATTTGGTGAATGAATGAATAATTTTCGGTCTACAATAATTACATTAAGATTAATACTACGAGTGCAATTAAAATGTTACGCTAACGTTTGAAAATTTGCAACATAAAATTACATTCACAGTATAAACATTATAAAATTATATTTCAATCAAGAGATACGCACCTTAAAAATATAAAGTAAATCGATAAAATTTCTTATTGATGACCAAGGCTTCATTTTTCGTCTCGTTTAATAACGCTTACTAAAAATATTTATTAAAATTAATTATAAGATCACAAAATGTAAATCACTATAAACAATTTAACAATCAACAAATTAGCCACAAAATCCACTATAAATATTTATTATACTTACCGAAGAAACAACATTTTTTTGATATTTACAACAAATTTTATATTATTTTAAAATTTTATAATTTTATTTATATTTATCATGTAATTAAAAAAAAATTCACTTTGCTTATGATGAAACTATCTCATCCAACTTAAAACCACACACTAAAAATCTTAAATGAATTTAATAGAAATTCGTCAAATATACGATTTGTTTAACGACTGGTAGTCAAACAATTTATTTAAATTGAAGATATTTAATCAATTTGACAAAAATAGTTAGTACCTTAGAAAATATTTTGTGTAACCATCGTTATTAATTAACTGTTACTTTTAAAATTACAAAATTTGAAGAAATGTTTCTTCAATTGAAATAAATTTTATCTACATTTTTGTTTTATGGTCGTTTGAATATTTATTATTCAAATCGATTATTTTCGAAACTGAATCAAAAATTTGACTATTAAATTGATTAAAATTGTTTCTTCAAAATCCAACGAAATCGTTTAATCAATATGACCTACGATATTTTTTGAGTGTACGGAGCCGTAGTATTCTGTAGTTATCAGTATTCTTATTATGTACTTTTCACAGACTACGCAATAATGAAAATAGAGAATTGCGAATTCGAAACGATTTTCGGCACAAGAGATGACAGAATGCAGAGCAGTTCAGTAAAATTGTACTCTTATACTAACAATAGTTTGAATATTGGCTACCGGACCAATTCTGGCATAACTGACATGCCTTTCCTTTCCCTACACCACAAAAATATACTAATAATTAGCCGTCAAGATATTTGTAACCAGGTCGATCTCAATAGTTTAATTAATATCCTGCCTTATCCTTCCAAGTATATGTAAAAACGAGTGTACGGTGGGTCCGGTCAACTCCAGGAGATCCTGCTTAATGCTTGGCCGTATATTGTAAATCAATCAATTAGAAGCACAAACAGATTCTCATAGTTGAATGCCCTATGTCCTAATAGGTTTAAGTACCATTTCAAAATGTTTTTTCCAAGAGAGCCTTCTATCTAAATGCAGGCCGAGATATTTAACGTTTTGTTTTTGTGGTAGCACGATATTATTTAATCTCATGCAGGTGGACAAGCAAGTTTGCGGAGTTTAAATGTAATGTGCGCCGATTTATGTTCGTTAGCCCTAATAAGATTTAGCTAACCATTTTTCTATTTCATCTAAGTGTTCCTGCAGATTTGTTGAAGCTATTTTGGGATTTTGATGCGTAGCTAGAATTGCTGTATCATCCGCAAATGTTGAAACTTTTACATAATTTGATGTTGGTATAGGTCTGCAGTATAGATCAAATATAATATTGGGCCTAACATACTGCCTTGTGGAATTCCTGCATGAATTTCGTATAAATTGGTAGATACGCTATAGTATTTCACCAAAAATTTTCGATTGAGACAATATCGGTAACTGTGTATGCCATACTTCATCGAAAGCCTGTGCTATGTCCAAAAACGCTGTAGAACAGTACTTTTTTTTGTTTTAGGGCGTTCCTTTATTCAGATACGACTTTATGAACTTGCTCCATGGTTCCATGTTCTTTTCTAAATCCAAATTGATGATTCGGAATTATTTTTTTTTCGTGTAGAATTGGCTTAAGTTTCTGAAGGATCATTTTTTCGAATAGCTTTAAGAATGTCGGGAGTAAACTGATTGGATGATATGAGTTTACATTTGTTTCATCCTTATCGGGTTTTGTGATTTGTGAAATTTTCCAGGATTCAGGAAAGTAGCCTGTTTTCATTATAGCATTGAAAATGTACGTTATTAGTTTGATACATTTTTCCGGTAGGTTTTTAAATACTTTTCCGCTTATTAGATCAAGTCCTGCTGCTTTTTTTGGATCTATGTTTTTCTTGATTATTTTTTGTACTTGGCGCCACTTGTATTTAATTGGATAGATATCTGAAGCTCCTGCATTATCAGATAACATTTCGGGGCTTCCGGTTTGTTCGTTAAGTCTAGATACTCCACTAAGATGTTGACGAGATATGTTTGCTTTATCTGCATCACTTTTTGCACAGTTTCCATCAGGGAAACAAATCGGTGGGCATGATAGTGTTGGTTGTTTTAGATTACGTATGGCTTTCTACAGAGAGTAAGATAAGACGCTGAGATAATGTTGAACTTCTTCATCGCGTTCTTTTAAGGCTTTTTTCAGACCTTTTATCGCTTTGTATAATTTTGATTTAAGAGTAGGTGATCTATGTAGCTGCCACTGCCTGCATATTGGCCGTTTGAGATAGTTTCTGCAACTCTATATAAACTAAATTACTGGGTGTAGCATCCGTTGCAGCTTATTTTAATACATCTGTTAGGTTTTCTACTGCCGTATCAGTTTCATCTGTTGTTTTTAGAGCGAAGTTTAATGGACACTCTCTGGTTAATGTAGACTTGAATTGAGTCCAATTAGTTCGTTGATTCGTCAGGAATCTAGGTGAAGATAGTTTTAAAACTTGCATGTTAAGTAAATTAATATCGATGAATTATCAGAAGGCAGGTTGTAGCACATTTCAGCCATTACCAGAGATCTATAGATATACCTTTTGTTACACAAAAGTCCAGTAAGTCTGGAATTTTCTGCCATTTAGTTGGCCAGTAGGTCCAGTTTATCATCTTGCGTGCATTCCCACAGTTGTTTTACTTTCATGGACGTTAACCTTGAACTCTATTGCATATGTTTGGCGCTCTACTCACCTACTGAAATAAAGGCAAGAAAACAAAATATATATATATATATATATATATATATATATATATATATATATATATATATATATATATATATATATATATATATAGATATAATATATATATATATATATATATATATATATATATATATATATATATATATATATATATATATATATATATATATCCCAGGGTTTTAATCATTAAATGTTTTCACCCGTCCATTCTATCTAGCAGATGATAGTGGCTTGGATATGCTCCTCACCATATTTTTGCAGTTCATGATGTCGTATTCTGTTCCTTATAAGGATAGTGGATCCGTAAAAAATGTATCCTTTGATTTTGGGATGGCTCGTAACCGTAAATTGCTCGTTGTTAATTCCTTTATCCTTTGAAGATGGATTAAGATTACCTTGGACAGCTTCCGCACAGGATATCTTTGGATTAATTGTAGCAGACGTTTCCGTCGCATTGGTTTGTCTATTGAAAATTTGGTTTAGCGCTTGTTGTTCCGATCTTTCCGTGGAGTCATTTTTTTTCTTAACTTGTGGTGTCATTTTCCTAACAGTTACTGCATTTTTGGGTTTCTGGTTTAGTTTTATCTAGCTCACAGTAGCTTGGTGTCAAGTAGTTTGCTACATATTACACAAACAGCTGGTAGTTTGCAATAATTTCGCGACTGTCCATATTCTTGACAGTTGGTGCATTGTAAAACAGAATTACGTTTATATGGTTCCTCCACTACTATTTTTCGATACAACAGATACCTGATATTATAGATCGCGTGTTTGCCTTTGTGATGAACTGTGGATTCGATCTCTTTTATCACGACTGTGATTCCTTGTGCGCTCTTCCATCAATATGCGTAAAGGCTTTTCTTATTTTGTTCTAATGCGGCTACAATTTTTCTGTATTCGTCGATGTCTTTATATGTTGAATCCTGGTTTCACTAATCTAACAAATTTGCCGACGTTTCATTGTTTTTATGACCAGAAGTCGTTGCTCCTGCGCATCGATTTTACGTCTAAATGGCACGACGGTTTAAATCGAATGACAGTTAAAACGTCTCCAAGTTATTATTTTATGCATTTGCACTCGTTGGTTTGGTGACTGTTGCATTTTTTGGTAACATGACCCTCTCAATAAATTGCATAAAAAGCATTCGTTGCTCAGTTCTAATTTTAGGGATTATTTTCCTTGTTCAGTCCAGATACACTGCGCAACCCCTGTATAATTTGCAGTGTTTTCACAATCTTTTAAAATATAATCTTTTGGGAAATTAGAAATAAGTCATCATTATAAGTCTTAATTTCTTGACATAACTTGTCATCCATGGGAATTGCAACTTTGTTAAAACAAGTATCTTCCATATCTCGTTCCTAATTCTAATTTAACAATCGCGAAGTGATAAAATCTCCAACAAAACCTGATTGTCTATAATTTGCCAAGTTATTACGCCCATAAAATGAAAATTAATAAAAAAGAAAATTGATTTATGCTCACTCATTTAATTTTCCTTAATAATTTTTAATTGTTTTTCATTAAATTTGGAAAATATATCGTTAAGCGTTCACAATTTTTCACTTGGCTTTTGTTTGATTCATAAACATCACGTTCGTTAATCATCATAAAAATACGAAACATTTTTTTTTTTGCATGCTGGTACGCTATCATGATATAGAGTGTGGATTTGCGCTTTCCTATTTTGCTATTAGCAAAAAAAAAAACGGGATAATCATAATTTTTATTAGAAAAAATTTATGATTTTTCCTTTTTAATTTTTATGTTGTGTTTTTATGTTTATGATTTTTATTTTTGATTGCCAAGAATAGAATTTTTTTTTACTATTTTGCGGGATATCAATATCGTTTTTCTGGAATAAACCATTCCGAGGGTATTATTAATACGTGAATCTCAGGAAATGGGATCTTAATTTAAGAATTTTTTTTTTATTTTCTTAAACCTGAAATGATTTAATGTTTGATTTATGTTCTAATTTGTATTAATTTTAAAATTTTGTGTCAAATAAAGTGTACATAAGTTTGATTTTCGGTGGTTATATGACGTATTTGTCACAAAACGGTTAATTCAATTTAATAATCGGCTTCTTCAATGTTATACGTACGCGCGAGGTAATCATCTTTATAAAAACAATATAGGATTTCATTAGCAATGGAAGGGTTCCCTTGTTGGACATCAAAGGCAAAATGATCTAATAATTGTATCGATAAAAACGCGGAGCTAGCCATTCCAATTGGAACAGTGGTAAGTTTATACGAGATTAGTGATTTATTTTTATTTTCTCGCAAATTTTGGTCCTTTTCCTTATTGAATCTCCTAACTTTAAACTTGAATGGTTTTATCGGTAATTTTACAATAAATCTTTTAGATATATGTACCCTCAAGATTTGTTTGGAAATGCTCTTCACATTCATTTTCTTCTTTAGAAAATGGATTACATGTGGGAATTTCAACAATTTCCTAAAATCTTTTCAGAGTATCATATCGTCCTTTATTTTAATATGAAACTTTTTGATTGATCCTGTATTTTAGATGTTTCGCCTGTAAATCCTAATAAACAATTTACAGAGCGCTGATAAATTGCCTTTAAAACTTTTCAAACGTCCTTCTCGTAATATATGATAGTAATATCTACCTTTCCAGGCTAATAGAAATGCGGATTTGCTAATTGTAAACCTTTGATATTCATTAAATGAAATTAGTTGGGTTTGAAAGGATTAGAACAACTATATTTAAAGTTTCGGTATCGGAGTATAATGATACTGCCTGGATCGATAGTAAACCTCTAGATATTTTAATTCTAGGTGTGAGACCCTTCATTAAGATCTTTGCGTTTTAACGTGGTAATCTTAATTGTTGAGCACTCATTATTCGGATATAAAAGATATTGCTTCGGTCCGGAATCGAACAATATTCAACATACAACATCTTTGGTAATTATTTGCTGAGTCCAGCATTTTAATAACTGCTGTAAATTGTAAGGCAGCAAGTTCCCACACAAGAATATACACAAATACACTTGGACATTACCAGATGAAAGAACCAAAAATCAAATTGATCATGTACTAGTTAACAAAAAATTCCTATCCTCCTTACAAAATGTCAGAGCTATAATTGTAGCAGACGTTCACAGTGAGCATCAACTGGTAAAAGCAACATTTAAAATCAAGCCAGCAGGAGTGAAACGCGTAAAGATCAATCGGAGGAAATTCAATTTCAGTGATTGAAAAATACTGACACCAAACACACATTCAAAGAAACGCTCCAACTCAATCTTCCAAGTGATAAAACCCACACTGTTGATGGTTAAATAGCAAATGGGTACAAATAGAAAACACCTACATAAATAAGACTGATACACATGTGCTTAGCTACCAAAACTGGCGAATTGGACATTCCGAGGAAGATAGTTATCATTAGAGAAATGTACAGGAATGCCGGAAATTCAAATTTCGAGTTCAATGCAAGGGGAATCAGAGTGACAAATATTACAATACACGAGGAGTTCGACAAGAGGTGTTCTTTCTCCACTACTATTCTTAATAGTATTAGATAAAATTTCATGCGAAAATTTGATGATAAATCCCCTAATGGCATCAATGAAACCCAATAAAGTGACCAATAAAGTGACAATGAGCTGGGCTCTGCGGATGGTAAATATCTACTAACGCATAAATACGCAGATATGCAGCAGAAAGTCCAGAAACTAGCAGATTTGGTACATGAAGTCGGACAAAATTAACATTAGAAAGACAAAGGCTATGAGACTAAACACGAACACACACTCCCATCATCATCATCCAAGATACTATCGAGAATTTGATTGATTTGATTGATTAGAATGTATGGCCAAGGAAGGACCAAAAACTCCTGGAATGCTGGGAACCATGGTATCAAGGAATGTTAGTTATGACAGACTCGACCCGGTAAATGACAGCTAAGCAATCGATAATTGTAAAATCTACACTACACCAGCCAGCAAATTCTTGTCTGATGGCTACGTCACTGTGGTAATAATAGCAACAACCTATATCGCTATTGTGAATTCCCGTTGCAGGTGAAGCAAGATTATTTATGCAATTTGCTCTTTAGCCCAAATTTGTACGCCAATAATCGTAATATCCTTTTATAAAAAACAAAACCACAACTTCGATAAAATAGGCCAAAGACATCTGTGATTTCAGATAGCAAACTACAAAAACACTTTAATTCTAATTGTTAGATTATGCATCAGTAACATGCTCCGCCCCGTTAACGATACCATCGTTAACAATTTGCACCTCATCTTGCTCCGGCAGTTTGCATAGTTTAATAATTGGCCACTTAAACGTAGATGTTGATGTCTTTAATGTGACAACTCGCACTCGTCCTTGACTATCTGGATGTAAGTGGATGATTCTGCCAAGCACCCATTGGTATGATGGCCAATTTTCTTCTTTATAAGTATCACGTCGCCTAAACGAAAATTTTGTTGTGAAATTCGATGTTGAATTTTTTCCAAAATGTTTGCCCACGTTGTTGTTTATACCACCACCGAGTTGGTCTTCCCAAGACTGCATAATCAGCAGCCGTCGCATATAGGGACCTTAAATTTAGAATTGATTCAATTTGGCAAAGCAGAGTTGCCATCTCCTCAAACGTCAAATGTGTCTTAGATATACATTTGTAAAGGTGGGTTTTTACTGATTTAACCACCGCCTCCCAAAGACCGCCAAAATGAGCGACGCAGGTGGTATAAAATGCTATTGCACCTCGCCTATTGCTAAAAATTTTGCAATGATAGAATTATGGTTATTGTTTGAAATGATTTGATGTAACTTATTAATTTTTCTGCTGGCCCCAATAAAGTTAGAACCGTTATCACTGTATATATTAGCAAGTGCCCCTCTTCTCGCAACAAAGCATTTGAGAGATGCTATAAAAGCATCAGTGGACAAATTGCTCACAACTTCAATTATATATCCTTTTATTAATCTGGCAACTCTTCGTCTTTTCGAGGCTATTTGTATATGTCTAGCATAATCGATTCCACAGGAAGTGGCAGCTCTCATTCTTGCTATTGGGAGATCCCCCATTAACTGGGGGTTAATTGCGGGCAATCGCATATTTGCATAGAACCTTAAAACTTACGAGAACAAAGCTCTGCATTCTTTCTCTCTTCAGTCAGATATACGCCATCAGAAATTGGATCTTGAGAAGAAAAATCACAGTTTGGATCCCTCAACCATTCTGGGCCATTTCACCATTGATCTAATTTAACAAGCTGGGATGGAAGTACTTCTCTCGAAGCGCAATCTGCTGGATTGTTTTCAGATCTTACATGGTGCCAACACTTTCTTGGCAGCTGACTTAAAATCTCGGAAGTGTGATTAGCCACGAAAGATTTCCATCTTGATGGATGACTGGATAGCCACATCAGCACAATCGTAGAATCCGTCTACCCATAACATTTCCCTGGCTGTTTTATCGTTTTTTTTACTAACGTCAGAAGCTTGGTTACCAATTGTGCCCAACACAACTCAAGTCTTGGCAAGGAGATTTGCCAAATGGGTGCCACTTTCGTTGTTGAAGTTGCCCTCTAATGTTATTGAACGTAAATACATCTTCAAAAGCATTCCATTGAAGGCCTAATACTTTTGTCTCCATCAACGTATTGGGGAACATCAAAATTTCATCGGTATTCTTGGTCGCCGTAATTGGTTGCGTTAGACTACCATTTTCTCAAATTAAAACCTCCATTAAGTAATACTTTACTTATGTTTACTTTTAGATTTTTTGCTTCTTCTACAGTATCCGCCCTGAGATAAAATCATCAACATAAAATCGTTCAAAATTCGTGAAACAATATCTGGATACTCTTGCTGATTGTCATAAGCAATCTGGTGCAAAGTTCTAATTGCCATAAATGATGAGCTGGCTAACCCAAAAGTGACAGTATTTAGCTTATAATGTCTAAGCTCATCAGTTACCTCACTTCGCCACAGAATTCGCTGAAATTGCATATCGTCTTCGTAAACCAAAACTTGATTATAAATTTTTTCAATGTCTCCAACCAAAGCTATTTTGTGGTTGTGGAATCTCATCAAAATTGTCCATAAAGTTGGCTGTATGGTAGGACCAACCTGCATTATTTCATTTAGTGAAACTCCACTGGAAGACTTTGCCGAGCCATTAAACACCACTCGCAGCTTGGTTGTTTCGCTAGATTTCTTGAGTACACAATGATGTGGCAATTAAAAACATCTCGAATCATTTATAGAGTGATCTGCTGATATTAGGGGTACTAAAATGCCTAAATTTATATATATTCATTTATAAACTTTGAATATTCCTCTTTAAGTGATGGATTAACTTGCAGCTTCTGTTCCACCATTTTTTTTAAATAGGATTGCTATCGTATATCGCCCATTAATATTTCGCTGGTGTGTGTCTTTGTAATGCTTTTCGCACTGAGCCGCCTCTGGATCTACAATACGTGGGCTGGGTAACTCTTCTTGCTCGAAAAAATGTTTCAATGTGCAGTCGATCTCAACATATAAGTGTAAATTTAACGTACATCTATTTACTTGCAAGTACTCACTTATCCCCACACTGCCTTTGGTTATACCAGATATAATCCAACCGAACATAGTACGTTGTGCAACTAAAGTATTACTCGCGTTAGTGAGCCGACCATTTCTTAATATGTGAAAAAATAGATCAGCACCTAATAAAATGACTACTGGCCCAACTTGATTATATTTAGGATCAGCTAGTTTTAGTTCATTCAAGAAATCCACATCATTGCATTTAAAATTGAAACTTGGAAGTATATTTGTCAGCTGACTTATTATTAATGCGTCAATTGAAATACTATCTTTTGAAGATTAGGTTGAATTCAAAGTGATAGTAGTCATCACTCGGGTAGTCACTTTTCCTGATGTCAAGCCAGTTATAAAAATGCTGACTTTAAATCAACGTAAGCCTAAACGCTCTGTTATACACGCCTCCGTTATAAATGAAGCCTAGGACCTTGATTCTAACAATATCCTGCATTTTTGCATGTGCCCGTGCTCATTTGCTATTTCCACTTCAGCCGTTGGAAGTAATAATTGGAAAGTAGGTATAGTTGTTGAATTCACTGCAATGTCATCAGCTGCACTCACCTCTGGAACTTGCAGTATATTACCAGTTATGGTTGCAAAATTAAATGGTGTTTTCGATGACATTTCCCGCACCTATATTTGATTTGCTTACAACAGACTGATGAGAAGGAGACAGACAGTTAAAACATAGTTTTTTTTCGACTACTATTTGATCCCATTCAGGTATTGAGAGATTCAAAAACTGGTCACATTTTCTTAAATAATGCTCCCCTGAACATAACGAACATACAATTTTCTCAACGTGTGATATCAAAGAAGAGCTCACTTGCTTTGTTGAAGGAGCCTTCTGTCTTTGCATTGAGCTTAGGTTTTCTAGCCAATAGTTTATTCAAAGTAGGAAAATCCATCTCCGCAGTTTCATTCGCCCATGCCAGCTTGCTGACCAAAATATAAACAAGCCAGGGATCACGCTCCTCCGCTTGCTCACCCAGAAACTTAAGCCACGTAAAACCTCACCTGAGGTATGCAATAGACGGTGGATAGATTTCGCGCAACTTTGCTGCTAGCTTGATTGGTCCAAAAATCGCTTTAATAGCGTATTCACCACGTGTTTGAGTTTGTCATATCTGCTCTTTACCTTTTCCCAAGCTTCATTGTAATTGGTATCGGTCACTGTAAGATGCTTGATTAATGTAAACGCATCTTTTTTGAGTAAGCATTTTAAATGTTGCAGTTTATGTACTTTGAAAATTCTTTCGTTGTTATGAACTGAATTTTCAAAAAGGTCAATGAATGATGGAAAATCTGTGTAATTTCCACTAAAATTAGTTAGTTGAGAACTGATGTTCTTAGTTGTTTTTTTTATAAATGTTCAGAGCACTTAGGATATAGGTATGTATATCCTTTATATGAAAGTTTTAGCAACAAACACACAGCACTACTGCAAAAGGTAAAAGGAAGGATTAGGAGGGAAAAATGTAAGAGAGGAATAAAAGGAATAAAGGTTTTCAGTCTTCTAATTGTTTACTTTTGATATTAAGTTTGAATCTCTGTAAATTGTATTCCAAGGGAAACGTCTCGTCGTTCAGTTTATTCCACATTCGCGTACTCCTAACAAAAAATGAATTTTTAAATTTATTGGTCTTCGCGAATTTAATTTCCAGATTGTATCGGTGTACCAGGCGTCTTAAATTACGCGCGGGCTTTGACAAACCAGGCATAAATTCATAAAGTTCCGATGAACAATGACCATGAAAGTACTTGTAAAACACGCATAAGGCTCCCACATTACGCCTATGGGAAAGAGAATCAAGATCAGATAATAATTTTACGTCTTCAATCATTCGAGATGCTCGGTTTTGGACCCGATCGAGTGCAGTTAAATGAGTTTTCGGTGCTCCAGCCCAAATATGAGAATTATACTCCAACCTGGGTCTTATGTAGGTCTTATATATTGTAAGTATTTCGGATAGATTAAAGTAAAACTTAGAAATCCAAGACATTTGGCTGCACCAATCGCTGCTTTGTTTATTTGTTCAGCCCAATATATTCTCTTTGAAATAGTTAAACCGAGAATCTCAAATGTGTCAGACGTAGCCAAGCTGGATTCACCAGTCAGAAAAGACGGTGAATAACCATCAGTTCGGCCAGAAAAAACACAGGTTTAAAGAGTTAAACTCTTTAAACCTGTGTTGAGAAAGAGTTAGTTGAATGAGCTTTCGCTCCAAAACAGATGGCATAGCAATGCTTATAATATCATCAGTGTCAAATGTTATTCTGCCAAGTGTACCAATGCTGAAACTTAGCTGAACGAGAGCCCACTTGCACTTCTCTATACGGCGGTACTATGCCCTTCTTACTGAAAATACCAAAGTGTTTCCAAAATATTCCAATTTTTAGAAAAACGACCACATAAACAAATAACTCCGGTAATGGGGCTACTCTACTTAAATCTACTCAAGTCGCATAATTTATTATTTGCCAAACAGATAAAATTTCTAACCAAAATAATTCATCTGTAATTATAATCTGATGAACTCGTCAAAATCTGGTATAAACCAATAAACTATTCGATCGGTGTACACATTATGTCAGTACATGTGGTTGCTGGAACAAGATTACGAAATTCATATCTTAAATTGCCTCATTCATTTTCAACGCGATGTACATTGTACACGCGCTTAATTCAGTTATTACCGGTACTAACCGAAACTCGAAGCACGAATATTTTCATTCATATCTTTTCAATAAATTAAAACACACACTAACCGGATGATTGCAATTTACTTTACAGTAGGTCTTGGTATGCATAAATACATATATATATGAATCACAAATAGAATCAAAAAAAATTTCTTATCAGTAACTCTGCCAGACAGAATTTGTTTTGTTATTAAAAAAAAAGTCTTCCTATCACAAATGACTTTTGCATTATGTATGATGCTCGTATAGGTTTATATATTACATATATGGATAGAACCAATTTAGAAGGCCTCACACACATTTTTTAATTTTTTTTTTTTTTGATTACAATTCGTTATCACCAGCGCAAATAATTTTATAATTAACTGATAACGAAAGATTATAAATAATTCACGGAAATACCATTTTTTATTTAGTCTACTCTAAATATTTAAAGTGATCTTATATTCGATCGACTGTGGTGTTGTTTTCTCAAACAGACTTGATTCACTAGCATTGTTGGATTACCGTGCATTTTTTGTATATACCGTGCGTGTTAACTTAAAAATACAATGGACAATATTATGTTATCGTATGAGCATAAATATTTTAATAATAATTTTGAATATTTTCAAAAATTATATTACGAATATTCGTATTATTTAAATAATTTTTATAACAATTTTAATCACGATAACGATACGACGAATAATAATCCAATTGAATTGACCAAAAATTATGTATATCCTAGTACAATGAGTTGTCGCGATAATCAAAGTGAAAATAAATTGATAGTGTCACATGCACGGGAAAATTCGGTTATAATGAAAGTTGAAAATCATAAAATTATTGAAATAAAATCTGATGAAATTAATAATTTAACAAATCTACGACAATTCAGTGAGGACGAGATAAATTATGAGTGCAGATGGAGTGAGTGTCAACGGTAGGTTTTAAAATTTTTCGAAATCGTATAAATATACCCTTTTCGTTGGTGGCTGGTTTGCTTTGCGTAAATACCAACATCGTATGAAAAGTATCTGTCCTAAATCAGAAAGTTCACCATTTTTTGGTTCCTTACTATCCATGCTTTCAAACTAAGCAAAAAACTTTAAAAAACCAGTTACTTATCAAACAATTCTTGTATTATTAAAACCATGATTGCACAAAAATTTGTATAAATATTTTATAGGCCACTTCGGTACATTATTAGCGATAACAGCAAACCGAACAAATCACATTACAATGTCTGTACAAATTATGACTGGCAATAATAAAATTTTTGGAAAAATGTTTTTTTTTATCTTATCACCGAATCTCATATTGCATTAAAATTTTAAATATAAAATTTATAATACAATTTTGACACTATCACGATTAATTTTATAAAATTTTTTGTATTTGCAGACAATTTAATAATTTCGAAAATTTTGTAACTCACGTCAACAAGTGTCATATAAAAAAAAATTTTGAAAATTTATTCTACTGCAAATGGCATAAATGTCCCCGATCAAATCGTGGTTTTGATGCCCGTTACAAATTTTTAGTACATTTGCGTACGCACACCAAAGAAAAGCCGTATCAGTGCAATGAATGTAAAAAATGTTTTTCACGTGCAGAAAATTTAAAAATTCATATGCGTACACATTCGGGTGAAAAACCATATGTGTGTCCGTTCGACGGATGCAATAAAGCGTATTCGAATTCGTCCGATCGTTTTAAACACTCAAAAACGCATTTTGAAGAGAAACCGTACTATTGTAAAGTGGAGGGATGTGGTAAACGATATACGGATCCGTCGTCGTTACGAAAACATATAAAACAAATGAAGCATACACCGAATAAAATGGAATATGGAAGCGATGGGTCAAGCAATTCGGACAATAGTTGTGACTCGATGCGAGACACATATTGATTTTTTTTTTAATTAGTTTATTTTAAATTATATATATAGACTGAATCTCTAGTCATTTATGAGTGTTAACATTTATGTTTAATTATATTATTTATATATTTTTAAAATATTTTGTTTTGTTTTATTCTACATTTGGACCTGTGCACTTAATGGTCACTTTAACTATGATCGAATTCAACTTTTGTTGGTTTGTTTCTCTGCTACATATTGTTTCTATGGTCAAATCGAAAAGCAGTATTTACCTGCATCATAGATGTGTCATCTGAATCGTCTGGCATAATCAAATAATTTTTGGAGTCTGTGGTAAAACTAAATATCGACCCTTGACTATCGTATGGTTGGGCTAGGTTTAGGTGTAAGATTGCTTCTTCACACTACCTTACTGGAACTCTAACGAAGCTGTGTAGATCTCTAATACTCAACTTACTGAGGAGGTCTGTCAGATCGCACAGAAGTTGAGTTCCCAAAAACTCTTGTCATTTTTGAGCCAGACTAGGACTGGTGCATAACAAATAAAGTATTGTTTCCTCGTCCTTTTTTCCTTGGAGCTACGGCAGTAATCAGAAAGAAAATACCATGTCTACTGGCATGCTCACCGATAAAACAGCATGCAGCAATAACACCCACAACCGTGCAAATGTTACGCCGTTGCATAGACATTAACTATAGTTAAACGTTTTTAAGCCCAAAATAGGCCAAATCTGCTCAGCTTGATTGCCTGTAGAAATGCCAATATCTCTTACAAGACCTCAGGGGAATTGATTTAATCCTTACAGCTGTACTTGCATCTACTTGCTTGGCCAGAAAGAGGGGTGAGATGAAAGAGAAACTCCAGTGCTTGAGTAGGAGTGCTCCTAAGAACATCACTTATACACAAAGCAACAGTTCTTTGCAGTTTGATCAACGATTTTTGGTTTGCCCCTATATTTAAGACGAGGTAAGGTTTCAGCCCCATCCTTTTTCGATGGTTTTTTTACAGGAGTAAAGTGATAGCGTAGCTTTGTTTACTCTTTCCAGAATAATTGGCTTCCAGCTTACAGTCCAAAATAAGACCCAAGAATTTCACTTTATCTGCAATATTCAAAACAACTCCATTAAGAGTTGAAGGGTCAACACGAAGAAGTTTATACTGCCTGGAAAAAAGAACCAGTTCTGTCTTAAGTGGGTTAACACTAAGACCAAAACTATTGGTCTATCTAGTTAGGATGTCAAAAGCATTCTGCATAGTATCTCTGAGGGTTCAAGGATATTTACCGAAAGCGCTATTAGCAACATCCTCCGCATAAGCAACCACTTTAAAGCCAGTCCCTTCCAGGTTCAGTAACAAGTCATTTATGACCAAATTTCAAAGAAAAGGGGATAATACACCACCTTGCGATGTACCCCTACTTACAATTTTACGGATGAATGATACCTCTATATTCACCGTTATTACCCTGTTTTTGAGCATTTGATCAATCCGGCTTCCAAGTGCCACATCCACCCCCGAATTTGAAAATGTATGATCGCCTCTGGTTCGACATTATTAAAGGCACCCTCTATATATCACAAAAGGTCACTTTGATCTACTAGGAGGACTTAGCTTGACATAGCTGCATTAAAAGCATCGGACACCCGGTTTACCATGGCTTCCTTTGTTGATTCAGGAGTTGAAGGAATCAATACTGGTAAAGAGTTACTTAAAATATTTATAAAAGTTGCTCAATTGGCCTTCCTTCTATTTCTAAAGGTTGGAATTTTAAAATATTTTATATCCAATCCATATTGAAGATACCAATGATTAGAAAAGAAGTGTTCATCAGATACTCTTCAATTAATTAATCTATAAACTTCGAAATAAAGGTAATATCTAACACTTCTTGTCTATTCCGTGTTATAAAACAGCCTACATTACAGATTGATAGGTTAGTACTTAGAATATAATCAAAAAGTGACTCACCTCTTTCATTTGTATCAGTACTTCCTCAGATTGTATGATGTGAGTTTGCATCACAACCAACGATGCCTCCAACCTTCCGTACCTGAGCATGCATTACTAGACTGCGCACATTTGCAGGAGGGAGATTAACCCCATCATGCACCAAGTACGCTGATACAAGCCATAGGTTTTCTTTGCCGACCTCGATACTAGCTGCTACTACATCTGCATCGCTTTAATTTGCAATCACATAGATATTTAATTTGCTTTTTGCAAGAATGCATGATCGAACAATGCATGTACAAACAGTAATTTGTAATTAGAAGCCCCGAACAAAATAACCGGATCCTCACTGACCAATAGTTCTTGAACCAAGGCGACATCAATGTCAGCCCTTACAAAAGGCTTGTAAGGGCTGACATTGATGTCGCAAAATGAGTCCATTGATAAAGACATCTCAGTGTCCAGTGTAGTTGGTACCTCTGTCTTTTCAGGATTAGCCTGCGTATCAATTATGCAACCGTCCTTAGGCGAGGTTCCGTCCATTGCGGAAGTTTCCTCATCTGGTTTTGGGTCCCCCGGCTTAGCAACCTCATTTTTTTCAAAGACTTTCAACGTGCTGCGCTAAAACCATAGCTTACCACACCATTTGTCTAGGCCAGCACCACCAACGACTATGTGTTGAAAATTCGATCAGTTGTCCTCTTTAGTTTCCTCCTCCCTGGCTATCTTTCACTTGGAAGTTGGCAAATCCCGATTTTTGATCTGCTGATTCCAAATATAGTGTTTGGATTAGTCAGTTTTGCCAGGATCCACGTACGGGCTCTCAGCCTACTAGGAATACCCTCCAACGAAATTATATCAAATCTGGCTCCAGGCCAAGCCTCTCCAAGGCTGCCATTCACCTTTTTATAAAGATCTCGAGATCTCTAATTGGCACAGGCAATTTGACCTGGTTTCTATACCAATATCCATCCCGACATGTAGGAGCCACCCCAAGGTTTCTCTCATAACTTTAAAGAACGGGAAGGTCAAAGCCTTTCCCTCCTTCCTTCAATTAGCGGGAGTGATGGTACCATCCTCCTGAACTCCTTGTTCAACCATCAACTGTTATGACTAGTGAATCTCTTAGAACCTCACTAAAACATCTACCTGCAGTTTCCTGTAGTTTAGATCCTTTAGCAGCCTTTGGAGATTGATTCTGTGACCTTTGTTTCTTGGACAGATAACTTTTGGACCTGCATTGTCGTTGCACAAATCTACTTCCCTAACTTAAGGGAAAGAGGACCATTTTCCCTTATTAGAATTTTTCGGCGATGTTTTAAAAGTTCCGGACTCTCTATTATTTCATGTTGAGGCCATGTTCATCCTACGAGTAGCGGAGAAAAATGGAGTCCATCCTTGCAGAGATCCGCAATACAAGGATAAGGCTAAGAACAGTTGGAGGTCACCAGGTATTAATCCCTGCGTTTAAGACAGGGCTACTTAAAAGGTCACATGACACTTTAATCCGGCCCTTATTTTACATTGCTAGCACTCGCATCTAATAGTTAGCCGGACATAGTCGTTGCCCAGATGGTACCACTAGGAGGTTTATTAAATACAATTAGCGGGCTCCACATACTCGTAGTTACAACAATGAATAACAAGCCGTAACAAGTTATAACCATAAACCATTGCCTACCCTATTGAGACTCACCCACACTACGATTGACTATCGTATCCACGGAAACATAGAATCCGTAACTGAAACATCCGAACTCTAACATAAATGTCAAGGCTAGAAAGGTCATCATGTGAAGAGTCTAAACCTCAACGAAGTCATGTGAAAAAAGCTGTGATGAATGTGATACAAGCAATAATGATAATTAAGAGGTGGCCACTAGTCGAGACTGCTAATCAGGACTGCTTTGGACGTACTGGGTTATCAAGAATACAATCAATATCATTGGTTTAGTGATGATACACGGAATAAAATTAAGAAACGCCGTCAATTTAAGTAACAATTAATGTAACAACAAAACACGGTTGAGGTAAAACACGCAGATTCAAAGATATAACAAGTCAAATAAGGACGCTGGTACAAGGAATTAATGATCAAAAAAAATATGCAGATGGGTTTCTTAAGGTTGCTACTCAGCAACCTTTAGCAGAAGCGAACCAAAACATAAGAGCAGTACACCAGTCTGTAAGAAAAGTTATTGGCAAAATATTGAACATACCACCTATGTACGGAATGCTTCTGGTCAAATATTGTTAATACTGTCGCCCTGCACCTTAAACCTCTGGTAAGAAATTTGCAACAAGAATGGAACGCGCAGTTTAAAGTATCATAGAGAAACTTAAAACGGTAAAGCAGCTGGGACAGACAACATAACCTTCAAATTGTATAAAGGCAATCTATTTCCAACTTCAAGCGCACTAAAATTAATATTAAAAAATGTGTCGAATTCGGCAGAGTACCGAAAAATTGGAAGGAAGGCTGAACAGTAATGATCTCCAAGAATGGTGACTTAACAAATGAAAAAGATGGAAAAGTTTCGATTGTGTTGTATCTTAATTTGATAAGAGATACACCTATGAAAAAGGCCATAACTAGTAAGGGCGGAAAAATTGGTGACGATACGGAAGATTAGACCTTCCCACTCGACTTCGAACATGGGTGCGATTTTTAATGCCCTTTTGCTCCAAATGAAACAACAAAATATTAAGTTCGATAAACTAAACGATAAATCTGATCAAAAAACGCAGTCATCGAAGATGACGTACCAAGCACGAAAGAGGAAATACTAGCTGCCGGAGGACATAAAAACATATTGAAACCGCCATTATTTGGTGGCAAATTTTTAATAAAGACCTTTAAGACCTTTAAGTTTCGGGCCACGATACAGCATAATGGATGGACTGCTTTGATCTGAGATAGCAGATGTGCTATAAAGCTTTCCGAAGCGTAATCTAGGGAAAGCTGAAAAATAATCCAGGGTGTTCTACCTACCCAGCTCGGTAAAGACTGCCACAGTTTGACTGCTGAAGGCACGTTAGAGTATGTGAAAAGCGGAACCCACCAACATGATTAAAGACAGCTGACTATGTGAAAAAATCCTGGTGAAACACTTGTCAAAAATTTCAGCGAGAGTAATAAACATGAGTAGTTCGGCAGTAAGTTTGATCAATAAAAGGTTTATGGTTGGAATAGCTGATAAAGTCGACTACACCGCAAATTGAGAACCTTATGGGCAACATGACCAGTAATAAGTAATGGCCAGTAACCAAGTTTGAAATTTACCCAGTGAAAATGAATACCTCGTTCATTAAGGAATAAAATTAAAGAGGAAATCGACAACATGGTAAAAATGGGAGTAATAATCAAAACCCATGGTGTTACCCCAGTAGTGTCTCCAATGGTAATATTTCATAAAAATAGCAAATTAGGAGTATGTTTGGATCCAACGGACGTCAATAAAAATACTGTTCGCCGGTATCATCCATTAAAAACGTTGGAAGATATATCATTGCATCTTAAAAACCGAAGTTTTTCACAATTCTAGACTGGAGTCGAAGATTTTGGCAAATAAAAGTTAGTCCAAGAACTGTAAAGTATCTTACGATGGCAACACCGTGGGGGAAATACTCTTACAAAAGATTACCACTTGGATTAGCTTTAGCATCAGAAATTTTTCAAGATCTGATGGTATCGAGAATTGCTAATGCTCAATGGACGACATCTTAATTTTTACGACCACAAAAGAAGACAATCTGATGATAACCAATAAAGCATTGAAAAAAAGAGATGACATTGGGTTAAAGTTAAATAAAGCCAAGTATATTTGTTCAATGCAGAGAAAGTGAAATTCCTGGAACATATCATAAGTGCAGAAGGTGAATCAGCTGATTCTGGAAAAGTCAAAACACTAAGAAATTTAAAAATTCCGAAAAACAAAACAGAACTGAACGGTTGTTAAAGTAAAGGAAACGGAATGGGTATGGACAGAGTACCATAGTATTGCTTTTAATGAGCTGAAACACTGATGTTTCGTCTACATCAGTACTTCGATTCGTTGATACGAAAGCAGATGTATAATTACGAGTGGATGCTAGTTCGTATAGTTTTGGAACTTAACTACCCACGGATTGAAAAAGAGGCTGCTGCTATACGATATGCAAATTTTATGAGTACGCTTATGGAAAAAAATTGGAAATTGAAAGTGACCACAAGCCACTGGAAATAATTTTCAAGCAGCCAATTCAATTAGCACCGTCTAGATTACAACGAATTTTGTTTGATGTTATCCAGTACGCATCCAGGATTGTCATAGTATACAGTAGATCCAGATACAGTAGATCCAGCACGCCAAGATTTTATATCATCAACTGAAAGTGATACAGAACTACAAGAATTATTAAGTGTTGTTATGAATGGTAAGAAAGAGGTATCACAGTTAGCAAGAATTTATTGGAAATTCAGGAACGAAATTGCTTATTACGAGGGAATTTTATTTAAAGGGTTCAAAATCATCGTCCCAATGATCAAAAAAGTAGGGTTCTGCAAAATATTCATCGTGGTCCTTTTTAAAAAACGCTAAATTTAGCTAGAGAATTTCTATTTTACAGAAATATGACAAAGGATATTACAACATCATGTGCAATATGTCAACAAATGCAACCAAGGATACCTAAGGAACCACTAATGTGTAAAAAAGTGCCAGAAAATCCATTTAAAATAATTGCTTTGGATATATTCCATTTGTCCTCAAATAACAAGGACCATAATTCCGCCAGAAAGAGATTGTTTCTATTCCGGAAGACTCAGCTGATGTTATTAATAGTCCAGCTTAAGTTTTACCAAACACTAGTGACGTAAGCAATCAGAATGAGTCTACAACACACAACAATGTTTCTGATGAAAGTGCGAATAGGCTTCACTACACCAACGTTACGAGTAAACATACTTCACTCCAAGGACTACAGATGACACGAACTGGAAGGTAAATGAAACCTATCAAACGGAAGATTTATAAGCCTATTTGTTATGTTATTTTTGTTTTTATTGAAAAAAAAAAGAATGGAAAGCTATGGTAATGTGATGTGCCAGAATAATTAGTCATTTAATTATGAAAGTGTTGGATGCAACTCAAAGTCAACTCTCGATGTAAACGCAATCATCATCAATTTGATTTTTTTGACTTTTTGTGGCCATCTTATTTTGTCAATTTCTTACTTACTTCCGTTCCATCATATGTAAAAGTTGTATTGCATAATTTTAACTGTGTCATAGCTGCGCGGTAGTTGCCTGTTTGGGCAACTACTGCGCAGCTATAACACAATCCCGATGGTACTTCAAACTCAGAAAACGGAAGACCTGAGCATGAAAATGGTTCAGGCAAAACTGACTGACGAGTATAAACGTTTAATTATACGCAAGTGTAACGAAAATGGTGATAGCGCAGGCGACGCTGTACTAAAGATCGACAAGCGAAAAGGAAAATGTCGGTTTTGCCACAAACCAGGACATTTTAAAGCAGAATGCCATAAGTATACTAGATGGCTTCAAAAGGATAAGGTCAAACAACCATTGGGAAAATCTGAAAAGGCGGTGGCTGTTGAGAAATCAGATGACGATATGTTGTTCATGATCGAACACATCGAAAGTCAAAGTGCAGACGATTGGATCATTGATAGCGGTGCTACGTGTCACATTTGCGTGAATAAATCTTAATTCGAGAATTTGATTCTCAACAATCAAGAAAAAGTCAGGGTGGCTGATGGATGCACAAATTCGTCACGTGGTACCAGATCCGTCCAATTAATTTTTTTTGATGATAAAGGTAATTCGGTATCGGCCATATTAACGAATGTATTATATATACCAGAAATTTCATCAAACGGCTCGTGGATATAAGATCACGTTTGGCACGCATAAGTGTTCAGTGCAAAAAGGTGGCAGGCGAATATATATTGGCGAAAATTGTGGCAGCCAATACATTCTCAAACAATCAAAGGAAGTCTATGCAGCGCACAAGAGAACTAATTTATGTATACACAAGTGGCATCGCATTTTGGGTCATCGTGACATTAATGTGGTCAGGCGTCTAAACAATGACAATTTAGTCACCGGTGTGTGTTTGGAGGCGTGTAATTGCAACGACTACTGTGAAATATCTACACAAGGGAAAATGATTAGGTTGCCTTTTCCAAAATGGTTATTGACATAAACGAATGCTGTGATGGATCTAGTTCAAACTGATTTGTGTGGGCCGATGCCAACTAAGTCATATGGTGGAATTCGCTAGATTCCAACGTTCATAGACGATTTTTGCAGGTCAAATGGCGCGAACTATGTTTTCAAAGACCATAAAAGTTATTTGCTCAGACCGCGTAAGAGAATATAAAAACAAACAGGTCATTGAATACTTAAAGGGCGCTAATCGAGATGGCTCGATATATGATTATTGAGGCTAAATTGGACCATTCGTTCTGGACGGAAGCAGTTACAACGGCTAATTTCATGCACAACCGTTGGCCAACAAAAGGAGCTCCGAAGACATCACTAGAAATCTCGTCGAGTGCATTACCAATTTGAAAAATTTTAAAATATTCGGGAAAAAATATTTTGTGCATATCCCTAAGGAGAAACGAAGAAAATTGGACAAAAAGGCAGTAGAGGCACGATTTTTGGGTTACGACGAAAACTCAAAAGCGTATCGATGTTTCGATGTAAAGACGAACAAGTTGGTTATAAGCTGCGATGTTCGTTTCATGAAAGGGGAAGACAATACCGTATAGCTGTCGAAATAAAACCACAAGTTGACAATACCACTAATGAAAGTGAACAAATAGTGGAGGCACCAGACGCTGTGTCATGTCAAGAACATATCAAGCGAAATAATGAGGGCTCGGAACGAGAAACTAAGGGGGTCAAATCAAAACGATTAATCGAGGGAATCGAAAATATTAATTTAATAATTGCTGAGCCGAAAACACTGGCAGACGTACTGGAGACCGCAGAAAAGGATCGATGGCTTGCGGCTATTCATGATAAAATGAAATCACATGCAGAAAATGGCTAATGGGAAATGGTTGAATTACCAAGTAATCGAAAAGCAGTGGGTTTCAAATGGGTGTTTAAATTGAAAGCTAACGGCACTGTAAAGCGGTTTAAGGCTAGACTGGTTGCTCAAGGGTACGCGGAACGGTTTGGCCAAGATAACGATAAGGTATTTGCACCAGTTGCAAGGCAAACAACTTTTAGAACGTTGTTGACGGTGGCAGGCAGAGAGCAAATGCAGGTCATCCATTTGGATGCAAAAACGGCTTTCTTAAACTGCAAACTGGAGGAGGAAATCAACACATGAAGCAGCCGCCATGTTTCGAAACGGATGATAAAAGCATGGTATGTCGATTAAAAATGAGCTTGTATGGACTGAAGCAGTCGGCACGCACCTGGAACATGTCATTAAACAAGGTAATCGTTGTCGCGCAGGATTTCATCGCAGTGAAGCAGACCCATACTTATACTATCAGCATATCGGCAATGGGTGGTGTTATATATTAATCTACATCAACGACATCGTGGTGGCTTGTAGTGACAGCAACGCGATCAAGCGGTTTGAGGAAATTCTGATCGTCAAATTCAAAGTTGATAGTTTGGGCCAAATAAAGACGTACATTGGATTAGAAGTTGACAGAGACATTAATGGAATATTTAACATAAGTCAGAAATCATATACATCAATCACGTGGTGAATCGATTCAATTTAGAAGGTGCAAAAATATCTAAAGACCCGTTGAAGCCAGAATATCAGAAGGGTTCATTGCCTGATCTGCTGCCAAATAACGCGGAATATCAACAACTAATTGGCAGCTTGCTTTATGTATCAATAAACACTCGGCCAGATATTGCAGCAAGTGTGGTGATACTCGCACAAAAGACAAATTGTCCGAGTGAAGAAGTTTGGACAGAGCTGAAGAGAGTTGTACGTTATCTAAAGGGTACAAACGATTTAAAATTACGCATAGGAGATGTTAAATGCGAGAGCATATTTTTTGGATATGCAGATGCCAGCTGGGCCGAAGATCGATGCGATCGAAAATCAAACAGCGGTTATTTATTCAAGTTATTCGGAGCAACGATAAGTTGCAGTTACAAGAAGCAATCATGCGATTCACTATCATCAACAGAGGCCGAGTTTATTGCATTGTCCGAAGCATGTAAGGAGGCTATTTGGCTGCGAATGTTGTTAAACGATTTTAATGCCAACAGAAACAACTCGACTTTGATATACGAAGACAATCAAAGCTGGTTAGCACTGATCAACCAAGAAGGTTTATCTAGCCAATCTAAGCACATCGACACTAGGTGACATTTTATTAAGGATCAAATCGAAAAGCAAACGATGTGAGTATTTTCCTACCAACGAGATTCTGGCAGATGTGTGCACCAAGCCGCTGGGCATAAATCTGTTACAATCACTTCGAAAGTATAGCGGGTTGTTTTAATTTCATTTATTATTCAAGGAAAGAGTAAGCAGTTGTTATAAAGTAGAAATTGAGGAAGAGTGTGGGATGCATTTCAAAGTCAACTCTTGGAGTAAACGCAATCATCATCAACTTGGTTTTTTTGACTTTCGTGGCCATCTTGTTTTGTCAATTTCTTACTTCCGTTCCGTCATATGTAAAAGTTGTATTGCATAATCTTGTTACTAAAAAGAAATATTCTAAAATCATTGTTTCAATTAATTAAAAGAGTTAGATTGATTACACTCTAACAGAAAGACAGTAATTTGTACATCGTATTTTATGGGAGAGTTATGAGTCCGAAAGAGGTCACTTTTAATTTATCGGGCATAACTTAGTTTTGTCATACTAATCGAATAAGGTCATAGTATCCCACAATATTCTCGTTATACTTATTAATGCAATCAGCTCATGGAGAATGGATTCTTCTTATTCCCTGTAACTCAGAGAAATGTACTTTGCAATTGTCGAGTTTCTACTACCGGATGGTTTCAAAATCCAAAACAGCCTTTATTATATATAATCTGTTACTTTACAATATCAAAGACGCCATCTTGACTGATTTATTTTGCACAATACAGGATCAAAGGTTAGGTTTAAGTTTCTCTTTATTAAGCTTAGGTGATAACTGTTTTTCATTGATGATTTTGTAAGGATTTCTTATCGACTCACTGGGAAAGTATTGTATCCTGACCTAACCAATACTTCATTTCAAAAACAATTTACATTAACTCGTATATAATTATGTCTATAGTATCGTGTTCCAAAAATATCCGGATATCAACCACTCACCCATCAAGCGTTTGATTAATGCGCACCTAAAATACATTATATATCGGATAGCTTATCTATTCGAAGTGCCAGACCAATTAATTATATACGATTTAACTACCTGACTCGACAAACAACAGCAACAATATCAATACCAAATCACTAAAATATAATTAATCGCGATTAGTTTTGCTCAAAGAACGCGCGCGATATGAAAATAAAAAAAAAATAAAAAATAAAATGGTATTTGGCGTTGATAAGCTGAATAAAAATCCGGTTCGATTTGGTTTGGCCGTGCTCAAAACCTCAAATAGACAATAATTGTAATTTTGGAAATCTCAAATTTTGACATGAAAATTAATAATTGTACTCGTCGAAATTCAAGTGTAGTTTTGCGATGATAACACATAACAATATTTTGTCTACTCGGTTGATTATCCAACATTTTATTGAAGGTGTAAAGATGAGGTCACAGACACTATCGTATACATATATATTCATACATGGTCTAATCTAACATATATACATTTTATATATGAAGTAGAAATAATAACCTTTGCACAAACCGTACTGATAGCAACAGTAAAACGTACAAATTTAGGGAGCTTGCGTCGCAATACCAAAAAAATTTTTTTTTGATTTTGGTAAATTCCTAAATGAGTTTTGGTCTAAAGTGATACTTAAAAGTGCAAGTAGATTTTTGAATTATTAACATGTTTAGAGAGTGTTATGTACGCGTGTTTGCGATATGATGTTCAAAGTATGTTTAAATGGCACGAGCAAAAGTACGACACCAAAAATATACCGACGAACCACAAATAAACCGAAATCGTTTCAGAAATACGCGCACGTATTTAAATCGTTACCTAAACTACAGACGTTTCATTAAATTGATTAATAATAGGTATAGAGATAAGCATGAGATAAGTAACATTATACTCGTACCGTCAATATATCCATGCTAATAATTAGTGGACACTTTTTTGATTTAATACATTCGATGGAATTTTTTTTGACACGCGCTTTGTACATGATTGTAACCGACGTTTTTTAGTAATTAAAAAATTAAACATATTGTGTATGGCTGCAGCGGACATTTCGTAGAAATCAAATAGCATTTATTTTTTGACACGCGCTTTGTACATGATTGTAACCGACGTTTTTTAGTAATTAAAAAATGAAACATATTGCGTATGGCTGCAGCGGACATTTCGTAGAAATCAAATAGCATTTATTTGGTTTTTTATGTTTTTCCCTAGAACCACTCAACAAATTCGGAAACAAAAAAATCGTTAATGCTGCGACATTCTAAGATAATAACAACTAGTTTATGTAATTGATTTTAAGGAGTAACTGGACTGTGATGGACCAATGACTGGAAACTGTATAAAATAACTAATTGGAAAAAATTGAAGATCATACGTTGCAAGACCTGCAGAAACCCTCCTAAAGTATTTGATGGAAATGCATGTTTACTAACCAAAATTCTTTGAAATTAACACATTTGGATGACTCTCAAATGAGGTTGATGATATTTTAAATATAATTAAATCTATACCTAAGGGATTATGTGGCTGAACTCGACATTTTAAAATCTTAGATTTTTCTGCCCAAAGTTAAAATTATTTCAACTAAGTTGGATTTTTATGGCGTATCTTTTTGTTTGACAATCTATTGATTGATAACTTCGGGAATGCCGGGCACCACGGTACACCCGAGTTATATATAACAAAACCGAAGAAGTAGATGGAATGCAAGTTAGGATAGACTCGACCCAGATCCTGACACCAAGCGATCGACAGTTAGTATTTTTTGTAGTGTAGGAAAAAGAAAGGTAAGTTAGTAATGATAAAATTGGTTCAGTTTCCCAGAACCCAATATTTAACAACTGTTAGCACAACCCCGGTAAAACACCCTTCAGCTGTAATCTGCAAAGGTTCCCTTAACACAAAACTATTAGTTAACTAAATCCTTTTAGTCGAATAATGTAATAAATAGCATTAAGTTCCGCCTGATGAAATAATTAAATGGTAATTTAAGTTCCATAAATTACCATTTAATTATTTCATCACCGTATTTGCTAAAGGTTATTGAGTGTTCAGCTGTTAAATCTAATACAGTATAAAACATTTATATTCACTTTAACACCGAAAATATTACAAATAGAATTTGATTAAAATAATTAAACGTTTAAATTCGATCGAATTCACCGTTTTATAGCAATCACTTAAAGTGTACGTATGAAAACCCTATTTATAATTACTTTAACACCAAAAATATTACAAATAGAATTTTATTAAAATAATCCAACGTTTAAATTCGATCGAATTCACCGTTTTATAGCAATTACACAAAGTGCACGCATGAAAACCCTATTTATATTTACTTTAACACCAAAAATATTACAAATAGAATTTTATTAAAATAATTAAACGTTTAAATTCGATCGAATTCACCGTTTTATAGCAATTACACCAAGTACTCGCATGAAAACTTTATTTATGTTAACTTTAACACCGAAAATATTACAAATAGAATTTAATTAAAATAATTCAACGATTAAATTCGATCGAATTCACCGTTTTATAGCAATTACACAAAATGCACGCATGAAAACCTTATTTACATTTACTTTAACACCGAAAATACTACAAATAGAATTTTATTAAAATAATTCAACGTTTAAATTCGATCGAATTCACCGTTTTATAGCAATCACTTAAAGTGTACGTATGAAAACCCTATTTATAATTGCTTTAACACCAAAAATATTACAAATAGAATTTTATTAAAATAATCCAACGTTTAAATTCGATTGAATTCACCGTTTTATAGCAATTACACAAAGTGCACGCATGAAAACCCTATTTATATTTACTTTAACACCAAAAATATTACAAATAGAATTTTATTAAAATAATTCAACGTTTAAATTCGATCGAATTCACCGTTTTATAGCAATTACACCAAGTACTCGCATGAAAACTTTATTTATGTTAACTTTAACACCGAAAATATTACAAATAGAATTTAATTAAAATAATTCAACGTTTAAATTCGATCGAATGCACCGTTTTATAGCAATTACACAAAGTATTCGCAACAAAACCCTATTTAAATTTACTTTAACACCGAAAATATTACAAATAAGGTTTTATTAAAATAATTAAACATTTAAATTCAATCAAATTCACCGTTTTATAGCAATTACACAAATTGCTCACATGAAAACCTTATTTATATTTACTTTAACACCGAAAATATTACAAATAGAATTTAATTAAAATAATTCAACGTTTAAATTCGATCGAATGCACCGTTTTATAGCAATTACACAAAGTGCACGCATGAAAACATTATTTATATTTACTTTAATACCGAAAATATTACAAATAGAATTTTATTAAAATAATTCAACGTTTAAATTCGATCGAATTCACCGTTTTATAGCAATTACATAAAATGCACGCATGAAAACCTTATTTATATTTACTTTAATACCGAAAATATTACAAATACAATTTAATTAAAATAATTAAAAGTTTAAATTCGATCGAATTCACCGTTTTATAGCAATTACACAAAGCAATTGCATGAAAACCCAATTTATATTTACTTTAATACCGAAAATATTACAAATAGAATTTTATTAAAATAATTCAACGTTTAAATTCGATCGAATTCACCGTTTTATAGCAATTACACAAAGCAATTGCATGAAAACCCAATTTATATTTACTTTAATACCGAAATTATTACAAATAGAATTTTATTAAAATAATTCAACGTTTAAATTCGATCGAATTCACCGTTTTATAGCAATTACATAAAATGCACGCATGAAAACCTTATTTATATTTACTTTAATACCGAAAATATTACAAATACAATTTAATTAAAATAATTAAAAGTTTAAATTCGATCGAATTCACCGTTTTATAGCAATTACACAAAGCAATTGCATGAAAACCCAATTTATATTTACTTTAATACCGAAAATATTACAAATAGAATTTTATTAAAATAATTCAACGTTTAAATTCGATCGAATTCACCGTTTTATAGCAATTACACAAAGTATTCGCAACAAAACCCCTTTTTAAATTTACTTTAACACCGAAAATATTACAAAGAAGGTTTTATTAAAATAATTAAACATTTAAATTCAATCAAATTCACCGTTTTATAGCAATTACACAAATTACTCACATTAAAACCTTATTTATATTTACTTTAATACCGAAAACATTACAAATAGAATTTTATTAAAATAATTCAACATTTAAATTCGATCGAATTCACCGTTTTATAGCAATTACACAAAGCAATCGCATGAAAACCCAATTTATATTTTCTTTAATACCGAAAATATTACAAATAGAATTTTATTAAAATAATTCAACGTTTAAATTCGATCGAATTCACCGTTTTATAGCAATTACACAAAGCAATTGCATGAAATCCCAATTTACTTTAATACCGAAAATATTACAAATAGAATTTTATTAAAATAATTCAACGTTTAAATTCGATCGAATTCACCGTTTTATAGCAATTACACAAAGTATTCGCAACAAAACCCCTTTTTAAATTTACTTTAACACCGAAAATATTACAAATAGAATTTTATTAAAATAATTCAACGTTTAAATTCGATCGAATTCACCGTTTTATAGCAATTACACAAAGTATTCGCAACAAAACTCCTTTTTAAATTTACTTTAACACCGAAAATATTACAAAGAAGGTTTTATTAAAATAATTAAACATTTAAATTTAATCAAATTCACCGTTTTATAGCAATTACACAAATTACTCACATTAAAACCATATTTATATTTACTTTAATACCGAAAACATTACAAATAGAATTTTATTAAAATAATTCAACATTTAAATTCGATCGAATTCACCGTTTTATAGCAATTACACAAAGCAATCGCATGAAAACCCAATTTACTTTAATACCGAAAATATTACAAATAGAATTTTATTAAAATAATTCAACGTTTAAATTCGATCGAATTCACCGTTTTATAGCAATTACACAAAGTATTCGCAACAAAACCCCTTTTTAAATTTACTTTAACACCGAAAATATTACAAATAGAATTTTATTAAAATAATTCAACGTTTAAATTCGATCGAATTCACCGTTTTATAGCAATTACACAAAGTATTCGCAACAAAACTCCTTTTTAAATTTACTTTAACACCGAAAATATTACAAAGAAGGTTTTATTAAAATAATTAAACATTTAAATTTAATCAAATTCACCGTTTTATAGCAATTACACAAATTACTCACATTAAAACCATATTTATATTTACTTTAATACCGAAAACATTACAAATAGAATTTTATTAAAATAATTCAACATTTAAATTCGATCGAATTCACCGTTTTATAGCAATTACACAAAGCAATTGCATGAAATCCCAATTTACTTTAATACCGAAAATATTACAAATAGAATTTTATTAAAATAATTCAACGTTTAAATTCGATCGAATTCACCGTTTTATAGCAATTACACAAAGTATTCACAACAAAACCCTATTTAAATTTACTTTAACACCGAAAATATTACAAATAAGATTTTATTAAAATAATTAAACATTTAAATTCGATCGAATTCACCGTTTTATAGCAATTACACAAAGTATTCACAACAAAACCCTATTTAAATTTACTTTAACACCGAAAATATTACAAATAAGGTTTTATTAAAATAATTAAACAATTAATTTCAATCGAATTCACCGTTTTATAGTAATTACACAAAGTATTCGCAACAAAACCTTATTTAAATTTACTTTAACACCGAAAATATTACAAATAAGATTTTATTAAAATAATTAAACATTTTAATTCGATCGAATTCACCGTTTTATAGCAATTACACAAAGTATTCGCAACAAAACCCTATTTAAATTTACTTTAACACCGAAAATATTACAAATAAGATTTTATTAAAATAATTAAACATTTAAATTCGATCGAATTCACCGTTTTATAGCAATTACACAAAGTATTCACAACAAAACCCTATTTAAATTTACTTTAACACCGAAAATATTACAAATAAGGTTTTATTAAAATAATTAAACATTTAAATTCGATCGAATTCACCGTTTTATAGCAATAACACAAATTACTTGCATCAAAACCCTATTCATATATACTTTAACACCGAAAATATTACAAATAGAATTTTATCAAAATAATTACACAATTAAATTCAATCGAATTCACCGTTTTATAGCAATTACACAAAGTATTCGCAACAAAACCCTATTTATATTTACTTTAACACCGAAAATATTACAAATAAGATTTTATTAAAATAATTAAACATTTAAAATCGATCGAATTCACCGTTTTATAGCAATTACACAAAGCATTCACAACAAAACCCTATTTAAATTTACTTTAACACCGAAAATATTACAAATAAGATTTTATTAAAATAATTAAACATTTAAAATCGATCGAATTCACCGTTTTATAGCAATTACACAAAGCATTCACAACAAAACCCTATTTAAATTTACTTTAACACCGAAATTATTACAAATAAGATTTTATTAAAATAATTAAACATTTAAAATCGATCGAATTCATCGTTTTATAGCAATTACACAAAGCATTCACAACAAAACCCTATTTAAATTTACTTTAACACCGAAAATATTACCAATAAGATTTTATTAAAATAATTAAACATTTAAATTCGATCAAATTCACCGTTTTATAGCAATTACACAAATTACTCACATGAAAACATTATTTATATTTACTTTAATACCAAAAATATTACAAATAGAATTTTATTAAAATAATTCAACGTTTAAATTCGATAGAATTCACCGTTTTATAGCAATTACACAAAGCATTCGCAACAAAACCCTATTTATATTTACTTTAACACCGAAAATATTACAAATAAGATTTTATTAAAATAATTAAACATTTAAATTCGATCGAATTCACCGTTTTATAGCAATTACACAAAGCATTCACAACAAAACCCTATTTAAATTTACTTTAACACCGAAAATATTACAAATAAGATTTTATTAAAATAATTAAACATTTAAAATCGATCGAATTCATCGTTTTATAGCAATTACACAAAGCATTCACAACAAAACCCTATTTAAATTTACTTTAACACCGAAAATATTACCAATAAGATTTTATTAAAATAATTAAACATTTAAATTCGATCAAATTCACCGTTTTATAGCAATTACACAAATTACTCACATGAAAACATTATTTATATTTACTTTAATACCAAAAATATTACAAATAGAATTTTATTAAAATAATTCAACGTTTAAATTCGATAGAATTCACCGTTTTATAGCAATTACACAAAGCATTCGCAACAAAACCCTATTTATATTTACTTTAACACCGAAAATATTACAAATAAGATTTTATTAAAATAATTAAACATTTAAATTCGATCGAATTCACCGTTTTATAGCAATTACACAAAGCATTCACAACAAAACCCTATTTAAATTTACTTTAACACCGAAAATATTATAAATAAGGTTTTATTAAAATAATTAAACATTTAAATTCGATCAAATTCACCGTTTTATAGCAATAACACAAATTACTTGCATCAAAACCCTATTCATATATACTTTAACACCGAAAATATTACAAATAGAATTTTATCAAAATAATTACACAATTAAATTCAATCGAATTCACCGTTTTATAGCAATTACACAAAGTATTCGCAACAAACCCCTATTTATATTTACTTTAACACCGAAAATATTACAAATAAGATTTTATTAAAATAATTAAACATTTAAATTCGATCGAATTCACCGTTTTATAGCAATTACACAAAGCATTCGCAACAAAACCCTATTTAAATTTACTTTAACACCGAAAATATTACAAATAAGATTTTATTAAAATAATTAAACATTTAAATTCGATCAAATTCACCGTTTTATAGCAATTACACAAATTACTCACATGAAAACATTATTTATATTTACTTTAATACCGAAAATATTACAAATAGAATTTTATTAAAATAATTCAACGTTTAAATTCGATAGAATTCACCGTTTTATAGCAATTACACAAATTATTCGCAACAAAACCCTATTTAAATTTACTTTAACACCGAAAATATTACAAATAAGATTTTATTAAAATAATAAATCGTCTAAATTCGATCTAATTCACCGTTTTAATTGCAGTTACATAAAGCAATCGCATGAAAATCTTATTTATATTTACTTTAACACCAAAAATATTACAAATAAAATTTTATTAAAATAATTCAACGTTTAAATTCGAAAGAATTCACCGTTTTATAGCAATTACACAAAGTGCACGCATGAAAACCCTATTTATATTTACTTTAACACCGAAAATACTACAAATAGAGTTTTATTAAACTAATTCAACGTTCAAATTCGAATGAATTCACCGTTTTATAGCAATTACATAAAATACACGCATGAAAACCTTATTTACATTTACTTTAATACCAAAAATATTACAAATAGAATTTTATTAAGAAAATAAAACGTTTAAATTCGATCGTATTCACCGTTTTATAGCAATTGCACAAAGCAATCGCATGAAAACCTTATTTATATTTACTTAAACACCGAAAATATTACAAATAGAATTTTATTAAAATAATTCAACGTTTAAATTCGATCGAATTCACCGTTTTATAGCAATTACACAAAGTGCACGCATGAAAACCCTATTTATATTTACTTTAACACCGAAAATATTACAAATAGAATTTTATTAAAATAATTCAACATTTAAATTCGATTGAATTCACCGTTTATAGCAATTACACAAAGCAATCGCATGAAAACCCAATTTATATTTACTTCAACACCGAAAATATTACAAACAGAATTTTATTAAAATAATTCAACGTTTAAATTCGAATTCACCGTTTTATAGCAATTACATTAAGTACTCGCATGATAACCTTATTTATATTTACTTTAACACCGAAAATATTACAAATAGAATTTTATTAAAATATATAAACGTTTAAATTCGATTGATATCACCGTTTTATAGCAATTCGACTATCTTTTTGTTTCACGAAATATTAAATAAAAAATTATTTGATTGGCTAAAAATTCGGATGTAAGAATCAAAGTTTTCCTCCCGTAAATGGCAAATATATAATTTTAGTATGGAATAGTAGCTGCGATTTTGTTAATGGCAATCAATGATTGACTATGATGCCAACGTTTATGGCATATGTAGTGTCTTTTTCTCAACCGTCTTCATCCGATTGACCTTTTAGACAATCCACCATTACTGGATTTATGGTTACAACTCTAACTAAGCCATCGTTTTAAGTATCTCTTGAATTCTTCCTAAAGGCCTTTTCCGTGGAGATGGGTTATAATTGACAGTTAAATACCTTTTTTTGTTTGGTTTTAATCTATGCAATCTTTTCTGGGATCGAAACAGTCCTAACTCTTTCGTGGTTAACTTTGGTTAACGTTCTACCTTACGTGATCACAAGCCAAATCGAGGTCGCTCCAGCCATCCTGTGGTGGTACAGATGATGGTTCTGTCCATGTATTCTGCACTCTAACAGAGTTCAATCCAGATTTGCGGATATCCGGAACGTCAACCGAGATCAATAAAAGCGAAAACAGCATAAACAATCCTCGAACATTAAACCAAATTGACTCAACATCAAACAAATAGTTAATTTAGATATCTCCTTATTACCACCAAGAAATATTGGCAGTAAAATTGCAGGAATTATATAAAAATCATTGTGCTCTTTTTGATCAAATTCAGAAGAGCAAAAATAATTATAATAAGGATGGTGAGGTCAGGAAGACTTCAATCTGTGAGGAATTCATCGATACCAATAAACAGATGAAAGACTAATTGTTTGAGGATAATCGATTTAGCCATATTTTTCCATATTAGAAAGGACGAAATTCATAAGCTGCACCAACTCGATGCAAACATGATACAAATCGAGCAGGTTCTAATAAGCAGCTTATGCCCCGCAAAACTGATGGAACTTAGTTTTCCGGATCTTTATTCATGAGGCGAGATAAATAACCTCCCTTATCATCTTTCTTCTGTACGCCTATCTGCTACAATCTTTCCGGTTGTTTTTCTTGACTGTCAAGCTGCCAAAAGATCAATCTCCTGGTTATTTACAATTGTTGATAAAGTGACCAGGTTTTTGACATTTAAAACATTTTTGTCGCATCAAACATGGTCTGTCGAGCCTGCCAATTTACGTTTAGTTTCCATAATTTGATGGAACCTATGGCTAAGGTGCCTCTGGGTGCATCGTACTTTAAAGCTGTCGCTAACACTTCTTCATAAATTTCCCTTCGCAGTTGTTTTAAGATGAAGTTTTATCGGCTCATCTCTTAAATGACGGTGCTGTATGCATTATGGCATATGCCTAAAACAGTAACTTAAATGTCTCTTTTGGAATTTTGCCATAAAATGATGGGTATTTCAGGATTTCTATATGTCGTCCGGTATCTAATTCGTTTCTGGTGCTGAGCTTGTTGTTTTATTTCGGTCTTTAATTCATCATACTTACTGTACACCCATATTCGTCATTTCCTCGAGTTGTCCAGTAGCAAGTGCCACTTCACTTGTTGTGTCACATCGCCATCGACCTCTTCTGTATCTATTTTCAAAGCCTTTTGTAGCCCTAAAAACAGCTCCATTTTGAAGCCTTCCGAGAGAACACCACGCCGCTTATCTGGAAAACATGATAAAGACGACAGCAACTGGGTTACAGATTCGTGGAGAATGGTGCAGAATATAACCGATGAAACACCTGCTAAAAGCAGTTTTGGAGAAGTCCTTCGATTGTCAAACGACTTAAAGTTTGAAACTGTTCGGTTATCAGCTTTATGTCACCAGCACTACTTAGGGCATATGACAGTGCAAAACTGAATGTGATACGTGATAAATAAATGAGAAAAAGTGCGGATATTGAACAAAACTAGAATCAAAATAACATAAAAGCCAATAATAGAAAATTTAAGTACCCTCCAACTACACTGGCTTAGTACTATTCTATACGTATGAGCAATAAATACCATCCAATGTCAAAAAAATTTTGGGTAATTATCGAAATCACGATATTCAGAAGTGATGAACACGAAAATCTAACTTTAGATTCAAGTACTCAAGATATCATACAGAAATGTGCTGATGAATTAATTTTTAAGTCTATTGGTGATTGCTATTGGTAAACGGGGCATCATTCACACTACGCTGGCACGTTCTTTGCGAAAGTTATTGTTAATCTAGAATACATTGTGTGAACTATTGTTGTTCTAATATCGCTAATCTTAGCAATGATTTGCTATTTGATGACTTGTTAAAAACTGGCCTAAATGTAAACCAAATTGTCATGGTTAATAAAGATAAAAACTACTCACTTACCTGAGAGTGGGGTAAACTGGATTACTATGACAGCACTTGAATAGTAAACTGGTGGAAAGCGGTTTGTTTTTATATAGTGAATTCCCTCAAAGTAATATAGTAACGTGACAATCCGTTATTAGTATACTATATTTTTAGTCAAAAAAGTCATCATTCAATCACATGTTACCAACTCGGTAAAAACTTATTGTATTCATCTTTTAACTTCCTACTTTAGATATGTTCCAGTTACATCAAAGACCTACAGACACTGTTTCAAATGTATATCAAATCACCAGTGACACAAAGAGCCTGGTCTATAATAAGGCCTGGTATCATGATGGCCAATGAGTTAAAGAAGATAAGCTGTGCAGAAAACGTTTTTTTTTTTTTTTTGTTTTTGTTTCTGAACTCTGCAATCTGATCTGGGGCCGAAGCTCTCCCAACTCTTTCGCAGTTAATTTTTAACGTCCTACCTTACGCCGTCACCAGCCAAATTGTGGACGCACGAATACAGGTTCGATTTTAAATCCATCTGCACATTGCATTGCTCCAGCCAGCCTACACGTTGGACGATGGTTCGGCCCATAGATTCTGCACTCCAACAGGGGGTCATAGTTGTGTTCATCGTCATCACCGATCGAGTGTTTTCATCAGGTGATGAAAAATCCCTTATGCAACCCTCCCCCATTGGGATTCGAGCCCATATTTTTGGAACATTGTCTTCAATAACAGTATGGATTAATAGTAGTAACATATATAGCCAAAACTGTAAAACGGTTTGATGTAGACTTTAACGAAAAACCGTAATATGACGTGACATATATTATGGCAAAAGGTTAACTGAAATTAGTCAAAAAATCTTCTTTGGTATAACAAAAGCTTACTTAACTGTGCCTGTCTTACAGTCAGTGTATTACCAATTGATACATTTTATAGTCGAAGGAAAAGGCAAAATGTAAGCTACGGAGACTTGGCAATGCAAGCTGGACAGTTAAAAGTAAAGCTAATTAGTTTTCACAGATAGATGGAACAATTCGATGGATGGAAGAACAACTTACTGTTTTTCTAAAAACATCGAAGAAAAGTTAGAAAATATTCTTGCAGTTAATCCACAGTTGCATGCTACCTGAAAAAGCCAACATAAGTGATACAAACAGTCGTGAATGGCACCTTGGAAACAAAGCCATGGCTGAGTCTGAAAGAAAGTCTCACACAATTAAGTTGGAAGTCTCCCATCGGGTCCGTCTTCGGGTGGCGTATAGATTAAACCCCTAACGGGAGCGTCTGCTCACCAGGAGATGCTGCTTCAAACAGCGTCAGTTCCTCGTGTTAGAAGAGGCTGAAACAAAATCTGGTATTAAGTATATAATACTATAGGGATATTAACCCTAATAAAAAACCAAGAATGAAGAAGCGCAACGATAAGATTACGTGAGTGAGCGGGCTCCCAGTCGTCGAAATCCAAAGACCACAATGTTCCAGCTGTAGACAATTTAGCTGCTGAAGCATAATTTGTTACAAGTTCGTTTAGTACGTTGAGTTCAGCTATTTGAGGGCGCCACATTTGGCTCGAGTTTTTAGAATCTGCCATCAACTATAGTTGGGTGGGCCAATTTAAAACTTATACCTGAGACAGTCTAATGTTCTGAACTAAATAAGGGCCAGGTAAAAGAAGGAAAAGAAGGCAAAAGAATTAAGTTCAATCGTCCAAGATTTTTCGAAATTATCTGCAGGTGAAAAACAGAAAAACCACCTGTTCAAATATGTGAAGGATCGCTCGGTTGATTAAACTATCCTATAATGAGGAAGAAAAGGATTTTGTAGAATTCAGTGAGAAATTGCGACAACGCGATACGGATCTAAAAGTAAAAGCGAAGAAATTACGCTCCAGTGATTTGAGACCCCTTGTTAGTGTAAAGGCAGCATGTATTTTGATATTTTGGTCGTCATTTAGGCAAAAAGAATCGCGGTACTCTGATAGATCTGGAGCCAGCTTTGAAACCAGAAAGAAAAATGGAGAAATAAACGGTAGGAAATTTACCATAATAGCAAAAAAATTTACCAAAAAGGCGAAAAAAAATCGAAAACGACCAACTGAACCGGATGCGTTTTTCATTAAAAGGAGCTGTATTGCACACAGAACTACTAAAGAAAGTGAAGGTGGGCTAAGAACTTATTGATCTGGGGAAAACAATTATTCACATTTGCCAAATTACGAAGTAGTATTCTTAGAGTTAGGAAGTACCAACCACAAACAGCTGTTTTCCAATTCCATTTAGAGAAAAGTATTGGTCTCTTGTTGAAATAAGGGATAGTGATGTAGCGGATACACAGGATGAAGAACTTCAGTCTCTTGAACTGCTGGTGGGATAAGTAAAAGGTATTACCTCTATGAAAACACTCAAAGCTTCTTATCGAGGGACATAAATGGCAGTGGTTAGCTATCGAAGACAAATAGCAGAGAATTTCATATTCAAATAAAAAATAAGGATTGGTTGGATTGATTTGCCAAGTTTGAAAAATTAACGAGCCTTTTAAAAGTTGCAAGTGCTACATGCTACATGCTTATTACCGAAATACATGCTTTGCAGTGATAAAGCCATTGTAGGGAACATACATTCCGCTGGTTGATATATACAACTAAACCGTAATCAATTCGAAACTGTGCAAGACCTGCTACAGCAAATAGTACGTGATATAAACGCAGACGTTGTTATTGTATGCGAACAATACAGGAAGTACGATAGTAAAATTTGGGCGATAGATTTATCAAACCACGCTGCTGTCTAGGTCTGTGGGAAGTTACTCTTTCCAAAAAATGCTAGCAGTGTTGAATCTGGCTGGATTTAATGGCTGGAAACATAAAATGAACAGCTTTTTCCTTTCGTGTTGGAAGATAGATTTTTGTCAAGAACTGATGAAAATCAGGTGTCCTAATTGACAATGCACGCTTCTCGCTCGATACTTACGTATTCTAGCAAAGCAAGCAATCAGCGATGATTTCAAGAATTGTGTAAGAGGTAGACCGGAATCTTTGAGGCAAGCCCCAAGAAGGAAGAAGTAAGTGTCAATGGAGGATGTTTGAAGAATATGTGGCAAAGTGGAAAACAATATGGCCTTCGGTCCTGATAACTGCGGTCCGCGCTTATCTGGAGTGGTTTGTTAGCTTGTATAATAATTGCGTATAGAGGAAGTATTATTCCCTATACTGTGACAAGTCCAACGGCTGATACTTTTGCCAAAAAGAACGAAGGCATTGTAAAATCCATCATTATACTGGATATAGTTGGTAAAATATTAGACAGTTAAAAAAAATTAGAAAGCTATTGTGCGGTGGTCACATTGGATGTTAAAAATGTCTTTAACTCAGCTAGATGAGAGTGCGAAAAAGAATAGAGTTACCCAAGTATTTAATAAGGTTGATGGCTAATTGCTTCGCAGAAATAGTGTTTTAAAGTGAAAGAGCTATGGAGGCACAAAAGATAATCATAAAACTGGAGGACTACCACAAGGGTCGGTGAGCTCCTATACGTTGTGGAATCCCACAAACATGTGGATGATGTGGCAGTTGTTGTGATGGCAAAATATAGAGAAGAGGTGGAAGAGATGTACACCTGGAGTGTAATAGTAATTTAGGATTAGTTATCGTCTATGAGCTCACAGCTTGTGGAACAGAAGATAGAAATAATTGTAATCTCTATTTAGAATAGTCTCGGATGAAGTCTTTAGTCTCATAGCGGAAATGCTGCAAATAGATTTATTAGATAAGGAGCGTCTAACTAAACGTATTCTCGCCGTGAAGATGGAAACAAGAAGAAATCGTATTATGATCCATGCGGAAACTGTGAACTAGTGACAAGTACGACGGGCCAATTCACCGGAAGGACGTTGGAGGTATCAACTAATACCTAGAAGATATAGAGAGGTGGTAAAACTTGAGGATGTCGAGCGCGTGCTTTTTTGAAAGTTCGTGCTTTGGCAATGAAAGATCTGAGCTATTTAGGTCGGTGGGAGTCAATCTAGCACCATCAAATATTATTCACTGTATACTGGAGTTTGAGGGAACGTGGAGGATGGTATGTAATATAACTGAAAATTTCTGAAGAAATTACGAAACTGAGAGAGGATTAGGCAAGAAATCTAATAATTAAAAATTATGCCAGCTTGTGCAGAGCCGGGTTTGTAAAGTAAGACTTATCGATAGTTCTACAAAATTAAATGGCAAAGGAAATTTAGTCGGTAAGAATCCGACACTCTTCCAAGGTTATGATGCTTGTAAGGTTTTTCAAATTTTTTTATCCACTGGCAAAGAAAAACAATGTAGTAGTACTGGTCAATACTTTAGAAGTGAATTATTAGGAGAAGTATTAATCTTTATCATCATTTGCAATAAAGGGATAACAAATCTAGTTTTATGTCATGCCGATTGAAATTTAAACTCGACTCCTTTAAATTTTTAGACTAAGCTTTGACCACGTTTTAACTTATACATATATTAACAATTCAACATTCGTCTATCTAAAAATATAGATCGGTCACAAAATATAGGATTATCCCTGATAAAAAAAATAAACAAAGAAAATTAAAAGATTCATGTGCTTGGGGCTTTAAAATACGTCTAGCCATGTTTTTATTATAAAGCTTAAGTAAACACTTTGTGTGTGATAATTTGTAAAATTGCAAAACATTGTGACAGTACAATTAAGTTGTAAAATGATAAGGACGTAAATGATTCTAGACACTGATTAATTGATACATTTTTTTCGTTACAAAGTAATTTTTAAAAATTTCATTCCAAGGGCAACTTGTTATCTTTTCACGTCACTATACACATGGGGTCATCGCCTAGACAAAATTATCTTTTTGGTTTTAGTATTAGCCCACACATATGAAACACGTACTTATCAATAATTAAATAAAACACCTGTGCTTTATTCATATATGATATCGTAATATGAACGCAAACTGACATACACTTCAAATCGGTTACGTATACAATTCAAAGTTCGTTAACTGTCTGGATATATATATAACTGTGATCTATATATGCGCCAATCGAGAAATTACTTGTTATTCCCTCTGTTGACATACTTTCGAACTTTTAAATGCACCTAAATGCGTGACCGAAACATTTTGGACACATTTAGGTAATATAGAAGTATAATATTCCAGTTAATGTTGTAGTGGTTACCACAACTACTATACATGAGGATCCCTAATTTTCAAGTTTTTTACAGAGGATGTAAGAAACCTTGAGCAATTCGTGCTTTTCGCAGGGCTATGAGAGTTTGAGCACCGTGAGTTTTACTTTATAGGGCTCGTAAATTATACTTCTGGTGGTTATTTCAAACAACCTCGTTCTAAATCAGATAATTCGGTAGACGATTTACCGAGCAATTGGCGCAGTGATTAAAGCTGCGGTATTTGGGACGGAAGGTACCGTGTTCGAATAGCAACGGGGGAGGGTTGCAAAAAGGAGTTTTCATTACCTGATTACGATCGGTGAAGGCGATGAACATAGCTATAACCCCCTGTTGTAGTGCAGAATCCATTGGCCGAACCATCGTCCATGTCAGTACAGGCTGGCATGGAGCAATGCATTGCGCAAAAGGATATAAAAATCGCAAACTTGTATTCGTGCGTCATCGATTTGGCTCTCGTTGGCGTAAACTAGGACGTTAAAATAACCGCGAAAGTGTTGGGCGAGCTTTGGCCCCAGAAAAGATTGTAGGGATTTAAAAAAAATATAAAAAATTCGGTAGATGTAATCTTGGTGCTGGACTTGGGCTCTTAATTTTGTTTTTGGAAAGGTGAGCCTGAGCATTAGTAGATTTGTACTTGAAATTAGTTGAATTAATTTGTACACCCTAAGGTTGTTTCTCCATTCCATTTTTAAGATTTACAATTTAAAGAAATATAACTACTCAATATTGCCAATTAATACTTTCGCCTATGTTTCTTGAATACCGTTATCCTTATACAAACCATTTCTGAATTCTTTCTTGTCCTGAAAATTAAATCCATATTTAAACTCTAAAAGTTATTTTATCTAGTCATGTGTCTCATTTACCATGAAAATGACCAATCAATATAGCTAGCTAGTCAACATCTGTTCAGTTTTTATTATCTGAAAATAAAATAGGCAGATGTTTTGGTACTCCTTTGTTATGATTAGTTCAAAAGCTAAAAATAAATTTCTACTATTTAGGAGGTCTAGACTATCCATAGCAAACAAGTCCTAATTTGATGATCCCAGTGGTGTTTCATTTATCTCCGATTTTAGGATAATAAGGCGTCTTCTAGGCAGTGATTTATACTAGGGACTATTACTTTAGTTGCTCCTATGTTTTTCCAAGGTTTTTTGCTTCAGCTAACAGTGTTCTCTTCCAGGTTACTAATTAGACTGACCATAAATTCACTTTTCAAGAGTAATTAGCATGGTTACTGATTTATTTTACTCTTTACTTATGCAAAAATATCCAAATAGCCACTTCTATCCCAGTCTTCTCCAACGGTACCCTGACAATATAAAGCTGCAAGTTCCTCAAGTTTTTCTTCAATGCCAGACTCTGGTCACATTTTTGATAAAACATTATCATAGCTGTATATTTATATCCTGACCAGATTTTTTGTTCCCCTCCCTTCTAACAAAAATTGGCTTATTTTGGCGTTAGTACTTTCTCAAACGAATCGTTTTAAGAACCCATCCTCCATGTGACGGAGTTAACATTTGACTGGACGATAAAACAATAACAACTTGCTACTCCTCCACCTGGCCAGTTTCATATCGAGGCAGAAACCTAAATACTGCATGATTTGCTTGTAAATGAAATATTTAACCATACAAATTTAGCCATTTCATTTACACACACTTCTAGTATATAATAAGTTTTGACAGTGTTTTGATATAATACGCGTTCACTTAAGTCTACTGCTGTGTGCCTCATGCAAAAAATTTCGTCTAAATCACTGACTTTTCAAAATTTTAGTTCGTATTAATCATTCATAGATGTCACTAATAATAATATAACTAGCTGTGCCTGACCGTACTTGTTTCTAAATAGTTGACTTTTTCGTCGTTCACTAAATTGATAGCTTCAGTGCTTAACCAATGATTCCACTTGACTCAATAGTTAATCCGCTTCTCTCATCTGGGTGCAGCTGTTAGCTTAAACCGCTATCGAATCGTTTCGCAGTTTCTATACCTTAATGTCGATGATTGACCAGTCTAATTCATTTTTAGCACCAATAATTCCCCTACATTAGGACTGGATGATTCAGCCTTTTCAGCCTGTACTGCCCGTGCATACTTTTGTTCGTAGATCCTAGCATTTTTCATAGCAACCTTTTGATATACGTGTGACTTACAATTTCGTCGTTATTGTGCCAAAAGATCGATTATTGGTATGGTCTTCTTTTTTTATCAAGACCTGGTTTAACATCTCGAATTCCCGGGGATATCCTTTAGAACCGTAACTTCTCAACCACAAAACTTAAACAAAACATCCAAATATAGCTTTATCTAAGCTTTATTTAACAATAAACCGTTTGGGTCATAGACAACTCGAAGAATCTCAAGTTTATTCTGATTTTCGGTATATAACATTTCCCTTTATATAATGTTACATTTGCTGCTTAATCAGTTCTCTAGCAAGGTCCAATACCAGCTTCATCTCAAGATTTCAAAATCGCGACAGTGCCATTATTCACTTTTTAGGAAATTTGTTCTTGCCATAATCTTCATAGGGTCACGACTTATCTTTCCTTCTTCAAGAGCAAATTGTGTCTTGATAAGCTGATGAAAGATTACTGATATACTTCCCTTATTTATTTTACATCAGGAAATAGTCTGCATGCAACCTAGCCAAGCCAAGTCTTTGTCGCCAAAGATTTAACATTCCCTGACGTTGAGTGTGGTTGCCAATCATCATGGTTGCATGGTTGATGCTTCTCTATGGGAATCCTTTATTGTCAAATTTATCAGGTGTGTATATTTGTACTTTAATTCATCGAGAACTGATTCTTTTGAGTACCTGCTACTTCTACATATTTTAAACCATTTTTCTCCACACTTCTTAAAATCATTTAAGGGGGGGCTCTACCTTTATCTGAAACTAGATTCTTTATTAAATCTCAAATACGGTAGACTTCCATCGTTCAGACTTTCCATCTCTAATTCAAAACTATACAATTTATGCTCTGCCGCCGTAGTTTTTCTACTATAATACGATATCGGGTACATTTTTTATCCCACTCTCCTTTCGATCTTCGTCCTTCCATTCCACTCTTTTCCCTTTATCCATATTTTCTTTGTGTTATACTTTCTGAATTGTCTCCTTTATTTCAACCTATTTATAAAATCGGCCCACAATATAAAATCATTTGTTATTTTGTTACCTCTGACACCGCCAATAAATCCGTTTTTGCTTTTGCCACCTCCGTTGTCACCTCGCCTTTTCACCCGCCTGTAACATGCGTCTCCATCCTGGCCTTGATTCCACACTCCTTCTACGAATCAGGACTACTTAGTACGTTCAACCATTCTACTTCTTGATTATTTTCTAATATCGAGCAGTCTGCTTGTACGTACTCTCTTCTCTGACATCTATATAAAACCAACGTTTCTTGCCAAATGTCATATATTTCCAGACATATGAAGTACTTAATCGTCGCTCGGCCCATACCGGGTCTACCTTTTATAGGTACATTCTATTTACCGTAACATTTCTTACAGCTCATTCCTTCTTATTACCATCACTGGATTCATCCTCGATTATGGTATACATAGTACTACCATCATAATAAAAAAACAGTTTACCCATTAATGTTTCGGATGTCGGGACGATAGAATAATTTCAACATTTAGTATAAATATATGACATTTAGGCGATCATACATTGATTATTTTAAAACGATACCAATGGTGACATCTAGCACGTCAATGGGCTAACATACCATGATATTACTATGTGTATTTATATTAGGCCTACATTCTACTTCCAAAAAGTCACGACTAATGTACATGCACGTCAAATAATTTGCTTATATTTGAAATCTTTGTAAATCGATGAAACGAATTTAATATTTCAATTATCACGTCAGGAGTCTAGATATGAGTAAATAGACATACTATACGAGTATATCGGTTAACACAAACACAATTTGAATGAATTACCCACCAGGGGGTGAATCGATATTTTTATTTATTTATCATCTTTGTAATTTTTTATGTGTGCTCTCCTAAATATATAATATAAGAATATTATTGTGAAAAGATTTATTTCTTATTATGACGAAGAGATGCTTAAGCAAAAAAAATACGTGGTAGACACTATTTTCCATTAGACGTGAACATAAAACGATTTTCTATTATCTATTGTTATACATATGTCTGATGATTGATGTTCTTTATATGTAAGAAAACACTTTACCGTTTTGTTAAGATTACATAAAACCAACAAACTCTTTCATCATTCGAGTATTTGAAAAGAAAAACGTTTTTTCGTGGACAATGACGACTACGGAAATTATTTAGTAAAATACGGTAACAATATAGTTACATAAACCGTTTATGTTTTATAAACCTGTTTAGAAGCAAAATAGTTATTGTGTTTCCGAAGGCATTGGTCACTGCTAAACTCCGGGGATGTTTTCGAACAGTTCAAAGATCACAATAAAATATACTGATCGTTCAAATGTTTAAGTGATTGACATGAAGTAGGCTAACCACGGAGAAAATTGCTTTCTTCTCATTTCAAATGGCAAATCGCTACCCAGTGTATCCAGAATTATTATTGGTGTGAAGAATTTCGAACCATTATAGTCACCAGTAAAGATACAGCAAAATATTATCTTACAGCAACCGACTTTAAGGCTAAATTTGTGAGATATCATTCCTATAGCTGTCATAATGACTTTTAAAAGTTGTTAGAGCACAGCTGCCGTTCTTTTTAATTTTCACAATTTGGAATTAAATCGAAGCTGTAGTAGGATTGCTCTTAATAAAACGCAAGATCATCCTTGGAGATGCTGTTAATATTCCCCAAAGCAATGATATATTCTGATAATATTTTTTCGAGTAATTCGGGAAATTCTGTTTGAAGAATTTCCCGAATTATTGTCGTACCTAGACCCAATCCTTAAAAACCATTCTACAAATTCTCTATCTTAACGCAGTTTGCATGCAAGACAACTGGACCTTGTTGTCTAAAATCACTTCTAATTACAATGGTTATTCCACCAAAATGTAGTCTTCCTGTGATAATGTAGAGCAAACCTCCACCAATTGACTAATAGTGCAATTCAAGAGGTGCCAAGCTTGTAACCTTATGTAGAAATATTAAAGCAAAAGAGAACCAAGATGTGTAAAATAGCCTGGAAGGCACTCTGCTGAGACGTGTCCTGTAAATAAAAAATCACTTTCAACATGTGTAAACTGCAAAATACATCATCCTGCAAATTATAGAGGCAGTGTCTTTGGTAAAGAATTACAAAAAATTAAAGATAAATAATGACAAGTTCCATCACATAATAAACTGCCAATTACAATTCAGAAAAACTTTTTTACACCCATTCTAAGTATAATAAGAAGGCATAAAACTTCACAAGTGGTAGCATATGGACAGCAACGCAAAATCCCACTTAAATCAGTAAATTTATTAGTAAATACTAAAGCTACAATTTCAAGAGTAGACAATTTGTGTAACGATACAATAAAAGAAGTAGGCACGGAAGACAGGGTTTAGAGTAAATTCAACTAATTGGATGAACGCTTAGGAAATTTGGTGATGTACCAATTTTCGAAATTAAAAATGCTAAAGTGCCTAAAGGAAGGGGGCGTAAAAGAAATACAATGCCTAAGGAAGACTACGCTTGTGCAAAGAGATCCTTTGAGTACAGGAAAATCTGTTCTAAGTGAGATAAACAGTATGTAAAAGAAATAAAAATTAGTGGTAAACTGTACACAGATGGCTTTGTGAAGCGAATGTAAAAAGAAGCCAGAAGAGTAAAAATAAAAAATAAAAAATAAAATAAAAAAACCGGCTAAACTTTGCTCGTACCTATTTAGCGAAACCTGCCGAGTTCTGGCGGATAATATTATGAAACAACGAATCATTCTTTTCTTTAGACGAAAGCTACGAAAATAAATTTGTTTTGAGCATCTCAGACATAGGCGGAAATAAGGCATGCGTTTGTAAGCATGTAATCAACCTAAAACTAGCTCCAAGATTCGAGGGAGATTTTCGATTAGAAGTTGAAGCTTTAATATTTGATAAATTAACACAACAACTGCCCGAGACAAATGTCGATACAACCAAATGGACTTATCTGCAGAATATACAACTAGCAGATCCATATTATTACCAAGCTCAATTAATCGATCTGGTACTAGGGGCAGACTACTATCCATCAATAATAAAAAAAATAGCATGGTAAAAGGCGGATGCCATGAGGCTATGGCACAACATACGGAGTTCGGATGGATCATAATAGGAAGTATGGGTAATTTAGAAAGCCAAAATAGAACAACCATGGTGTCGACCAAAGAAATCGAAGAACATTTGAGATTGTTCGTGCAACAAGACAACATTCCTGAGGAGCGAAGCCGCACAGAGGAAGAGGATAAGATTGAGGAGTTATTTCAAGAAAGAGTAGGACGATATCATGATGACCGATATATAGTACGATTTCCATTCAAGGACAACAACGTCAAACTAGGAGAATCGCGTAAAAAGACCGTTGCAAGATTATTACAAACCGAAAGAAGATTTATAAAAGATTCTGTATACAAAGAACTTAATCATACATTCATGCAGGAGTACATTGATTTAAAACACAACATAAAAGTACCAAGATGGGTGAACACTAGAACAATTGGACAGAAGTGAATGGACCGCAGTTCCTGGCAACAACAACATCGCAATGGGATACAACGTTGACCAACGACTCAGAAGACAGGCCACTGGAAGTGCAGCAGTAGTTCCAACCAGAGCTGTAAGAGAAAGTAGTTCTAGTGACCATTACAAGGAAGCACACTCCCTCTCAAAAGTATTTACCAACGTCTCGGCATACAACAAAATAAGACGCATAGTCGCATATTGTTTGAGATTTATCGACAACAGGAGGTACACAAATATTAACAAAGGAGCGCTAACAGCGCAAGAATTACAGCGTGCGGAAACGTTAGTTTTAAAACTAAGCCAGGTCCAAAACTTCGGCCAAGAAATTACACTCATAAAAAAAACTAAAAGATTATGCAAGGGTAATAAGCTGTCGTCACTAAACCCAATATTGGATGATAAAGGGCTATTACGTGCGATGGGGCGTTTGCAAAACTCAAACTTGTCTTACGGCAGCAAACAGCCCATAATTCTAAGTAAACATAACATAATCACACAAAAGATCATCGAGGAAGCTCATAGTAAGACATTGCAGGGCAGCACACAAGTAACGTTGGCACTTCTGAGGAACAAGTACTGGATACTCGATGATAGGCGCGCTGTGAGCCAAGTAATAAAAAAAAAATGTATAACATGTTTTCGCCACAAACAAACCAACATGGAACAGTTGATGGGCGAGCTACCACCATCAAAAGTGAGGCCGGGAAGACTGTTTCCAAAAACGAGAATCGACTATGCAGGGCCCATCCAACTAAGAACTTCCCCGGGCCGTGGCTATAAGGCATACAAGGGATACATCGCACTATTTATATGTATGGTGACAAAGGCCATTTATATCGAAATAGTAAGCAACTTAACAACAGAAGGGTTTATTGCTGCGTATAAGCGGTTTATAGCCAGGCGGGGATTATGCACAGATATATACTCCGATAATGGGACATATTTTGTTGGAGCTAACGCCAAAATAAAGAAATGCTACTACATGGCAAAGGTGTCACTACCAACCATATATCAACCATACTCGCCAGTGAAGGAACAACCTGGCATTTTATACCACTGCATACCCCTCACTTCGGAGGCTTATGGGAAGCCGGAATAAAATCGGTGAATTTTCACCTTAAAAAAGTGATAGGAGAAACAACACTCACATTTGAAGAGTTATACACCGTCATCACTCAAATCGAAGCAGTACTCAATTCTCGATCCTTAACCCCGCTCACCAATGACGCCTTGGACCTAACAGCATTGACACCAGGTCATTTTTTAATTGGGGATTCTCTAAAGACACTACCAAGCGCAGACATCGATAATATAACACTAAGAACAAGATGGCACTTGGTAGAAAAAATGGTACAAGATTTCTGGAAACGATGGTCATCAGAATATTTACACCAACTACTTCAACGGAATAAGTGGACAAGTATTCAACCTAATTTAATTACCAATGACCTAGTTCTATTAAAGGATGACCAACTACCTGCCACACGATGGAAATTAGGACGGGTTCTCCATACCACGCCTAGACAACAACCAAGGCGACGTGCCAAAAACATATAAAAAAAAAAAATGAATCCTAGCAATAACAATGTTATCAGTTTGCTGTCTTTTAGGACTCGCAAAGGCCAGCATCCGAATTGATCCGTTTGAACAGTCCACCGGTATATATTTTTAAAGTCTACTGGTATATAAAACAGTCCACTGGTATATAAACTAGAAGTTGTAGCGATGGAGTGGACTTTAGTAATTCAGTACAACATGACACTTACTGGAATAAAATCGAGAACATCGAATTAGCTCACAAGGAACTACAGGAACTTTGCAAGGAGCTGCCTAGATTGAATTGCAATATTCTAAACCAACTGAAATGGCAATTAAGAAATCTAATGGCGGATAATGAACTTCTGCTAGCTAGTAACAAGGGACGATCACGCGTAAGGCGAGGTCTAGGAGACACGATGGGTGTCATATTAGGGGACATGTTCGGAATACTCACACAACGAGAGGCCAGCGAATATGAAGATCGGTTCAAGAGAAATAACAACAATGAGCACCATCTACTAGCACTAGTAAAAAAAATCAAACATCCCTGATCGATAATACCGTCAAGCTGGTAAAACACAACACAAGTCTCACCTTAACTTCAATAAACAATTTGATAAGGGAGCAAAACCATTTACGGCAGGAAATGTCGGAACTCCAGGAATACCGAAGTTATGAGAACAGAGTTCGTTCGATAATGCTAAGCATCCTCTAATTGAGTCTAATCCTGAGAAACCTGGCGGAGACACAACAGGCTCTGCTCAACGTGGCTTACGATGCTCATCGACGAATCATACACCCAGCTATCCTAACACCAACTCAGTTAAGCAGGGAGCTACAATTAATTCAGCAGCACGTGCCAGCATCATTTACCATCCCTGGCCACAGCCTCCGGGATCTTACACATCAAAGAATGAAAACACGAAGCAGGGTAGCACCACAGTGTATAATTATCAAACTCACACTACCGCTTTCCTTCACGTGGGACTACGCACTATTAGCAGTGGTTCCCGTTCCAGAAATCAACCACGGAACTACCCAGTCACACATCATCAGAACAACCGAAATACCTGGCCGTAGATAAACGACGAGAGCATTTCGCAACATTAACAAAAGAAGACGTAGGCCGGTGTCAAGTTTTCCAACCAACACAATTTCTATGCAAACTGTCGCCAATTGTGACTGCAATTGCCAACCAAGGAAAATGCGAAATAACCCTATTACAGCAAAGGAAGGAAATCAATACCGTGTGCAGCAGCAGAGCAATAAATGGAACCAACCACTGGATCAAGCTGCATACCCCGAACCAGTGGATATGCGTCATACCCAACGAAACTACGGACGATGTTATCTGTGAATCCACTATTCAGCCATGCTAGTTCCAAGAATCCGGGCTAGTAGAATTAGGCCCAGGGTGCATTATAAGGGACGCCGAGACACTAATCATAGCCACGGCGACAGTTCACAGCAACATCAGTATAGCATTCAATAATTCGGCCGATCTGCTGCACGGGGGAAATCATCTAAGGGAATTCAATGCGCAAATCATAAACAAAACTATAGAACATCAGCAGATCCAGTTGATGACGGCACCAACAATGAGGGAATTAGAAAAACAAATCACAACTCTAGAGCAGAATGAGATGCTTGCGCCGAATCAAGGCATTCATCACGTTCCCTGGAGCGCACGACGTCTATATAGAAGAAAAACATCCGCTAGTCACAGGTCCCCCTCTCCACTGCCAACCATAGAAGGAAGCGCTGCCTAAGCTGAGCTCACCATCAACGCCCAATGTTACTGAACCTAGACGAACAGCTGCCCGGGAGTATGTTTAGTCTGCTAAACGGAAGAAATGTAACATGACCACCAACGTGATAACATAACTATGATACATTGTACTATTTATAATTGCTGACAATAGCATTTAATTGTATATAAAAGATGCACATTCAATAAAATAAAACAGAATAAAACTAATCGTCAACTCTAGTATTTAAATTTCTCACATGAATAATAAGACCTCACCATTGATAATCTTATTAATCATTATAAAACTATTAGACTCTAGATTAGAATTACAACCTAACTAGAGTCTTATAATATTCAAGACTTAGCAAAGGCTAAGAATTTACACCCCCATTCGAGTGTTTTAGCAAATGTTTCATAAAAACAAAATCCATCAATGAACCAACAGTTTAACACCTTTAGACATTCTTCTTTGGAGCCACGTGAAAGATAAGGTCTATGCGAATGCTCCACCTTCAATTCAAGATCTTACAGACGAAATTCGTGAAGACATCGAGGACATCGCCGCCTCGATGTCTTCACGAACTATTCACAAAATGAAACCTCTTATTGGGAAACCCTTATAATAATATATGTCTATTTTTAAGTCGTTGCGATGCTTACAAATTATTTGTTGAAATTTACATATATTTTAATGCAGTATTTATACTGATAGTCAGAGCTTTTGATTAAGGTATCATTTTATGGATTTTGGAAATTTTCGATTTGTTGCGTAAACCTCACTATTTTGATGGGCTACCCATCATGCAGCTTCTGGATTTTGGAAATTTTGAATTTTTCATGTTAGTTCTGATGGCTTTAACCGACATATCAAATAAAAAATGTCCACAACACTAAATATATTTAAATTTGCTATCAACACGAATACAATTTTTTACATACAGTATCAGCCGTTGGATAAAACTCATTTGTAATTGCATTTAAATGATGTTTCATAAACGCTGTACAATCGTTTCGATGGCCCTCATCAAATTTATCACAACCATGCAATGCTAATCGTACACTAAACATAAATTTGGCACAAAATTGTTGTTGGTATATGTTCGATATAATCGATTGGCATAGTTTACATGAATTGTTCGTTGAACTATTTATTTCGATTAGATCGGTTGGTAACGCATACATATTTGGTGGTCGGGATGAGCAGACCTATGAACAAAATATAAATTAGTTAAGTGGTACTAGCGTTTAGATGATAAACTATTACCCTTAATGTGTGACGTAAATTTAAAAAATCCAATAATTGTAGGCCATCGGCCCTATGATAATCAAATGTGATGAGCTTATGACAGTAAATTTGATCACTCGACTCGGTAAATTGGTCACAGATTTCACTTAGTGATGCACAATTTACACATAATGCTATTAAACTGATTATTAATACTTTCGGTAACAGAAATAACGAATTCATGATGCTTTTATGCGATTTTGATGTGTTGACGGTTGTAACAGTACTAAATGTAGTGATGATAAATGACCTACAACTTAATATCAGACAGACGATGCTTTAGAAATATTCCCGGAAATTTCTATTTAATTAGTTATGAACAGTCGTATGGAAATTATCGAAATTCAGTGAAATTAGATTAGGTTGGTGGTTATGGGATTTAACATTTTTTTATGACTTTAGTTCGGTATTATTCAGATTATTTATTAAATTTTTGCAAACGATGACAATGAGTCAATGACATCGATAATCTTAGTAATAGAGTCATTAATTTCTTCAAATTTTTGAGTTTATATTGAAACACACATTCATTTAACTGAAAGCGGCCACCGCACAGTAGTCACTTTATTCGAGACCTTATCTTTGAAATACCGTGCCACTAAACGCTTTGATTTGATTCTCAGGTTACATACAATAGAATATTATCAGCAGATTATAATTCAATGAATTTATCAGACCAAACCATAGCTCCAGCCATCATTGGACGTATATATTGAATGGATTGTGGGAAAATAATTAAAATCATCTTGTGTTTGTGAACAATCAACAAAATATATCATCAAGCAATTAAATGCTTGTAAGCAATTTTACAGCATAAAAAATGTATGGGATATTATCGATAAAGAAAAACCAGCTGATGGCTGAAAACGAATGGGTTCAAAAGAATATGGCCGCTTTGACGTGTAGTCGCTAGGGTTTTACCAACTCACAAATAAAACATAACCGAGATTATAATTTTCGTTGTCTTCTGTTAGTTTAGGAGTTGTTTCGATTTCTGCAGGGGAAAATTCTTTTGAAATCGCCATTTCCTGAGTGGAAACCCACTTTGCTGCAGACCGTCGACAAGAAATGACCGGTCTTCCGGATGTACTAATATCTGACGGTATACATCTTTTCGATGTCCGCCACAAACTCTATTTGATGTCGCCGGAATTTTTACAAAATATTGAATAAATCCGTTTGTAATTTAGGACCGATGAGTAATATGTTGTTTAATGAGACTGACGATGTTGAACGGCAGAAAGCACCAAAGACGACGCGGATTTTCAGTGGTGGTGCTGTTTAATTTAAACACACCACGATGTAGAAAATAAAATTTCTGATCCTCTTTGGGTGGTATGTCAGATGGTTTTATTAATTTCATGTGGCCCGTTTGAATGTAATCTAGTAATCTAGTATAAAATCTCTATATCGTTGAAAATACTGGAAATTTTTAGAAAATCGGCCAAAGCCAGGCAGTGGTATAATATTATCAGGACCTCGCCAGGCCTAAGTTATGTACTAAGGATTCGGTTATGAATGTGCATTTCAAGCCTGAAACCAATAACACTCGAGAAAGTTTTGTCTCCGCTGCGTGACTGAACATTAACGATAGCAGTATGGGTAATAATGTATGAGTAGGTGCGGTAGCGACCAAGAAACAAGTGATATGCAACACACAACACTTCTGATTATTCATTCTTCTACTTTTAGCTCGTTAGGGGTTCGTCACATACCGCAATAATCCAATTCTGAATAATTTCTTTAACTTTGTGTGATGATCTTTGACTGTCATTTGACCGGATCTTGTCTTGACAAATAAAAAATAGATTCCAACGCAACACATTTATGGTTTTGGAATTCCATAAATTCTCAAATTCTCAAATTCGGGATGTTGATTAGTTATAATTGCCTACGCTCACATTTGCCTTGCAATCGTCAAGAATTTTGCTTAGCAATATGTGGATCAAACACGGATCACGATTTTCATTTTTTGTCTCCGATGTATGAAGAGCACGTATAACTTCATCCGATTTTTCACAAATTTTCCTCAGTTCGTCACTGCTGGTAGTCTCCCATAAACGGCTCGATATTTAATTTTGGAACATGGACGGAGTTTCGCAGAATGTTTTTTATTGTTCTATAGGCTCACTTAAAGTTTGATTACTGTCATGATTGTTATTTGCATTTTGATTCATTGAACAAAAATAAAACATAAAAATTTGGTTGGATGTAAATGGGTCTTGCTACCACAAGCCGAAACATGAATATTTGCCATTTTGATGTTAAACAACTTTTCTAAACAGTACTCTTGAGGAAAAGATTTTAATGAAGAGATGAAAGGTTAAGAAGACAAGGTGTGTCTACAGCTTGCACAACACAAGACCTGATATTACTGGTGCCGTTACGATTTTATCACAAAAATTATCAAAACCAAAAAGAAAAGATTGGAACACTGTCAAGAAAGTCATCTGTGATTTAAAAGGTACGTTTTATGTATGGAAATTGTGGGTTGTGTAATAGACGACGTAAACTTAATGGGATACACCGATGCGCATTGTGCTGATTCAAGTTACATATTTCTACTTGGTGTTGCTATTAGTTGCTATGAGTTGGTATTGTCGAGGTCAAATGTTTACTTCATGATCTTTTCTGGAATAGACCGAGCCCACAGCTGGCCTTTAAATTTATCCTTGTATTAATTCAATCTGGGTTGATATCCTAGTTTCTTATTAAAATACCGTTAGTTTGAATCAATCATTATTATGTTTCCACGTGAGATCTAATCGTTGTATTTTCCATATATAAATTTGTAAATAGCAAAAAGGGAAAATATCTCATCGGTTGCATAAAACTGATTTCTGGGGTTTCCAGAATCACGCTATTTTTAAATCACGCCTTTTAAATTATATTCTACGAATAAATTAATTTTTATTTATAGGATTATCATTGAATTAACTTAATTACAATAAATAGTTATGTTTAACATGCCTTTGCAGCCATACATGCCAATTTTGGTCCTAGGTGTTTTACCAATGCTTTTACAATTGGACCACTTTTATGAATAATAAAATTTCGACATGGATTACGCAAAGGTTTTATTAAATATTTACAACCCTTTGCAATGAAACCACGAATTACACCCTTGTTTTTTCGCTTACTATGTAAACGTTGCAGTTGCTTAATCACCCAGCTTACTAATTTTTTACACGCAAAACACATAGGATTTAACGAAAACAATTCTTTTTCAGTTATTTCCTGAAGCTCCATAGCACTGTCATCTCCAATTAAATTTAAACTGATGACCAGCTCTTCGTACAGTGGACACATATCGGTAAGGATGCATAGTACCTATATAAAGAAAAATTGCATTAAATGATTCGGTTAAATTTAAAAAAAAAAAAAATGTTACCTCAGGATCATCAATTCCAAATTTTTTATATTCTTCATATTTCTCTATAAATCCTTCAAATCCATCGTAGGTTTCAATACCATTCAATGACAAATAATTTACACTCAAATAATTTGTACAAATTTCACAACGTTCTTGTACATTAATTGATACATTGAAATTCGACGCAACTACTGACTGAATGCTGATGAACAATGTAGCAATTATAAAATCCAAAGGCTTACTCATTCTAATATGTGTGCAACAAAATTAAAATATTTAATGTCTGATGTACTTAAAATGGTTTAGTTTTATATAAAATATCGTGTACCAAAAATAGATTTTCATAATCATTGGAGTCGATATCAAAAATCTATACATACCTAAATTATAAAGTGAAAAAAGTTGTGTTAATTTATGTTCAGTATACACAATTGATGTAATCTTTAAAATGAGTAATTAGGGAAATCCAAATTTACATTTTGGATTTAACAAAATTGAGTAGGGCATAGATTTTTACTAATCTATAAATAACTATAATAATCATAAACGGGTTTGATAGGCCATTGCTGGCCCGCACCGTATCAACAAGCTGGCTCCGTTGCTTTCGTTCGGGAGTTTACTCTTCGTAATCGTATTGCTCTAGACAACCCGAAGAAGACAAGACCTACCGTTAATTATGTCTTCTTTCATTATTCCACCACGTGCTTTATAAGTTAGCTCTATTAGGTCGAAGATTCCCTATTTACATTTCAATACATTACCAAATACAGTCCGTTAGCATGATACGTGATTCTTAAAATTTTAAAAAAAATTTATTGTCCGAATCAAAATAGAAAAATTCGTAATAAAAGGTTACATTGAAAACCTTACAAAGTTTTAAATTGGAAATGTGTCTCGGCTAAAATTATTTCATGGCACACAATTAAACCGTCAGCTCAAAAATTCAATAAATATATAACAAATTGTGTTATTTTATTCTGTTTACGAATTTATTTTTACTTCATTTTGTATTTTTTTTTTCTGTTGCTGTTTTATTTTATTATTAAAAAATAAAAATAATATGGCAGTTTCACAATATTTGTTTTTTTTTTTGTAGTTTTATATGTTAAGTATTTTTTATACAAATAATTTTTTATCATGTATAATATATGTATGTATATTATATTTATATGTATATTGAATTACAACTAGTTTTTTATGTATAAAATAAAATAAAAATCACCTTAATTATTTTCTACTAAAAATAGAATGAATGAAGGAAAAAATGATGAATTAATTAATATAATTTTAATTATATATTTTAATTATATGATTAATTAATTTAATAATAATAGAATAGACAAATTCCGAATGTGCTATCAAAAAAAATGTATGTCTAGAGTTACTATAAAATAAAAAGCACAACAAAGTATATGGCATAAGTCTTTTTTTTTCAAAATTTTATTTAATCGTGAATTAATTAATAAGTGTACGTTTTTTTATTTTTTTTTTAGAAAGAGGGCCGATGGTGGATGAATGATGAAAAATATTTATGCCCGATTTTATATTTATTTTAATTAACTATTTTCTATTTATATTTTAGTAAAAAAAAAAAAAAATATTCAGTCTTGATTTGTAAATCATGTTTATGTGTATTTTTGTTGTAACGATAGGCATATTAGAGAGAAATGGCCAACGTTTTTGGTTTTTAAATTATAGCACAGTAAAATTGAAATAGATCGGACAGCTGATTAAAATGAATTTATTTAGCAGTCTTACTATTTAAAAAAATTATTTAATGTCGATCATTATTTAATTTATTAAATTAGATTCAATTAGATCTTTAAAATATAAAACTGGATAGTTTATTTTTAGTACAGTATATTCATTCAAAATGTAATTAATTTTTTTTTTGTCATCCGCACATAAGCTGCCTACAATAGTCATACAAAAAAAAAAAAAAAAGTTAATAAACACATAATTAAGTTTCAATTAAAAGTTGAATTTAGTAAATTTTTAAAAACGGTTGAGAGAAATTTTATCCAAAAAATTATTTTATACTCAAATTGCATAAATTACAAATATTTTGATCATATTATAATATTATATATAAATTACGTTTATCGCAAATAATTAAAAAATAAATTAAATTTTTTATTTACATTAAAAATTTGATATTTTCGTTTTGTTCTATTTAATTATTAAACCAGATATATTTTTTTGTTTTTGTAGATGGATGGATTTTTCATAATTAGGATTTTTGTGTTTCGTTTCATTTAAAATTTTTTTTTTTTTTTTAGATTATAGGCCTGTAAGTTTTATATCAATAGTACAAGTCTGAGACTAGAGACTGTATTTATAAATTAAATAAAAAATTATTTTTGATTATAAAAAATCTACATTATTTTGTACAATTAATCAATATTAATACTATTTTTAATTGTATGAGCCTGGTTTGCAATGTATCATAGTTTTGTTTGCTTCGCACCACAACTGTCTGTCGACTTATTATATTCTTACTATTTCGATTTACAATTATCTAATTGTTTAAAAATAAATGTTAACTTAATTTTTAATTTTTTTTTTTTTTTTTTTGAAACATTACATATTGAGACAGAGAGAGCTTTAGAATTAATATTTAATATTTTAAGCTAAAATTATAAAATAAAATTTTCTTAAAATTATATAAATAAATAAAATAATTTGTTTTGTTTTTTCCTTTTTGTTTATATGTTTCAGTCAAAAATAAAATTATAGAAATATATATACGTCTAATACTTTTTTTGTAGTTTTGGGATTACAAAATATATAATATATAAAACTGGATGAAGTTCCGATGGTGGGTTAACACTCAAACTCATTTGCTGTAATTGCACTTAAATCTTTCATAAGACCTTCCAAATTTGCCATCTCTTGATTTAATTCTTCGGTTGATGTGCTTGGAGCTAATCTTTGTATTTCATCAGAAGAATGGGCTACAATCGAACCGGTTTGTAAACGATTTGACATTGATGTTGACATTACGGGTTTTTTATATGGCGATGAGTTTTGAGGCCTTATTGTTACGGCAGGAACAACTACACAAGATTAAAATATATATATATATAAATATTTTAACAACAAATAAATAAAAACAAATGTATTTACCATGTTTTCCTTGACCAGGTATTACTGGTGTGCTAACCGGTGGTGCAGGAACACTAAAACTTTTTAGTGGATGTCCTTGTCCCCGTTTTGGTGCATCTACTGATATTCCGGGTGCATACGTAACATTTCTAAAATAAAACAATTTAGACTGAGATACAAAAATTCCAAAAAAACTATTTCGTAGATTTCTCGTTAAAACTATCTATTGTAGAGAACTTGGGGCCCAGTGGTTTTATTCTCGTAATGAACTGTTATAATATTCAACACGATATAATTTCCTACATTTTAGTGGATTTCGGCCAAATTCAACTAGGATTCTACAATTGTTAGAAACAGAAAGACAGACTAACAAACAGACACCAATATGAAAATAATTTTTTCTGACGGCCAACACTAAAACAGATAAACCAGCAAATAACTTGTTTTTGAAAATAGTGTTTAAATTAAATTAAATTATTGTGTTTAATTTTTATTACATAATAATAAACAAAATTTAAAAGATACTCAAGTACTAAAGAATTATTGCATTACACAATATTAAAATAGTAGTGAAACAGACTCTACAGCCAATGAAGCTGCAAAAAACGTAAAACGATGTCTTTAAAGAATGTAGATATTAGTTGATTTCCAATCGGTAAACCGCTAGTAGTTAGGTGCAAGTCTTTGCTAAGATATTTACTTAAAATTGGTCCTATTGAAATTTTTAATTGTCAAGCTATTCAATACAGACCCATCTAGCGATAAAATAGTGCGTTACTGTTACTAACTGCCCATGAAAAATACCAGTTACGAGTAGTTCAAATTTAGCAAAGACACACACCTAAGTATTTGCAAGTACTTGCGGAGGTTGATTGGAAATCAACTATTGTGTAGATTGCTCCGCAAATGTTTTCCAAAAATCGATTTAGCAGTATTGTTAACCTCGATCAAACAGAAACGTTTGCATCTACTAGTGCTAGGACTTTTTCCATGGCTTTGGTTGGGATAGAGCTCTGAAATCTAAATTATTATTGGTATCTAAGATGTACGTTGTACGTCTCTTTTGTCCGTTGCACGTTTTAAGGCTAGTTTATTTTGCTCATCTAGCTCTTTCTAAATCAGGGTTAGAAAGAATTAAAATGTGAAATGCGGCAAAAAAGCGATCAAAAAATTCAATAAAATGCCTACTTAGTAGCTATCCAACAACTTGCTTTAAAAACTACATTAACTTTTTAAAACACAATAAAAATTAAACTTGTATGGGCCCCCAGTTCAAAGAAATTTATAATAATTAGTATATTGTTATAAGCGTGACTTTAACTTCGGTTGAGGTAGTACGAAGTTTTCGCGCGAGTATTTTATTTTTGATTACATCAAGAACATTGTTAGATGATGAATCAATTGATAAAATATGTCTACCGATTATTAATGAAAATTATGTAAATAAATGTTTTCGACATAAAAAACCAAAAATAAATCGTTAATCGTTTTTTAACCGATTTATTAATCATTCTCTAGCTATATAATAATTCAATAGCGTCAATAATCGAAAAGCGGTTATTTATTATTTATTGTTTTTCAACATCGGGCCATGAATATTTTGAATTAAACCTGGCGATAGAACAGAGGTAGAAAGTTCATTTAAAAGAATCACAGTGAAATGTTCATACCAGTGACCTACTAAAATAAATTTAATTGAATTGTAAATCACAATTACGCCTAAATATCTCTATAAAAGCGAACCTAATTTTGTTATCTTTCATAAAATCAATAGCTCTGATAAATAATTAAATTTTTATCTATTAAACCTATTGCCTAGCTAATTGATCAAAAATAATTGATCACGTTTAGATTCGATCAAACGATCGATGATAATTTTGATTCAAGTTGAAATATTTTTCGTTAAATTGTAAAAAAAAATATGTTTGCAGAAATCTAAAGCAAATCACCGAGAATTTCACCTTAAACCTTAATTTATATTAGGTTTCTCGAAACTAGAAAGCACCATATTAGAATATTGAAAATTTACCCATAATTCGGCGGCATTGTATCGTACGTATACGGATTCTCCGGTGTTTGCACCAATGAATTTGTTTGTGATTGACTTAGATTTTGTTGCGACAATGTCGGTTCCATTGAAACATGTGCTCGTGGCATACTATACTGTTGCCGTTGAAATTGTTGTGAACGATCACCATTTACCGGTGTTGTCATATAACCTGGCACATAAGTTCGTTTGTCCAACGAATTTGTGACATGAGACAAAGCCGGTTCATTATCAAAATCATGAACGACCGAACGTGGCAGTGTCATTGCTCCACTCGACGAAGCGCCATCATTACAACCCGGCGTTGTTGTTGTTAAATGATTTTTTTCCATATTTTTTAATTCCATTTGATCATGATGGATCCATAGATCAGGTGGTTTTATAATGCCTGCATTATTTTTTTGATAACTTTTTTTGGCATGTTCCGGTGTTTCGTTCGGTTTACGACGACACAATATAAATATTACGACTGATGCGATTAGTAATGTAACGACAGACATAGCCACTATTATGTAAACAATCATTTCGTTGAATAAATTTGATGAACTCGTACCACTTGTTTGAGGCATATCTAGAAACATAAAGAATACAATTAATTCGTTACCAATATTATTACTATAATAAATGAAATTACCTTTTCCGGTTGTATGCGTGATTATATTAGAAAATGGACCAAGCACCATTCCGGTTCGTGATTGTATTTTAAAATAGTAAACGGTCAAAGGTTTTAAATTTTCTGTTGTCCATTGATGAACATCACCAACAACAGCATGAACCGACCAATCACGATCATCGCGATTTTTATCTATCGTATAGAATACAACATATCCCGTTATAGTACCCGAGCTATGTTTAGGTGAATTCCATGTTAGTAAAACATTGATTGGATTATTTGGATCGGGGCGAGCTTTTAAATCTCTTGGCGCTGATAATGATACTGCTTGCATTGTAGTATTTAGAACTGACATTGACCATGCCGACTCTCGTTTTCCTTTCACTACTTTAACCGCAAATTCATACTGTGTATTCGGTTTTAAGTCAGATATCATACAATTTAAATCGGTTGTGTTGTGATTTTTATATCGACCAGCATTCATTGGATTATATCGTACGACATAATGTCGATTGTCGATAGCATGCTGATTTTTGTTTAACATTGTGTCAGTCCAAAATACTACAATCGAGCTGGCCGACATTGTAATCGCTCTCAAACCAACCGGTACTTCTAATGGAATCGGAGCATCGACGTGCATTTCTTCACGAGTACGAACATTGTCGTATACCGGTTGGCTGTTACCGATTAAATTACGAGCACTTAGCGTAATAACATATTGGTTATTTGGTTCGAGTCCCACAATCATATAAGATCGAGAGTTTTCATCAAGCTCTTGAAGAACTTCATCCGGTATACCCTTACCCCAGCCTAGAATATAACCTCGAACTTTTACGCGTTGATCGGTTGGAGCACCCCATGACACCGCAATACTTTCAGCACTTGGTTTTGTTAATATAAAACTCGGTGATCCGGGCACTTGAGTTTCATCTAAGTCATTTTCATATGTTTCGCCCGTCAACCATTCCGAAAATGGTCCAGTGCCATTGATATTTATCGCAGCAATTTTAACTTGATATGCCGATTTTTTATCCAATTTTTTTATTTCGTAGTGTCGTATATTGGCTGGGGTTGTCTCAACTACTACTTGTTTTTTTAGTTTTCGGTATCGAATTTTATAACCAGTAATTTGACCGTTTTGTTCCTCTTGAGCCGGTGGTTCCCATCGTATTGTCAATGATGTAGCACTCGTTGTTTCCAGTGAAACGTTCGTCGGCGCTTCAGTTGGTGCGGCCGAATAAGTTTTCACTTTAATATCTTTCGAATGATCACCCATACCGTTTTTATTAAATGCAACCACTGATATGGTGTACTCGGTATGCGGTTTTAAATCTGTTATACTGGTCGTTAACGCTGTACTGTCAGTAAATTTTTCTTGATCATAATCGTAGTCCTAAATCAAATTTATGAAATTAATTAAAACTACATATTTAAAAAAGAAATATTAAGTCCATCTCTTAACTTACCTCAGAATAAAATATTCGATATTTTAAAATTTCACCGTTCGTAATCACCGGTGATTCCCACGATAATATTATTTCATTATGACTCAATGCGCCACCTCGTAAATTTTGTGGCGATCCTGCAATATTTTCTTCGGATTGGGTTTGCATTTTTAAAATTTCTGAAGATTCACCAACACCATTATTGCTATTGGCAACCACCCGAAATAGATATGTCTTTCCTGGTAAAAGTGACTGGATATTCACTTCTTGGTCTTCTGGCGATTTTGTCGTAATCTTACGTTCGCGATCGTTTGACGTCATTTTATAGAAGACTGTGTAGCTGGTTACCTCTTCTGGATTAGTGAGTGGCTCCATCCAATTTAATGTAATGAAACGTGGTTTCACAATTTGTGCTTGTAAATCACGCGGTGCACTCGGTATACGTGTCGATTCTTGTTTTCCACTATTTCCATCTAGTAATGGAAGTTTGCGTGTTACAGGAGAAATAGAAGTATGAGAAAAATATGAAATATCTTCATGTTTACTGGTTTTAGTTCTATTAGACATTAACGTATTTAATAATTTAATTGGATCTTCTCCCCCCCATGGATGTATACTACCCTCATCATCTTCATTATCATCGTCGTCTGATTCATCTTCATCTTCATATTCGTACTCTTCAAAATTATTATCGATATCGAAATTACCAACTTTACCACTACCAGCAGCTAGAATATTCCGATCTTTCGATGATCGTAAACTATCAAGTGCGGTTTTTTGTATCGTTCGACGATTATCGTCTTTTAGTAGCACATCACTACGTGGGCCAGTACTACCCGATGATAATAACGACGACGACGACGACGATGAATGATTCAATGGGACTTTTCTTCTTAAATTTCTATTCCGCAAACTTGCCAATTCGGTTTCTACATTTTATATTTTGTTTATCAAAGCATAAAAACATAAAAATTCATGCAAAATAAAAAGAAACATAAAACAATAAGAAAACATAACATAAAATAAAAACGAATAAAATAAAAAAATATTACCTGATTCGACAATTTGTAAACGTGCCGATGCTTGAACACTTCCGGCTGGATTAGTTCCGATGCATTGAAACATACCCGAATCTGTACTAATTAAACCTAAAATTTTTAAATTATGCTCCGACGTTTGGCGCACACTAACTATTTGCATATAATCATTCGGCGTTATAAGATCCCCATTTTTAAGCCACTGTATTGTCGGTGATGGTTCACCGTGTATTGCACACTCTAATTCCAATTCCTCTTTAATCACAGCTACTTTATCTTTAGGACTCTGTATAAATTTTGGTGGTACCAAAATTTTTAACGATGCAGCTGCATCTTGTGAATCGATCGTGTTACTAGCACGACATTGATAATTACCATCGTCACTATCTTCGATCGATGAAATTTGTAGTGAACCCGTGCCAATGATACGAAATCGAGAATCCAAATCATTCATATCAATGTCTTCACCATTTTTTAACCATTTGATTAATGGTTTTGGGTTACCATTTGCTACACAATCTAGAGTCACGATATCACCTTCGCGTACAGTTTGAGGTATTGGAACAGTTGCAAAAACGGGTGGTGCAAAACTTTCGGGCACCCCAGACGGTGATTTTATATTTAAATTTGATTTTGTTGATAGTTTCCAAAAATTTTCCGACGACACGTTACATTGATAGGTGCCACGATCCGAAGCGATTACTTCGTCAATTTCTAATGCACCCGAGGGTAGCTCAAGCATACGCGAATGATCGAACGTTAACGGAGAATCATCTTTTGTCCAACTTATTTGATATTTTATATTACTACTATCGAATGTACCCACAATACATTGGAAATAAGCGGTTTGACCAAGCGACAGATAAATTTCTCTTGAGTCTTGATACATTTCGGGAAATCCTGAAGCAAATTTAGAATTAAATAAGATATTTGGTGTAACCAAGTAATATAATCGTTTTAACTTACTTGCTATTGAAACTTTTGCCGAACGACTGACAACAGTACCAATTCCATCTAAACTAAGTAAACATTGGTATAGGCCGGTTAAGCCGCGGTTCTCTTCCACCGAACTAATATACAACGATCCATTTGGTGATTGTGTACGAAATGTGTCACCAACAATTCCAATATCTTGTCCATCTGGTCCCCGCCATCGAATATTAGGTGCAATTTTACCTTCTTTCAGTATTCCCGGATGCAAATTGCCAGCACATTGTAATAGGGCTGAGTTACCTTCGGGCACCGCAATATCGGATGGTTCAATACTAAATTCTAATACTGAAAAAATAATAATAAAAAGAATGGCGATTAGTATATGGTACGAGTACATGTTGATCGTTTTTTTTTCTTTTTACAGTTGGCCAATAATTGGACTATGGATTTTTATAATTGTATTTTCAAAATAACTAGAATGAAGCATCGTTTTGACTGACAATTGTGTAAATTAGGACGGTAAAAAGCAGTAAGAAAAGCTTTCGTTTTAGAACACAGTACAAGACATTAGAAATTGTAATAATTTACAACTAGGTGAAATGTTTTAACTAGTTTTTAGTGAAGGTTCTTCTTTTTTCAGTTTATCTCTGGCTGACATATTTACCAAAATCTCATCAGGGATAATTTTTTGACATATATATTATTCCGAACGTAACTTAAATTTAAACAAACGAATTTGGGCCAACAATAACTGCGTCTTTTGCCAGCTATGCGGACTAATATTCCACCGTCCAGTTTTATTTTTGTATCAAAACTAAATTGACTAGGTCAGTTAGTTTATGGCTTAGTAACAAATTCAAAATAGGTTTCAGTAAACCGCACGACTCGCCTTTTTTGGTAAAACAAAAATAAAAAACAAAAATTTTGAAAAATTTGGAAGATTTTCTGGCTCACACTTCTATCAATCAGGCTACTAAACTACACAAGCTTATGTGTAAGTTAGAAATATATAGTCAAGCTTGGGAGCGTAAATGATTATTTACTGTAAATGCGAAAACGAGTGAATGCTTCTATACTGTCAGCTACATACATTTTTTCTGATTCGAACATGATGTGCACTACATATAATGACCACTTCGTTAATGTTTCTGGGTGTCCGATAGTAAGAAATCTATTTGTGTTCTTTGTACGCTTAGCCAGGTTAATTAACCTATTCCCATCCCTGTCACGTGGAGGTGTATACTTCAAACTATAAAGCTCTTTTATCAATTATTGTCCGAAGACATATGCATGGTTCATATGCAGTGACATATGCAGTGTCACAGAACCTTTTAAATATCATAATGTTTCTGGGTATCATTAAAGCTAGTCTGCTGATTGACCACTCTGCACTCAGACCAATCATTATGCAAAAAGATTGAAGCTGTCAATCTTTTGCCTTGGTCTTAATTTATACATTGCATATCTTTCTTGCAACAATATATCAATTGGTATTAAACCAGCTAATACAGAAACTGCATCTGTTGATACGATTCTGTCAGCTTTGGTAATACCACTAAGGATTCCCCTTTGTGCGCTTATTAATGTTATTCAGTGGTGATAATTCATTCTGTCAGCCCACCGTGCACAAGCATATGTGAATAATGAAACTAGACCTTCGTATATTGAGCGTCTTTTCTTCAAGGCACCAATATTTACTAGCTACTCATCTCAGCATGAAGAACAGTTTTGGTACAGTTTTGACCATCTTAATTCTCGCTCCATTCACAGACACCAAAGGTGGTCTTATGATATCAAGCCATCCTTTAAGTTGGACCATTATTGTTTTGGCAGACGACAGCTCCATTTTATAGCTGCAACAACAATCAGTCATTTTATTTATAGCACGCTGAGCTATTCCTGAATGCTTTGTCTAGAGTTTACAGCAAATATCATTACCTTATCGTCCACGAATCAAACTTCTTGGACATTGACATTCATATACTATTGAAGACGATGTTCTAGAGATGTGAGCCCAAAACATCCCATGGTGGGTACCTTTTGGTTACACTATTTTGAAGTGAACCATAATTTGCAAATCTTTCACAGACTTGGTTATTTATGATTGCGTAAAGATTTGCTGGACAGCCTTTCTTTTTTAACTCATTCATAATACTAGGCCATCGCAGATTGTCGAAAGCTCTAGTTACTTCAAAGAATAATCCAATAACGTATTTTTGCTTTGACTGTTTCATTATATTGATTATTTTTACCATAACGTGCTCTGTGTTCCGATTTTCCCTGAATCAGAACGGTTTATTAATATACCTCCCACTTCCCTCAAACACGTACATCAACCTGCCAGATATTACTTTCTCGAGTAATTTGCCCCAGACTGATAGTAGCATGATTTGCCTATAGGATTTTGATTCGGTGGGATCTCGTTCACCGCTTTTCCTTATGCTAATTACTTTACCTTTTTTCCAAGCTTTCGGAAAAACTCCTCTTTTTACCTAAATACTCGTTCAGAAGCGTGTGATATTGGGCTCTATTTAAGGCCATGGTCTTTGTATCACTTCGACCTCAATATTATCGATGCTTTGTTAGTTTATAATGACATTATTGCGTCCGTGGTTTCATAATTTCTGAATTCTTCCACGTCGCATTACCATGCTCTGTAATGATTCTCTCTAGACTAAGCTGGCTGGTTTTATTCACATCGCCCATGTTTTAATTACGGCATGCTACATAATTACATGCTACATTATTGCTTTTTAATGCGCCTTTCGCATTTTTGCTACTGTTGCTCTTTTTATGGTTAGCCTGTTTTTCCACCAAGGGAGTTTTCCTTTGTGCGCACGTTTTGGTGGTATGCTTTTGTCACAGACACCAATTGTTAAGCTCCGACCATCTTTGCCAAGTTTTTTCCAACAAATTATTGAACTTTTCCCAATTTGCACGTTTGAATGCATATCAGAAACCTTGCCTGAGCATTCATTGCTATTATGTGTGCTTAGAGATTTTAAAGTTACTACTTCCCAATTGGTAACTTTATTCAACAGCCCACCACTTAAACATCAATATTTGATTCACCATATTGCGGCAATCAAAAATTATGGCTGACCTTCTTTGTTTAAAACAAAGAGGCCTCTTCCTTCAACAAACTCTTCAACGAGAATTCCTCGTTCGTTTGGGTCAATATTATGCCATAGTTTGGACTTAGCATTAAAGTCGCCAGTTATGATAAAAGGAAGGTTTGAGACTTTCCATAGTTTTATCAAGCATATTGATGTAATCCACTGGTTTATCAGAGAGTTGGAAGTAGATACTGATTCAGAGATATACAAATTATTCAGAATAGATCTTACTTCAACACATGCACAATGAGAGTCGCAGAATTTTGAGACTCTCAGTACAACTTAGTTGATGTCGGTAAGCCGCCCACTATTTCTTTCCGCCCACTTTTTGAGGAATGGTCGAAGGCTTTGTTAGCTTTTTTACAGCTAATGTAATATTTTTGTAGTATTTTTACAGCTTGCAATGTACCCAAATACATGACGCTTAAAGCATTGAGACTTTATATTAGGGCTCTGACATAGTGGGAAACATGGCACAAAGATCACCCGATATATATCGGGCGTCATTGCTGTTTCTAGGTCCAGGTTTGAAACCAAGCTGAAGGTCTTCTTCTGTGATTTCACCGTTAGTTTGGCTAAATATTGCTATTGCAAGTCTTTGATGGAGCTGCGACCCTCGTATAGCCTGTTGCGCTCACTCATGTGTCTGGTCCATTTAAACTTAAGCCGCGAATTTAAATGGTGGTTCCTTCAGGTTATATTTGATTAATTACAGTTAGTTTTCTATTTGGCCGAAAATACTTTTAAGGCAAGCTTGCTTATTCTCGCTCTTTTCTTCAAATCAGTCATTTGAAAAAATTTAAACAGACATTTTTGATTCTGTCTCTTGTTCAGTCAATTGTAGAACAACTGCGTAGCTCATACACATGGTTTCATTAAATATTCAGATTACCTACTCCACTAATGTTGTGTCACTAATGTAACAGTAACTACCAATGTAACCGTAAACGTATCGAACTTGTTTTTCATATTGTTCTAGACAACCCAAAAAAGACAAGTTGTTCTCTAACGCGAAGAGCCATTGTCGTCGACAGCGACCTCTGCGCCTGCCAAATGGTGACTCTCCTGTCAGAGATCGCTGAACCATCCTACGACAAGCCAAGGATGCTGTGGTCGAATTCTAAGAATAGCGTATATATTAAATCGTGCTTTAAACTATCACACACAAGCGCCAGAAAGAATTTTAAAAAAAAATCTGACATTTCATTTGGAAAACCCCAAATATACAAAAACACATCCAGTATATATTTTTAAATCAAATCAAATTAAATAAATTGACAACTTTTGTCAGTTTCTTGGTTTTCTTTTAATTTTTAAAATTTTTAACTCGAGACCAAATTCCCCCCTTAAAAAAAACTACACATTCTATCAATTATCTATTAGAAGACATACAAATAAAATTAAATTGTCTCTGAAATTTATAACCATCGAGTCTAAAAGCCATATTCAAATGTAATTAATTTTCATTAACAAATTTTGATTTATACCGCATCGTCCGTCCCTCAACATAATGAATAGAATTTAGAGTGTAAAGATTTTTAGCATATCTATCATAATATATACGGGACAAAATAACTTAAATTATGTAGAAACTCATACGAAGATGATTAAAGACGATTGATTCAAAAATATATAGATGATTTTAAAAGATTAAAGATTATAATTATCATAAAAATGAAAAGTGAAAATATTTTTTATTAACCATGGAAATTATATAAAATGTTAAAGTCACTTTGCATTTTTTTTTTTATAAATAATAAATCAAATATTGAAAAATAGCAACAAGTGCTCGAGTTCGAAGCGATATGTAAAATATAATTACACTATTAGCTGGAATTTAGTAGTTAATTAGTTATAAAATTATGATTATAGGTTTGGTCTGCTGTGCTACCGAGAAAAAAAAACTTGTGCTGCGATATTATGTTACAATTTAATTTAACATCTTATTATAATTATAATTATTATTATTATTGTATTTTACGAAAGATATGTGTATATAAATTTGCTTAACACACCCCGTAGTGATATAATAATTACATATATTGCTGCATATAATATCTTGAAACTGTCGAATCATGCGGTAGGCTATTAATTGTCAAAAAAAATTATAAATCATCATACTTCTAGCTAGAGGTACACATCAAAATTGATTAATGTGATTGAGTCATCAAAAAAAGTTGAGCTGAATTTTTTATTATAGTTTAGGCTTTTAGTTCGTGTGTGTAGAACTTCATTATATTTTGAAGCTTTTGAATAACGTTTAAATCGTCTTAATTTTTAAAATTGTTTGGCAGTACAAAGTTTGTGATTTAAATTCTTTACTAAGCCTAACAAAAACATCTTAAATTTTGTACCTTAATTCAAACCATACATTTGAGCAAAAGAATTTACATTCGGAGCCTCACAATAAACCCATGTTGGCCCATTACTTTCGAAAATCTACTTTAATGAATTTATTATTTAACTGTCTAAATGTTTGCTGACGATCTATTGCCAATAAATGATACACTTTAACGAACTAATATATTTCGTTGATCTTATGTGCTGTACCCATCACATTAGGCAATGCAACGCGGGAAACACGAGATAAAAACCTTTTATCTGTATGTTTCGTAATATTCCGTAAAATGAAAATATTGATAAAAATATGACCCAGATCTATCAAACTACCTTAATCTAAAACAACTGTTAAGTACTTACTGGACTTAAAACTATAACATTATAACAATATAGAGCAGACGTGAATATAGAGCGTAAAATAGAAATTACACCTAGCACTCGGTTGTCAAGGCCTGACATGAATTAAATTTTTAACAATTCCTCATCCAGATTAAAACTGAGCGCACACTTTCTACGTCAGAATAAATAAAATAACGACACCACGCTCCATCATCGTATAAAACAATCGATCGACAAATCAACGATCATCGTCAAGATCGAGATACCGAAGCAACTCGCAACCGAGGCTTGTGCTATCCACATAAAAAATTTGGAGCAGCGGCATATGGGATGCACAAAAAACTCTTGGGGACCATGTCATTGAACATACAAATGTTGCGACTTCAAAAAACTTGTAAATCTGAGAGTTAAGGCAGGCACGAGCTACGTCATGCCACATATTCTTACACGACACTAACAATCGCTAAGATTTTCTGGTTAACACGGGAGCCGACCTTTCGGTGATACCGGTTAACACTTTTGCTAAACAATACTTTTTCAATTAGAAATCGATCTATAGTCTTAGTGGCTGCCAACGGCACAATAATAAACACCTTTGGAACGAAATTACTCTAGGTGAATATTAGACTCAAACGTACGTTCGGTTAATACATGCTTTTGTATTAGCATGAGTAAACCGTGTCTATGGCACCTTAATTCAGAAATATTCTTCCTTATCAGCAGAACCAGATTATAAAGTGCCAGTTCAACATAACGAGATTAATCAGCCCATTTGCCAGTATCAAGACCGCGTAGGTTAGATCCATAGCGATAAAAAACTGCTTAATGTAAATATTAAGACCGCCAAATGTATATTCGGAGCGAGGTCTCTAGCCTTCCTCAGTAATTATATTATATCCTTCCATCGCATTAATGCCATTAATAAATTCCCGGCTCCAACAACAATAAAAAGCTTACAACACTATGTCGGCATGGTGAACTTTTCCACCGAATTATTCAAAACCTCGCGAGATAACTCGAATACACCAATATATAAGCATTTGGCAACTTTAGTAAAAAACCCAAAAACCCGAATTACACTTGACCAAACAAATGTTAATTGACGCATTTACGGAAGTAAATTATTATTTAGCAGAAGAAACACTATTAGCGCACCCAAATAAGCGAATTTAGGTTCAGCATCACAACTAATACATTAAGCACCGTTGTTAACGCAATACTTTAACAGTACAATAATAGTTGTTAGGAACCGCTGGGAGATTACTCAAATAAACTATCAGATGCAGAAAAGATATTCCACATTCGATAGAGAATTACTCGCAATATATATCAGTTAAATATATAGATTAAATATTTTTTTTTTCGAAAGTCAGGAGTTCACAATATACACCGCACATTGCATTGTTCCAGCTAGCCTGTACTGGCATAAATGATGGTTCGGTCCATGGATTCTGTACTCCAACAGGGGATCATAGTTGTGCTCTTCTTCATCACCGATCGCAATCAAGTGATGAACAATCCTTTACATCCCTCCCCCGTTGGAGTTATAGCCCGGTACCTCCCGACCCAAATATTGCAATTGCCAATTACTCGGGACATGTAAATTAGTTACCAAACGTTTAACATATACACTAAATAGCCAACCGAATAGATATCGCAGGACGAGATTAATTCTTTAAAATTAACATAAAGTCAAATTGGATTGACTTCTTAGCTTGCAATGAAGAACGGAAACAAATTATTCATGAAGATTGTCTAATCACCTTAAATTTAAAGCCATTAGCCATTTCCACACGAATCGTTTTCATGATATCATGTACAAGTCACAAATGTTTCCACACGGTTTGTGGCATTTAACTGTTGTTTTGTTTATGGATGTATGAAATATTACATTTTTGGAATTACATTTTCGCTTAGGATATTATAATTTTTATATGATTTTACCAAAACGAAATTAGAAAAGAATATTTTCGTTTCTATTTTCGCCAAGTGGTACTCAAGTTCAGCGATAAAAAAGTAAGTTTTCTCTATGCATCAGAGATGGCGCGCAAAACTCTCCAAACCAATTTCACGCGAAAAGAATGTTTTGAACGGACCCAACAATACTAAAATTAGCACCGCTATCAAATAATCCTGTATATAGTTTACGTATACAATGAGTATCTTTACATACGGCCGATGATCATCCAGACTACTTAGTTTGCACTGAATCGCAAATTAATTTCTTAATTGAACGACACAAAGACCAGTATATGTAACGTTGCGATTAGGTGGTTTAAAATATGGTGATAACGATACAAAATTATGAAAATTAGAATGCGATGGGAAAAATCTATATTATGTGACAAATTTGATACCTTTTTATAAAAAAATGAATCTTTCAGTAAATGATCATTGTGAAAGATACCATTTGTGTGTTAGGTGGTGTTAGTTATGTGACGTAAGAAGTAAATTAGCATTGTGGTTATTATAAGTTTGCAGCGGATTTCTAGCTGGACATGCAAATATCCAGCTGTTGATCTATTACAAACTACTACTTATAGTGAGACTCTTGGAGAACGTTTTAATTCTAACGACAACAGAAAACAAATAATTAAATGGTTAAATTCGAGTACCAGTTTAGACATGAACTGACAGAACTTAAAAAACAAACTAGGTGACTAATTTTTTTTTTTCATCAAACACATAAAATTTATGTTTAGGTGGCGTCCGATTTCCGTTGTAATTGTTCCAGCTGTAGTAATTATGACGTTGTACTGTATGCAACCAAATTACTACAGCAGCTACATGGAATAATTTTGACAGATATGTAGTTTTTTTTTATATGAAGCCAACTTTACGAGTGTAGGTTCTAGCCCGTTGTAATTTACTATCAATATAAACCAATATTTCATTGTGATTGGACGATGTTATTATAATGTGTTACTATACGTTTTTATCGTGCTATTAAATTATAAAATTCAACATTATGTGAATAAGTTCACAATTATATATACATAGGATTTACCGTAGCAGCACCTAATCATACTTGTGTATATCAAATATCAATATGCATTCTGGTTGCTGCATTGGTGGTCGAGAAAATTGCTGAAATTTGTAATACCCTATTAAAATAAATTGTATATTTTAATGTGTAGTAGCTGAGAGATTAAAAGATCTATAAACCAAGGCCGAGCGAGATTGCCCATTCTCTTATCATAAAAATACATAAAACTTAAGATTAGCACAAATATCACCATATTTTGGTCATACTCGACCTTTACCATTTTCTTATTGCATACTAAACTGAAAAACAACCAAATTGGCAATTAATCGAAAATTTATTCACTACCACACACAATTTTTAATGTTAAAATGTCAAAATTACAACATCAAAATGTTTTCGGAATTCGGACAGCAAACGAACTTATTAAAATTATGGAAGAGAATCAGATTTTACTATTGTCATAATTATTAAACGACCAAAATTCAAAACAAATTTTGACGTGTAGTAAAATTTAAAAAACAAAAATAAAATAATTGTCGTATGTTCTATGTCCAAAATTGAGTGAATATTATTGTTTTTCATTGTCATGCAACGAAAAACAGTTGTTTTAACCGCTATCTAGCTTGAACGATAATATTTAATTTATAGTGCACACGAAATTTTTTTATTTAAATTCTACCAACTGCTAAAAGTAAAATTAAATTATTATTTTTGGCTCTTATTTTGGGTACAAATTTAATTCCCGTTCCGAATAGGAATAACATGTACCAAAGTAAAACACCTTACATGTCAGAAAATAAGATAACTGGGTCAATTTCCAGCCAAAAAACCAAACCCTCTCTTTATGTTATTTGTGAAATGGATGCCTGGCTAAGAGTCTTGCATTCTTATGCTTGATCAAACACTCCGATCAATCATTGTTCAATTTTATTTCTTCTGTACTTTTATAGGATGGCCTAAAATTGTCACCCATATAGCTTTAATAAATAATATAAACCGTTTTGACATTCGATTACATGCACCTCATTTTACACCTATAAATAATCCCCTTGATAATGATATGCGGTAGTTAAAGACTTGTTTAAAAATCAGTTAGCTTTCTTTTATTCACACGCACACGATGCGGATTAACGAGACGTATTGAATATTAAGTAGATCACTCAATTTATTAAGAAAAATCAAATCTCTTGTTATAAATTTTATTTCATATTGTGAGTAACTGAATTATTATATTTCATTAATCACCTTATATGTACCTTAAACTTCTAAATGAGCTGTCGTCGCCGGTTATCCAATATTGTTCTTTAACAAAACAAAAAAAAAACATCTCAAAACCTTGTTCTTTGTCAAAAGAAGTAGAAATGCAATAAGACAAGAGAATCGACGACATACATCTTTTGATTATACGAATTTAGAGGAAAAACTATACATATACGTATATATACAAATGTACATACGAATCATTTAATTTGCTACGCGTTTCTTTAAGATGGTTCGTAAATCTAATAATGCGCATTCAATACGTTTTCAACCAAAGAAAGGGAAAAAATCAAATTTGTGGTGTGCGGTTGGTAAAATTTATTATTGTTTTATTATTGTTAATACCATTCCTTCGCCGAACAACATTTTATTTGCTTTACAAAATATGCTATGTATACGGGGTGCTTCAAAAGTAATGTAAGTCCGTCTTGAAAGTAATAGATTTTTGGTTTTCCAAAACTGTAAAGGCTACTCTGTAACTGAAAACAAATTATATCTTTTTGAATGTCAAATAAATTGCATTGCTTTCAAATTTTGTGTCTGTTTCGTATATATACAAATATATATTTAGATAGCAAATATTGTACAAATCGATAATTCTGCCACCGCAATAATATTTACGGACGTAATTATATAAATAAAATTATTGTAATAAATCCATAAAGTAATTATTTATTCGCTTATATTATTTATTACAAATTATATATTTAAATTTAAATCTACACACATAGTATACGTGATCGTATAATGTATAGAAAATGTTCATCATATTCATTTGTGATTTTTGTAAAGCGCACAAACAATTTATAATCATTGCAGGCTCTCGAGTGCGCGCATCCAGCAAGATAATTTTATGTAATAAAATATTTTATTTTTTATTTTATACGAAGGGTGAAATATAATTGTGGCGCCAAAAATATGACAATTTGCGAATTTAATCGTAAGTATTCGAAGTATGTGACATTTCTGATATTTCTTCGTATCAATAAATTTAACATAAATTACGTGCTAACGTTTGTTTCTGATATATACGCTATATGCAATTTATAATGATGGAGGGGGCTAGAATTTTTCGAAAATTTATTCTTTTGCTTCTTCATTATTGGAAGTTACACAATTTTGTGTGCTGACAATGCAAAAAAAAACATAGATAGATAGATGAAATCTAAAATTAAATTAGATGATCGAATTTTGTTTATTGCGTCAAACGAAACTTAATTCATCATGACTAAAGCAAATACATAATATGTTCGTGGGTAAATTAATGGTTGACAAACATATCCAAAAACATTCATAAAATATGATTGCGCAAATTTGTATATGGGCCACTTAAATTCACTCATAAACCAGTAATAATACATAGTTTTAGAAACAACATTAAAACTTATGTTATATTTGATTCAAAAAACTATTAAATTAGGTTCTAGATCTATAGCTACTGTCAAACTTACACAATTAAATAATTATTAAAAAAACGTTTAACAATATACACACAGGTTTGGCGCAAGCCAACTGCCCTGTGCAATTTTGACTTTTCATGTCCCTAAATTTATCATTTTCACATTACCCATGATTTAAGGTTCAATCAGAGAGAGAGAGAGAGAGAGAGAGAGAGAGAGAGAGAGCGCTATCGCTCGAAATTTGTAATTATTTGTTGGAGCTCGTGTTCTGTTTAGACCTTTATATCCACAACATGAAAATCTTTAGAAATAACATAAAATTGAAATAAGCTTGTTAAGACATCTGTCAATAAGGATTTAAAGGACAAATTTCAAGAGAACAAAAGGAATTATCGAGAAGCCTTTCTGGAAAAACTACAAACTCTACAACCCATTTTCTACCACTTTACTTATTTAAGTGCACACTATTAAAATTGAAACATCGTGCCATCTATACAAAATTTAATATAAACCTGACATAAAGTATACCATTACAATTGCAATATCTTTTAATAAAAATTTCAAAGATGGCGTCATATGAAGTCAATTTACAATAAATTTGACGTGTAGAAATCATTTGAATTTTCGTATTTAAACTTAAAAAATATTATTTGTTGTGTTTAAATATTATTAAAAAATCTCTAAAAAAAATTAAGATCTCTTAAAAAAAATTAAAATGCCTGTGCACAATTTTTCAGTATTCATTATTTTTAATGACGGTCCTTCTAAATAATTTTTTTTGGATTTATGTTCCAAAAACATTCATTATTTCTGTATAGGTAATTCAATTAATTTGAGTTAAATTTTTCTGGTTAATTTTTTTAATAATTAAAAATTGTAATCAACGATGCATAAATTTTTACAGCTAAACATTACAGACTTTCAGACATATAGAATAAAAATCAAAAGGTAGCCATTTTGAAAACAGTAAAATCATGTAAAATGTCAAAATACTTGCATACCATCAACTTTGGCAAGATTGGTAGCTAGCAACTGTTCGAAAATTAATGGTGCAACTCGATTGCAATGGCAGATGGAGACGGTGTGATAGTAAACAAATAAATTGTATTTGTGTAAAACGATTGTCCGAAACGATACAAAAGGAAACAAAAGTAAATCTCGCGTTTACAGTTATAAAAAAAATTAGTGAATTTGTGCTATTAATGTTTGATTTACAGGGATTCCTGTTTAATAATTTTTTATTGTTTTCATAATCTTAAATTATTTTTCCATATCTAATGTTGTATCTCGAAAAATTTCATTATAAATATAGATCTATTTATTTGAGTACACCATCGACGTTATAATTTCTTTATTAGAAAATCCATGAATTTAATAAGTACATATAAATTTTATGGGGAAATGTTCGAAAATCTGGAAGCGGTCATCGACGATATAAATTCTGGACAAAAAGATGAAGTTATTGTTTCACCTGATGCAGGCTATCAAGCTGACGAGTATGATATAAAGGAATTCGATATTCAAGCCGCTTTTACAAGATGTTCCAGGTCAAATTTAAATATTTTCCATTAGTTATCATAGTTCTGAACACGATCTACCATTAGTTGATTTAAAATTAAGATCTAAACCACCAAGAAAAGATAAAATATGTTAAGATTCCTCCATAGTTTGGACGAAACAAATTTTTTCAATCGAGATGGACAAAGCAAATAGACATATTGTTCGGCAATTACTTGTTGAAAGTGATGTAGAAGGGTTAAATTCAGTTGAATAGTTTGAAAAAAATGTTGACAGTGAAATTATAAACCTAATATAGTTGAGGAAACAGATTGTTATACAACCCAACAAAATAATCATAGTTCCACAGTATCCGAAGCAGAAATAAAAGTATTTATCGGGATTCTTTTGTTAAGTGGCTACCATAGACTACCGAGGGAAACTTTATACTTTTGTTTTGTTGACGATGTAGTTGCTTATATGATCAGAATCAGTAAGTTTTGTAACAGATATCATTAAACTAAAAAGTGTCACTTATCAGACAGCGCAAACATTGACAAGAGCGATAAAATGTAGAAACTAAGGCCGCAAATGAATTTGTTAAACAAAAAATTTCCTTGTTTGCAGCAATGGGTGAGGTTGGTTGCTCTTTAAATCAAGGTGTTAATAATTTTATAGGGATAACATACAAGGTAAACAATGGTGGCTCTTATTGTCACATGTGTTTAATGTATAGTCATTGTAAATTGATCGAAGCTTCAATTTTTACAGAAAGAGGAGGACGATCTGCTAGGCTTTAACAGAAACATATAGTAAGAAATTATTTAATTGTATATATCCAAAATCTGGACACACGACAAATAAGAGTGGAAATGTTCCAAAGGGTTAGAGTCAACATGAGGGGTTTTTCCATAAAATTGACTAAGCAATTGCGTTGTCGACACTGCCACATGCGAGCTACATGGTCCTTCCGTAAATGTAACATCACATTGTGCCTGGACGTGACTGTTTTTATATATTTCACACCAAACAGTAATAAATAAGTTTACAAGTATGTAATAATAAATATGTATAGAAACCAAAATACCCGCGATACTGAATATTGCAAATATCCGCGATACTGAAATATCTTTTATTTTTATTTTTGTATTTTTTCATTGTTGAAATAAAAGTTTTTTTACTTATAAATGAACTTGGAAAGAAATGGACTAAGGCCCGATTCTACGAACAACGATAAAAAAAATACTAGAGTAACGATTAATCAGCAACCGACGATTATTTTTTTCTCCGATACTATGAACGACGATAGATTATAATTTACGCTTGGTTTTATTGTAGTTTTACTGCAGTTTTTGTATATGTGGTAACACTTTTTTGTGACGTACAATTAATTTTTTTTTATGTCGATTTCGATTGAAGAATAAAACTTGCACTGAGTGCAAAAAGGGTACTCGATTTACACTGATTATGTTCGATTGATGAAAAAAAAACTGCTCTGACAGCTAATTTGACAGCTCTAGTGCAAGTTTTGCTACTCGAGGTTTTTTGGTCGAGTAACCCCTACTTTACACACACCAACAAGTATTCTGTTTATTTGTCAATAAATCATTTGTCAGTGACGGTTAATTTGTTTAGCGGAAAATTTTAAATACAATTTTGATTATAGTTTTGTGTGTGATTTTTGTTCAAAGTTTCTGTTAATTTTCTGTTAATTATTGTTAATTTTTTAATTTTGTGTTAGAATTTTTGGTATTCAATAGATTTTGACAGAATATATATTTTGACAGAACACATAAACACACGCATAAAGCTGTCAGAGTTTGTATGTTCGTTTGATTGAAAAAGTCAGTGTACTCGACCAGAGAGGGGTAAAAAATCAATCGAAATTGACATGGTTTTTTCAATTCTATGGTTTTTACTCAAATTTGTTGTTGTTCATATTTATGAAATGTTAATCAATTTTTTTTTGGATAGAGAAATTAAAATTAAATTGGATATTTTGTGCAAATACAGTTTATTTTATTTAATTTTGGCTATTTTATAATTTCAAATGAAATATGTTAGTTATAATATGTGAATATGTTAGTTAATATTATTGTATTCTTTAAACGTCAAAAATGTTTTATCCTTTGATTATTTTAAAAATGTTTTATCCTTTGTGATTGTGTGCTTTGTTCAAAATGAGCGATAAAGTGGAAATAAAAGGGAAGAAGTGGAATTTCTTTATAATACACGACAACGCGCAGGTGGTTATGGTCGAGTTTTTTGCGATCTCTTCATTTGTTTTTTATTTCATTTTTTTTTAATTTTGTGTTTCCATTGAGTTGTGTTTATTTGTGTGTGTGAGTGCGTGTGAAACAGTGAAATGGATCGAGGACTTTGTGGTTTTTCCCAGAGATCCAGGTTCCAATGCATAATTATTAATTGTGCATCTTTTATTTTTGTTCTTTTCATTTATGTAAATTTTATTTCGAGTAAGTTTCTTATAGTTGGTGTGCTTTGACGACACAAACAATTTTTTTAAATTTTTTTATGTTTTTCTATTTTTAGATTCAGTTTTGTGTACATAATATAAATGTGTAATACGTATATCTGTTTTAAGACTGTTATTGTTGGTTTCACGTTAAAGCGTGTTTAAATTATTTTCGCAATTGTAGTATAGTTTTAGTGAAATAGAAAGGATCAAGTTTATAATATTAATAATTATCCTGTCTAAAAATTTTAGACCACAAATTTTCTTTGTTTTCTTTTTCTTAGCGATATAGTGGCACTAGTGGTTATATTTTCGAACAGTTTGATCTTATTGTATATTAGTAGGATTTTCGTATGTAATGAGCGGAGATCAAAACCATTATTTACCACTTTGTTTTTAACACATTTCATGTAAATATTGTATGTACAATATTTACATGGACTGTGATTGATTATTTAATTATTTGCATTTCCTGGGTAGTCATAAGGTGTGGGGCTTTGGTATATTTTAATTCATTAGCATGCAGAATAATGAGTTTTACATACTAGTTCCCTATTAGAATGTTCCCGGTCGATTTGATCAATTGTTTGGAAGTACCCCTTTCGAATTGATGCGTGTTCCAAGTTTGACGTGCTTGCGAGGCGTATGGACATGGATATCGCTTGCTGATAGTACGGTTGATTTGGATTATTCAGTTTCGCTATAGGGAGGGGGTTCGTAAAAAGGGTATATTTTTGATTGGCTTTTTGATATTGGTTGTAAATGTTTGTAGATATTCGTAATCGGTTAAAGGGTTATTCGATTTTGAATGTTGAGTTTTGTTAGTGTTGTTTGTCTGGAATTAAGATGGGTTTTCGGATTTAAGTCGTTTGGATGTCGTGGATATTGGAAACGTTTTGGACTTCAGGCATATTTTTTCTACATTACGAAAATGCTGATTACTTTTTTTGTTGAGAGTGGTCCTTTCGAGATTTTTTCTGGACGTTGAGGCAGGGTTATTTATCTATGACTGGACGCAGTAGGGATGAATTGTTGGGTTTGTGAATGGGAATGACTCTGGTATGTTTCCGCGGGAAGGGGGATGTAAATGTTAAAATGTATAATTGTTTTTATAATTTTTATATTTTGTGTTTTTTAAAATTTTATATTTTTTATATTTTTATATATTTATATATTTTATGTTTTTTTATTTTTTAAATTTTTATATTTCTTAAATTGTTATATTTTTTGAATATTTTATATTTTTTGTATCTATGTTTTTTATATTTTTATATTTTTTGTATTTTTGTATTTTTATATTTTTTATATTTTCTATATTTTTTATATATTTTATATGTTTTATATTTTTATATCTTTTATATTATTAAATTTATTATATTTTGTTATATTTTTATTTTAATATTTTTTATTTGTTATATTTTTTATATTTTTATAATTTAATTGTAAATTTCAAGCGGAAACTAATTCAATTTATTACAGCCTACGGCTTGCAGATATTTTGTATGTTTTTTATTTTTTTATATTTATTATATTTTGCTAAATTTTAATATTTAATTGTAAATTTCAATCGAAAATTAATTCAATTTATTACAGCCTACGGCTTGCAGAAATTAGCCCATTAATATATTTTTTCTCAGAGAAACACTGCAAGATTACAGAAAAATGGTTGCAGATTGGAGTTCCTGATAAGGATGACAAAATGCAGAGCAGTTCATTATAATTGTGATTGTCTTGTGCTAACTAACAGTAGTTTGAATATTGGCTACTGGGAAACCGGAACAATTCTGTTATTACTGACTTACCCTTCCTTTCCCTTCGCCACAAAAAAATACCAACTTTCGATCGCTTAGGTGTCCGGTTTATAAAGTTCTGTGTAATATTTGTTGCCGTTTGATTGTAGCCAGTTGTGGATTTTAGTGTAGGTTATCGATTGTGTTTCCCCAATTATATCATCGCTGGGAATAAGAACATTATTATTTTGAGCCGGCGTTATATTATGTTGATATTTGTATTTATACCAGTTCACCACTCTGCTTACTGTTTGGCCGATCGTTCAAACCTTGTGTTTAAAATTTAACTTTGTTTCTTTCATTAATACTATATCGGGTTTATGGTGTTCGATGAATTTGGGTAAATTCATAGGCCTATTATTTTATAGCCCTATTATACTCACAATGGGATGTTTGTGTTGGTTTGACGATTCGTTGTAAGATAACTTTTAGTTTATCTAATATCTGTTGGTAAACCGGGCAGCTATGGTATGAGGCTGAATGGTCTTGTGATTTGCAGTTTATGTAAAAGATTGCCGTACTTAAAGATTTGTCGGTCTAAAATACTCAAATTTACAGGGTAATCTTATTCCTAAACAACGAATCAAGAAAATATCAGATTCTTCTGTACCACACTGTTTTTCATATCAATTTGTTTAAAAGCAGCTTCGGGCACACAGACATTATCCATAAATTGTGTAAACTAAATGTATTTAGAGGGATTGTAATTGATTTATCTAAATAATTTTATTAAATGAAATCTCGATATAAATTAAAATAATATATTATTATTCTAACACGATTTACGATCAAACTACTGTACATCTATCTAGACTTAACACACATATCAAGTGTGGATAATTTATTATTTATTTGATTGTAAATATGAATTGAAATTGAGTTTGAAGCGGAAAATAGAATGTTTTGCTTTATATACTGTAGCTAAATAAATTATAACTAAACCAATACACGAGTCGAGTACATATATAAATTTTTTATTTTAACTTTATGTTATATTTCCAGGTGATGTATAGCCATGTGCTGTAGTAAATTATCATAATCTGCCATCTGTTTATATGATAATCCATTTATTGTTACTGATATACGCGGCGTAATGTAATAAAATTCAATTAATCGTTCGACACACTCTATAATCTAAATGGAAAAATATTATCTGTCTACATCCCTCTTCAGCATCTAAATCATATATATGTGATATTATTATTAATTTTAATTTAATAAGATATGTATTATGATTATTTCGTTCCTACCATAATCTTTTATGATTTATTTATAGTTTTTATGAATTTTATAGTTTACACATTTTTTCCAATTTAGTCTTGTGTATTGGGTTAATAACTCAATTTAATTTTCGTTTTTTTCCCATGTTTTCCATAATCCGATTTATTTCGTTATTCAAATATAATAATTTCAAATTGTTATAAGTTTTTTAAAATATGTATTCATTTTTGTAAAATTGATTTAATTGGAAAAATTCCAGAAAGCAGTTTTCTTGTCAAAATTGAAAATAATTTTAAGTAGTTAACATTCAACCATGGCTACAGCTATGCAATTACGATCTTTGATAAGGGTACATACTATATATAGGATAATAAAAAATACGGTTAATTTACGACATAAATTCTATGTGCTAATAATTGCAATCATTATTAACTTAAAACATATAGAGACTATATAGTCATTTTCTCATTTTCGAAAATTACTCACATAAAAATGTAAAAAAATGTATATGTACCTACTTTAAACAATTTTCCATTTCAATGATTTTCTTTTAACTGATTTTTTTTTCTTCGAGACGAAAATTCATTTAACTGTGCAATAAACCGTTTAATTTCTTGAAAATCATATAATTTTTGTTGTTGTTGGTATTTTTCATCATAGACTAACTCAATATGTATAAAGTGAGGAGAAAAACGAAATCAAGACGAAAATATAGTGGATAAAACATTCTTGGAAAACATTGAATTTTCCCACACCCATATTAGCACATATATATTAACGTTTTTATAAAATAATATTTTATGATGGATTATATGTATAACGATAAGGACTAATGTAAAAATAGTTTTAATGTTCGAGGTGACAATATGAATAGTAATGAGATCCCTTTCGGTTTTTTTATATTTACTATTTATTAAAAACTATAAATAATAATAATATATTATTTATATATTTTGCTAGATATATAAATGTATGCTAAGGATTATTGGTTTATTGATTTACTTTTTTTCTATAGTATAGTGCAATTATGATTGATTGTTGAAGGGTGATAAAAATCCGGATAGTAGTTTTAACCCTATTATAAGTAGTGTGTTTGTATTTATATGAACTTATTAAAAAAATCTGTCTAAAATTTTGACAGTTTGAATGAACTTTATAACGGTATATTACAAACCGTGAATATGACGTGTACGGGTGGATACATTTACATTGACTGTGCAATGTAAATTTATTTATTTATTTTTTGCAATGTGTCAACATTGCGGATTTGATAAACCTTTAGTATCATTACATTTTTTAAGATTTAACACTTTTAGTTAACTTTACGAAAAATTAGCGAAACTAAATTTTGCTTTTTATAGGGCTTTTTAAGAAAGCAGCTGCAGTGGCATACAATATTTAACCAATTTACCTCCTCCTCTTTATTACTTTGAATAGTAGGCTTTCCCAACTCGAGTGCAACTTTAGAGATCAGTCATTCCTTCTTTTTTTTATTGAAAATTAAAACACATTTAATGTTCTGTTATATCTTTCCACCATTCACAGTCAAATTGTGGGTGCAATGATGTAGGGCTTGTTTTCATAATGTTGATGGCTCCTGGAGTACAGATGACTTGAAGCTTCGTCCTTGGTCGGAATGTAGCTCCAGTGGTACTCCGAAGCTGCACCCCGTTTTTCACAAAAATGGCCGAGCTTCTTGATTCTTGGTGTTACATATGCCTTCATCTATTTACTGAAATAATCTATACATACGAGTATCGATTACCATCGTGAGAAGCTGGAACAGCAATATCCATTGAAACGGTGTTGTTGTGCAATAACCCTCCCCTATTTTCGAATTTAAACAAGAAGGCCTGCAATCGTTCGATCTATCTTGCAATTTGTCGCTCTGCTTCCTTTAATTGCATTAGCCATTTAAGTACAGCATGGTCTGTTCGAAAAAGGTTCTTTTGCCCATATAGGCAAAACTTGTCTTTTGTATTCAACTATTTGACGCTATCCACCACCGTCAGCGTTTTCTTCGGTTTACGCAATAACTCGTATATACGCCAAAAATGAAGCCCTTTATAACTTCTTATTTAGCTGTACGATTGGTGCACGCCACTCTCCTACGGCTGCTAGTTTCTTGGAATTAGTTCGTACTCCTGTTCTTGACACTATGTGGCCCATGTAGTTTACCCCATTCTTAAAACGACTTGCTAGGACATGAAGAGGGCTAAACATTTCTTACATTTTTATCAAATCTACGTCCTAGGACGATAATGTCATCAGGATACACCAAACAAGTTTTCCAATTAAGGCCTCATATAACAAGCTGCATTAATCGTTCAAATGTAGCAGGGACATTACATAGTTCATATGACATTACTCGAAATTGGTGCAAGCCATCCTCTGCACTAAAAGCCGCCTTCTCTACATCGTCCGCATGAATTGCAGCCTGCCAATTTTCGCTTTTAAGATCTGAAGATTTTGGCTCCTGATAGCGTATTCAATTTGTCAACAATTCGTCGTAATGGATAACTGTCTTTTTTAGTTATATCGTTGAGTTTATAATAAACAACACAGAACTTCGGTGAACAAGAAAGTGTGCTTCAAGGGATGTTAGACTGCTAAATTATTCCATTACGTTCCACTTGTTAACCAGTTATTCAGCCTTTTGTTGTTTTGCTAGTGTTAAGCGTCTTCACGGTTGTTGGAAAAGATTGTAGTATTTTCCGTGTTGATACTGTATTGAACGATATCAGGTTGCCCCATATCGTCATCGTTGATAAAAGACGTTGACTAGCCCTTGTAGAGCCTTCGTTGCTGCTTTTGATTTAGATGATTGCATAACGAACGAATAATCCGCTCATGATGTAGTAACTTATCATTTTGCCCACAAGGCTCGTAATTTGCGGTGTGATCGACTTCCTCAGCTTTCTCCATCACTTATCCTACCTTGATCACGCTTACGAATTATTGGCAGGAGTTTCACCAGTTTTTTTCGCAAAGTAAGCCGTCTTTTATCTTATTGGTGGGTTCCACTATCCCATTTTCTTTCCCCCAGGTCACTGTTTATTCTGGTACAGATAAATTTCTCAGTCATTGCTAGTATATTTCTATTTTTTCTTTAATAATTACCCGTAATTCGTTATTTAGTTCAAACGGCTCCTCTACATTGCAGAATTTTAATACATGATTCTTTAAATCAAGAGACATCTGGTGTTCTGTCATGAAATCTATGTATTGATCGGTTTATTAACAACTATAAATCGATGTTCAAACTGTATTCTGTCGATTATTATTGGAAGGAAACACTCTTATTTAACTACATCTTTTTGAGAGTTACGTTTCTTCCGCAAAGCTGATGGATGCTAGTGTTCCCCCTTTACGCGATCAGCTGCGATGGATGTTTTAAGCTCTTGTAACGTTCTTGCCAGCACGTTTTGCATTTGATCCAACTTCTCTCTTTGTCGCTTCGCTTGTTGATCAGATTTGGCGATTAGTTCATTCAATTTACTGTTCTGTTGCTTCGCTTATTGCGTTTGTTGTTCAGATTTCGAGTTAAGTTCATCAAACTTACTGTACTGTTACTTCATTTGAAGCAATGGAACATTTTAAAAATCGCTCCCATATTCGATGTTTCCTCGGCTTGTCCGGTGGTATATGTTAATTCTCTTGCTTGCTCGCGCTTCGGTACTGGTTTTCTCTTTTTAGTTGGAATACTGTACTCTTTTATCGTTGATACTTGTGGGGATCTTATTTTCATATCTGCTGCTTCTCCCGATTATGATGTTTGTGGATCTATTTTCACAGCCTTTTGTTGCCTGCTTTGTTTTGTTACCTTTCGTGGAAAGACCCCTCTGCTGCAACTCAACTTTTAGTTGCTGAGATGTGAATGTGGTTTTTGCCCATTTTGTCTCGTTGTTGCAAAATCCCACTTTTGTCACTAAATTGTTACGAAATATATATGTTCACTTTCTCTTTCAACTCTTTGTTTCCTCGCTTTTTTGGCAACTTATCTCCTATATATATATATTCTAAACTCCTATATCCTTTAAAATTACAAACGATCTCCACAACATATTGTACGGTGCCGTCTTTGATTTATTGATTCCAACCAGTGATCAAACCGATTGTTCAAACCGAATTTGAGTCAAATGTTACTGAAAAAATGTTCTGTTTTTAGCCGTGCGAATGCAATAAAAAATACCAATTTTAGTACTTTTTTGGCAGTCACTTTAATGCTGTTAATAAGCAGAATTGTCGCATTTAGGGCTCAGAAAATCCAAAAATGATTGTTGAAAAGCCTCTTCATCCTCAACGTGTCATTGGTCGGTGCGGTTTTTAGGCTGACGGTGTGATTGGATCTTACTTTTTCGAAAATGAGGCTGGTGCAACTGTTACGGTGAATGGATTGTGCTACCGAGCTATGATTAATGGTTTTTTATGATCAGAATTGGAAGATATTGATGTAGACGACGTTCATTTTCAGCAAGATGGCGCTACGTGCCACACAAGCAACGAAACAATCGCAATTTACAATCGCAAGAAAAGTTTTCTGACCGTGTTTTTTCTCGAAGAGGTTGATAACAATTGGTCACCGAGATCTTGTGATTTAACACCTTTAGAGTTTTTTCATTGGAGTCAGTTGAAAGATAAGGTCTTGCCAATTCTCCACAGTCGATTTAAGACCTTAAAGATGGAATTCGTGAAGTTATCGAAGACATACAGCCACAAATGTGCGAATTGGTCATGGAAAATTTCATGAAAAGGATATGGTGCTGCAAGCGTAGCCTTAGCGGCTATTTGGCTGATATCGTTTTCAAATGTTGATTTTTTTTTAAATAGTCGTTTTTTTATATCAAAATGAAACCTGTTATTCAAAAACCCGTTATATATGATATATTTTCACAGCAGTTGTAACTAAACCCTATTTAAAATAATATTTGAAAACGATCGATACGAAAAGAAATAAATTTAAAAAATCGAACTCCTGCTGGTTATTTGTAAAAATCCTAGATTGTTGTGTTGACTACAACCAAAAATTGTGTTATACGAAAACGAAAATGACAACTAACGAATCTACGAATTTACTAGGCGAATTAACCTCAAAAATAATTTATCTCGTAAACCTAAATAAACTAAATTACTTAACCTTCTCAAATTACACTTCTATTCCATTTAATACCCCTAGTGTGATTTTATCACCTTAGCATTATGAAATTTAATGAATTTTCGTTCGGTTCAGCTAATAAAAACCAAACACACAACTCAAATAAAAAAAAAGCAACGCACAAACATTATAACTATGATTCTCTGATTAGGATGATGATAAAGTTCTCGAAAGACATTTTCGATTTTAGGTTAATGTTCGAAAATATATTATGAACACTAAAACCATTAAGCTCAGGTGTTTAACTACCTGTATTTTGATTATACGTTTATATGGTTATCGACCAAAAATATTTTACTCTTCGTATGTTGGAAAATGCGTTACATTGAAATAAGAAAATGATTACATTTTCTTATGAAATCGTTTGTTTGTAAATATGTATGTGGAGAAGTATAAAATCAAAGCCATCTTCAATCACTTATAGGAAGCCCAAATACATAAGCTGTAAAAAATGAGAAAAATGTAAACTAGAAAAACCGCAAACTAAAGAGGAACTAAAGAGGAAATATAATAAAAAATATCGAACTTGTAATTTTTTTTTTGTTTTATTTAACTGTTTGTTTTTATATAGAGAATATCGCACTCACTACGAATATTATAATATGCTCAAATTTATATGACGTTATAGGAGTGTGGGTTATTTTAAACCATTCAAAACAAAATTAAATATTTTTTTCATATGGAGTTTTGCCGCACTAATACAGTCAATTAGTTGCTTTTTAATATAGTATCTGCGTACGGCGGGAACATGTAGGCTTCTTAAAAGAGATTGAAGACGGCTTTGTATCAAATGCATATACTACATAATTTGTTATTATTAAATACTTTGTGCCCTTATAATCTAAATTTATTATCGTATATCCGTTTACATCGTAAGAATATATGTACTCATCATATATAAGAAAAAAAGATATCTTCTAATCGGAATTCAATTATCATTTTGTTGCTGTTGTTTTTGTTTCTTCGTAATATATATTTCTTATTTTATTACAGGAAAGAAATTTTATTTTTATATTCTTAATAAATTCTAAACGTACATAAAATTTAAAAAATGAATAATGAAGTAGTAATAATGTGTAATTGTTAAATAAACACTTTGCGTAGTGAAATGGAAATTTGTCTTTTATTATCTATGTTTTTTCTTAATAATTTGTGTCTTGTTTGCTCAATTAAGCATAATTTTCGTTCGCAGACAACAAATTAATATACGAAATATATAGCTACATGCATTATTAATTTTGTTTACCCTGGAGAAAGGATTTTTCGGTTAGGTTTTTCTTTGGTGTTTTTCCCATCGTTTAAATAAGAATTTTTTGGTTTGTGGTTTAAAGGAATTTTAATAATTTGAAAAACAAAATGAAATGTTTCTTAATGTACTTATAGACTAGCATATTGAATTGCTTATCGTATAGGAAGGGACGAAATGGTTGAATCGCTGACATCAAAAATAAAAAAGTTAAACGTTATAAATATAAAAAAGGGATACCACCAATATATAATCGTATCCCTGTTCACATTTTAAATAAACGACTTAGGAATGACACGTGAAACGTTTGCTTGTGTACATCAATATGATATTCAACCCATGGAACATACCCTGATTCATTTAAAATTATACAAATAGAATGTACATGGATGTGCTTAGATGACCCATGCTGTGAGAGAAATTCAACCAATTGCATAACTATTTCAAATTTTTGCGCAGAAGATTATTCTAACCTGATAACGTCTTATAACTCATCACGTTCAGAAAAGTGAAATTTGCCCTTCTTGCATAGCATTACTCGTTAAATAAGAAGCATTAATTTATTTTTCATATTTGAATGCGTAGATTGAACTTAAATCTCAGTGCCTCATTTGCAATATTATCTTATTGAGGTCAACAGGAGGTGGAGGAAGCCACGTTGCGAACCTCTGATTCAAATAATTTATTATGATAGCGAGAGAGCTCCTTAACTTTTTAAACCAATTTTGGTGTCCAGAACATATTATAATCAAATAAAAGTCTTAATTTATACCGGAACAATTCGCTTGAATGTCTTTCTAATTATCACATTACAAATTTTTTTTAAAGAATGTTGGTATTATAGTTATCATTATGCATACATTGAAGCGAATTATATAAAAATATGTAAATAATAAAAACATACAAAAAGTAGTACATATTATTTGTAAAAGATGCCACTTCGCACTTTCATCGAAATCCACACAATTAATATCTGTCTCGCTAAAGTTTCAGTGGTCACTGGCAATTTATTGTTGAAAAATCTTTCAAACATACAAGACTCTTTAATGATTCATTCGATAGCCATGACCTATTAAGTAATTTGTCCAAATATTTGGATCTGTTATATCCTTAACTTCAAATAACGCAAATTCCTTTGCAATGAATTCAATTGGGTACCTGGTTCAGGCTCGGATAACGATAATACTATAGCTGAGCTTAGTTCTTCAGATATTGTTTGTTTTTTCTTGTCTTTAAATTATCTAGATCAGTTTCACGTACATTCTTAGTTCGGGAATCTTCAATTGATAAGACGTGATTGTTGAATAATCATTTAAACAAGATGGTCTATATGCTATAATAGTAGTTTTGGAAGAATATTCCAAACGATGTTTTTGTTTAAATTGCAAATCTCTGGTGAAAGAAATCAAATTTTTATTTCGTCGAGATTTTAATCTTGAAGGCAAAGCATCTATACACATTGATCTAAATCCGACTCTTCCAAGCTCTTTAATTTTTCAAATGAAAACTCGAATATGCAATCCGCGATCAAAATAGAGGTATCTTATCTATTTAATGCCTCGACAGCTTTGTGTAACTGGAGCAATATGTCCCTTTAATTTTGTCACAACTGGGAAGTAACATCGACAACAAATGCGCTGAATTTAATTTATTAAGGCTTTCTCGAATGACATCTGCCAATTCCAAAAACTATACCCACTATAAAATTAATACTGCTCCATCTTGGTTTACAATTTAGCAAAATCTCCAATTCTTTTCCAAATAATTTAAATTTTCTTGCAAAACTGAATTTTTCACAAAACAGGTTTTGCCTTTTTTATAAATCCATTTGCACAAAAATTAAAAATAAGGTTGTTTTTTTATGAAAAAATAAACAAAATAGTGTTTTGACTTTTGTCTAACACAAGGAATAAAAACAATTTCTTAAAACTAATAAATAATAACTTATTTATCAATAATCCAATGATGTCACAAAAAAAATTAGTTTTTACTTACGAATCTTTTCTTACCTACCTTATTTATACCTTACCTACCACATAAGACGTTTATGGTTCTTTAATATTAATAACTTTCTTTTAAACAATGTAATATTTTGGTCATATACTTTTTTTCTATTGGTAAGTTATTTTGCTTTAAATCCTAATCCACTAATGGGAGATATAAATAAGTCAGTTTTACAAAATAGTCAATTTGCCTTAAGTTAAATTTTAACTATGGCAAACTAAGCATTAAAATAAATACGCCTTTTCTGCTAATTAAATAAGATGTTGCTTTAATTAAGTTATTCTTGATTAGACCAAGCTACTTTTTTCTGTTAGAATGAAATATATTTTGGTTAATTACACATTTCCTGGATATAATTTTAATTTGTTTTATAAATTATAGTGATAAAGCGTATTAATTTCTATTGTTTTGCGTCTATAGTTCAATTTGGTCAAAACTGTAGATAAGATGAACAGATCTGTAGTACGGCAGTATGGACATTAGCACGTAAAATACCTACAGCAGTGCAGACGACACCGCCTAGTCCGGATTTTTTTGTTAATAATACAAAACATTTCGTGACGTACATCAAGTGGTCTTGTATTTCTAACAAACGTACGAGTATAACTTATTCCACCTGCAGAGATGCTTTAAGTTATTCAAGAATATACCTTAAAAATATGGTACATATGTTGACTACTTTTATAACAAAAAGGTGTAAGTCCACATATTTTTAGAACAAAACGAAAGATTTTGCTATAAATAAACTAAAACTTTTAGTTGCTAACACCAATTTTGAAAACAAAGATGATATTGTCTTATCACTCGGATAAATTTGAATTTACAACAACGGCCATGGAACGGAACATGGAACGTACTTAGTCTACATCGTCCGGAGAGCCTCCATCAACTCTTCGAACAAGTATCTAAGTATAAGCTCGACCTCGTGGCACTGCAAGAAACAAGACTAATCGGCTATGACATCGTCGATTACAGTCGCTACCGATTAACTCTGTCGAAGCAATAACATGGATAAGCATGAAATTGGCGTCGGTTTCTTGATTGACAATAATCGAATTTGCACACTCAGGTTTCATGGAGGTCATTTTAATATTACGTTTGTGAAGTTTTATGCCCCACAGCGGTGAAACTAGATCAAATCAAGGATAATTTCTATGACGAACTCGAAACTGTCTTGAGCAAAATACCGCAACATGACGGTAAAATCGTGTTAAGGGACTTCAATGTTCAAATTCGCAGTGCTGGCAGCACATATCGTAGCACCATTGGCCCAAATTCCTTGCACCATACATGGTGCACCAACAACGGGACACTAACCACTGAGCTACATTTTTTCCACATAAGTCCGTTCATAAATGCACATGGAAATCGAACGACGGGACAACGGTTAATTAAATCGACCACATCCTACTGGCCAACATTGATTCAGACCACTTCCTAGTAGTTGCTGAATTGAAATTTTACCCATCAACCACATACAATCAACGTTTTCAGCGTATCACTCGTTGCAAAAGATTAGCATTAAGCAACGAAGTTACTCGTACCACCTTTGAGACTACTATAACGGGAATCTTGGAGGAGAAACCAGTTTCTGACTCCGTTCAAGAATGGGACATAATTAAAACAGCGGTAACCGATCTATCACAAAAAACAAAGCAATCTCACGATGCCTACATAATTGCGAGGAAAGCCTCGTATCGCCTCGGCAAAAGAAAAGGGACTGGCATGAATAACAGGCACATAACATCCAAAATTTAGGTCTAACGGATAGATATCGATACATAAGATAAATAACTATAGAATTCCATCCACGTAGCAGCGCTATTCGCAATGAAACAGGAGAGTCACAAATGGACACTAAACCGTCCTAGAAGTGTGGAGGAATTATTTCTCTTCGTTTTTAAATAAACAGACACCAACTACTATGAGCAACAACCTATCTTGCGGCAATCTGATATTACCGTCGAGATGACTCCACCGCACCACCACCAATATATGTTGAAGTGCGGGACGTGGTAGCGCGGACGAAAAATTACAAGACACCCGATGAGGACGGTATTTGCAACGAAATGCGACAATCTGGTAAAAAGAAAATATCCTAGAAGATTGGAATACGGCTCTTATCTGCCCACTACACTAAAAAAGAGATCGGTTGATCTACAACAACTACCGCGGTATAGCTTTGTTGAATACAGGCTACAAGGTATCAGCCAACGTATAGTCGCGACAAAGTTATCAACATACAGCAAGAATATCTTGGGTATTCTACCAATACGGTTTTCGTCCAAACAGATCAACGACTGATCAAACTTTCACTTTGAGGATGGTCCTAGATAAGTGGTACGAGAAGGACATCCCTGTACATAGTCTATTCGTAGACGTCCAGCAGACGTAGAGCAGCATTAAAAGGAACGCTTTATGGAATGTATTGTCATATCTGGGCACACCTAGGGGTAGATAAAGATGGCTCCTCGGAGTAGAAAACGACTTGTCTTCTTCGGATTCTAGAATAATACGAAGAACAAGGTCAGGATCGTATCCGATGGAGTATGTTGATTCGATAGCAGTTGACTTTAAAAACCGTTTTATTTATTTATTGAGAACTTTTTAATCATTTCTTCGACATAAATGCTTATATATGGCTAGGTTTTAATTCAGCTGTCCAATATTCAATTAATGCAAAAATTATGTGAAAAAAAACTACTAAATTTAATTGCGATACCCTTTATTAAGTAAAGGGTGGGCCATCTATCGGTTTAAATTTGGACCACCGGTTATTTCGAATCTGGCAATACTTATGTCATTCTATTCTGTCACAAAATTTAGGATATTATCTCCACTGAACGAAATGAATCGATTTACGCTTGAGCAACGTTGGGATTTATTGAAAATTTATTTATTTCAAAATAAATAAAAAATATGGTGCAAAATATGGTCGCAGAGGAGGACCAACAGCGCCCGGTATACGCAAGTTTATTGTTAAAGTTCGTGAAACTGGTTTCATCCTTGATGCGCCAAGACGTGAGCGTACAGTGCGTACACCCGAAAATATCGAAGCTGTGGCTGAGAGTGTGCGTGAGAATCCATCAACATCAACTTGTCATCGTTCTCAAGAATTGAACATTTCACGCACCAGTTTACGTTGCATTTTGCGAAAAGATCTCGGTATGACGCCTTATAAAGTTCAATTGGTTCAAGAGTTGAAGCCGCATGACCATCCGCTTCGTTTTCACTTCGCTAGATAGGCCAACGAGAAACTGCACGATAATGTCGATTTTGCCAAAAAAAATCATCTTTTCGGGTGAAGCTCATTTTCATCTTGGTGGGTACGTTAATAAGCCAAATTGCCGTATTTGGGGCTAAGAAAACCGACACGTGGTCTTATAGAAGCCAATGCACCCATTACAAGCGACTGTTTGGTGCGGCTTGTGGAGCGGAGGCATTATTGGCCCATATTTCTTTGAAAATGAGGGCGGCGCCGATTTTTTTGAGCCCGCTCTTCATGGTATTGATGTGAACGATTTTTGGTTTCAACAGGATGGTGCAACTTGCTACACATCTCACGCCACAATTAATTTATTGCGTCAAACGTTTGATGGCCGTTTAATTAGCCGAAATGGTGATGTCAATTAGGCGGCAAGAAGCTGCGATTTAATACCATTGGACTATTTTCTGTGGGGCGCCTTTAAAGACAAGTGTTATGCCGACAAACCAGAGACAATTGAGCATTTAAAGGCCAACATTCGTGATGCCATCGCCAGAATACGACCCCATATACTTGAAAAAGTGCTCGAAAATTGGTTCGATTGAATGGGGTATTGTGAGGCCAGCCGCGGCAGCCATATAAATGAAATAATATTCCATCTCTAACCGGAACACTTGTACTTCACAACAAAAATATAAATTTGGCAAAATTTCAAACTGTTTTTGTTTTATTGCATTTTTAAGTTTAAACTTTTAAATGACCCACCCGTTATATAAAATTATTAAACTATTTGATATTAACATTTTGCTGGCTAGACATTTGACATTTAGGCAACTAACTCGATTTAAATTTCAACACTCTTTTATTTCTGGTACTGTATATAACTCAGGATTATATATAACCCAGGAAATAAAGTCTTGGTATCGCAACTATACAGTAGTTTAAAATGGTTCACCCTTTATTTACTATATATATAACATTATAAAAAATTATGAAATTTTATGGCATTTAGATAACTAAGTCGTTTTAAATTACATATATACTTTGCATTATCAACCAAAAAGTAATTTCAAGCAAGGATTTCTAATTTTTCTCATCAGCATTAAATTTTAAACAGCTTTGAACGTGTTCTATCCGCACAGTAACAGTAACATTAAATTAATATATTTTAAATTAAACCAATGCTCCACAATTTTATATAGAAACATTTTTTCAAATAAAAACAATTTTGTTCCGGAAATTAGCATTTTCGAAAACTAAAATAAAAATAAAAAATTTATAATTTGTTTTTTATTACTCAATTAAAAAAATAATAATTTTTCTTCTGTGTTCTTCGTTGATTTTCATTAAACAATAACATTTAATTTCGTTTTTGTTTTTCTTTTCTTTTTTTTTTATTTTTTTTTTTTTGAGGATATAAGTGGTTAAACTTAATTTAAAAAAATTGGAACCAAATTTTATTTATTTTTATATTGTTAATACGAAAAATTCATTTTATTTTTACAACACATAAGAAATGTTATTGTGACATTAATGGAATATTAAATTTGGAATTTGTGGTCTGCGGTTGCTTATGCTTTGTGGCAATATATGTCGAGAGAATCAACAATTTCAAGTTTCCGCTTCAAAATTCTGCATATTGTATAATTTGACAGTCATAGATAAGTGATGTATCTACTTTAAAAAAAATCAAAATTTAATTAAGATTTTGACGATGGAAAAGTATTAATTCCCTTTATCCAATTCATTCGTTAGACATTGTGTCCCGTAGATTATGATATTGTGTACAGGACAATCCCATATATGCACCCACATATAAAAACCACAAAGCATATAGATAGATACACACATGTATTTTTGCCTATATAAGTATGTAGAAATCATAATGATTTAGGATTATAGCAATTGTGACATTTAACAAGATTAAAATTTATCACATATAAAATGTGTAGACAAAAAAGGGCAGATAATATAATACGTATGTTAGTGCCGAACCCTTAATAAAATTTTCGACTTTTGACAATTGGTTTGGTCTCCTAAATTTAAATTATGGCATATGTTTTATTTCGACTAAAATTCGACAGTATGTTGCTTCTTCTCGTTTATATGCACAATCTAGTATATATGTGTGTAAGTAATTTAATAAAAAAAAACGAATTTTAACCAGCAGGGTGAAAGTGATATTATGTTAGGGTAGTTTTATTGTAATAGTTCTCGAGGGAAGATATATGGTCAATCATTATATTGATATATTATTTATCGTTTTACAATCAATAATGGTCTTCCATTTATGTATATGTATGTAACAAGTTCTATATTAACCTATCGTACATTTATTTTATTAGTGGTCAAGATGATGTGTTCAATTTTATTACTTCGAAATGGATTCTTGATTATGTTGCGGAATTACTATGCCATATTATATATTGATTCATTTTTGAATTGTTTGTTTTGGCAGCTGGGTGAAATATTACTCAATGTGTGACCTAGCACAATATTTATATATTAAAAACTATATTTATGACAGTTTTGATGTAGGTTTTGGTCGTGCGAAGTATAATGGATTTCATTACAGGAGACCATTAGAAGATTTATATAGAAAGCTAAAAATTAATATAGGGTACCAAAATCCTTTACACAAAATAATAATTTACCCGTCAATTAAGTTAACAGTATCTTTGAAGTAAAATCATGCAATACGATTAGGTGACACGCTTTCTGAAATTTTATTTTGAAATTTAGCTATAATCAACAGTCTGTCAGTAATAGAAATTGTCTGTCAGTCTAAAAATTGTAACTACCGAACGAAAAACCTGTCGTAATGGATCTCATAAATGGATTATAGGAGACAGCCATTAATTACTCTATCAGAGATTTTTGAATTAAAATAAAAAACTAATCTACAGTTAGTTTAGTATTAGATGAATGGACAGTATAATATGATTATCAACTTGTTTACAACCAGAGGTGACAGATGTTTTCCAGAAATTGTACTCAACCAAATAATAGAGATAGGCTTACTTGTTTAGAACTGTAGAGGCCGAATATATATAATAATCCCACATATAAAAAGAAAAACTTTTTCCTGTTAGAAAGTTTTTCCTGAAAGAGGTCCTGTCATTTTCTTGCTATGAGCTCTGTTAAGAAATATAAATATATATTTTATTTAAAGAAATATATTAATAGAAATATATTTTAAATAAATAACGAAAACAATTGCCGAAAAATTTGATGTTCAATGTAATTTTCCAAAATTGAATATAATTTTAAAACAGGAAATTTTAGTTTAAGATCATGCAAATATTTCAATATTTTTCATCTTTAGATGTGAATGCTGTTCCAGTTAATTAAAAAGATTTTACAATTATTTGAGAAGCACTAATTTTAGATTCGATGGTTTAGTAATTACATTAATCGAAGAAATTTGATCGATCAAATTAATCGAATAGTTTCATATAAGCACTTTATGTTTTTGCCTATTAAGACTGTGTCCGAAACCGGTCATAATTATTATCTAAAAGTATACTAGAATTGGATGACATTTAAGAGAGGACAGAACATAATATAAATACACATAGTACTACTATGGTATGTTAACCCATTGACGTGCTAGATGTCGCTACTGGTATCGTTTTATATGTATAATTGCCTAAATGTCATATATTTATACTCAATTTTGACTAAGTTTTATCAACCTGACATCTGGAACATCAATGGATAAACTGTTTTTTTTTATGATGGTAGTACTATATGTATTTATACTATGGACAGAGTAATCTACAACTTCGAAGAAAGTAATCAATTGAAGATTTAAAGAGTATTGGGTTTGAATGAACAGATGATGGACTCTAGATGAAAATAATTAAACTTGTTACATTACCATGTTAAAATTATCTTAATTAACATTCACCAAGATAGTATTTCTGTTTTGATGGGCTAATGCAATAAACTTTTAAAATTATCTTTTAAGGCAGGACTTCTAGGCCAAACTTCTAGGCATAGGAACGAGAATTCTTCATACCTATATATCAGTTTATTCTGAAATCTTAAAGTAATATTAAATTAGAAACTCCTTATTTCAAATTTCTAAGGACATTGCAAAATAATTTTTTAGTGACATTAATGCTAGAGCTATAAACCAATTTAGAGTTCTCCTCTAAAACTCTCAGAGTTTTGAGAGGGATAATCACTCGCAGAGGTCGCTACTATAGACCATATCTAATCGCAACAAAAGTAATTACCCAGTTATTTATTGTAGATCTACATAGCTCAATAGCACATATACAAATAAAGCTATACAGACATACAGTATCGAACTGCAACCGTACTACAAGATGCATGAAACGCTTGGAATTATACGAGAAAGAAAGCTGCAATAGGACAACTAACGAGGGAAAAACATAATGCGTCAACTGCAACTGGGATCATTTTGTTCCACAATTCCCAAGAATATGGATTTTGAAAACGGAATACGTTCAAAATGAAATGCGAGAGACGAAATTATAATATTTTGTGTGTACCGCACAGCGCACAGAAAAGGAGCGTAATTATAATAGATTTATAATAGATAACTAAACCTATAACATGTAAAAGACAATGACTAGCATAATCTCGAAATCAATTTAGAGAAAGGAAAGACGAGTCAAAGTTTCTTTTTGACATAAAATTTTTTTTTTCTAATTGATTCAATTCGGGTGAATTGAAGCTCACGGAATTTCCTCAAGCATCCTCAAAAAAATATGGCCCAATGATGCCACATAATCAAATGGCACACCATACAATTACTATACAAGAGTGTTATGATCATTGGTGTGCCAGTTGAAGGTTCTCTGTGGCTAATTATAGCAGATATTTATTTTATTAACAAAGCCAGCCAAGTCGAAAGGAAAGTCGATCGATGATCGTTGAAGAGATCGGTTGTGTTTTTTTCGATCTCTTCATCTTAAAAATAATTATTTTTGTTTTAATTGTGTTAATGGTGTGGTGTGTTGTTTTAATTATTAATTAATAATAATTAATTATTATGTGTATTATGTGAGTGGTAATTTCAGTGATTTAGTGGAGTGGATCGTGAGCTCTGTGGTGTATCCAGAGAACAGGTATCAGTGCACAATTTTTAAGTTTCATTTGTGTTTTTTTTAGACATTTTGAATATGTTTTAATTTTAATTGTGTATAGTGATGTTACGAGTGGAGTGGAGAATAAAATTTTATTTTTGTAGTTTGTTTTATTTTTTATTTTTTTTTGTGTAATATGTTTATGTGTGCATTTATTTAATAATTTATTTTTTGGGAACAACGTTAGTATGGCTCATCATAGTTTAACAGTGTTTTGGTGGTTGCATCGTTTAGTACAGCAGCGAAGGTTTTTATTTAATAGGAAAAATGGGTCTTTGCTAAATATTATTATGTTCTAAAGTAGTGCGATCTATTGTAACATGGTGGAATTATGGAATGATCAATGGGTCAATGAATTTGCTGAATTGAATATGTGCTTGTACCAAAGGAAACATATTACATGTATATACAGTGAGTGCTTGAATGGATCAGAATCACCAATAATATTGTACAAAGTTGTAACATCGTATTGGGATTGTTGAATTTTTTTGGTCTTCTTTTGTTTTATACATCTTTTTGTTTGAGGTTTGTTAGGAGTGCTTATACCCTGCATGTTTTTCCAAAGACACACCAATAGGTGCTTGAGGTGTGTTGGTGACCAAGTAAAGTTTTTTTAAGCACGTATACTACGTACAGGTTACGAGTTGTGTCGTCTTGTAGCTGACGTTAGATAATATTGGAATATCTTTTTAGGTGTATACTGCAGAGTGATATAGAATATCGTGATTAGTATATACAATTCTAATTGGAGTTCTATTCTCGCAATTTGGTTTTATATTATGAAATGGAACAGATACAATTTCTACACTTTAATTAATAGGAAAATAAAGAGGAATTGTTTCCTATTATGATTTAATACATAATATTTAAGTTTGTAGATCTGTTTGTTGTTGTTGTTTTTTTTTAAAATTACGATATACATATAATAATTAATATGTATATTGTTGACTATCAAATTTTAATTCTATTTAATTTTATTATTTTTTTGGTGTCGTGTCCTTGATGGTAGGGATATGCTAGAGTTCTTGTGTTTATGACAAGTTTTTCCTAATAATAAACTTGCCTATTTTTAGAGATGCTAATAGTAGTTTTTCTGGAAACATTACCGCGGTGCTGTTGCTGGTTTCACAAATTCTGTTTCGGTGTAATGTGGCCACACAATCGCGAAAGTACAGTCAGGTTCCCTTTCCAGAGTGAACGAGTAGAGATGGTGCGATGCTCTTGCACTGAGTGTGGCGAGCGGCTATTTTTCTTATTGTTGTTGTTCACAACATGAAATTTGTTTTCGGTTATTGCCTTTTCGTTTATTTGCCGTTTTAAACCTGTAATTTGAGGTTATTGTGGAGGTTATTGTGCAGGTTATGTGCATTAGCGTTGCGTATTGGTGGCGAGGTTAGGTTTCGTTCGCGTACATGTAACCAATTGTAAGGAGATACCTTATTTTAAAATTTTATCATTATACAAATTGTCAGTTAATTAGATTATATTAATTTTTTTGCGATTTGAAGCAAAGGTTAACAAGGAATATAACCATGTGGTTTTTTGGATTTAGAATTTTTTAGATTTTATGGTAGTATTTTTACTTTGTTGAGAGTGGTCCGTTAGAGAATTTTTCTGGATTTGCCTATGGCTGGACACATTACAGATGATTTGTTGGCTTTGGAGGTTATAATGGCTTTAGTAAGTTTCCATGTGAGTAGAAGGGGGAGGATATAAATCAAACATTTGGATGCAAATGTAAAAATATTTTTATATTTATTATATTTTTCATTATTTTTATGTTTTTTTTTATATTTTTATATATTATATATTTTTTTAGTATTTGTCGTAAAGTGGTTAATTCGGTTGGTTTATGGTGTTTAATCAAATGTTATAAAATCTAATTTATATTTTGTTATAATTTCATATTTTTATAAATGTAATAAATTAATTAATTGTACATTTCAAGCAAAAACTAATAGTCCAATTTATTACAGCATGCGGCTGGCAGAAATTATATTATTATATTATGAATTGATTAATTAATATTTTCAGAGTCATTAGTAATTTTCGGGCAAAAGCTAACACAATTTGTTACAGCATGTGGCTTGTAGGAGCTGTATTATTGTATAATTATGTTATTATATTAAGAATTAATTAATTTGTAATTTCAGATTAAAAATTAATTCAATTTATTACAGCCTACGGCTAAGAGCAATTAGTAAATTAATAGATTTGGTTTTTAGGGAACAGTTGCAGGTAACAGATGAATGGTGGCACACTGGAGTTGCTGACAAGAGATTCTAGAATGCAGAGCAGTTCGGTAAAATTGTAATTGTCTAAGAGTAGTTCGAATATTGGCTACCGGGAAACCGTAACAATTCTGTCATATCAATAAGATATCAATAAGATATACCTTTCCTTTCCCTACCCCAACAAAAATTTACTAACTATTGGCCGCCATGGTGTCTATAACCGGGTCGATCTCAATAATTTAACTAATATCCTGCCTCATCATTCCAAGTTTATACAAAACGGGTGTACGGTGGGCCCGGCCAAATATCCGGGAGATCCTGCTTAGTCCTTGGTCGTACATTCTAAATCAATCAATCAATCAAAAAGCCAGCCAAGTCGAAAAAATCACATTTATAATTTTTTTTTTGTAATGTTTGAAAAAAATTTTAACAAATTTTGACAATCATGATGGAGACATTTCTAATTATTGTGCACAGCGTCGATAAGAGGTACCCTGACATTCAGCAACAATCGATCTTACTGCATCAATCTTTTACTGGTGTACGTTGGCTCTCTGAATGGTTGACTGACTCGGTAAATGAATAACACTAAGAGTCGCATTATTTTCTCACGTATTTACAATTGTAAAATTATTTAAATAAAATGTTTTAATAATTTCAACATTGTTGCAGCGTTAGATGCTCCATATTAAATTATAGTCGACCACTGTCAAATGCAAACTGACAAACGTCATCCAAAACTGACAAACGTCATCCCGCACGACCTGGAACATAAAATGAATCGCATAGTTTGGCTGTATACCTTAATCGACAACGCTAACTAAACTACAATTAAAGCGTATACTGTCCCTTAGGTGCTAGTTGACCATTAAATTCACGTTGTTACTTTTCAATCAGTATAGTACAAAATAAGTAGAGAAATCTATACTCATATCTAAAAGTAGAAGTATACTTGTATTAATCCTCAATTTTACTTAAAGACACATAAGTTATAAATTTATAGAGGGATTAACGACACCAACAGAATGATTTAATCCTTATATTAAACCGAAACATTTTTTTTGGAAAAACCTATAAATTTTTAAAAATTATTTTCTGTACTAGCCAGAATATGAAAACTTTTTTTTTAAACAATTTTCATGATCTAATGGGTTCCATACCGGAGACAATGCCAGAATATAGATTAGTGCGATTATGTAAAATGACAGTAACGCAGTCCTCAATTCACGTCAGTTCTGTTATGCCAGCCATACAACAATACACTTGTTGATACGTTCGTTGACGTTACGGATCTAAAATTAAACTTTTGAATGGTTTGTTAGAAATTTATCTTACTTATTTTCTAAACAAACAAAAATTTGAAAAACATATCATTTCAAAGTTTAATTATTACACATTACAATCATGGTATACATATTTGTTAATTTTATCATAAAGTACACATGTAATTGCCATAACGTCTATCGATAAAACTATTTCATATATTTAATTTGATAACGCTAGGGTAACAGAAATTCCGCGAAATAGCGAATTAGCCAAATTTTATTTTGATATGATAAATTCAAGGCTCTTAATAATATGTATGTTGTGTCCAACCGTTTTTTTTTTCATACATCAAAATGAGATAGACATCATATTTATTTAATGAATAAAACATATTTTGACCTATAATTGAATATATCGAGTATACAACGATAAATTGATTAAATTTTTTTAAGATTGTAATCTTATATATATATATATATATATATATATATATATATATATATATATATATATATTTATATATATATATATATATATATATATATATATATATATATACATATATATATATATATATATATATATATATATATATATATATATATATATATATATATATATATATATATATATATATATATATATATATATATATATATATATATATATATATGTATATATGTATGTTTATATATATTATATACATACCTACGTATCTTCATCGTGTTATCGAATTTTATTTTGATTTCGTTATTACTATTATTGAAAAATAATAATAAAAACTATATATATTTTCTATTGTCGATAAGAAAAAGAAATCTTTCTTTTATTTTAGTAAAATATTCTTGGTTTATAGTAAAAGATGCAACTAACCGAACATCAGAGACTGCCTCATTGGTAACCATGTAGAGTTTTGCACTCTGGAGTTCTATTTATTTTATGTATATGGAATAAATTTAACGTAAAATAATATCGCCAATCACAATTCACAATCTTTTTGAAGGTAAATAAGAAAAATTAATGAATAACCATTTTACTTCTAAATTCTATTATCAACAGTATTTTATAATAAAAAAAAAATAAAAATCAATACCTTGAGCTCTAAAGAAACTTAAAGTATACAACATTTTTTATATTTTTTTCATTTTTTGCTTATGCTCTTTCACACAAGACTGGAAAATCTATTAGAATCGATCGATAAATAAAATAAATTACTTTGCAAGCGCAAAATAGTAAATGAAAAAAAATAAATAAATAAATAAATAAAATTATGATTTATTTATAAGTTTAGCGATAAAAAACAACAATAAGCAAATTGAACAAAATTTTCTATTTATTTCATTCTTTACCACATACAAATTTCTTTGTTGTCAAGAAAATGTAAATAGCAACAACAATAATTATAGTAATTTACGTGTATAAACCATTAGTTGATCGATTATAATAACCCTGTGTATGATGTGAAAAGTTTACGATTTACGATATATGTAAAATTGTCGGATACACTCATCATATTATTTATAAGTGTGGTTTAAATGAGACAGGGTGTTAAGCCCATTTCCCGAATGGTTGAGTATTTCAATCAAAGTAATTTACCATCGTTAGCAATTAATTATAAATCTATCAACAATGTCAGGATTCAACGATAAAAACGTATTTTCATAATTGTTGAGCCTTTGACCGTATAAATAATTTATTATAGTGACAACAAATCGTTACAATACAATAGGTAATGATGGCACGAGGATCATAATTTAAAGCACATAATTTTTATGTTTTTAGTTTAAAAATAGAGAAAAATAGAAAAATCTAAGAGGAGCTAACTTTGAAATGATCAATAATGTGATTTTAATTCGTTTTCCCGCCTTAAAGATCAATCAGTTCTCGATTTCGATTTGTCAAAAAAATCAATCTGCCGAGTAGAGATCAATTTATTTATTCGATTCATAGCGTATTTTATTTTCAAGGAGGGAAAACGAATCAAAATTCACAAGGGTCTGTTCAATTTTATGAACGTGGGTTTTTTATGTAACAAAAAACCAATAAATGTCATGTACTGTTTTTTCGTGTTATTGCAAAAAGGGGTTAATCATAAAAAAAATTGAGATCTAGGAAAAGTTGATCTATAATCAAAAATTTTAATTTAAAATACGATAATGTCTAAAACCTGCGAAATTAGCATAGATGAATGGTCTGCCATGTTTGAGGAATATAAGAATGACCCGCCATATAAAATAGGGGCCAAAAAACATGATTGCCAACATAAACACCATTTGAAAAAATGTATAATACATTTTAAAAGGTATCTATTTACGACCACCTTATAGTAAAACGCAAGATGATACTTTCATTCGTGCCATGATCATAAAAAATGATAAACTCGTCGTTTTACAGCAGTATTTTGTTTGTCGCAAATAAAGCCAAAGTAAAAACGTCTTCAGATCCCTGAAGCGAATATCCATAAAATATTGGAGTTTTAGAAGGATGTTTTATTCACTAATGAATTGACGGTTCCATTTGATGGTACTTAGAAGAAGGCATTTATTTAATTAAAATCGGTGAATTTAGAAAACGACGAATTTATGCAGCAAGATAGTGGAGGAAATCTATAATATGGGGCTGTCTCTCTTATTATGTCTTATTATGGGTAGGATTTTAAGCAACCTAAACTTAGTTATACATACACTGAATTGTTAAACGAGATCATATTTTTAGCTTGCTGAATTTTATACTACAGTAAGACAATATCCCAGCAAATAAGACAAATCTAGTTAAAAGGTTTTTGGAGGATATCACCTAAAAAAGGATTGATTAGCCACCACAAAGTGAAATCAATCTTATTGAAAATATTTTGGCATAATATATTTAAAAAAAAATTCTTATTATCATGACACAAATCTTACATTAAAAAAACTAAGAGCAAAAAGAAAAAGTACCGAGGTTGCGAGCTCACCAGCCAACAAAATATAAAGACAATTCAAAGCTAGACGCGCATCCAAATTTTATTATCAAGTCGTCGGCAGCAAGAGGGAACTGAACAAACTATGGCTTAACTTGTGGACACTTTTTATATGTAAGGGAAATCTAGAACTTCCAAGTGAACTTGCCAAGTGTCCTTCGATTGGGATGTTTACCAGTTGCTGCCGGAAAGGTAAAATAAAATTAGAATTCGAGCGAAAATAGCATCGAGTATTCTCAATTCTTTAGAGAACTTTAAGCAAATTACAAGCACCACGACTATTGACAATTTTCGTTCCGTCAACATCATTTATCCGTTGCACCGGTGAAAGCAAAAATGGGTGTCTTTCTCTCTAACGGCCTTTCTCTCAATTTCTGGCACTCATCTTTATGTTGTTACCAGCAGACATGCAACGGAAGTTTTAATGTAACATCCATCCAACAAGCCCTGTTCTTCGCGGATCCTCGATTAAATCGACCATTTTTCAGAAACCACAATCTGGCGGGCCGATATTTACTGCATACTTCGTGCAGTAAAAACTAAAGCAATGCAATAAGCTCACGGTGCACGTAATGCTATACCTGTCGTGAACCTGGTGTTTCCACGAGATCGTCGAATATACAATGATCAGCGAATATACAATGCACTCACTCCCAATGAGATTGCCCTTTTATTTATAAACAATGATGGTGAGCCGCTCTTAGTAACATTGTTGTTTATTCTAGACAATATTCTAGTAAAATCTAGGCAACTAGCAACAACCGTCCATTAATATGAATATTGACAGAATATTGTTAATGTCGGTTCCTTAATTAAATTCCAATAGCGTAGATTACTTCATTCGCTTATCTAACGTTACGAGCAGAAGATAGATTCATAAGCACAGAGTGCATCGGCTAATTTGTGCTGGCGAAGTACATGCTAATCAAAATACACGATTGCATGAAATCGTCATAAGATGCATGATGCATGAACCATATATGAAATGGCAAATCACAGCGCACCCTGCACGGAGAATGGGAAAATGCAAGACGGCCTTACCAAAGCAGTTTTGTGCGTCGAAAAATCTCAATGTGAATAATCGCTGATGTTCGCAGTATAATGATGTTCAATAGTCAAGTGTTGCCATACAATCCTCATTAGCTGATAAATATTTTTACGATCAAAACACGTTGGTTTATCGAATATTTTTACAAAATAAATTGACAACGTCTATTCTTTACTACTGTCAAAATTGATGTTTACAAAAATAACGAAATTAGAAAATATTTAAAAATAAGATAATATTACAATAAATATTTTCAATGAAAACCCTTATTTTCACTAGTAGAACACTAAAATGAAATGAAAATTCCATGCAAACTATTGCAAATTATTTTTTGATAGAAAATATTGTGTTATTTCATAATTTATGTCTAAGTAGTATGCAGCTAACGTGAAAATTAATGGTCTCTAAAATCTTCTATATATACAATCGTTACCAAAATTATTATTTTTTATACCAAATCACTCGAGTAATTTTAAAGTTTTTACCCAAATTTTAACTTAAAAGAACTATTATTATTTTTTAATTAAAAAAAATTAAAAAATGTTATGAATTATTTCAATATTATTTGTGCATAGTACAAATTTTCAATCAAATTGACGTAATGTCGACGTAATTAAAAATCATGTCAATATGAGTATTTCCACCGTTGTTTACAATCACATCCTGAACACCCTCTGGCATGGGATTCTCAAAATTTTCTAGCATTTCTGTTGTCATTTGATTCCAGATATTTTTTACTGGCAGTAAAAATTGGAAGGCAGCCAAATGAAACTTTTCATTTGGTTCCCTTCTAATTTCTTCCACCATTTTTTGTTTTAAATTTCCTAATATTGAATTGGGTTTAGATCTGGATTTTTAAGTGACTAAGTAAGGTTTTGTGGTCAAATCTCATAGAAATTTTGTGATGATAATTCTTTTGTGAATTGAAGCGTTGTCTTGCTACAGTATATACAATTCTGGCCGATCAATTCACAAACGAAAAAAATGTGTGATGATTAAACAATCCCATGTACTTACTCGCGCTTACCCGTTAAGGTAGGATTATACGACTACCAACTCCATGCTTATGCAACCCTATACCATTATTTTATTGCCACTACTTTGGCAAGTTGGCAAAATAGCATTGCGATTTGTGGTTCGGAACTGGATTAAACATTTTTGCCGTAGGTTCGGACCAAACATATGACTTCGGAGCTCCACAGGGTTTGATTGGTAAGTCTCTGCCATTTTATGTCGTTTTCTCTTATTTGTTTGTCTTACGAATGACATATTTTGAATAGTATAGGCCATTGTTAAATTTTTTTAATTTAATAAGCAATCTATTTTGATGAAAGTTGTAATTCTGTGTACTCCAAAGACAATTCTTTAGTTTTACCTATTTTATCGACTATAACGGCTATATAATTGTCATAGAAAATAATGCTTTCGAGAGGAATCGAGTAAAAGCTGTTGCTCCTACTAGACATACTGCCACTTTTGGTAAACGATAAATTCTGGATTTTGGATTCCACTTTTCTGCTGAAGATTGACGAAACAACGGAATCAAATATACGACAGATTTTTGACGCTGATGATAAAATTTTGAATAACTTGCTCAACTACCAGAATCCATTTGGTGGAATAACCATTGTTGTTGTATGTGATTTTAGTTGTCTTGCACATATATCGCGTTAAAATAGTGGGATCTGCAGTAAAGAGCAGCATAAGTTATGGCATTATCTTTAAGAATTGAAACTGATTAAAACAAGCGTGTAAATGTGGAAGTAGTTGAAACCGTAAAGTGGCTCTCTCGTAAAGAATAGAGTCCGGGATAAACAACGATTGCAAAAAATTATAATTTCTCGAATTACCTTAAGATATAGTATCACCAAATATCATTGATTCGTGTTTGGTAATAATATCTTATTTCTTGAGCTTTCCTTTGTCATAAGAAAGACGATACAATTAAGATTAACGAGGGAATCTAAGTAAAAGTTTATGGAGAAGAGCAATCCTATACTACAATTTCGAAATTAAGCCTTAAATTCGGTTATTGAGAAATATGACTCCAACACGTAGACTTGGCAACGGCACTATTTTAGCTGTGGAGGTACTATACGATGCAACATAATCTTTTGCTTCATTACTGGCGACCATATTGGTTCGAAAGTTGTCATCCCAATAATGATTCGGGATACACAGGGTAGCAATTTACCATTTGCAATGCGAAGAAAGCTATTTCCCTTGCGGTTAGTCTACTCCATGGCAATCATCAAAGTTCAAGGACAGATCTCCGACAAAATTGGAGTGTATTTGCCTCAGCCAGTTTTTAAACATCGACAGTTATACGCCGCTTTGTCAAGAGTAAATCTTATTAATTAATCACCCCAATTATGATTGTAGATTTGTTAGTAAATCGACACGACTCGGTGTAGCCTTCTCTGTTTCCATTGTGCGAAATGCAAAGTAAAAACTGAAAAGGCTACACCGAGTCGAGTCAAATACGAGTCGACAATCATAATTAGGGTGATTATACAAGATGTTCAAGGAGATAGTCATTAGAAGGTTTATGAAAATGACACATTTATTATGAGAGTTCCTAAAAGTAATGAAATGTAAAGCTGAGCTTTAAATATTTATAAAAAAAACCTTTCAATACATTTTATATTCATGTTTAAGCTTAAGGTTCAAACTCAATGACACTACACCGTACCGTATCCCACCGTATGTCGCCGACTTTACGAATTTACACAATGTGTCCGCACCGTTTCAGAAAAATTACAGATCAGCCATTTTATTTGTTCAATGAAATTTCAATTTTAAATTCTGATGGTCGATCCATGATCGTTGAAGAGATCGGACGTGTTTTTTCCGATCTCCTCAATTTAAAATTTATTTTTATTTCTTTTGTTTTTGTTGTGATACACATGTATAGTTTCATAAATTTTTATATTTTTATATAATATAAAATTAGGTTTTTGAAGTGAATTTATGTTTATACATTTTAGTATGATTGTGTTGTGGAGTTGTATAGTTTTAGGAACTCTGTCGCTTGTCCCAGAGTACAGGTACAAATTGTCGATTGTGTTCAAAGAAACACAAGATGTAACTTCGTATAAATTTGTGTTGTCATGTGTTATAGAGCAAATGTCCATTTAAAGTTTTACCAAGTTTTAATTTCATGCGGTGTTTTTTTCGCAATTCGGAAATGGATATTAGTGAACTGGTTATTGGCATTTGGCATTTATGTAAAAGTAGTTGATAATTTTTGCGGTTTTAATATGTATCTTTGTCTAAAAGTTGTAAATCAAACGTTTTTCTGTTTTCTGTTTCTTTCTACTCGTGTAGCAGTACTTATAGACATAGTATATGTATATAGAGTGGTAATAAATATACTATGATTATTTTCGAACAGTTTGATTTTGGCCGTGTTTTTTTTTGATATCGTATAAATCGGATAGATCAGAGAGATTATTTATCGGATATATCTGATAATTTTTTTCTCCGATTTTTATCTATCAGATCGAAAAAAATATTTTTTGTGTTATTTTTTAGTACCAAAAATAATAAATTATTTTATGAATTTCAGCATTAAACTCCCTAAATTAAAGTTTTATTTGTCACCTGATAGTTCAACATTAATCAAAGACGCCATTTTAGGATTTACTAAAAAATATAAAATAATCTGTACATTTTTTCAGAGTAAAAAGATCGTATCCGATAATTATCGGAGCGTAAAAAAAAACGACACAGAGAGATAATTTTTTTCTCGGATATTAAAAAAAAACGCATATCTGAAAATTTGACAGTAAATTTATCTCTCCGATTTCTCCGATATCAAAAAAAAAACAGACCCCTTGGCTGTGTTTTTTTTTGATATCGGAGAAATCGGAGAGATAAATTTACTGTCAAATTTTCAGATATGCGTTTTTTTTTAATATCCGAGAAAAAAATTATCTCTCTGTGTCGTTTTTTTAACGCTCCGATAATTATCGGATACGATCTTTTTACTCTGAAAAAATGTACAGATTATTTTATATTTTTTAGTAAATTCTAAAATGACGACTCCGATTAATGTTGAGCTATCAGGTGACAAATAAAACTTTAATTTAGGGAGTTTAATGCTGAAATTCATAAAATAATTTATTATTTCTGATACTAAAAAAAACACAAAAAAATATTTTTTTTGATCTGATAGATAAAAATCGGAAAAAAAAATTATCAGATATATCCGATAAATAATCTCTCTGGTCTCTCCGATTTCTCCGATATCATAAAAAAACACAGCCCTTGTATATTATTGTAGTGAGATTCTCGTATGTAGAATAGAAACAGTTCGATTAACATGGCATATAGGGAAATAGATGTTGAGTGGAAATCATAACCAATATTAACCACTATAAGTTCTATAACCCAATATGCAACTCATACGGATTTCCGTTCAATTTCCTGTGCGAAAAACATGCTGTTACAATAAAAATTAACATTAAAAGTACAAGGAAAAACGTACTACTCGCCAAAGAAAAGTGTCTCAAAATGTACAATGTTTACATGGATGAGATTTTTTATGCGTTTACTGGGTAATTATAAAGCCACCAATTTTTGTTGATTTTTTGTTCATTAGGCATACAGCATAATAGGAAAAATATTAATTTTGTCTTGTGTACATATATAGTTTTGTGTATATATCAAGGGAGGAAAGGGGAAAAAGAGTAGGATTTATAAGAGGTGTCGCGTGATTATTACAGTTAATTTTTATGTAGCTATTTTTGTTTGCATTCGACGATGACGAGAAATAAATAGTCTGTTGCGGTGAATTTATCTGGGTTCCGTCAGCAAACGTTGGTATTGTGTTTTGTCAGTGTCTTGATCTTTTGATGTACTTCCGTTGTTATCTAATTTTGGAAGATTGTATCCATATTTTGAAGCAACAGGTTTAAAGTAATCAAGATCATTTCGATAGTCATATCGCGACTTGTGTGCACTATTTGGTCTATGGATCTTGTGGTTGCGTTCTGATATTTTGTGCTGATATGAATGACTTGATTCGGAATGAATTGTCTGGTCCGTTTGGGTTGATTTTCTCGTTTTTAATTTATGTTTATTGTTATGGTTATTATTAGTCATTGGTTTTGTAGGATTTAGGCTGTAGTTTGATGGGAGTGTAGTGGATGGCTGCAGGATTTGGATTTTGATTGTATGTTTCTGTGTCTACGGGGTATTTTTGGTTTTGATTAGTTTAGTGGGTATTAGTGGTTTGTTCTTGGTGATTTATGAATTTCTGGCCTGTGAGTGTTGTTGCTGGATGGTTCTTATATTATCCAGGCCATGTTTCCGTAAACATAGTTGTTCTTGGCTGATGGGCTTGTTTCCGCTCTTGCGTTGAGTTTGATGATTTTGTTATGCTGACGAGTTTTTCAGGTTGGCCGGTGGTGTCCTTGATGTTCGGGATTGGCGGGAGTTCTTGTGTTGGTGCCTTGGGTGTTGTCTGGGGTGTTTTTAGTGGTCGGCTTGCATATTGTAGGGTTGCTGCTGCTGGATTTTATGGAAGTTTTGCTTTGTGATCCACACTTCTCTTGAAGTTCCTTTATATTCGTTGCTCTTATGGCGGGATTCGAGGCAGGGTGTAAAAAATTTGATGTTGTTTTGTGGATGGCGCTGTGGCAGGTTTCACCGACTCTACTTCGGTGCGGTGTAGGTCGGGTCTGGCGGTAGTGAAGTCCGGTTAGTCTTCGGAGATAAACAAGTAGGGTTGGTGTTAGAGTCATTGCACGCTGATGATGGTCTTAATCTTTTGCTTTTGAACTTTCGCAACGATTAGTAATTTTGGTCTTGCAGTGTTTGATGCCGGTTGGGCTCATGTGTTTGGTGAGGAACGACTACACTTACTGTATTTTGAAATTCTCAGTGATGGGCTTGTTTTATCTGGGCTTGTTTTATCAACGGGCTACATAAATCGGGCGTTGTTTGGCGGCTCAGAGTAACAGTCGGTATAAACGGTTTTTTCGAAGGAGATTTTTAGCGGCACCACCAGTAATGATGTTCGATTCTAGTCTCTTCTTCTTCTTGTTAAACACAACTTATAATTTGTTTTAATTTATTTTCCTTTTTGTGTATCTTTAATGTGTGTAATTTGGGGTAAAGTAAATAAAATAAATAAAATTAGTAAAAAAAAAATTATTATAATGTTATTATGTGGTTATATTGTTGAATTATTGCTTTCTTGTACTGTTATAATATTATGTTATTTATATTATTTATTATTTATGAGTTTATATTACTTACTTCGTAATACTCATTATAATATTATATTTTAATATTTTAATGTTTTAAATTTACAGCCTAATGGCTTGCAGACATTTTGTATGTTTGTTATATTTTTATATTATATTTTGTTATATTTTTATATTTTAATATTTAATTAAAAATTTCAATCGAAAACTAATTCAATTTTATACAGCCTACGGCTTGCAGAAATTAGCCCATTAATAGATTTTTTTTCAGAGAAACACTGCAAGATTACAGAAAATGGTTCCAGATTGGAGTTGCTGATGAGATATAGCAAAATGCAGAGCAGTTTATTATAATTGTGATTATCTTGTGCTAACTAACAGTAGTTTGAATATTGGCTACCGGGAAACCGGACCAATTCTGTCATTACTGACTTACCCTTCTTTTTCCTTAGAAACAAAAAAAAAATACTAACTATCGATCGCTTAGGTGTCTGCAACCGGGTCGAGTCTGTCATAACTAACATTCCATCCACTCCTTCGGTTTTGTTATATGTAACACGGGTGTACGGTGGTGCCCGGCATTCCGGGAGTTTCTGGTTCATCATTGGCCGTACACTCTAATCAATCAATCAATCAATCAATGAAATTTCAATTTTAAATTCTATTTTTTCAAAATCAATTATGTTTTATTTTTATCGAAATAATTTTAACGTATTTTGCTTGACGCAAAAAACTGAAAAAAAAGTTTATTTGGTTATCAACTGAATCTTAAAGTTATTGCCCGAAAAAGTAAAAAGTTCATCACCGATTTTTCGTCCGCGTTGCGCCGCGCCGTTCACTGTGACTTCCTTTTCGTTTTCTCATATAAATTATATGGGACTATTCATTTCTTTTACTTTGACATTTTAACGAAACGGAACGGTGCGGTGTCATTGGATTTTACCTTCATTTGTGTCGTGTCCAAGATTTTGTTAACCGAGTAAGCTGAACACTAGTTTACTAGACAAGTTATGCAGTGAAAAAATAGTTTGTCGATTTTAATTTTAACGCAAATAATTATTTACCTGACCTGTTGAATTATTATTTTTTTATGAACACAACAATATGAAAATATTTGATAAAATGTTAAAATTTAGCTGACATTTATCGGATAAAAACGCAGTCAAATATGAAAAGACTTTAAACAGAGACTTCTATATTCTAATACGACAAACACCGATTTAGCTGGCAGAGGTGAAATTTAATTTTTGTTTTCACTTGTGTCGGTTTTATATGTAAAGTTTTATTTTACTTCAGCTGAATACTATATGCATTACACTAGGAGAAACCCCTGGCCGCCAAGTGGTCCAACCCAGTGGCTGAATTTCATTTAAATTAAAGACCCTTATCTGTAAAATAGACTATGATTATCCTATGTTTTGGCCCAAAAAAACTGCAATTTCTGATTGGGAAAATGTCGTCATTAAAAAGCGTTTCGAGAATTTTTTGAGCAACATATAGTTGTTAATGTGCGAATATGGAAAACATTTAATTATTGAAGTTGTATTTTTCCATGGTTAAACTATTGACCTAGTCAAATGACTTGTTTATTGTAAATGTGTAAGTGCATTGGTTAATTATCGTCTTTGCTCAATTGGAACCAATACTCTTATTTCGCCCTTTATATTCGTGCTGCTTCAATAGCTTTTTGTTCTAGGCTTATTTGAAACATGATTCGTTACTGATTTGGGAAATGCTGTGGTACTATCATACCTGCATAATCAAATACTAGTGTGTGACGACTAAAATACGTGGAGTTTTGAGTAGAAATAATGTTCCATCAACACTGATAACTCAACGATTATTTTGAAGAAAGAGGGGCTGAAGCAAACAACTATGAGCCTTGTCCTCAAAGTACGAGAAAAGATTACTGCTGGTCTACTAAATGCTAAAATCATCACTACTAGCCTAGTAAGAGTTTAAAACAATCCATTACTCGGAATTTAATACCGTGCTCAAATATATTGAACTTAAGACAATAACTTGGTAGGAAAAAGCTTCTGGGAAAAGCGTAACTTTTAAGAAATAATCACAATGAATCAAAAAGTTGGTTTTCTGGACAGCAGCAAATCTTATTCATTAGTAAACTTTTATCCAATAAAAATAACAGAATGATGTATTATTTGGTCTGGTTACTTTGGTACAGTAACTCATACTGGAAATGAACGATGAAACTTGACGCACACTCAATTTTAAAATAATTGTGCTAATAGAAGTACACATTTAGCTGACATTGTTTTCTTTATGTAATTCGCAACATTCAATAGATTTTATTCAATATATTTTATCAGCATTTAACCATCTTTTTTTTTATTTGTCATGCAATTATACGAAAATAAAGTAACAAACCTTCCCAGTGACACCATGCAATCACCATGCTGAGAGTATTTAACAAGGTTATGTAATATTTTAGTTGAGTTCAAATGTTGTAAATACATTCAATAAAATTATCATTTTGGGGATTGTCGTATATTGGGTTTAATGTTTTATGATAGCAGCTGGTGTGATACAACATCCGTTTTATGATAGAGCTGATCGAGCAAGCAATAGGAAAAACAGAGCTGTGACAATTGATGAAGGTTATCGGTAATTACCACATTTAATAGGCGCTCGTTTTTTGATGTCGTTTAAATTATTTATTTATTTTTAGTCGATTGGAATGTTCGCCAACTTCTCATATAATCTCTATCTCTTCCAAGCTGATAAACAATACATTTTTTTCTTCAATGTATAGTTGGTGATATAAATCCAACGATATATTATGATTTTTTCTATATTGGTTGATCATTTATACCAACTTTTTGGAATTTTATTATGAATTCCTTAATTCTTCTGGCATTCAAAGATTTCAAGGGACACTGATTAAGAAACACTTATTTAGATCATTGACCGAGATTAATTAAAAGGTACCTAACATGTATACAAGGTATTAATTTAAAAATAATATTATTTACTGTGAAATAATCATTTGGATATGAAACACAGGCCATTACTTGCACTTACCTGTATGTGCTGTATAAAATCTATCTTTACATACTTTTTTCTTGACAGCTAATTTTTCATGCACAGGTTATAAAACCAGTTTGCAACGTATCGTAGCGGGTGCTTGATCTGAAGATATTAAAAAATGCGGACAAAGTTTTTATTGAAATAATTGTTACATTCAATTAATTAATGTCCCAAAATTATGATAAAACGCTGAACAAACATTAATGTCGTCCATTTTTTGATTTTTTAAATCACTACCTATATCGTTAAACTAGCAAGCAAATGTATTTGTAGTTAACTGCTTATTGCTATTGCAGCAATTATTTTTGATATATTTTCTAAATCTAAAAGCGTTAGTAGATATTAATGTTTCATCTCCTCTTTCAGTTCTTCAATCTTGAATCTTAATAAATTAATGTTTAATAGAAAATTATTCAACAAGATGTTGATAATTTTTTCTTCGTAGGTTGATTGTTAATTGAATTTCTCAAATTCTTATATTAAAACGAAACTCAAATTAATTTATACCGACCTTATGCCCACCTCCGGACTATACAATTTTGCATATAAAAAAATAACCCTGTTAACCGAATAGCTTTAATTCGTTTAACTTCTAGATGATCTAATTTCCCAAAATTTAGATAATAAATAAATAATAGTGATTTAAAGTTTAAATTCGAATTAAAACAATTCAAACTATTCTGCTTCTGCTGGAACCCACTTAAATGTTGAAGTTCTTGGCCCAACCAAACGACGTTACTTGATTTATTGTATCCTTACCTGTAAACAGAAGAAAAAAATTCAATTATTATGATATCAATTAAAAAAAGTTAAATGTTTTATTTAATATTGGAAATAAACGGGGTACCGCGGTCTAAAAGACCGTAAAATTTATTCAAATATATACAATCAACCAATTTTGATTATCGACATATGGAAAAATTTAATTATAAATCCGTTAAAATTGATAAAGTAAAAGTTTTTGAATTATAATTATTTTAATTTAGAAAATTGTAGCACAGCAGGTGGGTGAAAGAGTAAAAATTGTTTAAAACCATCTCTCAGCACAGTAGTATTTTGTGGCATAGATTTCATTTTGATTGAATTGAAAGTATATCGGATGATTTAACAAATTGTGATGAATGCTTTTCACAAAAGCTTCAACAATTTGTATAAATACTGACGAAAATTTCAGTCAAATTTTATCTATACGATTTTACGTGTATACTAAAAACTTTAATTATCAAATAGTATAATTATGATTATTTACTTATAGTAGCTTAAAATAGTTTTCGTGATCATCATATCAAATTATAAAATATTATGGTTTACAATCTTCTTAAATACATAATATTTACGGCAGAATGTGTCACAGAATTAACGTTTAGCTAAATATAGAAACTTTGATGCGACATGAATGAAATAAATTTTTGATGTGTCTAATTAATTTGATATAATTAGTTTAATACTATAGTATATATGTACAAACAAAGTTTAGCTATTCGCTTTTACTTAAAAACATATATACATACTATAACTAAAATTGTTGACACTCTAGGGTTTAGTTAACCCTGCAGGACAGCTTGTGACGCTAAATGAAATTCATAAAATTATTTTTGATATTCTTGGAATATTTAAAAAATAATTTTTTTTTGTATTACATAAAAAAAAAACTCAGTTCAAACTATGTTATAAATCTTGGCACAGAAATGACGCCACCTGTACACTTTTAATATTGTTATGAGACATCTCATTAGATCATTAGATCACACTGCAAATTAATCTCGAAAAAAAAAATCACTAATCGAATTAAGGTAATCCTTAGTATGTCAGTATAGGAACCAAGCTTAAATTTTAAAGAAAAAAAAATTCGATAAAGCAAAATAATTGTTAAATGAAAAATTGAATTCAACCAAAACTTATTTTCAGTTCATAAAATTCGCAAATTACAATTTATTAGCAAATTAAGCAATTTTATTTGCTATTAACTTTACAAAACAACAGTATCGGAATCTGTTATTTATTAGTTACTCATTAGTTCAGTTTTTAACAGTTAATACTGTACAATAATTTCATTTTAAATTTAGTTGAATATAAGATAAGATTGGGAAGATCGATGCTTTGCCAAAAATACTGTAGTTTATATGAGTATATCTGAATATGGTATCGGCAGTAGCGGTCCGTGAATTTCAAACGTGGGTGGACAAAATTTAAAAATATTAATTTTAAATGAATATCATTATAAAATTCTTACAATCTTTAACTGGTAATAAAGTATTAACCAAATTACTTCTACTTTTTAAAGTTTTTATTTGATATTTAAAAATCTTTAACTGGTAATAAATTTTTGCACGTCGCCTTTCAATTACTTTTTGAAATGATTATCCTAAGTTGTATTATGTGCGCAAATGTTCGTTTTCTGAAAGTACGTTTAAAGGCAGTCTTTATCGAAAACAAAATATAATTTTGCTATTAAATTCTTAAGTGGTATTCAGAACTTGTGAAAAATTGTTTAAGAAGCATCTTAAAGTATGTCTTAATAATCACATGGTTAAGTAATGAAATAAAATGTCTACCTTCGTAAATCGTCTGAATTTATAAAGTAGCATCTTAATTTATTGCAAACTAATTTACCAATTCTTTTAGGTAACTGAAAAAATGAAGATTTTCCTCGATTGCAGGACTTGCGTCTTAGAATAAGTTGATCTTTGCCTAATTGTTTTTCAACTTATACAAAGAAAATTGATATTAAATAAATTTTATATATTTTGAGTGGCAAACTGACTTTTATTTTAAACATCAGTTATTTTATCAGTTTCAAAAAAAATATAATCGTTAATATAAATTTCAGAATAAATTAATTCGTTGTTTGGTAAATCATTATAAATCATTATGACGAAAAGCATCTACAATTTAATCACTTTTCTAAGATAATAATTTTAAACATTCCACATCGATTTGTCTTTTCTTTCATTAAGCTATACTTATTGCTAATTTACAACAGCTACTTGAATCGCCCTAAACTTTCTCTATTCCATATGTAATGCCAATTACACGTTTATTATGCTGTATAAACATTCTTTTATCTAAGTTTTCATTGGCTAAGCCATTGCGTACACTATCGCTACCAAAAACGGGCTTGAAAAATCAACCTTCAGATTTAGAACTGACTACGTTTCTCATAATCACTCTTGAGTGTCTGTTTTACTGAACTAGCACTAACGGTTGCTTTGAGTGTATTGCTTTGGTAATTTTTTTTAAATTTACAACGATAATTGCATAGAAATAAATTAAAACAAATTTAAACTTTAACAAAACTAGAAAGAATATTTAAATTTACGTAAATTAAATTGAATTTTTGGTTAACGGAATTTTCACTTGAGTCGATTCATATATTTACCAAACTTTAAATTTTGACCTGTTCCTTTGTTAAATTTTAATTTAAATATAAAAGGATGATCGGAGTCCCATAATAAAAATTTTTAGTTTTCTTTTTAAATTTGACCAATTTTTGATGTTAAATTCCATCGACTCTAATTATTTTATAGGCATATTGATTGTATCGCAAAATATAAGTGCACACTAAACATACACACGAAGCCTCCAAAAGTTCCAAGCTGACAGCAAGATTTAAAATAAATCAGCACTCAATTCGTTAAAGCATACTGTATTTGTACAAATAAAACGCAACAACAACAATTTGATAATTCAAAAAGAGAAAAAACAAATTTCTTCTATCGAGTAATTTTCGTGATTTGCCCACATTGCTTGTAAGAGAGTTGATATTAACATTTAATTTTTTATGAAATAGCAAATCAAAGAGAGGAAAAATGTATATCAATAATTCAATAAATGGGGCACATTTTGATGTGACTTATGATGAGTTATAACCGAATCGGAGTTAGAGCAGGCGTTGAATTTACTTTCAATTTTGCGTCCCATCAAAGTAACCGTATCCGATATTGCGCTTCAATTTATGTTAAATAAGCCGCAAAATCAAACTAATATCTAAGTTCGTGAGCTAATCGTTGAAAAGAATTAGTTGGTGGCACTGTGAAACTTCAGGTTCTAACAAGTAGGAAATTAACTGTCGACTATATTTAGTACATCATAAAGTCGGTTTCCAATTAACATGCTTTTTGAAATATTACAATTTAGCCAACTGGTAGTATGATTGTCTACTTTTTGTATAATCAAACCGGGTAGGATAACATATTTTAAGCATAAGAGCACTTCAAAAATTAAATTTATAAAATTAATTTTATATAATTAATAAAACCTAATTTATCATTTTTACGCATTTTAACAAAAAAATAGTTTCTCCGGCTATAAATATTTTGATATCAATATCAATTTGTCAAAATGGCCACTATATTTTGATTAAAAATTTTAGTTTATACATATTTCAATTTTTTTGATAGTAAACTTAAAAGTGAAACACTGAAATGGGTCACCGAATAGATATTTTTAATATCTATTCGCGAAAATAAAAATAATTTCGCAAAAGTTAAGTTTTTTTGAAATTATCGACTTAATATTTTGCTAAAAAAGTTGATTAGTCGACTTTTGACATGTCGAAACATCTGTCTCCTTTGCGACAGAATACGATTATGTAAGGCAATTCTATAATTAATTATTAAATAATTTTAAAATATTTGTATTTTTAAGGTAGGTACGGAGCTCGAGCTAAACTAAATTTAAACGTGGTCTCCACAAATGTACAGATAAATATCGCGCTAAAAAAATGCGTAGAGATAAATTTTGTAAATGTTTAATTTGTTTAATGTCGTGTCGTTTGGTTTCAATGGTGTTGTTGTTTTTAAATTTTTTAGGTTTTATTCCAGAATTTCCTCGCTTTCATATGGTAATCTGAAATCATGTACATTATTGAAATCATCAATTTCGACATACTCCATTTTAACTGAAATATATTATCGTAATTAAAAAAAAATAGCAAACCATGTGTGTATTGGTTTGGTAAATTTTTTTCAATTTACAACACCAATTGCATAGATATAATTTTTCAAAGCAATTACAAAATATGCATGTAGGCGTGCATATAAATCGACGCAAAAATATTATGGAGACTTCATAGTAGTGTCATCTATTATACAATCCGACAAATTATAATTTTTCATGATTTTTTTCGCGTCGAGCTGCGTACCGTTGAGAAAAATTGTTTACAATAATTTTTTATTTCGCTCTTAGCTAGCTAAATTTTATGTCAAATTAGTATGGAAAATTTATCTTAGCTCGATGTGCGTACCGACCTTTAATCTTTAAATGACTTGAAATGGCTAAAATAATGATTTAGTTTAATAATAACCTCGAGTAAACCACAACACCATGTCTCAACTTTGACATGTCTTTTTTGACAAAAAGCGGTCATCTTGTCGAAAGTTTAGAGTCGAAATGCTTACATAATCGCACACCAGAAATGCTAGAAAGAATTTATTGACTATAGATGCCGTTACTCTAAAGTATTCTGATTCAGAAACAATGCATTGATCAAGATTTTAGAATGCACAGCTATTAAAACAACATAATGAAAATATAATCATATACATTTTTCGAAACATTTGATGTTATGATGTAATTTTGTATTACAATGTTAATTCCCCGTTCAGTGGTTGAAGCTGCGTTGTTTGGGTCGGGAGATACTGAAGACAGATATAATCTTCTGTTAGAGGGCAAAATCTAATGAACCATCCTCCATGCGAGTACATAATAGCTGGAGCAGTTCAATGATCGATATTTAAAGTAACGTTATTTAAAGAGACACACAGCATAAGTCGAACAAAATTTATAACCGCGCTTCAATCACATAAAGATACATACAAGTATTATTTGCAATATTTAAAGAACTTAAAATAATTTAAACTTTACTTCGAAGTTTCTGTTTACTTAAATTTCATTTTTCAGTAATATGATTATATATCATAAAAGCATTTTATTATATATATATATATATATTTATATATATATATATATATATATATATATATATATATATATATATATATATAATATATATACGTCTACATACTTTTATTTCACAACTATAGAAAAGCAAGTTCAACACCATCCTATCCAACCCATGCAGCAATATGATTTTCCATGTCAGAGTTAAAAAAAAAAAGAGCAAAAAATTAAGTACACCTTCACATCTCATTAATAATAGCATCACTTAATCTAACGTAAAATAAAAATTCATTAGAACGCACGTACTTTACATCTTTGAACGATACATGTTAATATTTTTTTTCATCTTTACTTCTTCTTTTTCATTCTTAGGCTGAAGGCATATTATAAGAAGACAAACAACATGTACGTACTTATATATACGAGTATATATATATATATGTATACTATTTAAGTCGTTTTTATTAACGCCATCGTGTAAATGTACAAAAATACCTTTTAGTTTGCAAAAACATAAGAAACCAAAAAATAAAATAAAAAAATCCCAAAGTTAAATCGATAAAAAGCACACACAAAACGAAAAACGAAACACAAATAGATAATACACAAGAAAAAGTTTTTCCTTTTAGCAAACACACAACGCTTGGAGGCAGTGTGAAAACCAATAAAAATACATTTAAAAAAAAAACACTAACAAGACAACATTTTCTTGGCAATGGAAAATTCAAAAACACTAAAACAACAATAAAACTTTTTTACCATATATTTAAAATAATAGATATGTTTGTTGTACTATTAAATAGTAAAAAAAATTAATTTTCTTTTATGGACAAAAAAAAATCATTTCACGTCTGGAACGTAAAATTATTATTGATAAAAACATTATACAATAATAATAGACAATAGTTTTTTGGCAACAATTTACCAAAGATATTTCAATTCTACTACAAGTCGTATTTTTGGATTATAGACAAATAATAATAAAAGAAAATTTATTTTCAAAAGAAACTTCAAAAAGAAAATTTATTGATTTTTATTAAATAAAAATTACTAAAAAAAAATTGGATAAATAAATTTGTGTGTGCATATGAACAGTTTCCAGTTTGTATATATAGTTTTTCTTTTTGAAAAATAAAATAAAAATACAATATGATAAAAAGAAAATGTTACTATTTATTTTAACAATGAGACAGTTCTAAGACATTTATTTTATAAAGTTTATTTTTTATATTCTTTGAATAATTCAAAAGCTCAATTGTACATACATATATTCATATTGGGCACAATAGTGCTTGCAATGTATACTAACATCAGTATAAAATATGATGACTAGACGTACACTTATCTGGGATGATTGCAACATACCACTCTTCTTTTATAACTATCTTATAACATACAAGTATTCTGAATAAAATTATTTTTTTCTTCAAATTTTATTCTAAAGCTCTTTTGCCTGTCGTAGAACGCAACTAAACGATTGGAGCGCTAAGTTGACGCATCTGTTACCCGAATTTTAGGAGCGAACGTGCAATTGCTAAAATTACGAACACGATTGATAGCCACGTCTCAGCTGCCAAAGAAACTCGGTGGGTAATAAGTGGAGACTATATATTCCCTGGCTTACAGAAAAGAAAACCTCGGTAATCTTGATGTGAATTTATTCTATGGCCCTAGATACAAAGGAGTATTTTGAATTTCAAATATTATTATGAATTTTATGATAATCGTAGAAGTAACTGTCTTTTACGCATGCGAATAGCAACCGTATTAATAATTGGTCCTTTTACTACGATGTACCAAAGTATTTACGAATTCAGTAAGGATTACGTATTTACGTAATCCAGATCACTGATTTTACTTGTTATTCCGCCTTATTCCTCAAGTTCTAAAGTATATTCAACTTTTTTTTATTGAACTTGGTCTCCAGCCTACCAATTCATTTCTTGTATGCGTTCAATTAATTTGCTTAGGATGCCGGTTTAACAAGTAATTACTGCAATATCGGATTCATATATTTATTATGCTAAATACCAGGGATATATATATGATTTAAATCAATTGTTTTAACCGTTGATTTAAACCAAAATTTATAAAAAATTAAATTGCCAAACAATTTTTATAAATTTCCCTTCGTTAGGTAACACCATCTTATTCCGGGTTTAATTGTTTTAATAAAGTTTTATTTAAAGTAATTTCGGTGGTTTTGTGCCAAATTAAGTTGAATATAAATAGAATTTTCATACACGAACTTATGTATTTGGTATAAAACGGAAAATTCGATCGAATTAGAATGTTTAATTGTTTTAATAAATCGGCCGAAAAAGATGTAATATCACAGATTAACCAGATGAACCAATAAGAACCAAATTCTGAAAAAAAATTAAATACGCCACTATACGGTGTGAATTATTTTAAATAAGCTTCTACTGGCACCCCTATCTAAGATTAAAACCTCTACAACATGTGTTCCATCTATCGTAAGATGAAACCAACGTGAAAATAAAAAGACTAGGTGCACTTTACGCAAACATTTTTTATAAATAAATGCAAAAAGATATATTTATTCGTAATCGTATTGTTAACGCACATACATATATATATATATATATATATATATATATATATATATATATATATATATAGATGTCGAACACCCTTACATATTACACTACTAAATTGTTGTTGGTTTTGTCAATACGTATATATTTTTAAATTTTTGTTAAGACTGATTTAACGGTGCTTTTTATTTGTACATATATATCGTAACATCGTAGAAAAATCTAAAAACAAAATGATCGAAATGTAAAGGCTACTTCACAGTTCAATTTCTTCGTTCATTCATTCAATTTTCTTCGTTCATTCAGTAATTTTATTTTGATGATTCACACTTCTTGTGAAATTTCAGAACGAATATTGGAACAATTTGGTTTCCATCTTGTTTAAAATTGAAATCTTTTGACATCATTCATATAGTTTGTGGTTAAACATATTGTGATTTGATAAACTTATGTGTGGTTATAGATATAGTAGGATTCAATAAATATATAGTGTGATTTGCTCATTTCCGCGTCAAACAATATTTTTAAAAACAAATGGCTTGGCTTTGTATCTTTCTTTTTTTATTTTTATTATGCTTTTTCTTTTACTCGTTGTTCGTTCAAACAAAAATATAAAATTAAACCAACTCTTGTGAAAATTTTCTTAAGAAAGTCACATGACTGTTTTGAGCTATACAATTGGTTGAAAACATTGTTTGATTTCCATTTCTACATATAAGTTTATCGAAAAATTCTACAAACTCTTTAATTGTTTAACTCAAAATCAAAATACAGCAAAAACAAATTCGCAGGTGCCTATATGTTAAATAATGAAAACTTGAAGATTCACTAACAATCGATGGAAAATCATCGCATATTTAAATCTTACAATGTACTATAAAGAATTGAATACATTTCGGATTTGGGTGAGGAAATTAGAACATGTCTAATAGCACTAGATGTGCTCAGCCATCAACACCCAACTTCAACATATCCTATCAGATCTCGAGTTGAAAAATGAGTTACTTCATCATTACGTAAAAAGCAACAAACAAAAGAGAGGTACCATCAACATAATAGGAAACATATAAGGTGATCTATTTAGAGTACTCGACAGCTATGATAAGGAACATTACATCCAGGAAACAGAAAATGCCAAAGTGAATCAACGGTATTTACAACAGCTAATCAAAAACAAACTTCTATTTCTGACACCACCATCAATTTACTAAAAAAAGCGAAGCAGACACAATACACTACTTGATAATTTTCAACCAGCAGGAATAGGATCACAGCTCTGGCTATACATACGATAATATTCATGTTAAACTTTAAAGAAGTGCAGCAACCTTTTAATGCTATATTGGATACCCATAATAAGGCAATTAGCACAACTGTTGTAACACGAAATCAACTTAAAATAGAACTTGACAAAATAACACACCATATGCCGACAGACATGGTGCTTCCAAGACTACAAAACCAAAATCATATTGTTCTTTTGTGTAAATTAATGTCTTGTAAAGGTAGAATCAGTGGTCAAAATGTTATTTTTGAACTAATGCTGCCGATTTTGACAAAAGAAAGATACATCTAATTTAAACCAATAGCATTTCCAACAAAAGAACATACCTTCAAACAACCAGCAATGGATTATTTGGCGACAACGTTACACCGTGACTATAGTACTACATGATTACACAGCTACATCAGTACACTGCTCCATCCAGTATATTCAGTATATGCCATTAATTCGATATGTCAGCTACAATTGTAACAATCGGCTAAGATAAATGACTGCCAGGTAGTAAAACAAGTAACCAGAAAACCGGACAACTGACCTGGAACTGGATTCGGCTTAAAAACAACACCTGGATTATGCCCGGAATTATGTTGAGTAAATGAACAGAATTATATTTCCACTAAAATATCACCATAATTTGTTAACACTACGAAATAGTAATAAGTTATGAAATTATTAATAATATATTGTAAGTGTAACTTGTCGAATATGCAACTATGCATATTGTTAGTAAAATATTTTTGTATATAAATCAAATAATTAATGAAATAAAATACCGTAATAATCAAACTATCATAATATACTATTTTTGTCTAGTCCCTACCTACGGAAAGTAGCTAAATACAAAAACAAGTCTACGTAGTGTGAAACAACAAATAGTTTTTCAGCGCTGAAACCCTATTTTTTCACTTTAAGATTTTATCCAATATCACTATGGGTGTGTTTTTTTTATATCGGAAAAATCGGAGAGATAAATTTACTGTCAAATTTTCAGATGCGTTTTTTTTAATATCCGAGAAAAAAATTATCTCTCCGTGTCGTTTTTTTTACGCTCCGATAATTATCGGATACGATCTTTTTACTCTGAAAAAATTTACAGATTATTGTTTGACAGCAGTGTGTTGTATTTTATATTTTTTAGTAAATTCTTAAATGGCGACTCCGATTAATGTTGAGCTATCAGGTGACAAACAAAACTTTAATTTAGGGTGTTTAATATTGAAATTTATTAAATAATTTATTATTTCTGATACTAAAAAAAAACACAAAAAATATTTTTTTCGATCTGACAGAAAAAAATCGAAGAAAAAAAATTATCAGATATATCCGATAAAAAATCTTTCTGATCTATCCGATTTTCCGATATCAAAAAAAAAACACAGCCATAGATTCATCTTTTACGATTGTATGCGTACTCGTTTATGAAAATAATTTCAAACAAACAAAAAAAAAACTTATGTGTATGATCAATTTGTTATTTTAATTAATATATTTCTATTTACGATAGATGGCAATATAAAATATGTGTACGTAATAAAGAAACTTTGCTACGGGTGTCACTATATGAGGTTATAATTTTCATCATTTGTTCAATGGCGCTTTTATCAGTCGGTTTTGAAAAATTCAATTCCCTCTTATTGATCTATCTGGTTCTCTTTATCTGAGGTAATACGGAAAGAATTTATCGAACGTAAAGTACCGGGTAAACATGGATGTAGAACAGTTTGCAAGCACTGCAATCACGAATTACAAGGGATTGCTGAACAATTGAAGAAGCATTATGAATATTGTCAGAGCATGCACTAGTTTTACAACCAACAGTAAAAGATACAAATATTATGTGTTCGCCCCGTAAAGAGCAGAAAAAGTTCAAGTGACAGTAATAATAACAGTACATATTTATAAATTCGTAATGATAACAACAAAGAAAGAAAAGGAGATTTCGATGAACAAGTAATCCCGATTCTTTTACGCAACAAATTTACAACAAATGCAAATTACGGAATAGATTATAGATAATGAAAAGCAGCCAAATTGACATTTTTATTTAAACAATTGAATAACACTTAAACTTATTTATATCATAAATAATATTTTACGAAATTATATAATTAATTTTATAACTTAAGTTTAACTTTTTTAACTTTAATTGAATTAATAAACTATTTTATTATTTTTTTAATATTATTTAATAAAAAACAAAAAATCGATATTTTGCACTAACGGTCTTTGTAGTTAAGATTCTTTCTAGGGAGGCGTTAAACCGACAAACGGTTATTTCAGTTATTAATTTAATCTGTAATTTACATATATTTTGCAATATATTTTGCAATATATGTTGCAATTTTTTTTAAGAGATCGGACTTGTTTTGTTCGGTCTCTCAATTTGTTTATTTTAATTTTTATTATTTAATTAGCACTAAAACTACTTAGTGACAGTTGAACTTTTAGGTGATAACTAAATTTAATTTATTACAGCTTACGACTTGGATAAATTAATGACTTACAAATTTAATAAATTTGATTTATAAAAATTTTTGAGCTATCGACTTACATTGGAGACTAATTATTATTTTATATATATTTTTCAGATAGCTATAAGAAGTATTAATTAAGAGATTAAATAAATGATTTCAGATTAAATAAGAATTTTAAATTTTTTTTCGGTACAGTATCCCCTGAAGTTAGAATGAGAAAATTGAATGAATAGGTTTACCCAGTTATTTATATGCATCAATACGAGTTCCTAACTAAAAATGTTAAAACTGTTCCGCGCCCTTTGGTTGAAGTACAAATTTTAAATTTTGGTCGTATCACTTTTTTCGTTTGTTCATAATCGTTTAGTCACCCCATACTACAAGTAAAGATGTTTACTAATTCGGTTCTTCAGTAAAGTTATGTCACAGATAAATATGTTATGTTCTTCTCAATCTCCTGCACATTCGTACACAACGCCTTAATGAATGTGCGTATACTCTATCATTTTCTTACACACATGAACCTCATTTTCTTAATTAGTTTTTAACTTAATTGAAACTGACTTAACCCGATATAAAATAATAATTAATTTTGAAAGTATTTCGAGGCAAATACATAAAGGAACTTAATAACATACAAAAGTTTCATATTTCTACATAAAAGATTATATTTTCAAGAAAAATTTGTGTACCTTCTTAGTGATCAAAAACTTATATTTGTGTTTGATTAAATTAATTTTATTTTTATTTATTATTAATTCGATTAAAAGGTTTCCTGGTCATAATTAAGTACAAAAACTATTTTATCGAATGCGATGTTAATGCGTTTGTATTTATTTCCTATAATCACAGATGACAGTTAGAAACAATGTGGAACAAAAGTTTTCAAAATATAATTCACTAGCTCCACTAGCAGTATATTATTTTTTATTGTCACTCCATCCAATTCATTAACCTTATCCAAATTAGTTTTGCATAGTTTCTCATTTATTTCGTAAATAATGAAAAAATATAATATGTATTTAATAGTGTTTACAGTGACTTATTAAATTGAATATTTATTATACCTTGACAACTATTATTTGTGACAGTTTAAGATTTTCTTACAATGTAAAATTATCGATAGTGACTTAGTTTTTTATGGTACGGAGTAAGCATTTCTATGGAAGAAGCGTTCAAAAAAGTTTAGCGATCGTTTTGTAGGTCCTAAAAATTTTATTTGCTCATCAACTAGGCCTAAAATAAACGTAAGGAATTCAGTACCCCGATTTTGTTCGTTTTTTTATTCATTCTAACGCAAGAGAATTGAAAATTTCATAATATATATACAGTGTATAATATACACATTTATAATTATGTGATTCAATTTTATTTTAATGCGTCAGTATAATTCTCATGTAAATTACGCCTAAATGTTGTTTCAAGAAAGCCATCTATCGTCACATCGAAAGGTTGGGAAAATAATACACATGCGTTTACCGATTTCAACCTGCTCGGTAAACGCATGTGTATTATTTTCCCAACCTTTCGATGTGACGATAGATGGCTAATGCATACAAAATCAAATGTCATTTTGTATTTTTATTGAAAGAAAAATATTATAGCCGGAACTATATTATTTTGTTCGAAAATCGAATAGAGAATAAAATTTTTGTTTCAAAATGGTAAGTGTTCACCATTTTAAGTTTCAAAATCAAAAATCAAATCACAAAATCTAGTTTCAAAATGTCACCCTTCATCAACAAAAAAAAGTAACCAGCATGAGTAATACACTGCGCATATACACTCACACAAACACAAGCTACATTATTATTAGTATTACGTTTAACAATTCTAACAAGAAATCGTTTTGTATTCTCATCGAAACAAATGAACCAAATTTATTTTTTAACTTGGTAAATAACAAATTACTTTAAATTTTACAAAATTTAAAGCAATTTAAATTTATAATATAAATAATTATTTCTGTATTTGAAAACACAACTAAAACTTTAGATGCGCACGAATTTTTCAAAAATGATGTACCGAAAAAAACTAACAAAAAAATGTAAACATGCGCAAATGCAGTGCGCATGTACAATACCATGAACCTAAACACCAATATAAATACGTTCCGGTTTAACAATTCGTACGCATGAGAATTACAAAAAAAAAACAAAAAAAATCGGGGTACAGAGTAACTGTTAGTATTATTTGTAATAAAGGATCAAGTACACGATAAACAATTGACAGACCTATTTCAAATAAAGTGAGCAAACTAGTACTGGGACTTACCGTCTTATCTGATATTTTATACTCATTAAATATTTGGAATGGTTATTTAAAAAAAAAAATGGCATACACAGCGCCCCTACTATTGAAATCGATCGTTCGTTATCGCCTCTAGTATACTTATATATAACGCCTGTGAACAAATTTCGTACTATTGCTTTCGACCACTATCAAAAATTTACCTAACCCAATTTTTCGAGGGTTTCTTCTTATTACGAAAACGTATTTCGTCAGTTAACAGTTATTTTATTTAATTTGCGAGATAAACTTTTTTTTTAAATCTGTAATTCATATATATTTTAGAATTTTGTCATTTTAGGCTGGTGACACACCAAATCAGATAAAAACGTATTTTTCTTGCGAATTGCGCCAAAGTTACATACCATTATATGGCGTTATGTACACTGAGTAAAGCAGAATAGTTTTTAGTTTTGTTTTACTCAAACTGAGGTCCAATTCTCGACTTATTTTATGTAGACGTACTTATTTGAAAGTCTACAATAAGTCATCTCACTAGTAGACTTATTGTAGACTATCTTGACTTATTTTGGAGAGTTTCCACAAAAATGATATTTCAAAATTTTTTTGTTTGACATGTTTATTGTGATAATAAAAAATTTGGTGTTATGGACAATTACTATAAACAAATCGCATGTGTATAAAAGTCTTGGAATGATGTAATTAAATAAATCATTTATTTGAATTATTATATTATTATGTATATAGATAATTATATTTTTTCATTTTTGTTTACCTCGAAATAATCGTATAATATGTCCAAATTGAAGTTCTGACTCTGATGGATTGGCAATATTTTGATACGGTTTATCGGGTTCTATAATGGGATTTCATAGGAAACGAGATCATTCATCGTTATGCCCACATTATTAAAATTATTTTCTCCCAATTCCGACTTCTTAAAGAATTATGTAATAACACAATAATGTAATAAAAACTAAACTATCAATAATTTAAATGTAAGGTTATGTTCAAATAAATCTCGGTATGAATTCGACCGGTAAATGACTTATTTTATGCCGCCATCTTGAATAAGTTAAATAAGTCGACTTATTTGAAATAAGTCGATAATTTGACCACAGTCTGTACATAACGCCATATAATCGTAGGTAACTTTGGCGCATGTCGTTTTTAGACCAGGCAAAACGTTTTTCTCTGATTTGGTGTGTCACCAGCCTTAGAATTGGGTCCTTTTACTGTAACTTTTTTGATTAACTAACCAAATTAATCAGTTTATTCTAATAACAATTTTGTATTTTGTATGTTTAACGATTATTTCATTTAATTTTTGTTCTAGAATTGTGTGTGAACTGGACGTGTTTTGTTAGTAAAACGGTTGATTTATTTTATTTTTTGATTCAGTGTTAAATCAATTTTTTTAATCTAATTTATATAAATTTTAGAGTTTTATATGGATTCAAATGTATAAGTATCAATTTGATTTACTAGTAATTCAACGACATATTTTGTCAGTTTAACGGTAACCAACCCAATTCAATTTTTCGTTTTTAAATCAGCACATCGTCAACTTTACTTTATTAGTTCGACGAAACTCGGATACAAATTTGGAAAAATATAGCTAATGCATGAAATTGGAGTTATGGTAGAGAAAGATGTTAAAACATGTGGTACCGCGGACCATGTGGTTTTTTTCGTTTGAAGCTGCTGCCAAGCTGCTGACTGCACACACACTTTAAATTTAAATGAAAAATATTAAAAACCGCTTTTCTTTTTTATTATTTACTGTCATTATCACATAAAAGTACAGTGAAACCTCGATATAACGAATCCCAATATATCAGACTTCGGATAAAACTGTGAAACCTCGATATAACGGACCCCGATATATCAGACATTGGACAAAATGGACAACTTTTTTCTTTTTTTTTTTTTTTTCTTTTAAGCTTTAATTTAGTTCAAAATTTTTAAAATCTGTACCGAGTATACCCGGAGTAAAGAACTTTTGATAAATATATTTAAAAAAATATATATATTTGTACAGGGTGGCTGAGACCAAGTGTTATCAAATGAAAACGCTGTAATTTTTTTAATTTTGATTATTTTTAATTGAAATTTCGTGGAATATGTTGAAAACATATTACATTTTATGAAAACATGTTACTGCTCGATATGACCTCCTTTGGCTCTGATTATTTGATTCAGTCTTCCATAGAAAGCATTGCATGCTGACCGAACATGGGCTTGCGGAATTTTATTCCATTCTCGAACAAGAGCTGACTTCCATGCATCAACACTTTCGTATTTTTTAGTGGACACCTTACTCTCCAAAATGGACCATATGGAGAAATCCATCGGATTCAAGTCTGGTGAATATGGTGGCCATTCTTTCGACGAAATCAGCCGCGGAACGCAATTTTGTAAAAATTGCTGTGTCGCTCGAGCTTTGTGTGACGGTTCCGAGTCCTGTTGGAATGTCCAACGGTTCGTACCAAAGTGTTTACGTGCCCAAGGTGGCAAAGCATCGTTTAGGATCTTTTGGCGGTACACCTCTTGGTTTACCTTGACTCCATGTTCGATGAAAACCAGAGGAGTGCGTCCATCTGCAGTAACTGCAGCCCAAACCATAACATAAGCTGGTGATTGCTTGCGCATGGCAACTCTTGTGTCCAAATTATCGTTGGACTTGTGCTCTAACCAAACACGATCATTTTGTTTATTCACAAACTGTTGAATGGTGAAATTTTTTTGTGCCTCCGTAAGATCTTGAACTTTTTGTATCTTGTAGGGCTTCAAGTGTAGTTCATTTTTCAATATGGTTTGAATGCTGTATCGTGAAACATGTAGACGTGCGGCTAATTGATTGGCACTTTGACGAGGATTTCGTTGGATTCGTTTCTTCACCTTTCGTATCATTTCTTTTGGTGTTGTCTTTTTAGGACCACCTCTGTTGCGTTTAGCGATGCTACCAGTTTCGTTGTATCGAGTTATGGTTCAATACACAAACATTTTATTCACATTCAAATGCTGGAGCTGACGAACTATTGCTGTTTGTGAATTTCCACCCAAATACAGTGCAATTAAACTATTACGTTTGAATTCCATTACGATTTTTTTATTAAGATATTAATTTAGTTATTAATTTGTTGACCACATGTAAACAACTAACCAAACTTCAATCTGTCCAAAAATTGACGCGCGAAAATGACAACTACACAAATGACAGCAGAGTGAAGTCAGTAACATTTTGTCTCAGCCACCCTGTATAACGGACAATTGGCAATATCTGATTGCCCTCGTCCGAATTAGTCCGTTATATCGAAATTACTACTACTACTTTTAGCGTTATAAACAGTAAAGGTTCAAAAAGGACACACTGCTTGAAAACATTATTCCTATTTCGGACAACAATTTCAACTTCTCAAGGAAAGCCGTCGACTGGTAACATTTTAGCTCTTTTGTTAGATGTTTTTTTATTTTATTTTATGTATCCATAGCATTTAGGATAATGTTTTAAAGCACGACAAACACACAACACTACTAAAAGGTAAAGGAAGACTTAGGAGGGAATAAGGTAAAAGAGTAATAAAAGGAAAAAAGGTTTTCAGTCTTCTAGTTTTTTTACTTTTGATATTAATTTTGATTCTCGGTAAATTGTATACCAAGAATAACGTTTCGCCATTCAGTTCATTCCACATTCCTACACTTCGAACAAAAAACAAATTTTTAAATTTATTCGTCATGGTGAATTAAATTTCCAGATTGTATTTGTGCACAGGCCGTCTTAAATTACACGCGGGACTTGACTTACCAGGCATAAATCCATAAAATTTTCATGAACAATGCCCATGAGAGTGCTTGTAAAACACGCATAAGTCTCCCACATTACATCTACGGGAACGATAATCAAAATTAGATGATACTTTTACGTGTCTAAACATTCGAGATGCTCGGTTTTAGATCCGGTCGAGTGCAGTCAAATTAGTTTTTGGCGCACCAGCCGAAATATCAGAATTAAGGCGATGATTACTGTACAAATTTTATCTGACAGACATAAATTATTATGTCTTATTATTATTTTGCAGCGAATAGCCATCAGTTTGGTCAGAAAAATACGGGATTGAAATTTGTTAGAATTGAAAACAACCGTTTTGGCTTGACCCCATTCAATAATATTATTGAGATCTCGCGTAAGGCGATCCTACATGGCCATTTTTTCTGCAAGAAAGTCATTACTCGATGAAGAAGAAGGTAAACAGTAAGAGGTGGAAAGTGACAAAAGTATTTAATATAAGAGCAACACCAATATCTTTTAAACCCGGTCAAACCGTTTACTTTCGTGAACACCACCTTAGTAATGCTCCAAACGTTTTTTCTGCTAAAGAAATGATAGCGGCCTGCCCAAATAATAAAATGTAAACTATATCCTAACTGACGACAAAGGCAAAGTGATAGGTAAATTTCATGCCAAGGATATTAAAGTGTAGCATTATGTTATGGCATACGTCTATTTTATTCAGCTTCAAGTTAGTGCGGCACACGTAATTGAACCTGTGTTGTTACGTATGCTTCATTTAACTTTATACTTATACTTTAATTTATATCTGAATCTATAAAATAATCAGGAATGAAAATAATCGTGATACTAAGTTTCATTCCCTTGAATTATGAAATTATTTTTATGATTAGAATATAGACCAGTTTTGTTTTATGATTTTTGTTTTACGGCATTAACGGTTTTTTTTTTAAATATTTAAAAAAATATTTTCACCGAGTGAAAATAAATTGAAAAAATTTTGATCATTCCTAATTTAGTGGTCAGTGTTAATAAAGTAAGATCAAAGATATAAATTAAAATAAATCATTCGTGTTGAGTTTATGAGTTTAAGACGTACTGAAAACTTGAAGACGCATTTTTTTTTTGGTTCTGTTAAAAATATATAGCTATATACGTGTAAAACTTAAAATAAAGGTGAGATCAGATCGATTTAATTCCTTTGTTCTTTGTGGTATAGAGTGTGATAAAAAGTATTGGTTCTCTTATTTTCTAGATTGAAATTAATAAGAAATTGGCCACGAGAGTTTATAATTATTTCATCTTCATATCTATTTTTTTTTTTTGTTTATTTATAAACTAAAACAAAAATATACTCCAGTTAATCCAGTTAAAATTTCGAAAACTTAATTTATTTTTGATTTTCCTTGTTTTTTCTTTGTTATTTGCTTATTGTAATTTAAATATTTAAAAAATATAAAAGTAAAAAGTAAATTTGGTATAGTGGCGGGAATTAAGTCACTAACCATATTTTTTTAATTAAGTTATCATTAACCATATTTTTTCACAGTTTGAAACGGGAAAGCTCTGTCGCATCAAACGGGTAAGTGAACCAAATTTAAAAAAAAAATAATAATAATAATAAACGTTATAATAATGCAATATCGTGATAATTACCAGTATAGCGAATTTAATGATTTAGCCATAATTTTCTTTTACTATTTTGTATTATTTTTCTTTAGTTGTTACCTCTATTTCCTTTTTTTTTTTTCTTTTTATATTTTTTTTTTAAGAAACAAATATTATCTAATAAAAAAAATATGTTATTTGTAACCTAAAAATGATTTTTAGTAGTTATTTAATTTAAAACCATGTGGTAGTTTTTTTTTCGTTATGGTGAGGTGAAATACTTCGTGGAGGTGTGACTTGTTCAGTATAGACCTAGAGTGGTTTCATTAAGTAGTTAGAATCTTTTTTTGAGCACATCAATATTCTTTGGACGGATTGGTAAATTATGGCGGCAACAATTTGAACTTCAGATTTCCCTGATCGCTATTTCGCAACCAGGATGTGCAGCACGCTATATATCCGTTACAGTGGTACCAAACCAATATGCTTATACCAACGTAAAACGTTGCAGATGTTAGTATATGTTTAAATCAGTGAAAATATTATAATGAATTAATTGAGCTATATTCAACTCATAAATGTGACTTTTGAAATATTTGACGATTTGTGTAAATCGTTCTGTCTCACAAAGTGTTGTCACCGGTTGTATAGCGATGGTTAAGATACTTGCTCACCACGCCACATTTTCAAAAAGAAATTAATAATTACATCTTGCACCGGTGATCGAATTGTGCCTAAACGAACGTTTTTTTTGGGCTGACCACCTTCAACATTCGCCACTTCATAACAAGTGTTACAAACTGTCTCTTTATACATAGTTTCGTTTTTTTACAAATTCCAGAAGCATATGCGTTAAATCCTACATTTCCTTAGAGTTATATTCATAAAGACCCTATCATTATAATATCAATCTTAAAAGAATGAATAAACAGTACAAAAATAAATAAGCGTGTCAATACTGTTAAATTTTTACCACCCCATAAGTGCCACCTGCCACTCGTATTTATAGTAAAAATGATTTCTTATCACTGCGTGTACATTTAAAATCATTAATTAAAATCAAACATCCGTAGGCAAAATATGATTGATTACCCATAAACATTTTCATCTAATGTCCCATTAGGGTGGAGTGAAGTGACGACAAAATTTTCATCATTACAATTTATTATGTGAAAAAACATATATTCGATTTTTCCATAAAACTGTTATATGTTTTCAATAAAAGTGTTATTTCAAAGTCATTCCTGATGAATGCGATCAGCATCACTATATATTATTTAGCATAAAATTTACGTTCATATATACATACATTTTCCCAAGGTTATTATTCTCACTCCCGAATTTTTTTTTTCGATTATTTTTAATTTCGTTTTATTTTAAATCATCAGTGGTAAACATTTTTTTTTTTTTAAGAAAATATTATTTTCATTTTATTGTTATGGTTTTTAATTAGGAAAATTACGGTAAACGTTTATGCGATATTAACACAAACCACATACAATCGTATCTTTATTGTGGAAAATAAACGCGTGGAACCTAAATAAATAAATTATAAAAATCCTTGTGCGATGTGCTCTTGTTTAAGTTTTCCAAGAAGACACAAACAGGAAATACCGCATTTAATTTCCACTAACACAAATTAAATTGGATTTTTCTGGTTGAATGTTGCGTTTCGAATTGAATTGTTTTTATTTAATTTTGTTTATCGCCTAGAAGATGAAACGAGTTATTTTGCCGTTGTGATTTTGCTTTGAGAATCGTATAATTATTTATTTATTGAACAAATACAGTATTTATGTGTGTGTGTGTGTAAATGTATAAAGATTGTGGTGATGATCCACATCCGCACAAAATCTATACAAAAACATTTTAATTTGAATAACATCTTAAATTACCATTTCTTAAAGACAATCGACTAAATCAAATTAACACAGTATTGATAGATAAAATTAGTATTCAAAATGTGTACATAAATAATATAAATTTGATTTATTTTCGTTAAAAACCATAAGATAAAATAATGTCATTTGATATCGTGTGAAGAAAATGTTACAGAAAACAATACAAAATCTTTAAGAATGACGAAACAACAGAGAAAATGTAAGAATTTTTGTATTTTTGTTTTTACTCGTACTGTACCAAATGAGACTAAGAATTTTAATTTAATTTAATAATTAAAACATTGGTTTAATCGTATAATTAAATAAAATGAAACAATTCGTTTTAATTATGAGTTTTAAGAAAATTGTGGATAAAGAATTTTATTTTAATTAATAAATTTAATCTTTCGAGTTGAGAAGGCGATTAAACGAGTGGACAAAAATACAACTGTAGCTTCGACACCAACATTTTGATATAAAAGCACTTGCAAATGGAATTCAATTAGTTTTTTATTAGTTTTTAGGAAATCTTGAATATCTTAAAATCATAAACTTTTCTCGACACACTGTGGTCAACGCCTTAACCAACACTTTAACCATCACTTTACGACCGTTGACAGGTATTTTCAAACCATAATAAAACAAACTTAACAATATGTAGCCATATTGTATCACTATTTGTTTGATAACCCATTTTAGTAAACGTTTTTTTGAAGAATTGTGTAATTTGCTTTAAACAATAAAAATGGAGGAAAATGAGGTAACTTCCCTTATTACACTCGATCAGTTAATTAAGGTCGAATTGCTAGTTTTGTCTAAATGTGTACTTTATTAATGAACTTTTAATCAAAGAACTTTGTCTTTTAATTATTCAGGGCATTTATCATAATATATAACATTGAAAAGAAACAAACGTTCCCTTTGCTTTATGTTTGGTTGTCGATAGTACAGCCTATAGTCGCTGCGCGATCCGTTTAAGATCGGCTCGCAGGAAGTGACCGAACCAGCGCACTCGTTGGTCTCTTATTTCATGAAAGAGAACAGGAATTTATATTAAATTCCTGATCGCGTGGTTGAATAAAACTCGGTAAGTGTCGTCATCGACACGTATGGGGCCATTAATCAAGTGCATGGTTCTTCTCTCGAATGTTATTAGCCATCTCTTATTCTTATCTGTCAGGGTTCAACTCTCACCCCCATAAATGACAACAAGTCTGATCAACACCTTGTACAACTTCAGACTGTCGGCATTTGCAAGGTATTTTGATTTTAGCGGGCGTAAGGCATACAAAGCACGGTTGTCAGCGATCAGCTGCGCTTTAATATCCCCTCCTACACAGTTATTACGAGTGAAAGGGACCCGAGGCAACAGTAAATTGTTACTCCTTTAAATGCGTGATCACCACTACTAAAATTCATTGCGTCTTGGCGTCTAAGACCTACGGATGCTGCGAATCGCATAAGTGGATCCAGTAGTTATTTTACACCGTTGCCATTCAGTTCAATTAATCTGCATATGCCAGACAGAACCTCGATTACCGGTACAAGATGTTGTCTTGAGGTGATTCATTTTTACGGGAACTATTCTAACATGAGATTAAAGAGTATCTAGATTTACAGAGCATTTCCTAGATGTACACCAAAGCTAATTACAGAAATGTTTTATAGCTGGTTCTCAGCTTTGACACAACATTGTGATTGCATTACTGTCATTTTACATAAACGCACATTTTTGTCAGGGATTCCCAAACATCGCAAAGCAAACCATTAGCTATCCCCATCGATTGAGTTATAGGGTTGTTGGGAATTCAAGAACGTGTGATGTACGTCACGGGCTGTTTCGTAATATTTAAAAAAAATCATCCTCAGCGAAAAAAATATGATAAGTAATTGGCCGATCCGGATGAAACCCTCCTTGGAAGTCACCTACAATTTCCGGAGGAGTTATTCTTCTCAATAATATGTAAGACAGCTTTCAAATACAGCATTTAACATTTGCTGAACATTAAGTAAAAGTGCTCCTTCCAAGTGACGAATACCTAATCGATGTTAACACGGAGGTTTTCATCATGAGCCCAGCCCGAATGGCGAAAGACCTAGATTTGAAGGAATGGTTCAGTCCGGTGACTGCTTCAAAAAAGTTACGAGAACTGTGCTCATTGCTGAATTGTTGTACTCTTTAGACTTCAACTTCCATCACGTTTTTTCCGTCTACATATTCACTTATGGTTTTAAATCATTTTATGGTTTAATTTTTACCATACCAAGAGTCGCCTGGGCAGAATGGGCAACCGAAGTTTTCAATACCTCCCAAAGAGCGTTTACATCATCATAACGGTGCCGGTTTAACGAAAACTGTCATCTTAGCTTTGCAGCCACCAATTGATGATCATTGCCTACAAATTTGGCAGCGGACTGATAAGATCTCACATCTTGGATGACCCGAGACCTACCCTTAGAAATTAACACATGGTCAATTTGACTTCGGGACGCCTTACGAGTGTGTCCATGTTTCCAAATAGATATTTTAATAAGAAAAGAATTTGCTAGCCACAATGAGGCCATGCGCAATCACAAAATGCATCTCTCTATTATCGGTCGCTATAGATCGTGTCGCGGGAGTACGGACCTATGTTTTCACATAAGTCAGTCATAAGTGATTTTTGTTATCTCTAGCATTAAAAGTAGCATTAAAGTTACCAATCACGATATTGCCGCCGTGCTCTGGTATGGATCCCAACAGATCATCGAAATTGTTGGCTTACTTCAGTTTAGGCGCATATGAACACAAATGATTAGGTTGGCATGCCTAAATGTCGCTTACACATACGACTATCAACTGCTTTGAAATCCAAAATTGTCTTTTTCACCTGGGGCCCAAGGAAAAAACTAACACCATAAGATTGCTAAGATTATCTTTACTATAAAGCCTTGGGACACATGGTTTTCACTTTTTGATGACTGATATAGTCCGATTAAACGCACCTTACAAGCTCTGAAAAACCAGCAATCTTTTAAAAAATAAATTTGACTCAACTTTAACGATTAAAAATCCTAGTTAAATGGCAAAATTGAAACATAACAGTATTTGGTTTAAAAAAATACTCCCGAAGAAGATCGAATTGTTGTCAGAATGCAAAAACCTTAATCTTCTATGGTTTGAACTGGATTATCGCTTTGGGAAAAGTGCCGCTCAAATTTTTCAATGAAAGGGAAATTTGACCCAAAAATAAATCCAAGAGAGCTTTCGTGCGGATACACCTGCATACTAAAACCTATGCCTTACTACATATAAATTAGGATAAAATCCCTCTAGAAATGCTGTGAACCACTATTGAGTTTTAGTAAACTTTTACAAATTGGCAATAAAAACTGGTGTCAAAGTTTCTGTTGTAAAATGTGAAATTATTTTTTACATAAAGGATAGTATCAAATATTAGTAGTTAAACTGTTGGTTCACATCAAGAAAACTGCAAAAACTTACAGATCAAATTTGTTTATTAAACATTATGGTGTACAGGGCTCTTGACAGATTTTGCTTATCGAAAATTTCGTACAATCGGCGTTTCTGACCAAATTTTGTCTCTAAGAATGTATCATTCTAAATAATACGAAACACTTTAGTTCGCTTTAAGATATTTCAGAAATATGTGTGCTTATGTGAAATGATAATAAAGCAGTCACAATATTGTGTTATAGTTTAGATCAAGTTAAATTTGGTTACCACTTAATACTTAGTAATCACTTGACAAAATAATAAATTAAATTAAATTACGACATCTTATATCGATATTTATTCCAAAAACCAATTCCGGTTAAATCGATAAATTTAAATATTAGAAGCACATCGAATAATATTCAAAGTAAAATTGCTTTGTTATAAAAACACTTTTGAAACGAGCACACCTAACACCTTGTAGACGAACCTAAACAACATACATACTTGAATCTGCATTAATTAGTTTCTTATTACAAATTATAATGTACAACAAAAGGTAAACACTTTTGTATAAAATAAAAATTTAATAATAATTTTCCGTTAAAACATGCAGCACGTGTTCTGTCAACACACTCGTAAAATATCGAGAGAGAGAAAAAAAAGCACATCCTACAAATTTTTCCAAATCACAAAAAATTACTAAATATAAATAAATAAAATTATTAAATATTACCGAAACACACAAAGACGCACACACACCAAACGTTCTTGTTATTTTCTTGTAAATAAATTCTTTTCTTCATTTCATTTTCGTATATGGACGATAAAACCAAGTATAATATCGAAGACAATAGCATGTTAGAACAAAAAACAGAAAAATTGGTTTCAAGAATACACAAAATTGAATTGTATTACTGAAGCAAAGATAAATAAATTAAAAATTTTAACCCTTTCGAAATGGCATGTAAGAGTATGTATTGTGTTTAAGTACTCGCGCAACATAAGAAAATAAATAAAAATCATAATAAGTAGGAAAACAAAATATTATTTTCTTTATTGTACAAAATTTGTATTTATATTGTGTATCAAGTAACACAGCAATCGCTAAGTTAGATGTGAAATGAGAGGAAACCATTTGAAAATGTTTTTCAATTTTTGTTTGCAGAAACAAAGCTTTTGACGATATCTTTTCATTTTTGTTGTATTTATATTAAGTTGAAAGTGAGATGAAAAAAACAAAACAAAATAGCAACACCTTTTTATGTTTATTAAAGTTTTATCCTTTTTCTTGTATATATTTTTATGTTTACCATACTCTATCGTGCTATGGAAACATATTCCAAAGAGGATATCTTTGCATAAAATCATAAAAGACGTTTTCCTCTTTAATTTATTCTTAATATTATTAACACATAATGATTGTATTATATTTGTGTTTTCAAATTTCCTTAACACATTTTGTGTGTTTTCTTTAATTTTTTTATTTTTATTCTTTTGCTAGATATATCCGCTTGAGATCAAATTACTTACGGTTATATATTTATCTTTTATATATGCCTGTTAAATACATATATTTCATAAAGACAAATATTTTTAATATTTTATCGTATGATGCATATATAACAAATATATGATATGTATGTTGTGCTGGTAAATAATATGTTCCACAAATAAAATAAAAAAATTCTTTGGGTGGATTTTCTTATATTATTACTTATTGATATTTCATTCAAAACGATGTTATTTAAGTAAACGAAACAAGAAGAATGATGTTTCGGTATTTACAAGGACTTTTTATGTTTTCAATAGTATATACATAATACATTAAATAACATGCCGCTATCGCGCGAGATAACCCATATAATGTGTCATCTGTTTTATAGAGCAACAAGTCATTAACCACAAAACATTTAGATTATTTGTATAACATAAAATCGTATTTATAATATGTTGGTCGTATATATATAACATATTTTAAGATAAAGAGTGGGATCGGAAAAAGAAAAATTCAAGTTCAAGTTGAACTATTTACTATCACAAATTTGTCTTTTGTCGATTAGAGTTATATAAGTTTTTTTTTTTTGGTATAAAGAATGTGTGGGTGGTGTGGGTGAATATAGGAGAGGTAAGTCAACATTTTGTTAACATATTCTATAAACAAATGATCAGCATCGTTTATCTAAATGTTTAAATTTTTTTGTATTTCTACTTTAAATTTACATCCTAACATAATTTAGTTTTATTTATTTGGGAATGTAACCGAAACTAATAGTACGTTAATAAAATGTGAAGCTTAAATTTTTTTTTTACAATTTAGAAAATTTATTATTTTCCTTTATTATCACGTTTCTCTACAAGAAAAACAATTATAATATATTTAAAGACTAAATGTTCACCGAGCAATTGGCGCAGTGATTAAAGCTGCGGTGTTTGGGACGGGAGGTACCGGGTTCGAATCCCAACGGGGGAGGGTTTCAAAAGGGATTTTTCATCACTTGATTACGATCGGTAATGACGATGAACACAACTATGACCCCCTGTTGGAGTGCAGAATTCATGGGCCGAACCATCGTCCATGCCAGTACAGGATGGCTGGAGCAATGCAATGTGCAGATGGATATTTGAAGCCCGCGCGTCCTCGATTTGGCTAGTAATGGCGTAAAGTAGGACGTTAATTAACCGCGAAAGAGTTGGGTGAGCTTCGGCCCCAAAACAGATTGCATAGAAATAAACAAACAAAACAAACAAACAAAGACTAAATGTTCCAAAAGTAGCTCTCTAAATCTCCAATCGACTTATGTGCAATTATATTAAATATATTTTCGCGTTTAAAAGTCAGGAACCACAGTGAATGGGACCAATTGTGAAGGTCTACTAAATGTAGATTAGAAAATTCATTACACAACAAATCTTGTTAGCAACAACATACTGGAAACTAGGTACTAGGAGTCGTGTGAGTCAATGAACTATTATCAGTTAAACTACTAATGATTGAACTATTCAAGTAAAATTACAAGTATTTAAAATGATACAAGTATCTAAATGATACAAGTATCTAAATGTGATTAGATACAAGTATCTAAATGTGAAATTATTTTCACATTTAGTAACAGAAACTGTGACCCCAGTTTTACTATAAACACTATTTCGGAGCGATTCTAACGGCATTTTTCCTAATTTTTTTGTACTAAGGCACAGGTTTTTGGACTTTAAGTATGGGCAAACATGGCGGCACTGCAGTTTTAATAAAAAAAAAAGAATAAAGCACTATGAACTAAACAAATATGATAAAGATCACATTCAAGCAAGTAATATCTGCCTAGAGGAATAGTCCGATAATTGTGTAATTTTTGCCGTTTAATGCCCACCTAAACACGCAATTAAACAAGGGGTTCGGCCCCTATTTTCCAAAAAATTTGGCCTGTTTATGAAGTCCACGGGCAGTTTCGGACTAAAAGGAGTATTGTTAACGTTCCTGTACAAGTAGATAACACGGTCAGCGCTTTTCCTCGAATGCCTCATCAAGACGACGTTGTACATATTCGACTTGCTCGTCACTTGCATGTCGCACATAACTATACATCAGGCACTATTCGGCCTAATAAAGTTCTGACCGCAGCAATAATCCTGTCAGAGACTCCTCTTTATCAAGAGTTCGGTATACAAATTACGCCACAATGGTTTACACAGGTAGAGAAAATGTTAAGTCAGCTCGAAAATAACAGGGAAGGTGACTTACAAATGGAAGAAGAAGATGTCAACCATGAAGATAGCACTATTTATATCAATCCTGGTGTGACAGAAACACTAATTACGGGGGAAGAAGGAATTCGTCTCGCTCCAGCTCATGGAAATCAACCGGTGTCGATTCTCTTCGATAAGGACTCGCCCTATCTAGCTTTTCCACAAATATTTGGTGGATCGCGACTCAATGGAAAGGGACTCAGCCGATCGGATCTGGTAAAATCGATTGCTCGTCGCTACGACAGACGAGCTGCTGAAAATGCTGCCTTTGTGCTTTTTATGGTTAAGATTTTGGAAATTCAACGAATCGTTAGCTACTCAGTGGATTTGTAGATAACTTCGTCCGAGAGGATAATGCCTACCGAATATTGCAAGGTATCCGCAGCTCGAGCCATCATTGGCGTCAAGAAGGATTCAAAGTGCGTGCCATGGTCCGTCAGTTCGGTTTGCCTAACCTTTTCATAACTATTAGCGCAGCCGAGTGCAAATGGCTAGACCTAATTGTTATTTTAAAAAAAAGTGCTACATTAGGAAACTATCACAATTGCACAAGCAGAACAAATGCAAAGCAATGATCGAGCTGTTCTAATTCAACGCGGTATTTTAACAACAGATTTAACGCTATGATGAAGACATTCAACTGCCCTCTCTTTTCGGAAAGGTCCTTTCGGAAATCGGAAACTCGCGCATTATTATTACAGGGTCGAGTTTCAGCACCGAGGAAGCCCGCACGTTCATATGATCTTATTATTGTATATAAAAATATCAAACTATCTTCATCATTGCAGTACAATACTCTATCACATGAGTGAAACGCGATTGTAAAATAGTGCCCCAAGACTATCTATTTAAGGGTCTTTGAAATATTTTTAACAATAAATTTAAATTTGCCGTGTGAATGTTGAATAGTTAAAATTTTGACAGCTAAACATCGTACACATATAATATACACAAAATGAATCGCATCGGCAACAATATATGTGTATATAAATCCTATCGGTAACAATATATATGTATATCGATAACAAACATATTAAGCGTAAAATATCGGGTACTGGAATAAGAATTAGAAAGGAAAATGTCGTCTTATTTTAATATAAACCCAACAAAAAATTGAATGAAATTAAATCAAACGTAAATGAAATGCATGCTATTGTTGTTGTAAAATTCCCAATAAAATATAACTTATATACGCCAACTAGGATATTAATTTTATTGTTTTATAACTAACCACAGTAATTTTGTCAAAATTGAGGGCATGATTTTATAAATTCACTTGCCAAAATTTATAGGCGGTCTTTACCTCGTTAAATTTTTTATAAATTTTTTGAGGTGAATAAAAAAAAAATATTTAACTTTAGCTGTCAAAATTTTCATTTTTAACGTGTAACACATTCACAAAGACCCTAAATAAAATAAAAAAAATCTGAAAACTAAACACTTTATAACTTTTTTCGTTTTTGGATTTACTACGAGAAAAGCAGCCCAGACCATTTTTGTTTTTTTACATTATTACAGCAATACATCAGTTTACGCGAAAAATTTGTTGCACAGTATGTTGCGTTAAATACTACAGCGATATTAATTTTATTATATTATTATATAAACTTATTATTTTATTTTATTATTTAGACAATCAGTAATCTGTAGTAAGTAGAGAATCAGTAATCTGTAGTCGGTATGCCAACGAGTAAACTATAGTTTGTATAAGCTTAGGTTGGTAAAAAAATTTTGTCCAACAAGTTTACGCATTTATTTAATAAAAACTATGGTTTTACCTATTTTCACTTATTGTGACGTAATTTTTAATAACTGTGACAGTTCTTCGAAACGCTTACTTGAGGTTACTTTTAACAATTGTACTCGGTATGTACATAATCTTGGAAAGTTTGATAACATATCCGTATTTAAGGATTCTATTCTTGGTTGTGGTTTATTTGAGCTTTTTATTGTAGAATTGCTATTTTTATTTTTCGAGTAATTAATTCGAAATTACCTTTGTATTTGTATAAAAAATTTAATTTTTCAAAGTCTCAGCGTACCAGAAAGATCAACTTGCCGTGCAACAGAACTGCTATTTATAATGACTCATGTTTGGTGAATGCAATTGTTATTTGGAATAGTTTGCCAACTGAACTTAAAAATTTAAGTTCTGTAAATATCTTTAAAAAAAAATTGTATGATATGATTGGCAGAGTAAATTTTTGTGTATATTATTTGTAATTTATTGTATATATTTTATTGTGCATATTTTATTTTGTTTTCCAATTTTTTTTTTTTTTTTTTTTTTTATTATTTATGTTAGGTTATGTTTTCTTTATGTAATTGTTTTCTTTATGTAATTATGTGTATATGCATGTTGTACAAAAACTTAGGTTTAAACTTCATTATAATAAATAAATAAATATAATATGCTCTACTTTGTAATGTCAGTAATATAATATAATAAAAATCAGGTCATGCAAACTGTTCCTGTAGCATAAAAAATTTTATGTATTGTGTGTACCATCACATTTAAACTTTCAATTGCTATAATTTGCGAACCCGACCAGCTTTCGACATAATTTTGTCGGGTTTGGGCTATTCTCAACAGCATCTATATACATACCAAAATTAAAGTAGCTAGCTTTTGTAGTTTTCGCGGTGAAAAAGGACACGGACGGACAGACGGACCGACGGCCAATCAACGGCGATATAACCTTCTTTTACATGTAAAATGTAAAGAAGCTAAAAGCAGCAATTTACTGATTATTTTAATCAGCTGGGCATAAAATTTCTCGAAGGAGGCGATTACAATGCTAATCATTTACAATGGGGTTCGAGGCTGACTTCACCTAAAGGTAAACAACTTTATGAAGCAATTATCCAGGAAAATCTAGGTTTCTTCTCTTCTCAACACCCTGCTTACTGGCCTACAGATAGAAAAAGAATATCTGATCTTATAGACTTCTGTGAAACAAAAGGAATCGCCCGCACCAATGCTCAAGTAGACGATTGCTATATGATCTATCATCTGATCACTCTCCAATTATAGTCAAACTGAGTTCCGATGCTTTGAAAACTAACCCACCTATACGTCTAACAAGCAAATTTACTAAATGGGATAAATATAGGAATTTTTCATTAAACAGAACTGCCAACTGGACACCCCTCTTTCCAGAATATATTGAAGTAGCAACAAAAAATTTAACTTAAATAATAAGATTCGCTGCAAAAAAGGCTACATCTGGCGTTATTAGCTCTGAAAGAGTCAATAGGCCAACACCTAACATTCAGCAGTTACTTCAAGAAAAGCGGAAAATACGCCGGCAATGGCAGCACCAAAAGTCTCCACTACTCAAAAGGAAATTAAATAAAGCTATTAAAGCTCTAAAACGAGCTTTAGTAGAGGAAGCAGATCAAGGAATACAGAATTACCTGAGTGGACTCTCAGCAACGGAAAAAAACGGATTACTCACTATGGAAACGCAACAAAAAATTAAGAAAGCCAGCCCTATCGAATCCATCAATCAGACAACCAGATTGCCACTGGGCCAGAAGTGGTTTCTCCAACCACTTAAAAAAAGTATTTACACCAAATGAGCAAAGCAGTGTTATATACTGCCGGATTATGAAAAGGTTGATTATATCGTAAAACCTATCAAATTTAAGTGGAAAAGTGTTAAAACTACTATTAAAAGTCTGAACCAAAAGAAAGCTCCAGGACATGATTTAATTATCGGAAAAAATGCATAAAACTCTTAACCTATATCTTTAATGCAATAATGAGATGTGGATATCTCCCTAAAAAATGGAAAACGTCACTAATTATAATGATCCCGAAGCCTGGTAAGAACGAAACGTAAGTCGCGTCGTACAGGCCGATAAGCCTTCTTCCGACAGTTCCAAACTTTTTGAAAAATGGTTACTACAAAAATTAAAACCAATATTATCTGCAGATCACATTATATCAGACCACCAGTTTGGGTTTCGTGACCAGCATAGCAAATCTAATAAACGGAGGGGTTCCAAAATGTAGCGTATTGGGTCCAGTGCTTTACTTGTTGTACACAGCTGATCTACCAACCACTGAAAAAGTGGTCACATCAACATTAGCTGATGACACTGCTATTATGTATTCACATAAAAATTCACAAACTGCATCAAGAGAGCTACACGATCACATAAACAAAATTGAGGACTGGCAAAAAAGTGGCGCATAAAAGCGAATGAAACCAAATCGGCGCACATAACGTTTACACTGAATAAAGGAACATGCCCATCGGTTAATGTCCCGATTCCTCAACAAACAAATGTCAAATCCCTGGGTCTTCATCTTGATAGAAGGTTGACTTGGAGAAAGCACATTGAAACAAAGTGCAAACAAATAAAAATAAAATTCTCCAAAATGTACTGGCTGATTGGAAGAAGATCAAAACTGTCACTAGACTGCAAAGTTCTACTATACAAGGCGATCCTAATCCCTATTTGGACATATGGAATTCAACTATGGGGCCCTACCAGCGCATCAAATATACACCGTTTACAATGCACGCAATCTACGTAATGTTACAAATTTTGCTTGGTATATTCGAAATGATAACATCTACAGGGACCTTGAGATTGAAACGGTAAAAAAGATGATAAAGGCATACAGTTTGAAGTACCATTCAAAATTGGAAACTCATCCCAATGGGAACTACTAAGGCAGCCTAAATATAGGCCTCTTCGCCGAACAGATCCACTAGACTTAATTCAACTATAAACATAATTTAACCTTAGGCAAGCTAACTCATTTTCCAACAAATTAATTAATACGCATACCAATATAAGTTCTATCATAGGTTAGGGCTTAGTATAAGATATATTAGATTGTAAGTTTTGCACACTTTTTGTTAGTTTCAGATAAAGAAAGATTCAAGAATAAAGCCATTGGCAGTAATCAAAAAAAAAAGTATGGACAAACCAAATTTTTGCTACATCAAATTTGGGTCAAATTTCCCCTTCATTGAAAAATTTAAGCGGTACCTTTCCAACAGCAATAAATCCAGTCCAAACCAATAAATATTAAGGTTTTAAGGTTCTAGCAACATTTCGAGCTGCTCCGGGAGGTGTTTTTGACCTAATACTAAATAGTTTTTGAAAATGAGAATTTTCCTAGGTTTTTAATCTTCAAAAATTTTGTCAACTTCATTTTTTAATAAGGAGGCGGGTTTTAAAGCTTGTAAGGATAGATGTTAAAGTTAAATATAGGAAATACTTTAAATTTTACTAAATGCATTTTGAAATACAAGAATACACAAGTAAATTTAAAAATGTTAGTTAACACATGAAAAAACAATCTCAAAAAGTGTTCGTGTTTACACATATGCGGATTCGTCTGCTTAAATTCAACACGTCTATTACCACCACAAGAAACAACAAAAAATTAAAAAAGCATTCTAATTTCGCTGAAAGAATTTTTTTTTATAGTCTTTAGATTTTTTTCACGTAAAAGTTCCCAAAGAATATACGAAAGATTATAAGAATATATATCAAGAATATAGGACATCTATATGTGAGCATTATAAATTATATAAAAGTTAACGTACATATAACTGTTTTATATGGACACCACAAATTGAGAGAATTCAATAAAAAATTACAAGATTTCTACTACTTCAAAATTGACCTCTGAGTACTTGGTATATTTGATATGCAGTCACTTGTAATTAGAAGGATGCTTTTGGATGAATATTTACTATTTAAAAATGAATTGATTCATCTATTGTTTTAAAAATAAATTTTTACGTATTAACATATTATTACAGACCTATAATATTATACCAGACCTTCTAATTTATTTTACAATCCCTCACCATGTATTTTTTCCAGTTTTGTAAAATTATTTTTTGCTTTTTATTCGCTGGCGTCGAACGCAAGAGATGGGTCTCGCTTGAAGGTCTCTCACCGAATAGACCGATTAATATTTATTTTTTAATTAAGTTTGACAAATAAGCGGTAGTACTTAATATAAATAATAGGAGGCTGTTACAAAACGTACTCATTATACTCTAGTACAATTATTTTCGATATACTAATAACAAAAAATGACATATAAACAAAATGACAATAACAATTTTATCACAACATTAAAGGTAAGTTTATATATACTGGTTTTAATGCAACAATCAAAAATAAAAATTTTAATTATTTTACAGAACTTAATACAACAATGATGTGGCCATGTACTAATCTTGCATTTCCATCTCCTTGTTTTAGGATGCAGAGCAGCCATGATAATGTATTTAGTAGTGTGAATCTATTTGCTAACATTTACTTTTCATTTAGAAGGATTGTCGTCGTTTTTTGTTAATCAATAGTTCCTAAATATTGGTATACATATTGTAATCTCACTATAACATAAAAATATAATTATAAAAAATATAAAAAATAAAAAATAAAAATAATAATAATAATAAGCATCCCTCTATAAATAGTTATTTTTCTAATTCTTCTTAGTTTTCTATAGTATTTAATAACTGTATTATACGAATTAACTGTATTATTTAATATTTTGTATGTCATAATTTAATTAAGTATTATATTAGATTTAATTTTAATTCATTAAATTTGAATATTAAATATAACATATCCTTTGTTAGTTTTATATGATTATTTGTTGTTGTGATAACCTATAACAAGTATATCATACTGTTATGTGGTTATCCTGGAAGTGACATAACTAAATAAATAAATAAATTATCTTAATAAAATTCCACATAGTTTAGCACGAAATTATTCAACATTTGACATGAATATATTTTCATACAAACTGTCCAAAAATAAGTTCGGAACAACATCAAATTTTTTCATAACCTAAACAAACTTTAATTGTTCTGTTATAATTCATTAGGAATATTTTATTAGTTAAGCTTTGCTACATAAAAAGGGGTCTTACATTCGGCACCGTAATAGAAATTACAACAAATTATATGTATTTTTCGGAATAGAAATTACAACAACAAATTATATGATTGAATAGTTTCATTCCAACTAAAAGTTGGTATAGAATTAATCCTATTCTTCGCGTTGTTGCAGTGTATACCACCAGTGTAAATATATTATATAATTTAAGGTTTATAGGTTGTCACTCTTGCAAAACAAGATAATTATAATTTTTTTATTTTCAGTTTTATACCGGCTTTCCACAATGAAACATTTACTGTCAGTATTTTTTTTACTGTTAAACCAGAAGAAGAAAGAAATACTAAATTACTTTAGAATGACAAAGACAATCGTTTTTGTTTTTTTGTTGTAACAACATTTTTACTCACAGTAAATGTGTCATCGTGGGTAGACGACTTTATGCTGAAAACAGATTTGCGAAAAAAATGCTTTCGGATACGCAGGCGGAAACGCAAGTCAAAATACATGCGCGGATTTTTTGACATGATTTTTTTATTTTTTTAAGCCACCTATCAGTAATCTATTGAGTTTTAAATTATGTTTTTATCCCGTAAATCTACATTTTTATAGTTATGGTGTTTTTTATTATAAATAAATTCAGTTTCTTTCACAAATTTTTTTAAAACTTTTTCCATCTTCTCCATTTTTTTTTTCTTGACAATGACAGCTAATATTAAAAATTATACCATAAAGTAGACATACATTTATTTTTTTTTTGTGTTGCCAACACTGCTGCCGTGCGTTTTTTAGAATTAGAGAACCTGCGGAAAAACGCCTACTATGCGGAACACATGTATCTCTTTTCATATAAATTATTGTATTCTAATTAAAACGCGACTTTTTTTACATGTCAGTTTCCAGCATTCCTGTAAGTTTTTTGTTTATATTTTATGTTATTGTTTATGTTCAATTTCCAAAGAATTAATCACTTGTTTTTTGTTATAATTTTAAACGACTACTGCGATGTTTGATTTTTAAATTTCAAAATTGACAACTGATAGAAAAAAAACAAACTATTATTGGCTCTTATAGTACGTACATGTTCGTGATTAAAAAATTTCATCAAAGGATGAAGTTAGTAACAAAAGCTTTTGCTCAAAATTATTACCTATTTTACTTGACATATGAAACATATGTAATTATTAATTGTGTATCGTTGTTGGCTACCATATACGAAATAGTTGTGCGATTTTTTGTGATTTTTTTTTTGTGATTAGATTTCCATTTTTAATTTCTTATCGGTAATTTTAAATTCTTGCTATTTGTTTTTATCGGCGATTTAAATTTTTTGTGTTATTTCGTAATAATTTCTAATATTAAATTTAACTTTAGTTTGTTTTTATTGGTTTATTTTAATTTCGTAATAATTTATTTTTGTTTGTTTTCGGTGATTTTAAATTTTCGTTAAATTTAATATTTTTCGTGTAATTTAATTTTTCAATTTAATTAATTCGTAATAATACCCAAAAACGTCTTTATCAAGACAAACCGCTATCGAACTTTTGGCGCGGGACTTAAATATTGTCAGTGAATTGACAACAGTATATAAACAAAATAAGAACAAATAAAACAAAATAAGAAATGTCAAAAAATAGCAAAATTATATATAATGAGCACAAAAATTATTGCTAATAATTTTTATTTTTTTTATTATGTTGGATGCTTGCGGTGAAAAATGTGCCCAAAGTTAAAATTATTTCAACTCAAGAGGGGAAATTTATATATTTTTCGTATGAAAAATATACAAATTTCCCCTTGATTCGCGATCAATTTTTTGATCACGTACATGTACGCACCATTAAGGCGTCTTTATGGTTGTGTTCTTCGTTGGTTGATGAAAAAATCATCGGACGATTTATATCAATTGACATTTGTTGCGATAATGTTATCTCTTTTATTTTATATTGCTTTGTCTCTTTTAATCAATGTTCGTTCGGTCAAAAAGATGATGTTGAACCAACTCTTGTGAAAAAAATACTGAAGTAAAATACATCATTTTGTAGATCGAGTAATACGATTGGTTTAAAAAAAATGCAGATCGAATGAACGAACGCAACCATAAAGCCTTACTTTCGACCAAATCTCAAACCTATTCGAATAGGATTAGTTATGTACGAAAGTGAGCCATTAATAGTGTATTTTGTATGAAAAAAAAAATAACTACTCAGTTTTGAGTTATTTTTTCTCAACAAAATAAACTTTGGAGTTAATTGTTTTTTTATGTGTTGACAGTAGAAAATTTATTTGTTTACTATAAATAAATGAATTTAACAAGCGATATCCAACGCCATATTTTAATGGTGTTGGGTATTATAACTTAAATTTGAATAGAGCTAAATAATTCAAAAAATTTTGAACAGTTATTTAACTACCGCGGGGACTTTATTCAATGCAATTGTTGTATTTTTTCAACATAATTCTAAGGTTTTAATAAATAAGCCACTGACACATGCACGAAAATAATTAAGATACATTTACTTCGGAGAAAAAAATCGGTATGCCCACATCGCCATAACGTTCTGGCTGCGTTTAAATTACAGCTAAAATAGCACTGCTAAAGTAGTCAACATTTTTTATCTAGTGTTAATTCCGTCGGTTACTACAAATGTTGCAGACAAATGTTTTATTTTTCAGTTTGACGTTTTCCTTTTTTTTTGTCTATTTTAGGCTTTTTATTGATTTTTATTTTCAAAATTTTTTGCAATTACAGTGGTTTAAATAATTAAGTGGTGGGTGACAAATCGCAGCAAATTAATACAAAAATAAATGTATTATAAACCATGTTTAATCAACTTTTTTAGCTAAATATTAAGGCTATATTTCTTAAGTTTTCTAAAATCTTTTCGATGGCATTCTTATGCTCACGTATGGATATCAAAAATAATTGTGTAGTTTTAAAGTGTATTTAAAACTTATTATGAACCCCCATTTCTATTTAAATTAGTTTTATTTTTCTATCGAAATAATTAAAATTAATGTTTTATACCAAAATCCTATTGAAAATCCAATGCGAATCTATAAAATGTGTTTTTTTAAGAGGCGGAGAACTTAAAATTGGCAACACTGTTTTCTGTGACAGCCGATTTGAAAGATCTCGGTTGTTTTACGGTTAGTTTAGTTTGGCAATTCATCATGAATCATACCGGAAAATTTTGTTCAGTGATGAGGCACTCTTTTGATTAAATGGCTATGTCAATAAACAGAATTGCCGCATTTGAAGTGATGATAATCTATAAGCCATTATCGAAATACCATTACATTCAGAAAAAGTCACCATTTGGTGCGCTTTGTGGGCAGGTTGAATCATTGATCCAATTTTTTTTTTAAATTATGATGGTTAGAATGTTACAGTCAACGGCGAGCGGTACAGACACATGATTACAAAGTTTTTCGTGCCACAATTGGAAGGCATTAATGTTGCAGATATGAGGTATCAGCAGAACGGTGTCACATGCCACACAGCGTGCGATTCAATTGGTTTATTAAAATAAACATTTGACGAACAATTAATTTAACGGAATTGACCTGTTAACGAGCCACCTCGTTCGTGCGATTTGAGGCCATTCCATGCATAAAGACGTATGTCTAAGCCGAAAAATTGAAATAATTGAGCACTTGGAAGTCAACAATCGACGCATTATTGCTGAAATACAGTCTGATTTACTACACCAGCCGCGGTGGCCATATTCGAATTTAAAGCATTCTAATTTACTAATGACATCTATAATGATGCAATTAACATTTTATGCAGACATTTAAAAATAATAATATCCTTAGTTTACGAATAACGAATAAAATTTCCAACTTTGAAATCTGGATGAATCAGAAAATCTGTTTTGATCAATTTGTTACTGTTTCATTTAAGATGAACAAATAATTGTTTTATCGATTTTAAATAAAGTGTTTCAAGATTTTTTTTCAAAATGGAAATTTTTTTTGCAAATATTTAAATTGGCGAAATACTTTCAAAAGTTTAAGCTTAGTTTATATTACTTAAGATTTATTATTTTATTTTAGTACAGATCTTGAACATAATACTAAAGAAGCGCTTATCTTTATTTATTTTTCAAAGTTGCCGCCAAAATGTTTTTTTAATTTTCTCAAAAGCATTATTATAATAATTGTTTTACTTTATTATATATTCTCAGAATGTAAATAAAGAAAATCCAACAGAGATATCTTATTTTCTGTTTTCGTGCCAAATTGATTTTAGTGGTAGTACTGTGCCAGTTTTGTAAAAATCAAATTTAAAATCAAAATTCTATTGACATAGAATTTTTTTTTTATTGAACATTTTGTCAAAAGCAAATAAAATTATACATAATTTTTTGATTTACACTACGCCAAATCACTCAACCGGAAACTTTTAAGAAATGACCGGATTTTAACTCAGTATAATGTTAAAATATCGTCTTTCAAAAATAATAGTTGGTATCTTATTGAGGGAAATGTGTCTTTACCCTTTTTTAGTAAAATAAAAACGGTTTAAATAAAAATGGGCTAGTTTTGTAACTGGCCACGAACAATCTTGGTGTTTCCTCATATTCCAAAATAGCAATTTTATAGAGAATTAAGAAACCTTGAAAATGTAACTGTACAAAATTATAAACGACAGCTGCTTGTCACGCTAATGCACTTTAAGCAAACAACAAAACAAAATTTTGATGGTTTAAGATCGAGGAGTGATAAAGTTTTAACAGCAAAACATTTGATATTTTATCAAGTTTGCTCCGTTTATTTCTGACATGCCATTGGCATATCGTAGACGTGCTCTAGACTTTAATTTGAACTTAAATCGGATAGTGGTTGCTGAAATTGACATAAGTTTGCGAAGCATATGAAGCCTTACGAGTTTTAACCACAAAAATTACTCCTATAATATAAGTGTCTCGTGTTTTTGGTTCACTGCAATAACTCGACAAATACAGAAATGTTGACTTATAGAAATGCTCAGTCTTATTTTCAAGTTTCTAAAATATCTAAAAAATGGTAAATTTGAATTTAGAAACAACAAATCGGGAATTTCGATCACGAGTCGTAAATAGAAGCATATTTTTACTGGACGTTTTGGAAGACAAAATTAAAGAATTTGTAGCTGTACAGCAGAAACAATCACCATGGAAACGTATTATTTTCATGGTTATTCTATGGTTATTAACATGCCTGCCGGAGGACATAAAATAATCCTAAAACCTCCATAATTTGATGGCGGGATATCAAAAGAAATGGAACACAGAAGGTGTGCTACAAACCATACCCACTACAGAAATGAGGTACAGTCGAATCTTGAGAGCATTGGAGTTGAGATACGGACAATCCCATCAAACTATACTTAATAACTACCCTACATTCTCTTAATTATAGTTCCAGTACTGGGTTCTCCGTCCATTGGCTGCTCCTTTCTGTTATCTAAACTAATTGGTGTTGGTTGCGAAGAACATTTTCGTGTGCCGGTCTTTCGCCTAAAATGCCTTTCCTTTTTTTATAAATCTGCCATATGATCACCCATCCATCTGAACTAAAATAAAGGATGTTAACCATCTAAACTCAGGCAACCTGGAGTGTTACCCGATCGCACCTCATTAGTTGAACTATTTGCAATACATGAATTGTTTTCGATTTATGTTTTTGCGAGTAACTTCTGAATGGCAACGCTACGCATGATGAAACAGCCGTCTCGGTAGTAATTGATTTAGTAAAACCCTGTAGAGCTGTCATTGCTGCGTCAGTACCATCTAAATTAAGTATAGTATGATGCTTGCGTTAGCACATATGACAACTGCTGCTGGAACCATATTTGCAATACATCATCTGTGTGTGTGATACGGTTAAAATTTAGAAAAAAACAGAGAAAAAAGAAGGTCGAACTTGGAGATAGAATGGCAATTAAGGTTGAAATAGATGAAAGATTTTAGGTAGATTTTATTTAACTCTTATTGCTGGAGTTAATTAAAATATACCGTCAATCTACAAACAATGCTGATATACTGTTTGAAACTGTGCTAGATCTGATTTCTCTCACCTCTGACACCTTTATACGTTATTTAAATAAAATTTATTTAAAAAAATTCGAAAATAAAATATTTATTTCTTGTGTCACAAAAAAAACGTTTCCATTCAAACTCGATGATAAAGATACTTAAATTCAATAAATTTAACTTAAATTTAATAAAAATTGAGTAAATATTTCACCCCACCCTCTGCTCACCATAAAGCAGCCCACAAACTTCTTCTAGGTTGTGGTCAAATAAGGATGGATCCAAATTTATTAATCTACCGTTTGAGTTCATTTATTTTTCACTAATTCAACTCTTGGCTTCTCAATGTTTTAAATAATTAACTGATGAGTCAAACACGCATTCATGCTCGTCCAAGTAGCAGAGACAATGTTTGCCCATTAACCATAAAAACATTATGGACGTACTTAACTTAAATTGGTGGACTTGCGATACCCATCTCGAAAGATGAAAACAAAAAAAAAAAAAAATGAAGTGGAACTTGACGAGAAACTTACATAGATTTTTGGTTCCTGCCTTGGACACCACCTCTGAATTGACAAAATTCAAATTGGTGTCTAAGGGTTGGAAAAAGGAGTTGTAAAATCAAATGGAATAAGAACTTCTATTATGATTTCAACGCACAATTTGCATTCATAATCTAAAAAAGTTTAAGTTTCCTATTTCTAGTTTGATTTTATAAGACATGTGCATTATTACAAAACCAATTATAATTTGATTGTTTTGAAACTAACGCAAATACTATATAAAAAAAATGACCGAATTGGTACAAAAAAAGATTTGGGTTGAATAGATTTTGTTTGGAACGAGGTCACGAAGTGCCACCCGTTACAAGATCTCCTTCAAGATGTAGAACGAGAAATAACGAAACTTACGCGACAAGCATACTGTAAAGCAGTAAGTGTAAATATTATAATGCGTTTGCAAAGGGAGATTTGGTTTGGCTATACAATCAAAAAAGAAAGAAAGGCAAATATCCGAAATTGCAGCAGAGTTATGAAGGACCATTGAAAGTAATGAAACTGTGTACCATATTCAACAAAACCTCCGAAAAAGTGATGGTAGTATACAACTACCGGTTGACACGGTAAGTTCGAACCGTGGCAAAACCATTTAATTTTTATAAGTTGCTCATCAAATCTCAGATGCATAATGATGAACGTACTTCGATAAACAAATAATATTCACGAAAAAGGGCGTTTACAAAGAACCGAGAAAACAAAGAGACGAGAAAGGGAGCCCAACAAATTATGCGAGAAGGTGCAATTAAATTTATTTCACTTATGACGTCATGGATGTATCTGAGGTTAACTCATTGACATCGACATTTTTGATGTAATAAAACCATATTATATGAAAGTTTTAGAACAGCAATGTAATCGTGTATAAGCGCGACTAGCTGCTACAGAAACAGTTCTCATTCATTTAGTAAATGAGTGATAATAGTGATCTTAATTGAAATTCAGTAAAAGTTTGGCAAATAAATTTGTAAATTGTAATAAATAATTTGGAGTTTTGAAATTGCAAACTCCAGTGATTTGACACAATTAATAGTGCCCACAATTTGTAACAATATATTTTATGGTTATAGTGGCTATACCTAAATAAAATACCTAAAAGGAAATTAAGTGAAACGGATATTCGGAAAATAAGAAGCTAAATACGGAAAAACAAGTTTACTGCCTAAATTAAGAATTCTTTAAAACTAGAGGTCTCCATTCGATGCGACAAATTTTATGCAAAAATAAACGACATGTGTTGGACAAGTAATTGCAACAAAATACTTTAATGACATATGTTTCTAACTGTTAATCATATTGTTTATACTATTCAAATGACTTAGGTGTTCTTACAGATTAAGAGTCTATGGCAAATTAATTTTTTTCTCAACTGCAATACCTGCACAAACCAACAACTAGTTTTCTCTTTTGCATTAAAAAGGTTGAAAAACCATTAATTTACGGGAGGGCAGACCTTTATTAAAATGCTACATATAACCAAGAAAAAGTTTCAGATAAATGTCGGAACTAATTCATTTTAATATGCATTTATCACATTTATTTAAGTACAATACCACAGATTACAAAAATTATAAGTATTGTAAATGTAGTTTTATGACTGTATTTAAACTTGGTGAAACTATATACATTAAATATACAGACCAGAAAATAAACATCTGGCTATTTATTTTTATTTTCATAGTGCTTGAAAAAAAATTATAATTTTCATTCGGATCGTAATATAAATATATCAAAATGTAACATTTTTATTACATTTTAAAATTGCAATAATACTAAATTTTCCATTTTTTTTTGTAGGTTTTATATTTATTTTGCTCAAAAGATCAAATAAATTTTAATATAACATTTTTATTAAGATATATTATGCGAATGCATCAATTATATATTATGGAAATAGTTTTCCCAAAAAAAAAAAATAAAAAAAAATACAAGTGATACGATTTAAAATAAACATTTAAAAAATGTTTTATGTATATAGGGCATTCATCTTGTAAATTGTAATGGGCTTTAATGCAATCATGGATATCAATCAAATTCACGGTTTTTTTTTTAAATCCGGATTTCAATGTTATATAATTTATTTTTTGGCAAACGCCCTACTATACACACAATAATACAACATGCAACGATGATGTATATACGCTACATGTTAAAAGAACAACCTGTCATAATTTATTACAAACGGTATCAGTTAAAAATCTGTCAAAAATTGTATTTTTACTTTCAGTTGTCAGCATACATCCCGTAATTGATTTTAATTATATGAATAACCAATTAGTGTTTTCCATTGACTAAATAATTTTATATGGACTGCTAATTATAAACAAGTACAATAAACATTTCATAATATACGATTCGAACATGTAGCTAGCGATCAAGAGACACTTGACATTTTTTTGTTTGTTTTATTTACTCCAAAAATCATGGAAGAAGTAATCGTATTTTTTCAATAAAGAACAGTAAAGGCGAGTTCAGTTTTGTCTTCGTTCGTTTGTTTCGTAGATTTTATTAGCCAATAGTATTAGTTGACACTTACGACTTGTAGAATCTGCAGTTGTTTTTATAAAGATAGTTAAAATCCAACTTTTATACTGAGCAACCATGGTGAGACAGAGACAACATGATACTTTATAAACTGCAGAACGAACGACGAAGACAATTAAAATTGTACAGTTTTATTGGGCTACAAACTTTCTGATTATTTAATATTTTTTTGATGACATATGTAACCTCATTTTGACGCGAGAACTGCTGGCGAAATGCTGTCGCAAATTTTGTTTTTAAAATAAAGCAATTATTTGCAAAAATGTAAAAAAAGTAAGAAAAATTATAAATTGACCATTTTTCTCTAGAAAATAAAATATGTATTTTAAAACGCGTGAGGAAAACCGCGGAATTATTCTCATGATCATATTGGAACGCTTTTAAAAATTGTTAGAAAAAAATGATTTTGGTTATGTTTGAGATATATTATCAAAATATTATGCCAGTATGACTATGTCTTATAAAGTACCGACGCAGTACTCTTCCTTTTCCGGATACAACATTTATATTTATGTTAGAAAGCATAATACCTGAATGGTATACCAACTTAATTACTCAGGGACTTCAAAAATTTGACAATTCCTCTGTGCCTACTTTTCAATCAATCACTAAAATTAGGATTCACCCAGAGGTGAAAAACAACGGGAGTAACACCGATATTCAAAACTGGAGCAACGGACGATATTTCATGTTATAGAGGTATAACGTCAATTTCATCAATTCCAAAATTATTTGAACTAGTAATTTGCAATTCATTTCGGACCGTGGTGCTTCGATACATATTACTATATCAACACGGTTTTATGGCAAAAATATCTACTACTAAGATTAAAGAAATTGAAAATCACAAGCAGGTAGATTTTGTATACACTGAATTTACCAAAGCCTTTGTCTCTATTAGCCATTGTAAAGCTCTTGAGTGCTTGTATAAATTTGGATTTTGCAGCCGTTTTATTGCCTGGTTTAAATCGAACCTGGTCGACCACATTCAATATATCGAAATAGGAAAAAAAAGATGCGAATCAATTACGGTCATCTCAGGTGTATTTTAAGGGTCCCATATTGGTTCATGGATTTTCATTATTTTTATTAACGAAATCTAAAGTCCTAATATTTGCCAACGGCTTCAAAATATACAAAACTGTGGAGAACATGAACGACCCTCACAGACAGCAAGAAGATGTAGGTAACCTATCGACATGGTGTGATTCCAACATGCTCAATTTCAATAAGGGTAAGACGCCGTCCTTTCATTGGAAAATTAGTCCTGTTATTCATCCGTACCAAATAAATGGTACGTATTTTGTTTCTCTTCCTCTCTCACAGGGATATCCCGTTAGTTTTATTATGAGATAAAAGTGCATTCCTATCCATGCGGATGTTCAGTTATTTGTGAGAGCAGTCTGTAATTTTGTATTATTAATTTTTTTTTTTTGTGATTCGTTTTACTATTTGGAACTATAGTTTAATGAATAATTTTTGTAAAAATAAAAAAAAAATCGTATCGTGATATCTGTAAAATAGTTTTGAAGTTTTTTTGCATGACGTTCGACGAGAGACAACAGCACGTGCACATGGTACAGAGCAGAGTGTAGCATGTTTATAATCTCTTCGAATAATTGGTAATATCGATAATAAATGCATAATAATTTGCCAGCCGAACATTTTACCTCCATACTCAATTGGCTGTAAAACCTATAAGATGACTACACTGGAAAACAGACGTGAATTGCTAAATAGTGCATTTATTGGATTACATTCTACTCAATCAAATCGACGTACCATCTATATTGGAATCAATCAAATTAAAGGCACCTACCCGAAGTTTTCGGGGTCATCAATTAATACTTCTATACGCACATAGAACAAAGTATCACAATGAACCTATCAATAGGGTGGTCAAATATTGTGTTAAATTCGAACATAAAAACTTAGGTTCAAGCTCTACAAACCACGCCGCGTACCTAAAAAACTTTGCTGTTAAAAAGATCAACAAAAGAAAATATGGGTTCTGCCAAAATTTAAGCCGACCTTTACTTATGTTAACAGACACGGTTTTAGGACTGGTACGAGGAATGTGCTGTCCTTAAGAAAACCAGACACGTTTACAGGTAGTAGCAAAACCTTCTATAGGTTTTCAAAATTTCGGGTATTAATGCCACCCAGGCGACTCTAACTATGGTAAAAATTGAACCTAAAATGATTGGTTTGGTGAATAAAGGAAGGCTGAAGTCTTAAGAGTACAACAACTTAACAATGAGCGTAGCTCACGTAACTTCCTTTAAACTTAGGGCTATTGCCATTCAGGGCCAGGATGAAAAATCGATGTACGATCCAAGTTAAAATCGAAGCAGTACTCTACAGTTGGAAGGAGCATCTCTCTGATTTACTAAACGTTCAACAAGTATTCAATGCTTTATTTGAAAGTTGTCTAAAACAGACAGCGGAGATACCTTGTGGAACTATCTTTTCGACCTTATTCGATTAGTATGGCAAAGCGAAGTAATGCTTGATTGATGGAGAGGAGTCGCGTTATGCCATCAAAATCCCGAAGGTGATCGTTCCAAATGCGGAAACTATCGCGGCATAGCTCTCTTGCACAGCATACAAATTACATTCTTACATAATATTGGACAGTCCTGCCTTGGCGAAGAAAATTGTAAGTAAGAAATTGTAAGACTACCAAGAAGGGTTTGTTCCGAATCAGTCAGTCAGGTGTTCCTGGATTTTCAACAAGCATATATGAATTAATCCATCGGAATAGCTTATGGTTTGCTTTGCGAAGTCTGCGGGAATACCTGACAAAATTGTGCGTTTAAGTAAAATGACAGCAATGCGGTCACAATGCTGAGTCAAAGTTGATAACAAGCTATCAGGAATTTTTTCAATTAGCTTTGGTTTTTCGGGTTATCTGGAACAATACGAAGAACAAGCTTGGGATTGAATCTGATGGAGCCAGAATGTTGATTCGGTACGGGCCATCAATGGCCTGTAAAACCCGATTGTTATTATGATAGATTTAACTTGATCACAACAAGGTACACAAATTAAAACTTTCTACATATGTTGCATTATTAATAAAATTAGTAACCAATCAGTTCTGACAATCTTTTCTTTACAGTTATTAAATTTAAGTTTAAAAATAGATTCTTTAAATTTTTCAATAACAAATTCATTACGATAAACATCTTTGGTTTGTTTGCATCTTTCCACTGCTTTAAACTATCTCTAAAATGATCAATTAGTCATACAACTTTTGATCACAGTGCGGTTTCATAAATATTACATGTTGCTGTTCTAACATATATATTTATGAATTCAACTATAAAATGAAAATGTCACAAAGAATAATTAATATTTATATTTATTTTCATCTTACTATAATTTTCTTTCATTTTTCTGAAAATCTTAAATCATAACAATTAAAAATGGAAATTATTTATTTTACTTTTTTCTTTTTTTTTTTTTTTTTTTTTTTTTTTTTTTAAATAGACATAATATTATTTTTCATTTATTTGTATGTATATGTAGATGAGAACAAAAGTAAGTTAAATTGTAGCATCAAGCACCAGCAGGAAAACATAACACACTTATACACGTAAATGTACATCACATATAAAAAAGAAATGCACTAAGAAAAAATATTAGTTTTGTTACTTAATTATTTTTTATCTCGTATATAGAGAAACCCCAAAAATTAAGAAAACATAAAATTATTTTTCTTTTGACTGATATATTTATTTTAGTAGTTTAGATGAAAATTTATTTTTCTTATGATGGATAGTGTTTCTCTTAAAAATAATAAATAAAAGTTTAACATGTTACGTCTACGTAAATACGCATGTGTATACATCTACATTTATACAAGCGTTGGTGCATATGCATATAACTTCAGCGCGCCTAAACCACTTGACGTATCGAAGCCATATTCACACCATATGTTCATTAGGTGCTTTGATAAGTTTGCCCTTTTGGACCCAGATGATGCATTACTCAAGAATTTATTGTAGCACAAAAATATTTCTATGACAAACGAAACCATCTAGGATTGATGCAAATTTATTAAGCAAAGGAAGAACAATACATTCCTTACTGAATAAAACTACCATTAAACATTCAAACGACAGAAAACTATATACATATATGTAACATGTTGAGAAGATGTAACATCTTTATCTGGGATGGTTGAACATTCTAATGGAGGTTTCTGAAAAGTGAAACATAGAAATTTACAGATGATTTTATTATGATATTATGCGTGCAGGCGATTCATTCAAATATAAACAGATAATTTAAAATATCTTCGTTTGTTAAAATCAGGGATTATAACTTCTATTATTCCATTCATCCAGCGGAAAGAGCAAGATGTGGATCGGCTTTACTAATAAAGAAAAATATAAAACCTCATATATACAAACGAAAATCGAAGAAACAATGAAAGTCACCATGTAAGGATTCACATTAAACAAACGCAGCTTACTATTTCTGCAATACATTGTCTCTCACGGCATAATTTGAAAAAAGGACTGCATTAAAATGTTTAAATCGTTAGAATGTGATTTCATAATTAGGTGACTTTAATGCGACACACCCATTAAGAATTAACGATCTAAACTTACGACTTCAAAGCGTAGAGAATTGTTTGCAACAGGGCAGACAGTAAAACGTAAAAATTTTACTCTAGTGGCTCACCACTATATACTAGCCCAGTGACAAAACTAAAATTCTAGACCTAATAGTCTTCTATGTAACAAAAGATATATCTCAGAACTACAAAGTGCAATAAGATTAACTTTTACTGGAAAGTGCAATAAGATTAACAAATTCAAAAACAAACTAGGATCTCTTTCGCAAATTAATGGAAGAAAAAATCAATCTTTAGATTCTGATTATATACTGTGGAAGACGACGAAAGGACCTTAAAAGACCCAATACTTAAGTGCCTCCACATAAAAAGAATGATAGGCAAGAAGTGAAAAAAAATGTAATTTGAATAGTAACCTGACTGTTAACAAAGTTCCAGTGTATGAATTAGCTACTTGCTATAAACTGTAAATGATATCATAAGCTATTACTCATTTTCAATGCAACTTTTCGGTTTAAATACGTTCTGCTCTAATGGAAGGTAGAGACATCAAAATCTATGATAAATAGATAACCCACTTAACGGTGAAAAACCATACGAAAACTTGCCGAAACAATTCTATGACATTATTTATCCGATAGACATTTTCGAGTATATATAATGATAAATACTCAGAACTAAAGAAAATTTCTGCCGGTGTGTCGCAGCGCTGTGGGCTTGGGATAAATCCTGTATTTACTATTTACAAGAGACTATTTAAAAGAAGGAACTATAGCCGCAGTTATGGCAGTTGGAAAGAAATATCGTCGATGCAACGAGAAACTCAAAAGGATAACCAATGCGGTTTAACTGGAAAAGCGTTGAAGAATCAAGCTTAATGAAGTGAAATCCACTCATATTAATTTTAAATAAAAAAATGTTAAATCTATGTGTTAGCTTATAGGTATATAGAGTCTCTGGCTACAATTTTATATGATTTAACACGTTTGAACATTGCAATATTCGAACCAGTACCTCAACTACTTATTCAATTTTAAATTGATGTTAAAATAATATTGATGTTTAAACAGTTTCGTGTAGCCTTTCCTTACATCAAAGGTATTGTTTTCTTGGATGACATACCGCAAAATTATATTATGATAATTGGAATTAAAAATTCACTGTTTTGTTTGACTTCCAAATTATTAACTAATGGTTAATATTGAGCACTTTAAAAGCTTTTAGTTTGGCAGCATTACCAAATGCAAGGGGTTTAAATTTCTATGCGTCGAGAGGTCTCGTTAGACGTACTTTTGATGTTTTCCCACTTTTACATATATCGCACCCTTTACAACTAGACTCCGGCCTGGCATTATTTTAAATAAGACACATTTGCTTATATTAAAAATCTCAGCCATATCGTTTTTGCTATGACATAAAAATTTCCATTGAAGATTTACTTGCCGACTAAGAGGATGTGGTAATTTGAGCAACCTAGCAGAATCTTGTAGTGAGAATCCCTTGGAGAAACCAGTTTGGGGCTTAGGCCAGAGGTGATACATAGGTCATTTGCAATCAATGCATTTTATGTGATGTTAAATTCCAGAAGCGTCTGTTCTCATATTGAGCGGCTGTCTGGACAACGTCTGTGCTTCTGAAGGGTCGGCTGCCTAACCGCTTGGCAATAAGTAAAAACGCAAGACGTGCTGCTTGAGGTTTCAAAGCCTTTTTTACCAAAGGCTAGGAGAAAAAAACTTCGAAAATAAAGTAATATGGACACAAAAATTAATGAAAATGCCAACCCAGATGGTATACTGGCAACTTTTAATTTACTCTTTTCTACTGAAAAGGTCTACTCCGTGGATTCTGGGGGAAGCCACATATAACGTCTAAAATAATCCCATAGAAGTGACCTAACACCTTGTTCACCAGTAAGGAATATGCAATTCAGTTTCAAATCACCATCCTGCGAAACACTGCCTGAGTAGTTCTACTATCCACCGTAAATAATGATGATTTACTGCAAAAGCTTGAAAAAAACTAAATAATGAAATTGCCGAATTAAGAAGAGAAAATCATACTTTGAAGAACGATATAATAAATTATGAAGCGGAGACCGCGTTATTAAAAAAAGTAATTTTCAACCGCTGAGCATGAAAGGCCAATTATGTACTGATGAAAGTGAACTAGAACGAGGAACCAATTGGATTCTCGAAAGAAGCAAAAGAAGAAACAAAACAGCGAGAAAAGATACTGCAATAACCGGAAAGTTGAACCAGCAAATATTCTCGATCCTGGTAATAGTTTCAAAACTATGCTAGATGAAGAGAAAAAGATACTTTTATCTTCTATTAAATTGTATCCTCTATTAATAGGAAGAAAAGAATACAATGACATTCAGCAACTATTGAAGGAAAGTGCACTGGGGAGACACAAATTGTGTAAAATACACAAATTTTGAAACCGGTATGGATCTATGGCATACAACTCGGGGGTTGTGCTAATAAAACAAACATTAAAATAATTCAAACTTTCTAAAATAAAATACTACGATCCATTGTAAATGCACCGTGGTACATTAGAAACGACAACCTTGATAAGAGACTTGAAGTTGCAAACGAGATCAATTATCATGCAAGAAAACACTTTCAACACTTTATAGTGATGTTGGTCGTCATACAACGTATATCCACGTTGTATGACGACCAACATCACTATAACAAGAAGGTTACAAAGAATCAAACCATTGGACACAATGTGACCTAGGTGACAGAATTACAGCAGCGCAAGAAACTTACTGAGGAATCATTGTTAACTGGGATTATCCTATAAGGCTTAATTCCAATAAATGTATAATAATTTGCAATGTAAATTACTACATCAGTAAACTAAAAATTTTAAACTTAATTTTCTTCTTACTATGGCGCGATGTCTGTTTTCTTAAATTTTCAAGAATTGTAGGACTTATATTTTTGAAAGCATACATACAGTGTTAGACAAATATTTTTTTAACGAAGTAAACCAAACATTATAAGTTTTCATTGGACGACAAATTATAATATTCAAAACTTAAAGTTTTTCTATCGATTTACTGGTCAAGTTCTTCTATTCACCCTATAACTTAAATTTTTAATATCCTATGATGTTTGAAAAAATAAAATTTAGGAAGCTGACAACTTTTTAGGTTCTACTGCATAATATATATATATATATATATATAATAAGACGAAGACTACTTACTGCATTTTATCGAGATGTTTATTTCTTTCTTGATATTATTTTAAACAAATTTGTAAAATCAGTGGTAAGGCTATTTGTTTGTGTGCACATCTCAAACAAGTAAATGAAAAATTTATTTTAATAACAAACAGTTTTTTCCTGGTTTTCTTAAACTAAATAGCATGATGGAAAATTCAATTTCCTATTTTTTTTTTCGACATGCCATGCATAGATTTGAAATTTTTCATGTTTCTTAATATGATATACATACATACATACTTACTGCTTGTAAAAAAATAAACGAGTAAGATGTTGAAAATTTAAAAAAAAAATGAATTTGACCACCACAAAAATGAAGAAACACCACAACAACAAAAAATTAAATTAATTTTCGTAAATTATATAAAAAAAAAAATTTTGTGGTTTCTGAAATAAAAATAACATAAACTTGGTTCTGGTTGGCATACGTAACCATGTGTGTATTATATTTGGATATTTTATACCTTTGCTTATAAAACAGCTCAATGTCAGAATCGATTAAAGTTTTGTTGAGTAGATTAAAATTGTAAAAAGACACTTGACTTGGTTTATATTCTCGATATCGTTTTTTACATATCCGAAGTATCAAATAGACAGTTGGTTATTACATCTTTACAGGTAACTTAATTATCAAAATATCAATTTTAGTGTAGCTTCAATTTTTTTCCTTTTACTTTTGGTAAGCAAAAATATAGGTAGCAAAGTTACACACGAGCATGTGCAGTTAAATAGCAAGTTTTAAAACAGAACAACGATTAGAATCCGGATTAAACCGCTAAGAACTAAAAAGCAAAAAAAAAATCGAGGCCATAACACCTAATTTTTTTCTAAAGGTTGTAGAAAATGTTTTGGGAAGAGCACGATTGTGCGAAGCACTACTTGCGATATATAATTTTTCTTAATAACCTCAACAATATTTCATTAATGTATAGTATTTAAAAAAAAAAAAACCTACGTAATGTTCATTTTGCGCCACCCTGTATTTTATTACTTAAGGAAGAAGTTTTTTTAAAATATTGGATCAATATTTGTGAAGATATCAAAACCTCGGCAACTGAATTTTATTTTATTTTTTAATTCTAAATACAACGGTTACGAATGGAAAACAAAGCAATAGTTCTTACGTGTACCCTTGTATATTGTAACAGAATCTATGTTACAATATACACATGTACACGAAAGAATAAATCATAGATGATTATGACAATATCTTGAGAATTTTGTGTGTATTTTGTTTTTATTTCATTTAATTTTCGTGGTAAATAATTTTATTTGAATCTGTAATTGATATGCATTTTAGAATTGTGTATGCATTGTGAGGGTTATCACGTTTTTTGGCTGTTAAACGGGTATTTCTTTTGATTTTCACACACTGAACCATTTTTTTAAAATCTATAACTCATATACAATTTAGAATTTTGTGTGTATTGAGTATTATGAGGTTTGTCTGTTTAACGGTTATTTCATTTATTTTTCGTGCTAAATATTATTTTTAATCTGTAATTTATGCTCATTTTAGAATTTTGTTTGTATTAAGTGTAAGTATGAGATGTTTTGTCTGTTTAACGTTTATTTCATTTAATTTGTGTGGTAAATAATTTTTTTGTTTAGAATCAGTAATTTATATACATTTAAGAATTGTTTGTGTATTGAGAATATTTTGACGTGTTTTGTCTATTTAACAGATATTTCATTTAATTTTCGTGCTAAATAATTTTTAGAATTTTGTGTGTAGTGTAGCACTCTTGTAACTGATTTCCATTGGTGGTAGTTTTAAATAGAATAATACCTTTCCTTTTCTTACGTATTGTTTTATTTAAAACTGCTGAAGGAATAGGCCATAGATGATTAATAAAGTCAACATCTTATTTAGATCATAACAAATTAAGTCACTTAATTGTATTTTCTATAGACGATTTCTACCCGAAATAAGTACCACCTAACACAATTACGATTTCTTCACAAAATAAAATTTAATCTGACAATAAATTATGTACGAAAATATCCTTGACTCTATCGTGTAAATTTGAAATTAGATTTTTATTATTATTGCGTAAAATGGTCCCTGTGTGATCTTTTACAATTTAATACTTTCCATTCGAATATAATCCGAAAGATTGAAAAATTAATGACTGAATATATTTTTCTGCTGAAAATTTTCCGAGCAAAAGATATACATATTATAAAAAATGTACATCATGCGAATGAGCTATAAATAATGAAAAATTGTAAAGCGGTAGGTTTAACAACAGGAGCTGTATATAATACATAAAAACTCAGCATAATAATATACGATATGTATATATATGTACGCACAAATTTATTTATTTATAACTTTTTGCTTTGTTTCCATTTCTCTGCAATGTTCATGCATGGTCTTCAACATCTTATATATCGATCCATACTGTAAACGAACAACATAAAAAATCCTAAGTACGTGAAATTACCATAATTATGTTATGGGTAGCATAATTTTTATTTTATTCAAATTATGTGTTTAATGTCTAAACTAATGGTTTTGTATACTACGCGAATATATATATATATATATATATATATATATATATATATATATATATATATATATATATATATATATATATATATATATATATATATATATATATATATATATATATATATATATATATATATATATGTTTATTTTAGAGATGTGAACGAAATACCAAAAAAATTACTAACAATTAATCAAAAAAAAATTAATTTAATCGTTATCAGATACGCGTATGTTAGATGTGTGTGTATGTATGTTTTAATCAAAAAACCATTTCAATGTTGCATACGTTTTGTTTTCGGTTGAAACTTGAAATCATTATGTCAATAGAAAATAAATAAAAAGATATAATCAAAAAAATTATAGAGATAAAAATATGTAGTTTAAAAATATATATATATGTTTTAATTTATTTTTATAAATAAAATGTTATAAATATTTTGACGTTTGATTGAAGATTTTTTATTTAGTTTAATATTTAATGTTAGTTTTACAGACATATTTAAAGAGTAATTTATTGTGTAATCAGGGTTGGTAAATGGCATATTAAAGTGGTTACACTATTTGAAGTGTTGAAATTAAGAGTTACGTATTACATGGAACTAGATTAGTTTAATTCGACCGTAAGGGCCGAAAATGTAGTATTTAAAAGTGATGGGCTTCAAACATATTTTTTAAGGTTCACAGTACTTAGGTACTTAGGGTTTTAAACATTTCGAATTTTAGATTAAACGGACTAAATTACATATTTGTGATGCCTATGTAAATTTTATGACAAAAATATATATGTTTTTTAAATGTATATAACGCACCTATTTGAATTACCACAGTTTTATCCTATAGTAGTGTTCGTTATATTGGGTTTTTATTAAAGGGTCCCATTTGGAAAAGCACATTTCATCACAGGATGTTTTAAAACAGGATGTCACGGAACAGAATATAACAAAACAGTACATGGTATACGAAAGTACACAGTTCCAAACCGGATTGATTCAAACAGTACATCACAAGACAATGGGTCCAGTACGAAACAAGACCAATAAAAACACTACTCCACAAAAGAATATAAACTTAATTTTTAAATAGACTTATTAACTTCGATGGAATTAAGGTTTTAAAAATATTGTTGGGTGGAGTCCTGGGAATATAATGAGGGTCATAAAAGCAAAATATAATATTATCTTAACCACTATATATAAAATCATTGAAGATGCGAAATAGGTCGTTAACTGTGGTAATATATTTTGATTCTAGCAGATCAAAAATTCTAACAGTAAAATTATATTCCATTAAAATCCAAAATAGAAATGATTGACTGATTGATTGATTAGAATGTACGGCCAATGATGAACCAGGAACTCCCAGAATTCCGGGCACCACCGTACAACCGTGTTACATATAACAAAACGGAAGGAGTGGCAGGAATGTTAGTTGTAACAGACTCGGTTACTGACATCTAAGTAACCTTACAATAATAAAATAATTTAAAAAAATAAAAATAAAAAATATTCAACACCAGAATCAAACAAAACAACCGTTGAACTGAAAAATAAAAGGTAAAATAAATGATATACATATCATCGTTAGGTAAATAATTATTATTAATATGTCCTTAAATTATTATGTTTCATTTCAAACGGTGCAGTAGACAAGTTTCCGATTACCATACAAACCCGATTTGGTGAAATCGGCATCTAACATTTTACTTCATTTTTAATTAGATTAAGTTAGTTATAGTTAAATTTTTATCAACTATAGATTTTGAATAAATAAAATTAATAACTGACATTTTTATACGATATAGAATGAATAATGTAAATAATTTTAATTTAATTTAAGTTAATCATCTACGAACACTCATCCATCCTTAATCTTTATAAATTTATAAATTTATTCACATTATGATTTATTTATTGCTAAGAATAAATAAATTAAAATTAAAATACATAGTTTTTAGATTTTATTCAAATTCAAAAGTTCAAATAAGCCGCCAAAATATTTTAAATAAGCCCTCCCCCCTTATTTTCAAGAAAAACACAACCAAACTTTGCTTCTATTAATGGGCGCATCTAGCACACGTAGAGTCTACATTTGAGATAATGTCTATAATGTAGACTAATCTCATTTGTAGACTCTACGTGTGCTGGATATAAATTTTTACGTATCCATTTTGGTTTTTGTCTTGGATAACTTATTGAAATTACGTAATATATTAAATTGATATTTTCCATCTATATTTACTTCCATGACTATCGTAAATATAAGGATATTCAAAATGCGTGTTATCTTCCTTGTTTTTTTGGTATATAGATATGAACTAGTAATACAAATGTCAAAAAAATCCAAGTTTCAAACCAACATAATCTACATATAAATGTAGACTACAATTTTTAGTCTCACTTAAACTCGTAGTCATATTTTTATTGAGATTTTTTTGCATCCAGCACATGTAGACTTGTAGAATCTACGTATTTTCGGTAGAATCTACGCATGCTAGATGCGCCCAATGTTCGGATCCTTAACCACAACTCAATGTCTCAATAGTATATCTAAGTCTAATTCGGACTATATTCGGACAAAATCGGGGATGAATTCGTCAAAGTGTCCGAAAAATCGAATTCTTGACGGATGCAAATATACGTGGTAATCTGTGCTCAGGCTTACTACATTCATAAGCGAACAAAAAAGGCCGATGTAATCGTTGGTATTTTTTTTATTTTACATTCTACATGCCGATTGTTGCACTCGACTCATTGAGCGGAGGAATTTGTAACTTTTTTCGTCTATAATTACATTTGTCTTATAATACGTATATCCTGGGGCTTCAACTTAGGTTGAGTCGGTAATCTTTTCACTATATACAGTGAACCCATCTAGCAGTTTCGACTCGACGTATTTAATTTGTGGCGTCGAGTTATCTTAAATCTAGAACAATGAACTATATACAGAGTCGAGTCGAAATACAACAACAAAAACATTTACATCTTAAGACAATCTAATAATTAGTGCCTCACAATCTGTTGTGATCGAAGACAAGTTGAGCTAAAATTAGATAATTAATATTAACTTAGTTTTATAAAATCTCTAAGTTATCACTTTACTTTCCTAATAAGGCAATTTTTATAACCCGATTACAACTCGACACCAACATGACTCTGCAGTCATATGACTGCATACACGTAAATATAACTCAAAGGTGAATCAAGGGGTGAGATTACGTTTTGAGCTACGAGTTTCGACATGTCAAAACATGTCGAAATATCTTGATAATGTGGCCAATTTTATGTAAAAAAAAAAATATTTTACTCATTTCGACATGTCTATCGCAACCTAAAAAATGTTCGAGTAAAACAACAACTTGTCGCAATTTCGATAAAATCATTAATTTTTTTAAAAATATCGGCCATCTTGTCGAAACGCCAAACTCGAAATGCTTACATAATCGCCCCCCGAATCTCTTCTACAACAAAACTTGCACTCGCATTTTCACAACAATAACATAACCAATAAGTGTGTAAACTGATTATTCAATGACAATAATTAAATTATCAAATTAATTTTTCTTTTAAAAATAATAAAATATAAATAGTACATATCTTATAAATTTTTTCGTTAATTGGTATAATGATGCATGTAACCATCAAATCCAATGACTATTTGACAGATCCTATTTCTATTTTCTATTCGCCTTTTAACTTCCACTAGAGGCGCTACAAGTGCGAACGGTGATAAAAATTAATTTATCTGTCAAATAACATAGGAATAAGATAAAATGTACGTTTAATTATTGTTTTATTATTATTTTAAACCATTTCAGTGCAGAAAATGACAACATTAGTTGTCTTAAAACTCATATCAAACTTTATTGTATTAATTTCAGAAAAAAATAAATGAAATTCTACAAGAAATGTATTTAGAAAGAAAACCTCATGATATGATTATCAACATGAGAACCATATTAAACTGATCTCTGCACTTTGGTCTTTATATTTTGGATTTTAACATTCTATGTAAAACAACGGGTAGTACAGAATGGCATCGTATAAGCTTTATTACTTTTATGTTTCCGCTTATTTTATATTAATTTAGTCAGTTAAATTTTTTTTTCAAAATGGTTTGATCACCTTTCGCCTTAGTTCTAAAACGTACCACTAGATGTCAGTCACATTGCGTTAAAAGGAGAGTAACTATATTAATAAACTTTATATTATTTAGTACACTATTAAACTAAACTTGACACTCGCACTATTTAAATAACTTATTTTTCCGCCATCGACTAACAAATGTGTCTAGGTATTCCATTTGTTGCGAGGCTCAACCATCAAAATCTAAAATAGAAATAATTAAAAAGGGAATTTGCAAATTACAATATTTTTCGGTCGAGATTTATATTGAAATTTTATCTTCTTAGTGAAGAGCAATTCTACTTTATAAAGGAAATTTTCAACAAAATAATTTATAAAATTACTTTAAGTGAAGGCGTGGTAAAAATATTCTCATTACTAAATGTGATAAGAAAAACGAAATATTTAACAATTAGGCGAAAGGGAATTCTCAGAACTTCACCCGACAATATTTTAAACCTTCAATTCCATTAAAGTTAATTACTCTATTTTAAAATAAACTGTGTACTGTTTTGTGATGTAGTATTTGAATTGGTCCTGTTTCACACCATGTATACTTTAGTGTATCATGTACTGCTTTTTGTGCACTGTTTTAATCGGTCCTGTTCCGTATCATGTACTGTTTGGAGAAGTTCATTACATTCTATTTTAAAATATGTCATAGTTAGTGGCTTCGACTTTTAATAATACTCGAGTGTCATATACAGACCCCAGAAACCAAACAATTGAAAAAACTTTTTCTATTTCATATTAAATTTTTCATATTATAATAAATTCAATATTTTCAAATTAAAATTAAAGTTTTTCAAAACAAACATTTACCGAACAATTGGCACAGTGGTTAAAGCTGCGGTGTTTGGGACGGAAGGTACTGGGTTCGAATCCCAACGGGGGAGGGTTGCAAAAGGGATTTTTCATCACCTGAGTGCAGAATCCGTGGGCCGAACCATCGTCCATGTCAGTGCAGGCTGCCTGGAGCAATGCAACGTGCAGATGGATTTAAAATCGAACCTGTATTCGTGCGTCCTCGATTTGGCTGGTGGCAGCGTAAGGTAGGAAGTTAAAAATTAACCGCTAAAGAGTTGGGAGAGCTTCGGCCCCAGAACAGATTGCAGAGTTCAGAAACAAACAAAAAACAATCGTAATAATATGGTACAATACGTGGTTATAGCGGTAAATATTTACATTTATTGTTTTCCAATCGACCAACCGCTTGTAAGTTAGGTCTTAGTCTTTGCTAAGATAATTACTTAAAATTGGTCTTATTGAAATTACCAATCGGTTCAACACCGACCCACCTAGCGATACAACGGTGCGAAACTTCCGGTTAGCCGATTCCCACCAAAATTAAAAACTAACCTACGTACTTATTTTTAGTCGGAGAATCTGAATCTACAATAAAAAATAGGGGTTCCTATTTTCATTTCAAAGTTACCACCCGCCAAACTGTAATACAATTTCTGAACTAATAAATTGAAATAATTTATTTTAATGCAAACTTAATGTTAAATTAAAAAATAAAAGTTAATAAAGTTATTAAAAGTTATTAAAGTTATTGACGATTGGTTCGGTGTGCTCTAGCGGGAAAAAATGAAATACACTATCCGCTGTATTTCGAAAACCCTCATTTAAATGGTTGATTGTTTGGTTAAACTGTGTTTAAAATTGTTATTAAATGTTCCGAAGTATTTTGTTAATAAAAACGAAATAAAAAAATAGCATAGTTGTTATCAAAAATGGAAGAAACAAAATAAACAACGAGAGGTGTGCCACAATGCAATTCGTGACTAAGCCCAAAAAAGTAAGTTGCATTAAAACTGGGTAAAGAAAATCGACAGCATTACAGAGGTCTTTTACAAGATCTTTCAGACCATATTTTTACATAGTAGGTGGTCAACCCAACGAACGATTTTACACACAATTGGTCAAGCATTGTGGTCAGCGGTGAAATCGAACTCAAGGCCACGGTGTGTTCAAGCTAACACTTTACATCATTACACGACCGGTTACCATTTAAAAATGGGTAAAATTTTACCGAAAAGATTTCTAATTGGTAGTTGACTTAAAAGAATCGACTAAATATCAGCAAGAAAGGACTGGAATTACAAAATAAGACTTGTGACCTCAGCATTTCTAAGTTTGAGCTTGCCAATTTCAAGTATTACAACAAACCAAAAAACCGTATGACCAAAAAAAAAACATTAAAATACATATTGAAGTTAACCTTACTAGTTGGTTTGTTTCTATAATCATTAATTTTAGTTCAATATTTTAAGTTAAATATATTTAGATTTTAGTAATAACCATAACGATGAAATATTTAGCAAATAAATCAAGAAGTAATTGACATAGGGCAAGACAATGATGGTAATGATGGTATGGTTTGACATATTGCCATAGAAGTCTAAGTGAAGTAGGATCTATCGATGTACGAGTTTCAGAAGAACCGCTGCACTACAATAATTTTAAAATACTGTTGAATTGCATAGTGAAGGTAATTTAAATTCTATATTGTATGCCAACATTTTATTACTGACTACCATTTTAAGTCAGTTTAAATCATCAAGCCAGCGGATACATATTTGATGAATTTAAAAAATAAAATTATCTTTACAAAGTTTCGGCTAAAATCAAATTTAACTTTTGTGGAAGTGTCAATTTATTACAGTAGCATAATTAAAGCCAGCTTCTACCAATTCTTCACCAGTTTTCAATTGTCATTTTCCATTGGCAAAATAATTTGTAATATCTAAAATAACTTAATTTATTTTCATATTCGAATTACCATTGCTTTCGACATCGTCTTGAATGGCTTTCATCTTAATCGATGTAAATTATAATTAATATAATTAATATAATTAATTAAACTTTATACAAAGTACTTTTTAATGTATTATACTCTGGTTGTACATAAAATATGGTATGAAACTTATTAAAACATAAAATCTAATTTTCTAGTATTATTCGCTGATGTCAATTATTTTTTTCATAATATTTTAGAAGTTGGTACAAACAATTAAGTAATAATAAAATAATTAAAATATTTTATAAAATTAATATTTTAATTTACCTGAACGAATTGTACAATATTAATTCAAATAAAAATAATCCATAACAACAATGTTTACAGCGTATACTGTATTTTATTTTTAGCCGCAGGAGGCGCTTTTTCAACTTTTCCATTCGTCAATTAAAAGTTATTAAAATTTGGAATTTGACAAAATTTAGAACAAAAATTATTAATTATGTGACATCTAGGAACGAACACTGAAACTAAAAATTGTAATTGAATTTCAATACCAACAAATTATTTGGTATTGGGTGAATTCCAAATTGGAATTGGATATATGGCATTGTTAGCGTAATTTGGCAAATAAAATACCACTAATATTGTTTAACAATGGGTCTGTTTTTTTTTGATATCGGAGAAATCGGAGAGATAAATTTACTGTCAAATTTTCAAATATGCGTTTTTTTTTAATATCCGAGAAAAAAATTATCTCTCTGTGTCGTTTTTTTTTACGCTCCGATAATTATCGGATACGATCTTTTTACTCTGAAAAAATGTACAGATTATTTTATATTTTTTAGTAAATTCTAAAATGGCGACTCCGATTAATGTTGAGCTATCAGGTGACAAATAAAACATTAATTTAGGGAGTTTAATGCTGAAATTCATAAAATAATTTATTATTTTTGGTACTAAAAAATAATACAAAAAATATTTTTTTCGATCTGATAGATAAAAATCGGAGAAAAAAATTATCAGATATATCCGATAAATAATCTCTCTGATCTCTCCGATTTCTCCGATATCAAAAAAAACACGGCCTATATTGTTAAACTTCAAAGTTGGATACACAATGGAGTTTTGCAGAACAAAAGCATAGAAAAACAGACTTTATAAAATTCATAGACGTCACCCAAACAAAGTTAGAGTAAAAAATCTCTATATAAAGCAAAAACTGAATGTTGCTGCTAGCATTAAACAATCTAAAAAGCATTATTTTGCAAAATTGTTTAATAACAATAAAAGTAATCCTAAAGCTCTATTGCGTATTATTAATAGTTTAATTAAAGAAACACCTAATGCTATAAAGACATAAAGATTTTTAACTAGCCAAGGAAGAAATTTATAATAATGATTCTAAAGTAGCTAACCTTTTTAATGAGTTTTTTGCCACACGGTTTCAGTGAAACTAAATCAAGATAATATTGTAGTAGATACTTTAAATTATTTGAAAAAGAATCAATGATGGTTTTAATCATTGTGAATTGAAAATTTTCGTATTTACGCCAACTATAACTACAATCTGCGAGGTTATACTTTTCAAACACTTTTCATTTTATTGTGTGACGTGAATTAATGATTTTTTTAATTTGTTTTGAGGTTAGTATAAAAAAGAAACAAAGAAAAAAATGGCCGGGTTGTACTCTGTACGATGTAATTTTATTTGGATTTTCTTTTTATCAAGCGCAAACGTTCTCATTTAGTGCATTTTATTAGCGCATTAGCACTGGAATAAGAATTAAAATCTTTAAAATATTTAACTTTTTTCTAAATTCTTAAAATTTTATTTTACAAAAGTTTACTCGAATGTAAGGCACGGACAAAGACTTTCGTACTAGTGAAATCTGTTGGCATATTACTTGAACTAAAAATATCTCGAAAAGTTTAGTTTGAAAACTCTTCTGAAGTACACAGCATAAGTGTCGGTATATAGGCTGCGTGCCATACTCAAGGTAAATGGCATTTCCGGTAAATTTTTTGGTAAATCCAATTATTGTACTAAAATGGTGGGTAAATTATTAGAAAAAAAAGGTAATTGGTTGTTGTTGTTATTTCTCACATTTAATTTATTTTTTGCAACAAAAATCAGACACACGAGTAAAATTATGAACAATTATTATAATTACTAAAATACGTGAACATAGAAGACATTTTGGAGAATATTATTGAACTAAATATAAAGAAATAAAAAAATTTTTGACGTTTCATTTGTTATTTACAAACCAGTGATTTTAACCCTCCAAACCTGAATATTTACCTAAAGTCTGGCACGACATGAAATGTAAATTTGTACTAAAATTATAATTTACCAAATTTTACGATTTACCTTGAGTATGGCACGCAGCCATAATAGCGAATATAGTGTAAAATAAATTAAAATTCGAATAGTACAAACCAAAAGAGAGTAAATATTGTCAAAAAAAAATTAAAAGGCAATTTATTTAGTAATTTAGTAATTTATTTAAGGGGGTCTCCGCACGGCCTCATATCTTTAAACCTAAATGTACCGCGATAAAAACATGTGTGGTAATATCGATAATCGCCACATGGAAAGAACTGTTATCTGTTTTACTCAACGAGATGTGTCAAATAATATAGAGAAAACTGTCAAATACAGATACTCAATATTGATTGACGTCAATATTGATATCAAAAATATTATTGTACTATTTCAATCCAACTATTAGAAATTTCTACATTCTCCATATTGGTTCGTTATTTCTCTGAAAAGAATGGTTTAAAGTACTAAACTTTCCTGTTTGGAAAAATTATTCGATCTTTGAAAATGTCCTGACTTGGTTTAAACCAAACCTGTCAACCTTATATTCAATAGAACAGTTATGCGTATAGTTTATATATATATATATATATATATATATATATATATATATATATATATATATATATATATATATTTAAGCAATATACAACTATGATAGAAATTGACGAGTTCTTTTAAATTATCAAATGACGAGTTTAATAAAATTTACTAATACATCGGCTTAAATCTAAATGATCGGCTACGTTCTATCTACGTTTCAATCTTATTAGTATTACAGCGATATGTGAGAGGGGAACTAGCATTTGGAAAGCGAAGAAATAGCTAGTTCAATGCATGCTGTTATAAGCACTAAATGCTTTTTTATAGAGCCCTTTTTTATAGTAAAACCCTAATTATATTTCATAATTTTCTGTACTCGCTATTATCAGACTTCCAATTTAACAATTAAATTGAAATGAATATTTTGTTGAACTCGTTATTTAACGTTTTAAGGAGAATTTAATGTTCTCTATAAATATTTCTGATGATATGCTATTAAAAAACGACAAATGACAACTACCAAGAGCAATAGTTCACTTCAAGTAAATTTCTAGCAAAAATTAGAAACAGCGAGGTAAAATCGCGAATATAATTTAAATAGAATCACGTTCTTTGCAATTTGATTTCCTTAGGTAAAATAGGAAATAATTTAATTAAAGTTTTTTTTTCACTTTTTTCATTTTGTACTTACCGGATATTTCATATTTTTTTTTATTTTTTATTTTTTTCATTATTTAATTATGATTTTGATGAACTTACTTACAAATTATTAAAAAAAAAATAAATTACATAAAAGGAAAAATTGTTTACGGTTTTTCAGAATCATAAAAATGGGAAACAAGATTGATGATGGACGAAAAAAATTAAGAAGAAAACAACAACAGAAAAATGAAATAAGAAGAATACCTTGGATTGATTCTGGTAGGCATTGAAAATAATACGTGATTCGCATAAATTGGTTCATTCTGTGTAGTCATATATTGTACAATTCCGGTTCGCGCTAAGGTCAATATTCTGAATGCATTCGGTGAATGTGAATATACATCGATGGCGAATAGTGTGGTTTTATTGTTTGCAATTTTAAAATGACTGATTTTTTTATGATATTTGGTTGGAATATTTGTAAGCTTGTAAATAATATTTTTCTATAAATGAAGAAATGGAAACGTAATCTCCATAGTTGATAACATAAATACTATGTATACTATGGATTGCGCTCATGGCGGTCATAAAAGTCCGAGCAAATTCTGTATTTGATTTCGTTTTAATGAAGAACTTTTTGGGTTTTAATGTTTTTTATGAAACCTTGACTCGTCGTCAATCATCGATTCATGATTTTTTATATAACATTGGATGAATATCCTAGGGGTTTTCTATAAAAAATATTTGCTAATCAAAGTTAACTTATTTTAGTTTTGTCGGCATTATGACAGATAAACAAATGTTAACCACCTTTGGTTCTTACGGATCGTAGCACAGCCCGCGGCACTTTAATAGCCAAGAACGACGTAAGTTCGATGATCTCTACAAAATTGGCAATCGTTTCATGCAAATTTATTTTGAGGTTAAGCCACTTCCAACTGTTTCGCGATTACTGCTTTACTTCAACACCAACCAAAATGAGAAATGTCGACTGAAGGTACTTTGTAAAATATCCATCGGCACCTTGCGTATTGAAAACAGAAACATGCGCACCCTGCATCAATGTGTCAGAAGGGTCACTGAAAAGTTTACCAACATACCACAAATTAGGGATGCAGCAGAACTCTGATTTCAGAAAATCAACAGCTTAACAGATGGAAAGAATTTTTCGAAGATAAACGCATGGACACTGAAAACAACGGCACACTTTCAGATGGAAACTATAACGAAACAATCAAGTTACAAGTGCTAAAGTTGCTAGATCGGACAACATTCAAACTGATGTACTGAATGGTGATATATCTACACAAGCAGCGGTTCTAACACATCTATTAGCGGAAGTTTGGAGTACAAGTAGAATACCAGAGAGATAGAAAGAAGAAATAACTATAACAATACCGAAGGAAGACAACTTAAGAGGATGCATGAATGGCAGAGGAATCTTCCTCCTTAACAGTATAATGAAAATATTGGCCATGATCATCCTGGAGCGTATCTCACATGCAACCGATAATCACACACGAAATGAGTAGGCTGCTTTAGATATGGAAGAAGCAGCACGGATCACATCAATACAATTTGAATCGCAATTAAACAATCTAACGAATGGAACTCACCGTTGTACGTACTCTTCGTAGACATTGAGCAAGCGTCTGACAGGGGTGCTGGAAATAGAGTTCAATATAAAGGCAAGCAGAGTAAAAAATACCATAACACACGAGGAATAAGGCAGGGATGTATGCTATGTCCATTGTCGTTCTCAATAGTGTTAGACAATGTAATGTGCAGATTAGACATAGCAAGCCCAAATAAAATACAATAGGATCTCATCAGTCGGCTAAATAACCTTGATTATGCTGATGATAAATTCCTGCGTGTAAAATCAGTACTTTACTGTATGGTTGTGAAACATAGAAAAGCTAGCCGAAAATCACACGACAACTCCAAGTATTTGTAAATCTTCTGACCAAACAAAATCATAAATGAGGAGCTCCTTCTACAAAGAAGGGAAATCGATTTAGAGAAAAAAATTAGGAAATAAAAATGGAGATGAATAGGACACACACTTCGATAGCCATCAAATGACATTGGCAGGATATCATTAGAATGGAACTCGAAAGGAAATAGGAAAGTCAGAAGAAAACTAATGGCCTGAAAAAAATATGGTAACTGGGGAGAAACAACTAGGTAAGACATGGAGTTAGTTAAAGGCAATAGCCTCCAAAAGAGTGACATGGCCCCGTCTAGAAGACACCCTATGTTTCTAAATTGGCGATTAAGGTAAAAAAATCTTTGCGTAACTTCAGCGGTTTTGTACTGGCATGGACGATGATTCGGTCCATTTCATGAGTTTCGGCCCACATGTCACAGTTTTGCCTACTGCTTCAATTGTTTGGTGATATTTTAGTTAAATTATTTTTAACCAAAAAGCATATTGACATCTCTTTCATAGTATTTAAGGTGTCAGAATAATAGATACCAAACAATGACACGTTGGGATGGAGAAGCTTTTCAACAATCATTCTTGGATTTTCTGAGCCTTAAATGCGACAATTCTGCCTATTAACGTAGCCTCCGAGGTGAAAATGGGCCTCATCACTGAAAATGATTTTTCAATGAAAAACTGGATCATTTTGATGCATTTGAAGCATCATTTTGATGCACCCAATCAGCGATGATACGGCGTTTATGGTGATCGACCGGCTCGAGTTTTTGTGTTAACTGAACTTTAAAAGCCTTAGGACTAAGTCTTTATGCAAAATACGGTGTAATATCGTTTGTGGAAAGTCTAATTCCAAAGATCGACGAGGAATCGACAAACCTGGGTTTTCTTCAACACTACGGGCTACAGCAGCAATATTTTCAGTTGTCCCAACAGCTCAAATTTTTCCACCAGTTTCACTATTGCCGGCCGAGAAGGTGCTTCACGACGACCAAAAAGTTACGACCAAAATTGACAGCTGCCAAAAAAGCAGGCTATTCAAAATGAAACTTCTTATTGGGTACCCTTTATAAGCATTGTAATTGATTGACTGACGTCGTAAATACAAGTAAGAACTTATGGATAATGTTGATAAAATACTTATAGGATGAAAATCAGCGACTTTGGTTGGCGTCGACATTTTTGGAATGTTCGAGATTATAGCAACTTTCCAAGCATCAGGGAAAAGGATTTAGTAAGACCAGAATTAATTATAAATGTTAAGTGAAGTAAATGAAGGGAAGTAGTATCGACAGGAAGGTAAGTGGTACGCCGTACACTTCAAAAGAATTTATTTTGATGTTTCTCAGGTGAAAGCCAATTTATATTTTATAAAATATCCTTGCTAAATTTTGGAAACCTGCCTTTTTTAATTTCACAAAATCTTTTTGATCAGTAACGCATCCTTGTTGACATTTTCGAAATCTTGGACATATTTGATTACTGTTATTGTTATGCATATACTGAAATTTGAGTAAAATTTGTGATGTTTTTGACGTGGCTGGCAAACACTAAATCAATTAATGTAGCAGGACCAATGACATTAATGACTTAAGTTGTTTAACCGAATATGCTCTAACGAGACAATCAATGCTAAAATCACCAACAATAATGACTTCACCATACCGTGTCATAAGATTGCCCAAAACAGTTTCAAAGTCGTTAAAGAATTCCAACTTATGGTATTCTAACTTAAGCGGATTGTATATCAGGTTAAAGGTATTTCTTTAACAGTTAACTTCAGTTTATCAAAATTTGGAACTAAATGTCAAAAAATAAATGCTATTTTGTTAACTGGTAATGATAATTTTAGAACAACGTTCCTTATATCCACAGTGAGACAGCTCAAAGCCAAATTGACCATTTGTTAACTTCTAGGAGACGGTTCCGGGTCGTGGATAAAAAACTTGGATACCGTAAAAGCTTTGTGGGAAGAAACCTAAATCGAGAGATTGATTAACATACTAAAAATCAATATTTAAAAGTTGGCGCGGCGAGAAAAACTAAACAATACTGTGACGACAAACTCAGAAATGTGCAGCTACTCTTCGACAAATTGTCTACATACTGCTCTAATCCACGCACTTTCGGAGATTCATCCGTAAATCGAGCAACAGTTTTACAACCAAGTAAAGCAACCGTTTGACAAGACAAGCTAAAAGTAGCAGGAGATTATGAAAAAAATACGAACTTGGACAAACAGGTCCCTGATGTTTTATCATATATCCTACCGGATGAGGATCAGCCAATCTAATCTGGCGCTAAAGTGGTTCAAGTTGTTGACGGCGAACAACAACAGCAACAACAACGGCGTTACAAAATTCAACATGGGCAGGCTAAAATGTTTTGCTCTAACAATAGCGCGATTCGAGAGAAGATGTCCTACTATCGGTAATTGGACGAGATCCAGTTGAGCTCCTAAGCCACCTCAATATCTCACAGGAGATTATCACACTGCTTGGATATATATCTGGAGCAGATTTTATGCTCGAGATATGATGATAAACGGCTTTTCACGAATACGTACGAAAACACTATTTTAAGAACTACAAAATTTATCATCAGAATCGCCATGATAATGTATTTGAATCCCGACAAGCAATTAAAAACCAAAAAATCAATACAGATTCCAAGAATCTGATGATATCTTGATGAACATTCAAACAAGAACTCACCGCTTGTACGAGACATCTTTAACGAACCCGAAGAAAATTCAACCCGTAAAAGATTTCCTAAAAACTCTACAAATAAGATCCTCATATCACAGTCTAACGCATACTGACAACAGTATTGAGATTCAAAATCTCAATGCGGAATATACCATAATAGCCTCTAGACCCTTGGAAATGGAAACATGCCAAAAACGACTTATTATTGAGTGCAGATTATTATGGAGAAATTTTAATGAATACTATAGTAAAAGCCTCATCTGATAAAGTTGCTCAAGAAACCGAAATGGGCTGGATATTTCTAGGCCATGCCTCAATCGATTGTGCAAATTCAGCGACAATCAACGACAACAACTAATGTTGATTTAGATACTCAATTGAAAAGCTTCTGGGAAATAGAAGAAGTTCCTTATAAACGAACGTTCAACAAAGAAGAACTAAAATGTGAAAAATGTGCGCAACCAGTCACAGGTGTCTCAAAAATGGCTATATATTCAATACAAGAAGTTTATGGATGAATATATCGCTTTAGAATACATGAAGCTTGCTGATGTAACTAACGAATCTAGTTACTATTATCAGCCACATCATGCAGTTCTAAAGGAACCGAGCACAACTGCAAAATTAAGTATAGTTTTCCATGGGTTTGCCAAAACTGCAACTAAAATTTCGTTAAAAGACGTGATGTTAACAGGATTTATTATCTGTACTGTTAAGGTGGCGGAAACCTAAAGGGCGTATTTACAGCTAACATTGAAAATATGTTTAGACAAATTAACGTTGATCAAGATGATCAGAACTACAAACACATTTTGTGGAGACTGTCACCAGAAAAGGATATTATGGAGTATAAAATAAGAACCTTCCCGCATGGTATAGAAGCAGCTCTTTATTTAACGGTAAAGTCATTACAATAGCCTTGATCAACAAAAAATCTGTTTCATGGCGTCTAAAAAATGATTGGAGTTAAATAATTTTTACGTGGATGATCAAGTTATAGAAGCAATTCAAATCCACGAAGTAACTTCTTTCGGTCTGATTCGATGGTCACATTACTTATGTTGGATTCGAGGCCGTCCTCATGAATATAAAACTTTCATGGCCAATTCAAAAATTCAAACAAATTCAAGTCTAGCAAAATGGCATCACGTACGTCAAAAGAAAATACAACAGATTGTGCCTCAAGTGGTACCGGTCCAAATGAACTAAAGAACAATCATTTATGGTGGACGGCTCCAAATTGTCTACAACTAAACTTTGGCCGCAATAAACTACTATTCCAAGTGAAACCTATTTGGAAACTAATCAAATTGTGAAAATTATAACATCAGCAGTAGGTTGTCTGGACAACGTTTGATATTTGAATTGAAACTTAATCAACAACGCGAGGTACCTAAGTATACCTTTTCCTAATTCCGAAGGAATCTTCATTCAACCATCAATGGTAACGTCCATACATCGTGATGAATACTCCATTATGTCAAAAGATGAATTTAGAGCGAGATATTAGTGGTAAAATTGTGTACCTTATAAACAAGCCGTTGCAACTATTTTGTTTGCATCCCAGATATCCAAACCAGATATAAGTTTTGCAGTAAATATGATGAGTCGTTTAAATAAAAATCCACTGGAGTGCGGTACATCGAATTATGAGATGCCTTAAAGGAAAGTCGAATGCAAAACCAGAATGGTGCATATTGGGCAAGCGATTTAGCTCAGAGATCTACAAGAGTCAATATGGGTAAAAGGTTTTAAAATGTGCCATTGTGGTCTCCAAATCAAAAAAAGTAAAACTAAATATATGATCACTGGCTTTAGAGACCTAGACACAATGGATTTTAGCAGTGGAGACTACACATTTGAAGAATTGACGGGTTTTTGATAACTCGGATTGGGTCTCTTGTCACTCATGATAATTGTGTGGGAGGGGAGTTTATGGCCATGAATGGGTGTGAAAGTAAGACACGGAAAGTGAGGTGGTATGGGACCCCAAGTTACAATCGAAACCCGAAATGAAGGTAACCAAGAGATTACTGAAGCCAAAACAACTTAATCGTACGCCACTGCACATTGTTCTATACCAAAAAGTTGATAACATACAAATATGGGATGGCATGAAGAATTATGATTATTGCACACAGTAAACATAAAAAATACCAAGAATTTTACTGTCTTTAAAACAAAGCTATATCGTACGTATTCCATCCTTATCCCAACTTTCATTTAGTATTACTATCCATATAAATGCATAAAAATTAAAAACTCAAATGACAATTATAGAGATAAATTTTTCTTTTTGTTTTTATTAAAAGATAAAAATAAGAAACATTCTAACATAACCATACAAAGTAATAAGAGAGAAAGTTATCGTTGGCCCACATAGATGATGTTCGTATGATTAAAAACAATAAAATTGCAATTTTATTACAATCTCTATCTTATCAACAAATCGATCACACAAATATTTTACTCATTTTGATTTGTTCCAATCAAACAAATAGAACATAAAACTATAAACAACATGCAATATTACATGTTTTAATAACATTTGTTTACATTCAAGCTTAATTTGTTTATTAATTATTAAGTAATAATAAACAATAATAATATAAGATTTTGTTGTTATTATACTTTTATTTTTTGTACAAAATGAAAAGAGAAATATATAAAAAAAAAATATTGGACAGAGGTTGCTTACCTTGGCTGCCATAACACGTCTTTGTAAACAGATAAAATAATAAAAATAATAAACTTTTTGCACAATATTCTTGTGTTTTAAAAAACATCATTTTATTCATTTAAAACTAAACTTTTCAATTAAATTTTATTCAATTTTTATAAAATTTGTATTTTTTATTTTTAACGACACATATCAAATCACAAGCACACATCTCGATTTACATTATAATGCATTTACATTATAAATGCATTTTCATAATTAATTACTTAAACTAAACGAATTTTATTTAATTTATGTAAATATACATTTATGTAGATTTTATTCTTAATTTAATTTAACACAAAATAAAATTATACAAAATATGTAAACAAATACCCGACCAAATTACTTTCCATACGACAAACCGGCCATTTTAACTTTAACTAAAAACAAGAAAATAAAAATTTATTGTTTATAAATATTTTTTACAATCAGAGAGCGAGACAAATCTATACATATTTATAGCGAGCTCAAATAATATGGCACAATTTTATGTAGATTGTATTATTTATAAAATTTATGAAATATATATTAACAAAATATATATATTATAAAAATATAAATATATTTTAATTGGAAGAAATACTAAAAATATTAAATTCAACTCATAATTGTAATAATACAGTATACACCCTTCATTAAAATTATAGCATCTACCAACCAAAGGAAGTTACCAACCTAAAAATAATTAAGAATTGAACTGCCATCATTCCTTTTTAATTTTTGTGTGATTAAAGCAAGACGTGTTTGGATATTTTATAATTAAAATAAAAGGTTAATATTGATAATAAATTATAATAAAATAGTTATAGCTATGTACAATAAATCGCTTTAAATTAGTTAAATTAAAATTATGTTCAATTATATTCGATTTATTAAATTGTTACTTGTTTAAATATGTTACACGTGCATGTGTTAAAAGTTGCTTGTTCAATAATTCAATATCTAAAAAATTTATATCGTTTTGAGGTTATGGAATATTAATTTTGTGTGATTTTGTTCTCGTTTGTTTTTTTAGCTCCAAAATGGCTACAGCAACAATTCGTACACGCAAATTTATGACAAATCGTCTATTGTGCCGCAAACAAATGGTATGCGATGTTTTACATCCCGGTCTATCATCCGTAAACAAGAAAGATATTAGAGAAAAATTAGCGGCCATGTACAAAGTGACACCCGATGTAGTATTTGTTTTTGGTTTCCGTACAAATTTCGGTGGTGGTAAATCAACTGGATTTGCATTAGTGTACGATTCGTTAGATTTTGCTAAAAAATTCGAACCAAAACATCGTCTTGGCCGTCATGGACTATACGAAAAGAAAACACAGACACGCAAACAGCGTAAGGAACGTAAGAACAGAATGAAGAAAGTACGAGGTACAAAGAAAGCTAAAGTTGGCCAAGCTACCAAGAAATAGTAATTTTTAAAGATTGAAATGAAAGATTGAAATTTTTTTTTTTTACTTCGATTTTGCTACAATTCCTGTATAATAAGAAAATACAACACAAATAAGAATAAACAAATCTTGAAGTAAAACTACACTTATTTATTTTATTAATAATAATGATTGGGTGATGATATACACAGAGATTCACAAAGATATATTTATAATTATTTATATGATTAGTCTTTTTAATAATTTTGGCTTCATTAAGTACACCGCAGGGAGATTGTTACAAGTCTAATTCGTGCAACGAATCATTTTGGCCGCATCAATTTTTTCAATGGTGATTTTACAAGGATTTTGAATCCATGGTTCTCCATCAATTTGTACAGGGAATGGCTGATTTAGTAAAATATCGATTTTACTAGCTTGTCCAAGACGTATAGGTTTATTAAGTCCCACCTGCATTTGTGCGATGTGAAATGATGATACAACACCCAAAATTTCTAGCCTTCCATCTGAAGTGGAATGAACACGTAAATCATTAGGTGACTGACTCATTTCCCATAACTTAACACCGGCTCCCCATGAATCGATGTTCAAACATACGACCGATTGTACTTCGGGCAATTCAATTAACTTATCATCAACGTAAACTCGAATTTCCTTTTCTAAACCGGCACAATCTTGTTGCATTACTTGATGTGTACCGAAACATAAGTACAAGATTTTATTAAATATCCTGGAACTCAAAATATAAAATGAGCTTTCGCGTGCTTTATGAAAATTGAGTGTAACGAGGGCATCAACCCCAACACTGAAATAATTATAGAAGTATAACGATTTCTCTTTATTGCGCTTGATCGAGAAACGATTACGCGGATTTATTATTTTAAGGAGCCATCGATCTAACGATACGGATGGTGAGTTTTTAATTCTACGTAAATACTGCACTGGATCAAATTCAGAAGGTGGTTCGGCGCCCCAGCCCATCACTCGAGATAAATCATTACCCGTTCCAAGCGGAAGAATTGCTACTTCCGGAATCGGATTAATTTTTAAATCTTTTATGGTATTTAGTACCCAATCTACAGTTCCATCCCCACCAGCTACAAGGATGCGACACGTATTCGGACTTAATTTGATCGCCCATTGTAGTGCATCTTTAGGTCCATGATTACTTAGTTCCATTACTTGAAGGGGATTTAAAACTCCACGAAATAGCGAAAGAATACGAGAAGCTGTATTGCTTCCTGACTTAGTATTGGCAATTACTATAAGCGGTTTCCATTCAACATCAATCGCAGGCGGTTTTATTTTTTCCAGATGTAATTTTAATAATTGCCTAGTTCGAGCGGATATGATACTGTGCGGTGGAACTATCATATCGTAAAATTCGCCAAAATCACAATTTTCTTCATTATTTAATTTGGAATGACATTTTTTATGGACACACCGTTGACACCAACAACATCGAAAGCCATTTAAACCCGGACGAGCATTATAGTCAATGTCATCCGTACAAAAACAACATTCGGCATTCAATGGCAGATTTCCTTTAACCCATTGGTGTTTAAATCCATTCATTTTATCGACTGCAACATTTTTACAATGAAACTTGCGATCCGCACGCTTTACGCAATCAAGATGGGAGCAAACACCGCAACAGTCACAAAATAATCCACTTGACGAAGGAATTAAAATTTCGCATATTGAACAAAAACAACTCTAAAAATAGATACAAAAAATTCATTTATAAATTTTGAATTCTATATAATAAACAAACTGGGTCTTACACGATTCAAAATTTTTACGTGAGCCCAACTGTGCCTCTTTCGTTCGATCGGGATACATTCCTCGTTTGCACTTAATAAACGACCAATAAACCATATTAGTATAAGGGCAATTGCAATTACAATAAATAATTCGAAATTAATTTCCCACATTATGAGTCAGAGTATTATATATTTTTTATTAAATTAATTAATTATTCAATTCCATTTTTGTTTGAATTTTTTGTTTTTTTTTTTGTAAATGTCATAAAATTATAGCTGCATTTTTAATGCGATTTTATTTATAGCATCGTACGGTTATGGATTCAAATCGAGTTTACCGTTTATAGCAACGATGCGTTTAGTTGCGGAAAACTTTAGATTATTCCTTTGTTGAATCAAAGTTTTTATTTGTATTGTAAAAAATTTATATAACGGGACTCTCAGAACTAGCAAAAATTATACTGGTGTATTATGTATAGTTTGTTAAATATAGGACCGTATCCCAACAAAAGTTAGCAACCGATTCGATCGCCTACCATCTCACTGTGCGTAACAGTAAAGTGAAACAATTCAGCAACTATCGCAGTTAATCAGACCTACTTTCTGACTTAAATAATTATCAAAAAGGAAATCCAATCCAACGCATTTGTTACGGTTTTGGATGTTGCAGATTTTACCGCACATAACGCGTTCGATACCAATCGGTTTAAATTCTTCCCTTGTGTTAATAAAATGCAATACCGACAAAAAACAAAACAAAATTAAACAGTTATTCAAAATCTTCCAATGCTCTCCATTAAATCATAAGCCGTAATGAAAAGTGAAGTGCCAGAATAAAAAGTAAGAACTTTAATTTGATTTTAAACGAATTTAACCAAGACCTTATTAGTTGAACTAATACGATGGCCTACAAATGTTCGTTTGAAGAAGCTATAACAATAACATTGGGTAAATTTTTACATTGTAAAAAATTGTAATATATTAAAATGTGTTACTGTTTCGCAGACGATTATATTGAAAAATATATTAACCGGAATCAAACCATCGGTACTAATATAAATAAAAGCACGGTTGAAGAGTCTCATATGATTGACAATCCGGGTATACTACCTACTGAACAAAAACCATATCACATACCAAAATGTAACCAAAAAAACTATTGGATAAACCGAAAAACTCATTATAGGCAGAAAAATTCTAAACAAACACGGAATAATAATTTTAACAATAACAATGTGGCCATTCTGAATTCAAGGTAATATAATGTATATATATAGATTTCTTTTTAAATTTTTTTCATTATAAACAGGCCACGCAAAACTAGATGGAACCCTTGCCAGCCATATCAACAATTATTGCGTAAATATAATATATTAACTCAACATTTACCATCATTGACGGATATTCGTCTAGATCTACCCGATCTACATAATGTAAGTAATTACAACAATAATTCTTTAGTTGAAACTACAAAACCACAGCAAAAAGCTTCTATTGATCAATTGTCCACATTGGCTGATCAATTGTTAAAGAAATTCGATACATTATACGAAATTCGGCAAAGTATAAAAGTGGAACAGGAAAAAAAGGATAAATACAATATTCCCATTCAAAAGGAAATTGCTACGATTCAGAATAAGCAATTATTTGTGAAATGTCCAAATTCAGAAGTTGTAACATCGGATGGTCCGGGAATAGATGTCAAAATGACTGTGCATTCTACTAGTTTATCGCAAAACATGCGGTTTGCATAATAATTGTTTTATTTTTAGATAAACAAAATGTGAATTTTTTTTGATATATATAATTTTTATACTTTTCGAAATAAAAATAGCAATGGGTTAACTGTAAAGTATATATACTTCATTGAGGTAACACTATAAACATATTTTTCTTTTTTGCTGTAAATGTCAAATACATGAATTTGGACACATGTATTTGACGTTTTGATTTGATTGAATTTTGTGAACATTCAACAAGAATGGCAGTGAAAACTTTATTGTTAATAAAATAATTTGGACTAAATAATATAAAATATTGTAGAACGGTAAGTTTTAGTGGAGAGAAAGTAGTAGTTTAAAATAAATAAGACATATCTACAAGAGAGTAGAAATGGCTTTTCGACTCGACCATGTGACAGTACTCCCCAATACAGTAAGTGAAAAAAACAGGGGTTTAAAACTATGACAAAAATGAAAACAAAATAAAAGTGAAAGCGACATAAAAGTGAAAAGGACAACATTAAACAAATTACATAAAATTTGTATAAATGAACCACAAAATACCATAGACGTATAGTAGATTCTATTATACGTCTATGCAAAATACACATAGGGTAGGGTCACCAAGGGAAATTGACATCAAGCTGGGCGGAGTCAATAAACAAACCAAAAGTTAAATAATAATAGGACACCAACAAAACCTACAATATGTAGCTATTTATATATATATATATATATATATATATATATATATATATATATATATATATATAAATATAGTAAGACCGTTGCATATTCGAGGAATTCTTTCTTTACTTTTCAATATGGTGAGGTCTAAGGTTTGTCCCGCATAAGGTTTTGCCGCCATATTATGCCATTATTTTAAAATATCTTGGGACCTTATCTCACAAAGGTTGTAATCTTTCCTCGCACATCTCAATTATTACTGAATTGTCTTTACGTCATCTTTTACGCCAGAATTTTCCTTATTTCTGTCCAGTGGTGTAGGTGGCATTTATACTTCAGTGCAATTGTCGATTTCCAAAACTTCACCTACATCTTCATTATTTCAAAGGCCGGATGGATACGTGCGGGTTGGTTTTCTATTAAATTAAAATTACCTTGGAAAAGGGTTGATTAAATAAACACATGCTTCAGTCTACAGATACTTAAACTAATTATAAAATCCAATAACTTGACATTAATATAGAAAACAACAATGGACTCACAATAATAGCGGGAGACAGGACAACAGGATCTTTACAGACATACAAATTCAGAAATTGACCTAACACTCTGCACAAACAACTTGACAGTCCAACTAAAAAGGAACACTACTAATGACTATTTAAGAAGTGGCCATTTTGCGATACAGATTACTTATGGAAACCCACAAATATGTACAAACAAACGAAATTACAAATTAAAGGAAAATTATAAAGCAAATAGGACATTAAAGAAGACATTAAATCTATAATTGACAAAATCACTAGCACTAAAACAGTAAAACCAACCTATATACCAAAATCCTCGTGGAATGTAAGGATTCAACAACTTTGGAACATTAAAGTAAAAAAACAAAAAAATATACAATAGACACAGAATATTATACACGGCAATTGAACGCAAATCCTGAGACTGACAATTAAAAAAGAAAAAGAAAAGTTGGATTAATTTTTTAATCGATATGTACCAAAACACAAACAGTAAAGATTTATGGCAAAACATTGGAACACCTCAAGGCAGTTGTTTGAGTCTAACTCTTTAACATATATACGGACGACATATGTATAGTTATAGTGAACGGATATAACCATGACGAACTACAGAAAAATGCTACCGAAACAATGACAGAGCTGCAACAAAACTTGACAACCTAAAACTCCAAATCAATCCCATTCCTCAGAATGTTTACTAACAGGAAAAACATGACAATTGAAATTAACGATTTCCAATTCCTTAAGACAATTTTTATTAAGAAAGTGCTAAGGAGACAAGACGAAATAGAACTTAAAAAGAAATAATAAAATAATATATTTGCAGCATAAGACAAAGGAGAAGACAATTTTCATTAAAGAAGCTATACTAACTATAAAAAAATCATGAATGAATCAAAGGATAATAATACATTTGAAAATCTGGGTCTATCGCCATGGATTTCAAAACAAGTGAATAGTCTTGGTAAGTTTTATTACTAATAAAAATAAAAAAAATTATCTTATACTGTATTTTGCTTATCCCGTAATAGGTTTAAAATCTCCGACGCCAATCCAAAGAGCATGTATTCCAGAGATTTTATCGGGAAACGATTGTATTGGAGCAGCTAAAACTGGTTCAGGCAAAACATTTGCATTTGCCCTGCCTATATTACAACGTTTGAGCCAAGAACCTAAAGGATATTTTTGTTTAGTGTTAACACCAACCCATGAATTAGCATATCAAATTTCGGAACAATTTCTTGTAGCGGGTAAGCCAATGGGATGTCGTGTCTGTGTCGTTGCGGGTGGAAAAGATCAATTAAACGAAAGTTTAGAGCTGCAGACCCGTCCACATATCATAGTTGCAATGCCAGGTCGATTAGCCGACCATTTAACCGGATGTGACACATTCTCTTTCGATACAATGGACTATTTGGTTGTAGACGAAGCTGATCGTATGTTAAATGGAGAATTCGACGAAAGCTTGCAAATAATAGAGAGTTGTTTACCAAAAAAACGGATTAATCTATTTTTTTCAGCCACTCTAAAAACATTCATAAAACAATCTACAGTTATGCCAATTTCACAAAATGCATTCGAATTTAGTGAATCAAATGATGTGGCCACTGTTGATACGCTTGATCAAAGATATATGTTATGTGCCGAATATGATCGAGATATGGTTTTGATTGAAACATTACGCAACTTTCGTGAAGATCATGAAAAATCGAATGTTATAATTTTTACAAATACTAAACAATGTTGTCAAGTTCTATCGATGACGTTGAACGCAATTGGAATGACAAATGTTTGCATTCATGGATACATGCGACATAAGGAACGTGTGGCTGCTTTAAGCCAATTTAAATCGAATCGTATCAATACGTTAATTGCAACCGATGTAGCCGCCCGTGGACTAGATATTCCAAATGTTGAATTGGTTCTTAATCATCGTTTGCCGAAACTACCAAACGAATATATACATAGGGTTGGACGTACAGCGCGTGCCGGCCGAAGTGGTATGGCAATTTCAATATTTCGTTTTCCAAAGGACATGGAATTTTTAGATTTGATAGAGAAAGCGATTAACACAAAATTGATAGAGCATAAAATTGATGAACGTATGGTTGAAAGAATATTTATGCAGGTGAGTGTGTCGAAACGGGAAGCAGAAATGAAACTAGACAATACCGATTTTTATGATAAACAACGAAATTATCGTCGAATCAATTGGATTAAGGACGGTGATGATCCAGATAAAAAGGAAGACGATTATCGTAAGGAAAAACAAGAAAAACGGAAACAGTTTAAAAAAATGTTAAAGCAGAGGAAAAAAGAAAAGGAGGATAAGGCAGAAAATGTGGTTAAAATTGTTGATGAGCGTTTCAAGAATATCCCTCTAAAGAAATTTGATAAGAAAAAGAAGAAAAAAGCATAATTTTTTTATAATAAATTTGATTTATTTTGTATAAAAGAAGTAGAATTTTTTCATTGATATTTTTGGCTTAAAAATTATAATTTACTCCATCGAAATGGTTAATAATGCATCCTCTGGTCGTACTTCTAACAAGGCCTTTGTACCATCGTTAAATGGATATGACATACTGCCATCTATCACTAAACCTGAAATTAAATATTTAAATGTCAGCCGTTAGTATGTCATGCCAATTTATTTTTCTCGTCTGTCATCAAAAACGTTTTGCAACTTATTGCAGTATAGTGTGGAGTGTGCCAACAGTAAAAAATGAGCGTTCACAAATTTAATATAAACGTCTCTGACCTTGATGAATACCGAACCAAAACCGTTGGTTTATTTTTATATAACATATTATTGGTTTATTTACTATTTTATACGCCACCAATCGTATGGGACTACGAACTGAAGAGCTTCGAACATGAGAATAAACTCGTCAAACTATTGTCTGAGTTTATTAGTAATCCCTATATAACAGTAATATCCCGTCCGAAGTTCATGTTTGTTTTACTATTTTATAATTTATTTATGTTCGCTCCGGTAATAAATCCGGTAAGTTAACAACATAATGCATCAAAAAGGAAATGTTAATGATCGCTGATTTTAATTTAGTGCAAAATATTTCGATATTTTTTACTACCAACGATCATAATGAATTTTGTATTTTGGGTTATGTACGTGGCAAACTCGCTCGGCTCGGCATACGACATCTATCAAATAACGATGAACATACTGCCAGCAATTCGTTTTTATTTGAATTCGGCGTTTATAGCATCGATTCATATGTGGTTTATACTGTCAACAGTTTCATACTACGATCTGTTAACATATATTGAAAATTAAACTTACTTGCATCGATGCAACGTGATTTAATGAACAAGCTTTTGGCAAAACCACGGGAATTTAAACCTTTTGGATTCGGCCATACACCAACACATATTTCTTCACGAATGGAATAACATAATCTAGGATCACCTAAAATACAATGTAAAAATATTTTGTTTAGCGTGATTTTTACAAATATTTGATTTTGATTAATAAAAAAACAACTTACTTGGTGAAAAAACTAATTTTCGATTGTAGAGGTCAGATATTTTTCGTGGATCCAAACTACTATCAAATGTTGTACTCTCCTGTTTAATAAGTTCTATTAAATCAGCAACATTTTGATGTGACAAACGATTTATGCTGGTTAACCACGACGTTGATCCAGTCCCAGTGCTAACACATAATCCAGAACATTTTGTTTTACAAACTGGATCTTTGTCATCAACTTTTAATTGCAAATTTGATACTCTAGCTGATAGCGTTTCGCCAATAAATACTTCGTTGAGCGCTAAATACGGCAATACCCGTTTCATACTGGCTTGATATTGTAAACGTTCAATTTCATTTAACAATTCTGGTTCCGGGTGACAATTTCGTAATGGTTTCGAAGAACTTTCGTGCAAGTCGATTGGGCGGGAGAAATTCTTATTCGATCCCAACATTGTGATTCGTATACGAGATCGTTGCATCCATTTAAAATCATTATTCAATATACGTTTAATTGCTCCTTTTACATCAACTGAATATTGATGCGGAATCATAAGACGACCCTCCGATCGATTAGGATCCGAATTAAAACCAACTACTGGCGTTCGATATACACCATCGGAAAAAAATAAACTTGCGCGACCGGCTGCTAGTAAAAATGTACCATCACCACCAATTGGTACGAGTATATCGGCCCATTTAACCTTTTCCTTACTTATCGTTGTTCGATTTACGATATCGACTTCAACGCCAAATTCTTGAAAACCTTTTATCACTTTTGTCTCAAATCGTTTATGGAGATTGTGATACGAGATAAGGGCTTCATAGTCGGTACCACGTTCACGGATTTTCTCTTCGAGTTCTTGTTCATTCAGTTGGGGATGGCGAAATCGTTCAAATTCATATCGTGTTAGCTTACTGATCAGCAGAGCCTTACGTAGTTTAAATGCACTAGTAGATTCGGTGTATGCCCGATATTGTAATGTTAGTCCAATTGTGTTTAATCTAAAGCCTACAATTGAAGTAAATATAGTACAGGTTATTTTTACTTACAATTAGTAGTGATATTTAAAAGAATGATACCCGAATATCTACCAATCATTTGTTAATCCTTTATAGTCGGATGATAACAGAAACGAATTCTACAGAAATAACAACCGACAAATATCGGATATAATATAAAATCTAGAAAACACATGATGGTTGTTAGCACGATGGTTAGTTAGCTCATCAAAGCTGTGAGATTTATGTCACAAAAAGAAACTTTCCAACTCCGAAACATTGACTATCGGATGTAAGGTTAGAATAAGTTGAAAAAAAAAATGAAATGCAATAAAACCGAAATAGTAGCGATGTTCCAACAAGCATTGGCAATTATCTGATGTTCTCTGACAGATAAAATGAGCTCGGCTAAAGCGTGCACATAATATAACAATAGCTAAACCAAAGAAAGCACTAATGGAATGCAGCTCCAGAAAAGCAGATGACACTGCAAAAGACGAACTATAAGAGCAGCAACAAACCACAATATTTAGTGCACATCAAAACGATATCAAATTTACAACACCGGCATTGGGTCAAAGAATGACTACACTGGCATTATTCGGCAAGCTACAATGGATATAAAATATTTTTTCAACAATACCAACATTTAAAATTTAACCAGCAGCAGCAATATCGATAGCTTGCGACATAACCATCACTATCTTTCAAAATATAAGGACAAATAGAAAAAGCCTACGTCCCCAATGCTACCATGGATTAAGGAATAAGGTTGATACGTGGAAGTAAATAAGAAGAGCAATCGAGAAATTTACAAATGTACCAGGAGGATAAGTAGGATATACTAAGACAAGCTTCCAAATGGTACCATAATCAAAATATCAATTGATTTACCAGATGATCAATCAAGATGACCAGCAAAGATTTTAGTACTACTATTAGATGAATAATTCAAAAGAAATGGAGAGTCCACAACAGTATAATGAAAGTACTTGCCAAGATCATACTTGAACAAATTTCCCCAAACGGATTCAGATCAGCAAAGAACTGTCCAAATTTGCGTATTAATCCGTAGTAATTTACTTCCAGAGAGTAGCTGAATTTGGCCATAAAACTGCTTACGAACATGTGCACACCAATTACTTGTGAAATTAGTGATACTTTATGGACGTTAGCTGAATATCACTAGGAAGTTTCACATTTTTCTGGTTGAATACTATCTATAGTAATATACCCAGCTAGAGTGGATCCACAGAGCAAACAAGTGGGAATACCAGAAATGAACTGGAAAAGAACAATGCTAACCGAAATGAAACAAATTGAGAACCATGCCTAAATAGAGCCCAATGGAAAAGTCTAGTAGATAGCCTATGCCTTTAAAATGCAGACAAGTTACTAGTTTGTAGTAATTTAGTAAACCGACTGACTTTAAAACATAAGACGAAAGAGTAAATGTTATTCCAAATATTTTCATAGACCTCGAACTCGGGTGCCCTTTAGGTTGATATTAAAAACTTTTTAAAGTTTTCAACATTTCGCCGCGCTTGTCTATTAATATGAATACATTTAATTCAATTCTTTAATAAAAGATTAATTTTTCAATTAACAGATTACGTATACATCATTCTTCGTCTTATTATCATGTGCTTTTACGGAATATTTTGCGAATTTATTAATGGGAAATGTAAATCATGACCTGACTTCAAGTTCACTTAATTCACTGCGATTCTATAATTCCAATAGGAATACAGGGGTTATGCGTTGATTTACTGTAAATATTTTTATGTAACAATTGATAAGATATTTGGAATACTTGAACTTATTATTATAATTAATACCTTCACGCTTCACCCCCATAGTTTAATATTAGATTAATACAAATATGGAAATTAAATTGAATTAACTACATTTATAAAATTTAAACCGCGGTTACTGAGTCTGATACTACTGAAAACACAACTACAATCCTGTGTCAAACTACGTCGGTCAGATTCTTATGTTAATCTTGATAATAAAATAATTGGTTCAAATTATACTTATGTACTTGTCGAATCGTCATCTAATTGTTGTTTTTCATCTGATTTTTAATCATAAATTGTAGCGCGTAATTTTATTAATATAAATTATGAACAAAATAAAATTTTGTAACGTGCACAGGACAAAATTACATCATGCAACAGTATCAAATCAGACACATTCCAATTAGAAAACACAAACGGATTAAGTACCTTTTTCGATTATCCGGTTTACGACAAACATTGTTACTTTTCACATTGATATATTAACTAAAAACACTTTGAATAAATTAAATTAACTGATTACGATTAGGTTATGGCACACATCGAGTGAAATATGTATATAATATACCAGACCGTTATGATTCTTAATAGATTATGAGATGAGTAGAAATTTTTCTTCGTTTAGTTAAAGAAGGCAAGATATTTTTTAATAATTCATGTTGTCACAACAAACATGTCACAAATGATGTATCAACTTGGTTTACTGTGCGTAAACCATTCCTTTCGTGATGACATAAATGTAATCAACAGCTGTTTTGACATTAGTTTTAGTGTTGCCTACATGAAAAAAACATCTTTGCGGTATAATAAACACACGTTGTTTTTAGAATAACTTTTTTTTTTATTTTTTTAATGAGAATACATTTTATTTACATAAAATATATAAATCGAAAGATGATGAGTGATGATTTTTCTTTTTTAATTATGCATTAAATTTTAAAGAACAAAATGATGTTGGCGAGAGAACTACAATACAATTTTAAACGGGTTATGTATTTGTTTATTCTGTTTGGTTATTTTACATCGTCAACTCCATAATAGCGTTAACGATGTCATTTTGATTATTTTTCAGTGCACGAATTGCTCTGGGGCGGAGTACATTAGCTTGTGACATAACGAGTTCGATATCTTTTTCGTCAACACCAGTTTCATCGACTTCCTCTTCATCTTCTTCGGCAATCGGTGCAACTACTGTCGTTGTTCCAGTTGCATCGCCAGCCGCTGGCGAAGCTTCTGGTGCCTTGAATTTTTCGGCAGCCGCAACTTGAGCCTGTTGTGATAAATCTTCAATTTTAGCTTCACCAAAAATAATATATGTATCACTATGAGGATTTTTGTATACATCTGGATTATTGATCACAAATAGTATATTCTTTGATTTACGAATTGTTACACGGTTAACACCTTGGATTGGTTTCAAGCCAAGTTTTGACATAATTTTACGAGCTTTCTTTTCACCGCGAGACTGTTTAGCCTTCGAAACCATGTCAATTGGTAAACCTGTCGCACCAGTCTCTAATTGTACAGAACCAGCTCCGGCATCTTCCAATTCGGGAATTGTATCTTCTGAATCAGTGTCACTAGCAGCATCATCTTCTTGTACTGGTTCGGCTTCAGGAACAGCGGTTGCAGCTGCCTCAGCTTTTAATTCTGTTAGTTCTGGCATATTCTATAAAATAGTATAAAAATTGAAGGTCAATTGATTTCTTGGTATTTTATCACAATGGATTTTATTTCATTTATTTAACATTAGTTAATTTGCCAAAATAAATAATATTCTAAAAATAGATAATTTGCGATAAAACAACAGTTCTTGTCGGTCAAAAATTCACCATAACCTAACTTTTGGTTTGGTACACATTTTGTAATTAGTATTGTATTTCGAATTTTATCAATTACAAGGATAATTTAATTTGGACATAAATAATTATTGATTATGCACTACAAATCTATAACTAACATGTTTGCACTATTTAAAATAATAAAACGATACACCCCGCGCGCCATATCAATATTTGACCGCAGTTATGTTCGATAATTTTTTAATCTCAGAAATTCTCATAAACAAACACTTTATCCGTAAAATGATCACAAAATATCATATTTCAATAATTAATTAATATATTGGCACACTATTTATGAATAATTAGATTAAGATGATCGCATAAATTTAAGATTAAAATTTACCTTTATATATTATATTTTAATAAAATTAAAAAGCTTATAAATTTCTTATTTCCCAAGAGAATAGATTTATTCACGCTAGTGACAGCTAATTATTTTTTTGAATAGAAAAAGAAAAAGAACGAACATTTTATTTTACCATTATGTTGGTACTCTGTAAATTTTTGCTGCAATTCAAATTTAGTGACATCTACATTTTCAAACATAAAGTAGTAAATAAAAGAATAGTTTACGTAATTTGAAATTGGTGCGGAAGTTAAAATTTTGATGCTGAGATTGAAAAGTTCTTGGTTCGAATTCCAATAAGAGAATGATACAAAAGGGGTTTTAATCATTTGGATAAGACGTGTAATTGCGATCCATATTTTGACGGCGGTAACGATATAAGGTAGGACGAATGCGTAAGTTCCACTTCAGATAGCAGACGATTTGTTGTATAAGGACACTTTTTCAAAATAATTGACATTACAAAATCCAACCTCAACATAGAGGTAAACACAACTATAAGTTGTGTTCACAATGAAATGTATTGTTTTTATTTTGAATTACTGAAAAATTGAAAATAAAAAGAACTACACAAGAATGTGCAGACCCTATACCCAACGTGAATTTTATTTTGAACTTCCGAGAATTCAAAAGGAACTATTGCCTTAGTTGAGCTTCAAGTATTCAAATGTTTAATATCTCATAAAGTATTTCAATGACAAAAAATTGAATTTACAAACAAATCATGAAGCATTACCATCAGCCGAATAATAACCGCAAAATTCCAGTCGAAAATAAGAAATCCACAATTATTCAGAGGTACGCATTTACGGAAGATGCTTATAACACAATAAAATATGAATTATATGAGCAGTTGTAAGCTATAATGTCCAGTGATATTTAAACGCAAAAATTGGAACCGATAATACTGGCATGACGTCAATCATGGGTAAAAATCGGACTCATCGGGTACTGTGTCACAAATCGGTTATTCATAGGGATCGTAGGTGGCAGTAAATTCCCAAACAAAAACATATTCAAGTACACTTGGAAGTCGTCAGATGGCATTTTAAGAAACCAGAAACTTCTATCATCCCTACAAGATGTCAGAGAGCAATGAGAGGAGTAGACATGCACCGCCGCTATAAAATACGCAATGAACAACAAGAAGATTTAACATAGAAAGGTCTAAAAATTCCGACATCAGGATTGCTTTCAGTGAAGACCAACAACTTAACATTAAATTAAACTGGCGCAGTTGCTGCTGGAAACTGGTTGCTCCAAACTGAAGAAAAATCTCCCACCTTAACAGTAAAATGACATAACAGTCTTATGCTTCTAAATTAGAGATACAGGAAAAAAATGGATCATTACATAAGACTTTACTGTAATGACATAAGACTTTTTCCTGTCGAATTGTCTGAAGAAACGATTAGGCAGGAAAATATAGATGATGAGGATTTCATGAGCATAATGGAGTATAAGGATACAATTTTAAATGCGTTTGGGAAATAACTGGCATCAATGTAATGCAATCGTTATTGGTAGCAGCAAAAAAATCGAATTGCTAAAATATTAAAGACGTGTCACGACTCCCTTCGTGGGAAGACCAACTTGGAATTAACAAGACACTAGTGAACGAGTCATTCATCGTCAGTGCCCAACGCTTGATATCAATAAAACATAAACAACGAAACTTGTAAAGAGAATAGAAATTAGAAGAACAATAGCCTATTTATGACATGGAAAATGGTTCGGCCCTTGGATTCTACACTCCAATAGGGGATCATAGTTGTGTTCATTGTTATCACCGATTGCAATCATGAAATATTCCGTTTTTGACCCTCCCCCTTTGGAATTTGAACCCGGATTCATCCGACCTAAACACCGTAGTTTTAACCACTTTGCCAATAGTTTGCTCACAACAGAATTTAAGCAGATAAAAGGGATGAAATTCGCTGCAGATATTAAATCTCTAAATACTTCAAACAAAACTAGAAGGAATAGTAACGTTTGGACAAAAACATCAACTGACTAGTCAATCAAACGATTTGCAATTGCGTAAGATGTTTTCGATTCGGTGAATGGCATCAGAACACTTAATGCATACCAGAAGTAAGAGTTACTCTCGCTCCTCTATTCACCAATACAGGCATAGACTACGTAGGCCCATTTTCAATTAGCGTATCCAAAGGGAGAGGTAACAAATCGTACAAGGGGTACATTCTCTTATTCGTTTGTTTTTCTAATAAAGCAAATCACTTGAAGATATGGTCAGTGTATTAACAATCGCTGCCTCCCTAGCAGCATTTAAACCATGCACTTTAAGAAGAGGAATGCCTTTATATATTTATAGTGATGGCGGTCTTAGGATTACTCAACAAGTTTACAATAAAGATCCAAGTGGACAGTAACGAGAGCCAACTATGAGATTGGGCAGTTAATTCTAATCAAAGATGAAAATCTCCTATCTACAAGGTGAGCAATGGAAAGAATGATAGATACTCACCCAGGAATTCAGAATCTATGATGGTCTAACTAGAGTAGTATTAATAAAGGGTTCTAAAAATACCATCATAAAGATAAGACGTCCTCCAACGAAGGATAATTTAAACCTGACAAAAAAACTATAGGAGAATAAAACAACTGAAAAATAAAAACAAGGTATCCACACATAAGGACTTGCTTGCTAAATTGATCTATGTACCTCTACTAATATTACTAATTGCAGTCAATGTATTTGAGGCACACCACCTTTCAATATCTAGTAATTTATCTTTAATATTTGGTATTCTCTATTTGTGGGATATAACCATAATATAAATACATATAGTACTTTACCATCATAAGAAAAAAACAGTTTACCCATTGGTGTTCCAGATGTCGGGTCGAAATATAAAATATCGTCAAAACTTAGAATAAATATATGACATTTAGGCGATTATACATATACAAATATTTTGATTATTTTAAGACGATACCAGTAGCGACATCTAGCACGTCAATAGGCTAACATATCATATTTTACCCGAAAATATCGGTCAGCTAAGTAAGAATTTAGAATCTGATAAAACTGCTTTGGTAGATCTCGATGTAGTTTATATTCTAGTCCTCTGTGACATACTTTATTGAAAGATTGTGCTACATCCAAGAAGATACTTAAAAATATTTGTTTGATTTTGAGTTTTTCTCTGAAATCAAATTGGTAGGAAGGATAAGATCTCTTCGTTCGATCGGTCTATAAGATTTTTAGTCTTTAGGTGGTTTGCTTGGTTATGGTATCATTATCACTTCTGTCATTTTCGATTAGTGTGGACCATAGTTAAGTCTGAACGCTGTATTAATTATTTAAAGTAACTTTCGTAATCTTTCACCGGGTAGTACTTTAACTATTTGTCCTGTAATTAGATCATATATAGTTAACAGATTCTTTTATGCTTAAATTATTTCTGATTTCAACTTTTAACTCTTGTAAAGATACAGGTTTTTGTGCTTTGGCTCTTTAGTTACAAAAAAATCTATGAGATCTGGAATTTTATATGGATCCATAGGCCACTATGTTGGTTAACTTCCAGAGTAAAATACGTATTTTGTTGTTTGACTGGTGGTATGTAACTCCTTTCATTTGTAAGTTGTTAGTCTTGATCCCCAAAATGAATGGTAAAATAGCTTTCAGATATTAGGCATATATCTATATGTATTCTGTAAGTAAAAATAGTTCTAGTTCTGGAATATGTTGCATTAGCCCATTTGCATCTAAGTCTTTGATTAATTCCTATATTTGAGTAAACCCTGGAAGTGATTCTGGAATGTTTTTATTTAAGTGACTTGCTTTGGCGATATGTTTCCATGCACATTTGACACATCTAGGCTCTCGTCCACAATATCTCTGGGTGTGCTTATATCCTTGATATTTTGTGCATTGAGGAATTAGGCAAGTTAATTTTCTCAACGGTTAGATTCTAACTCTCATGTTAAGGATGGCCTTTATGTATATATTTTCTACATATTCTTTGTTATTATATGTAAGCATAAATAAGGGCAACCAATTTGCAGTGACTGAACATTTTCTGCATTTTTACATCTCTTTTGAGCATATTTGCTACATCTTTAATTTTTAATCCCTTGTCTATTAGGTCTTCTAGTATGTCGTTCTTTGAATAAGTTGGATAGAGGTCCCTAGCCACAACTTCAATTGGGTGATCATTTTGACATTTGAGCTCTGGTATTTGGTCTAATTACTCCTTCAATAATTGGTTTGATTTTTCACAAATTTTTTAGCTGTTTATTGTTCAAAACAACAACTCATTTGACTCATTTCGTGATTATTTAGTTGCAACGCTGGAATATGGTTCATGACTATAGACGATCAGATGCCTACCCTAAATAAAGTTATAGGAAATCGAGTACGATAGTTAAGTAGAAAGTGGCTTAACAAATGCGTTTAATTCCTTTTAAATAACTTTATACTTACCCCTTATAAAGTGCGGAAAAATCTGATGAATCTATTTGGATCCACATCCAAATGTGGATTCAAATAGATGGATCAAAGAGGAAAACCTATTAATGAGAGTGACGTACAATGCAGGAACAAAATTTTAGCCTTTTTTTATAATAAAGTCAGACAACTTTGGAATTTTAGTGGATTGAACTATATACTCTTTTAAATTTGGACCATTCAATCATCTCGACATCGTAAAATTAAAATTAGTCACAGTTACTATTGTGTTTCTAACTCAGAAATTTAAAATCTGTTTGTAAAACGTTAATAGCTAATCATTATTTATTTTACAAATAACACAACAAATTAAATAAATACCGACATGATGACGATATTATTCTTTGCCATATTATGACTGTGGCATCTTAATTAAAAATAAAAAAAAATTGTAGATATAATTTTCTCGTTTTTATTGAAAAACAAATATTTACATTTGATTTAAAATCTCATTTTCTTATTATTTCCTTTCTTGGTCGTAAGTGTCATCATCATCACCTTTTTTTTGTGGTTATATGCGTGTGCGTTACGTTTACCTAAATTCCAGTACTCTACAAGTATGTTTTCACTCTACATTCATATACTAGTATGTACCTTTCAATATTTGAAGGAATGTAAATGGTTACGTCTATCGATTGCTCCCACAGGCCATTGTTCAAACGATTTTTTTTCTAATTTAATTTTGTCTTATGTCAACACCAATTTCTTATCAATATATTTTGTTTTTGTATTCGGGAAATTTAATAATTTTCATGTAAAATTGTTTTCGGTTAATTACATGGTGCTGATGAGTAATTGTATCTAGGAAAAATATAAACAGCCACTTGAACACATATTAACATATGGTTGTGTAACAGTTGATTGCTTATGATATTTGAAACGTCATATAGCGATAGTGATTCGATAGAAATTGTTGGCTAATATTTTGATGTTGGCGGGATATGCGTGGAGTTGGTTTTAAAGCGGAAATTATATACATATCTATTACGTTTCATAACTATACTACTCGTTTTTGTTGTTTGAGCCTTTTGATCATTTGTCTCGCTCGAGAAGGCTGCGAGCGAGAAAAACAATCAAAATTATGCGAGTTGAAAAATAAAATGTATTAACTAGCCTTTCAAATACAAATAAGTGTTGAATAAATTGAAGAACACTAAATATACCACTATTAGATTCGTTTGCTTGTATCCCAGACCAAAACTCAGTTGAAATTAAAATTTCCTGGAAGCAAATATCACCCAAAACCTATTTGTATAGGTTAGAAGTATCAACAGGATTCAACATCCCTCAACAGGATTTTTAAACGTTTATCGACTTGTAAGGAAATCCAAAACTGCCTGTTCTCAAACACTAAAATGTTCAAGGTCATCTCCACTGTAAAGCAATGTAAATCAGCCTTTTTTTAGCAATCCAACCAATTTGTCATCTCCTACTTCCAGCAAAGGTTTATTAAGATCGGTTTGCTTAAGTCTACTAATTGATGCGACAAAAAAAACTTATTTTCAGTTTTAGCACAGATAATTATAACAGATGAACATCTTGTCTGGCTCAAATTGACACAAGAAAATTCATACTACGCAAATTATTGCAACCAAAATCTAACCAAACGACTGCTAGACGTACTTATAAAAATGCATTTTTCATCCTTTTTTTGTTTTTGCGCTCGTCTATTTGATTCTATGTATAAAAAAATTCAACAAAAAAGCAAACCAAAATTTTTTGTTTTATTTTTTATAAAATAAAATGATCATGTGCAAAAAAAAAGGAAAAGTTTGAAGCTTCCGGATTTGTGAGTTTTGTTTTTGACATATTGGAAAAGGATAAAAAAAATGCGTTTTTATGCGTCCATCTTTTTATTTTTCGTTTTAGTATGATTTCGGTTACATTATTTTTTCCAATCTGATATCACTATACCCGATTTCTTTCCTAATTTCAAATTCAGTAAAAATCGTATGTCAAGGTTAAATAGAAGTTATATAAAAAATCTACTTTTAATGGGGAACGGTTCAAAACAGTTTCAGCAGAAATTTGGTCTTTTACCTTTTTTAATTATTGTATTATTACTTAAGTACATCAAATGTCCCGAAGCAAGATGATCAATTTAAACCAATCGCATATTGGCTTCGATTAAACCAGTTGACCACTTTAAAGTTTCAATGACATTTAACGTACCAACTGTGAACCATCGGACTACGTTTAAAACTGTTTAAATATTAAGGCAGATATTACGATACTCTGACATCGCCTCTTAAAGTTATTGAAGTTATTGTAAAATTTGACTTCATAATTGTTTGCTAAGGTTACCTTAAGGAAAATACCATGAAAAATCGATATTATCAAATAAAATGCGACGAAGATGGCTGTGTAAAATAACGATGACAGAGGAAGAAGATCTTGATTGCCATTTGATAGCAATGGAGGAGTTTAAGTTGCGTTCTATTTAAGTAGATTGCCAGACAGCAATTCTAAGCTCGTTACAGCACTTGAATAGCATCCCGAAATGAATTTAACCTCCAATTTAGTGAAAGGTAATTATTGCTGGAAGAATATGTTAGAAGAAAGAAAACGGAAAACTCGACTAGTAAGGGCAAAAGAGCATTCAATATAAGCAGTAAGGCAATTTTATCAAAGTTTAAGTTAAAGTCAGTGTTGTTGGCTGAACATATCAAAGCAGATTGATATGTGCAATGAAAAAAATTTTTTCATTAAAATCGACGAATCAAAAAAAAGTTCAGTGACTTTAGCCAATGGTTGAAAACTACAAATTAAAGGAAATTAAACACTCAGGTCCAGACCTGCAACAAGGCAATTATACAATTACAAGATGTATTATTAGTCACTCAGTTACAGTGAAATTTGTTTTCAGTAAGTAAACTCACCTAAAAGAGTTGAACCATAGCATTTGATCATGAATCATGTGTGCAAATAACCTCCAGACAGTGCGAAACATTGACAATTATTTGAAAAATGTTCCCCTATATTCCCAATTTTTTTTACGCTGTCCGAAAAGTATAATAATTGATTTAAATATTTCCCCGCCTTATTAATTTAAATTTATTTTTTGTGAAGTATAAAAACTATGAAGAAAAATTATATTTAATTGTGTGCATTGTTTATTGAAATTGTCATAGCAACGAAATAGTTCAAATTTTTCTTATATGGTTTTTGAATGGTATAACTACATATTACAAAACCAAGTAGTGAATTTTATATGTTTTCTTGTAAATCCGAGTGTGCTACGCGATGAGTTTGACACAATTATTATTGAAAGTTTTCGAATTTGCCCAAAATTATCATAATTTGGGTGTCTTCGTTTTTCAAAAATTTATATTCATAAATATTTATCATGGCTTTCGGACACAGTCTAAATGGAAAAATATTCCTCACTGTAAGATTCAGAAACGATGTCTATAAAGCACTATCAAATAATCAACTATATTTAGTCTAAAAACAAGTGCAGCGAAATGTTTACTTGAATGGCATAAAGTATTTGGAGAAAGTTGAGTAAAGTGGCAATAAACGTCAGAGTAAAAATTATAAACATTCGGATGAAAGCAAATCAAAGAGGGATTCATTCCCGAAAGAATCGACGTTAAAAACACCTGATACGTTAAATTTAGTACACACGGATTTGTGAGGGCTCATGCAGCTAAAGTTATTCCCAGAGGAAAAAAATTTATTTTGACGATTTCATAAGATATGCGATGCGATGATGGAATTGGTTTCGAATTAAAAAAGAACCAAAAGCATTGCATTGCGGACAGAGGCGGAATATATGGATCAACGAATAAAATTTTTTGAAAAAAGAAAAAAATTGAACCACAGTCGAGATAACTATAGATGTATGCTTTTAGGTTCTGGTTTACATAAGCAGTTCTGCGGAGAAGCCGTATAAATACAGCGAGTAACATATTTATCTGAAAGAAGGGTGATAATGCTCTAGTTTAGGTGCTTTAAACCTGTTGTAGCGCATTCTGATAGATCATCGGATAAAATTGGACGTTTATACATGCTTAATCGTAGCTAATACAAACGATCAACAGCTTTGAAATACAAAACAGCCCTCTTCACCTGTGGTCTTAGAAGAAACCTAACACCAAGATTGCCAAGGTTAACTTGTAAAGCAACGTCTTAGGACACATTGTCTCAACTTTTTGGCCATCGAGTTTCTTAGAGAGCAACCAGATTCATCGATACTTTTTTACGTCAGTTATAGTTTCATAAAACGCACCTTGTTTTTTTAGGTTCTAGTTAAATTTTGGCGGTATCCATATTTATTATAGGTGACCAAAAATTGTAACAAACAGGGTTTTAACGATGCAAGTAGTACACCCTAGATTGCTGGGCCTTTGTTGGACCCTCCCTCAAAAGAAATTTATATAAACGTGAGGTGCATAATTATTATATATTTTAATTTGATAGTAAAAATTACCCACATTTAATTGTAAAACCTATCTGAATACTCCATAACAATGGCCACCAGAATATTAGAATGTACAATTAATGAAAGAAATTCACTTTGCAAAGAAACGTTGGTATGTAATATCGGACATAAACCTGTTTATAATTCTTAATTAAAGAGTCAAACAATTTTTGTGTGATCATAAATTAAATGCAATACTAAATACGATATGTAATCATTTTAAATTAATTTGTCATTAATTATCTTCCGGCTAACCGAACACGCTTATAGAAACGACCAAGGATACAAAAAAAAAACCAAAAAAAAAAAAATAAAAAATTGCACTTATAATGCCATCCACAATTTTCTCTTTGAATCGTTGCAATTTTCGTTTTGTCGCACAGATAAAACATAGAAATTAAAAAGACTGTTACACTTGATACAAAAAAACAAAAAAAAACATAAAAAGAAATCTTCAATGTGTATAAGAAGCGTAAAATTGGTCGTAATTAAATATAATTAAACCACATTTTAACGACATCTAACCAAAAAACATACAACAATCTGTGAAGCTGATTGTAAAACGTATACACTAGCACAATATGATATGTAGGAGCATATATGAATGGTGGAATATGTATGATAAACATGCGCTACATTTCACAAAACTAATCTTTCTTTAACTCTTTATAGTTACGTAAGAGTATCCTGGTGTTACATTTTTATTCTGTATTGTGACGCCATTTTATTTACATTAAAATTAACGGTTTATTTAAAAAAGCAAAAAAAAAAAACCGAGGAAATCTTTTTATTTATTTTTCGTGCTTTGTATACGACAACACTCGTATACAGTATGCTCCGTACAAAAATTGTTCATCTTGCTCATAATTTTTTTCACCAGAACTCTTTTACAAAACAGCTGCTTTTTTTGAGCACACGTCCATCCTCCTCTTGTTTTTTGTTTTTCTGATACTCATATCCACCCACAAAGAATTATTTGGTGTTCACACAGTTTCACAAGAACTATTTTTAAAACAGATAAAATCACGAGCACTTTACTTACAAAAAGTGAAAAAATTAACAATTGAAAACCTATAGGTAGTTATTTCTAAATATGTATGGAGATATAAAATTCACCACACATAGTTATTTTTTTGGATTCTGATATTAGGGGTTTTGTGCTCGGGGATATTGAATTTAAAATTTTTTATTACCCTTGGAGATTTTGTGTTTGGAGATTTTGTTTATGGACATTTCAAGTCTCTTCCGGCTGCATGGAAACATGCTTACTCTACTTATTTACCAATAGAACACAGATGAAAATGTCTCATCTCACGGTACATTGCAACGTTTTTAAGCATGTTATATTTGTAAATTAGTTGAATGTCACATTAGCATATTTGCAAGCAGCTTCCTTCAACTTTATTTATTTTTGCCTTAGCCCAATAAACGCTTGTTTACACACAATCGGATCACATGTGAACATTTTAATTATTTTTATTTTTTTGCCAATGGCTAGTATGGAATACTTTAATAATACTACTCATCGTTATAACTGGCATATAGCGTGCACTTAAAACAGCTGCTTACACAAAGACTTTATCCCTTTTCTACTGTCGGCTTATTTTGGCAGAGAAATCAGAAAAATTCGATATTTAGGTAAACGGTTACTTTTCTTTTCAGCAACATCTGTAATTAAAAACAAAAATTTCTAAAAATAAAAACAGATACCATTTAAAAAATTTAATTTTAAAAGGGATTGGTGACAGCCGCTTGAGCAATACAGCAATACTTGGGCCGTTGTCATTAACTTGTTTTATGCAATTTTTAAAAGGAAATTCTATTTCCTTATGTTAGGCACAATTTATTAGAATCGTTAACTATTTAAGAAGTAAATAAATTTATCTCAATAATTTGGCATCTTTAAGTTCAATTATTTCTTTAAGACCCATTACTGTTACTGCGAAGGTGTAAAGAAAATCGTACAGCACTTTCGATTTTCACCAAAATTATCGGCTTAAAAATTTCTGAACCTATATAACCTTAGTTGATTTGCTTGTCCATAGTGTCAGTTTATATGTGAAGTTGAATTTGATATTTCTTCTGGTTCTGTTTGATAGGTGGCATCGGCGTTAGTCATTTGAATTCGTTTTCTTAAAATTGAATTTCATATTTTTTTGTTTCATCGTAGCGTGCTCTTTCCATTTTCACTTGCAATCGAATATCTTGCCGAGATGTTTAGCTGTATTTGAATAGGGGACTGGCCTTGAATTAAATTCTATTGGAGTCTAGTTAACTTTCTGGTTTGTGAATTTTACGTAAACCCATTTTTTTTCGTTTAGGCTAATGCGCCATTTCTATAACAAACAACTCATTGCGTTTATTGCTTTTTGAAGTTTGGTTTTATGTTATTGCTTCTTTAACATACTTTTTCCAGTTGCAAGGATAGCTGTATAATCTACAAATGTTACTGTGCTTGTGCCTTTATTATTTGGCAAATCTCTGGTATACGGGATGTACAATATAGGATCCAGTACGCTACCTTAAGGTATGCCTGCTGATATTTTATTTAAAAAATTTTCTCCATTATATTTTACACAGAAATGTTGAAGAAATAGAAATTAAGTATTAAGAATTAGGTAAAAATGTTTAAGTTTTCTTGAAGCAATTTATATTCAAACCCTTTTTTATGTTTTAATCCATCCAAACTTTTATTGTGCTCTCCCAACGTTATAAACTAGCCACCTCGACATGTATGCATAATATAAATACACATAGTACTACCATGGTATGTTAGCCCATTGACGTACTAGATGTCGGTAGTGGTATCGTTTTTAAATAAACAAAATATTTTAACGTGATAACGTTTTTAAACTCAGAACTATAAGGCTAGCATGTTCAGAAAATCGAATGAAATTTGTCCTTGTTTGCATCGAGGCTACTCAATAAGTATAAAGTATTACTTCATTCTAAATATATCATTGCGTAGATTCATCTTTAATCTCGATGTATCATTCTTGGTATTTTCATATTGTGGTCAACAGGAGGCGGGGAAGGGCACACCGCGAACCTCTGATTAGAGCGATTTACCGTGAAAGAGAGAGAATGCATTAACTGATCGAACCAATTTTGGTGTCAAAATTTGCGTAAAGGACAGTGCAATTTAATTAAATTAAAATTGAAATAATTAATATCCACATTAATTATAATTAAGAAAAAAAACATAAATTTCAAATTATACAATCTGAATGATTCTCTAATTATTGCAATTATTTGTTTTCAAATGAAATTTGGTATTACAATAATGCATACATTGAGGCGAATTACATAAAAATATGTGTGAAATAAAACAATATAAAGTAGTACATATTAATAGTAATAGATGTCACTTTACATCTTCAGTGTAGTTTCACTGAAATACAAGAATCGTTCTCTATGCTGCTCTTTATGACTATGATGCCGCTTCATATCGTATTTCTCGTACCATCGACCAATACTAAATCGTTTGTACACCGCCGATGGCGCGGTTGCTAGTAATAAATAAATCGATTTTAATAAATCCTCAGTCTATCATTTCTCACACTACATATTTACGTTATCACGTATCACTACGATCGTGCAGATGACACAGCCACCTCGTTTTTTTTATATGTATAATCGCCTAAATGTCAGTGTATACTATGATATAATTGTTAGTGTCAGAGTTTTGTAGGAACTTGCAATATCTATTGCTTAGAAACGTTTCTAGGTAGGATGCAATTTTACCAACCAATGAATTGTACCATCTTTCTTGCCATATTGCGATAGATGCTTTTAGCATCTGTCTGTTGAGTGAACCTTCTATTTGTCAGAAAGTTGCTAAGCTCTTAAATAGACAATATTATAAACCATGTCTAGACCAGATAATATTATAAATCATGCTCGTTGTATCACTTCAACCTCAATATTACCGAGGCCGGTTGCTTTGTCCGATTTCGTTCACATTATTGTGTTCGTGGTTTCATCGGTGTAATTGCTAAAAAACGGTGGATTCGATCGAATTCAGTTGTTTAATTATTTTAATCAAATTCGATTTGTAGTGTTTTCGGTTTTAAAGTAAATATAAAGTGGATTTTGAGGCAAGTACTTTGTGTAATTGCTATTATGTATTTATAAATTTATGTATTCATATCTTTATATATTTATGTATTTAGGTATTTATATATTTATATTACATTAATATATTATTATTATGAGACAAATTAATATATTTGTATTTTCAGGGAAAATTAATCCAGTTTATTACAGTCTACGGCTTGCAGAAATTATATTATGATATTATTAATTTATTATATTACAAATTAATTAATTTATCATTTCAGATGAAAACTAATTCAATTTATTACAGCCTATGGCTAAGAGCGGTTATTTCATTAATAGATTTTGCTTTTAGGAAACGTTTGCTGATACACCTGAATGGGGACACACTGCAGTTGATGAAATAATGCAGAGCAGCTCGTCAAAATTGTGATTGTCTTGTGCTAACATTAGCTGAATATTGGCTTCCGGAAAACCGGGTCAAATCTGTCATTACTAAAATGCCCTTCCTTTCCTTACACCACAAAAAAAAACACTAACTATCGATCGCTTAGGTGTCTGCAACCGGGTCGAGTCTATCATAACTAACAAATTCCATCCTCTCCTTCGGTTTTGTTATATGTAACACGGGTGTACGGTGGTGCCCGGCATTCCGGGAGTTCCTGGTTCGTCCTTGGCCGTACATTCTAATCAATCAATCAATCAATCAATTATTGTGTTCGTGGTTTCATCATTGTTGAATTATTTCGCGTGTTAAGTTCTTGAGGTCGCAAATCTATGCATTTTTGTGTCATTTGTCACATTTGTCATTTGTCAAATTCGTCATGTGTCAGTTGTTAAGTATTTATTACGGCATGCTGCATAGCTGCATTTCTTTTGCAGTCTTGTTGTGGGGTTTTTCTTTTTGGTATATTTTGAGCATCCTTGTACCTGTTGTTCTTTTTGTGGTTCTCATTTGTCCACCAAGGTAATTTTCACAGTCCACATGTTTTCTGACCTTCCTTGCCAAGTAAATTCTAGCAAGATTCCAAACATTTGTACGTTTAAATGCATATCGGGAAGTCTTGTCTTGCGGCTCATTGCTATTATGTGCGCTTTCATATTTTAAAGTTAGGACTATTGTCCGGTGATCGCTTGACGACCAGTTTTATTTTATTGCCCAGTCGTTTACTTCATAGATGTTTTTGCAAGTTTTGATTCGCGAACGTTATAGTATTTTCCATTTTCTAACAAAATTCAAACCATTCAAACGATCGTTTAATTTCCAGTACACAAATATCTCATCTATGCATTCCGAGATATCGTCAGCTGAGTATTCTACAAATCATACTGTCATAATGATCAAGGCAAGCGCAGAAAAATTATTTAACCGAAACAAGAAAAAGTAAAACAAAAATTTATCGGAAAATGTGTGTACAGTGCGGTTTTTTTCCTCATAACTGATTTTTTTTTGCTCATTTTTCAAAACAAACTTTTTTTTTTTTGTGTCATCTTCAATTTACTATAAAAGCAACAGTTTGTTACCTTTTAATTTTAGTTTAATTTCGACCAACTTTCTTAAATATCCTGTTCCATCAATATATTATTGTGTCGCTGTGCGTGTGTGTATATGTGTTGAGAAAATATTTTACTTAAATTTAAAAAATTTATAAACGTTGGTCGTGCTTAATTATTTTTATTTATTGTGGTAAGTTAATTTTTTGTGAATTTTAGTGGAAATTTAAATATGAAAATTTTAAATGAATGGGGTTTTATCGAAAATTTGCGTAACAAGTGGCAGTTTGGTTAGGTTATAGTAGTTGAAAAAAAATATCAAGATAAATGTATATTGTAAGTCCTGTGAGACTCGTGTCCAATACATATATGTATAGTATGTATGTAAATTACCACTCCTATCTCGAGAATTACGATAGATTACTAAGTAGAATTTTTACTGTTGTTGCGGCATAAACTAGTTTTGGTAAATAGTGTTGTGAAATTTGTGATTAATTAAATAAAAAAATGTAGATGTTTTTATTTATAACGTGTGAGTGTAAAATTCAGGTAATCGTAAAATTTATTTTGAGTGTAAATTCAAGGAATCCGCCACATGAGTTCTTCCGTGGCTTACTTTTCGTTATGTATATTTTATGTATGGTTTAAGACCTATATAATATATGTATAATATTGTTAAAATATAGTAATAAGCTTTAAAATGTCAAAGTTATAATTTTTACATGTCGCTCATATTTTAAAATTTTTAAAACACAAAATGTGAAAACTCCAATTCATTTATCAACCATGCAAAACTTCAAAGAACATAACTTTTTTTTTTATGTCGTTTAACCACCAACAATTTATCGCTTCAAGACAATCTATCAAATGCAGGTACCTACTACATACGATGATGACGGAATATGCTCGTATGTATATATTATATATACCAATTTTATATCAACATGACTCTCGGTGTCACTTTGTTAAATCTTTTTTAAAACAGCACTAAGAAAAAATGAATAATGAAACATGAATACGTTCGAGTACACATTTCTAAAATTTTTTCACCACCAACGTTGTCATCCATCGGAATATTCAACAAATGTATGAATTAGATATATTACAGGGATATAATAATCTCTTGTTAGACATTTTATTTATACGATGACAAAAAAGGATTCACGTTCAAAAAACATAAAATCCACGGTGCTTTTGTTTGTCTTTCGCCGTAACATAAACTTATCTCTAAATATCTGTACACTCGTATATAGTTATATAAATTTAGTAAAATAATTAAGCATTAGAATATCTTTAGTGTATCAACTACATCCGTTTTGGAAGTAAAACGTCTCAGAACGATAGGAGAGTATATTATACAAACATAATTTGTATGTTGCTATACAAAAAAGTATATCACTTTCATAATTCTTACAAATTAATGTCTCGTTGATTTCGTGGATGCAGAAAAACAAAATGTAAATCTTAATCTTTAGAAAGTTAAAAGTTAAACAAAAACAAAAAATTTTCATTTTTTTATCGTAAGAAAAATGGAAAAGAATTCTTTTTTTTAGAAAATTTTCGGTTTTCAAATATTTTGTATTTTTATTACTATCCGCATTCATAATTTAGTTTATTTCATTTTATAATTTTTATGAGGATACCTTAACATAAATTTTAAATGTTAACAAATTATGTGGGTCGTCGACGTCTCTATGCAACACTCGAGTCGATTTTTTAAAAAATTATCTTTTTTGTATTTTGCCCGTGCATACGGTAATACGATCGTTTAAAGTAAAAACAAAAATTATTCTGCGTGTGCTAAAGGCTTTGTTGTCCATTTCCTCGGAAAAATTTATTATAATCGTATTAAAATACTTTGATTTTGTTAAAACTTTTTAAACTTTTTTTTCGTATACTACTGTCGTCGGCTGACGTTTGGTGATTTAATTTTATTGCCCCTCAAAACAATTTTTTACCTTTGAAGTTTTAATTTAGAAGTGAACAGTTATGACATTGCAGTACGTTTTATTTTCATCGGTCGGAAAAGGCATTGCATGCAAAGCCTGTGAATTGCGCTGTTATTCGCGGCGAATAGTTTGCTTGAGATATTCAACACTTTGGTATTTTTTAGTGCCACACTTTTTCTTTAAACCCAGATAGAGCATTCCATCAAATTTGTTTCCGGAGAATTTACCAGCAATTGTATTATTGAAACAAAATTCCATTACCATTACTGGAGCCTGCTTTCTGGCGGCCATCCGGAGGTAAAGATTTTCGAATGGTTTATTTACATGTTGCCAAATGTGGAATTAAGCCTCATCATAGTTGACGATTTTCGGCAACTGGCGATTTGCGTACAAACGAAGCATTTTCTTTGCTCAATCCAGTCTTCCAGTGTATTTTTTCAGAAGTATTTTGTTCAGGAGTAAGATCATTCGCCTTTTAGAACTTCAATCCAAGTTCATTTTTCAGAATGTGTTGCAACCTTACTCTGGATATGTTCAGCTCAGCAGCCAATCTTTTACCACTATGATGTTGATTTCATAAAAATTTCTTCTGTTCCTTGTCAATGCTGGCAATATCATTGTAATGAGAAATGTTGAGCGAACAATTTGAACTTGTGGCTTTCCAGCTAAATATTTCGCTTTAGCTTAGACGGAAATGCACTTTAACACACTAACCAACAATATAATGAATTATCATTTGTATAATTTTGATCTCTCTATCGTGGTTGCTTTGACCGATATTTAGGTGTGAAGACTGTTGCAATTTTTTTTAGCACCCCGATATAGGCGTTGGTGCCTTTTTTATCATGGCTGCCATTACAACGGCCAACACGATTAGAGTGATTGGTGATTTTTTAAGTTGATGAGTGATTTTTTAAGTTCCACCACGGCAGATGGTGAATTTTCATGTAGGTACCAAAATTATAATACTTCCTCTAAAACCTGAGTCTCTATATCCGCACTTTATTAGCTGGTTAAATTAATTTAATATTCTACAGGGTGGCTGAGACCAAGTGTTACCAAATGAAAACGCTGTAATTTTTTTAATTTTGATTATTTTTTATTGAAATTTCGTGGATTTTGTTGAAAAAATATTACATTTTATGAAAAACATGTTACTGCTCGATATGACCACCTCCTTTGGCTCTGATTATTTGATTCAATCTTCCATAGATAGCATTGCATGCTGACCGAACGTGGGCTTGCGGAATTTTATTCCATTCTCGAACAAGAGCTGACTTCAATGCATCAACACTTTCGTATTTTTTAGTGGACACCTTACTCTCCAAAATGGACCATATGGAGAAATCCATGCGATTCAAGTCTGGTGAGTATGGTGGCCATTCTTTCGACGAAATCAGCCGCGGAACGCAATTTTGTAAAAATTGCTGTGTCGCTCGAGCTTTGTGTGACGGTGCCGAGTCCTGTTGGAATGTCCAACGGTTCGTACCAAAGTGTTTACGTGCCCAAGGTAGCAAAGCATCGTTTAGGATCTTTTGGCAGTACACCTCTTGGTTTACCTTGACTCCATGTTCGATGAAAACCAGAGGAGTGTGTCCATCTGCAGTAACTGCAGCCCAAACCATAACATAAGCTGGTGATTGCTTGCGCATGGCAACTTTTGTGGCCAAATTATCGTTGGACTTGTGCTCTAACCAAACACGATCATTTTGTTTATTCACACACTGTTGAATGGTGAAAATTTTCTCATCAGAAAAGACAATTTTTGGAATCTCATCACGTTTGGTCAAGGCCTTCAATGCTCGTGTTCTTTCAAGCCTAACTTTTTTTTGTGCCTCCGTAAGATCTTGAACTTTTTGTATCTTGTAGGGCTTCAAGTGTAGTTCATTTTTCAATATGGTTTGAATGCTGTATCTTGAAACATGTAGACGCGCGGCTAATTGATTGGCACTTTGACGAGGATTTCGTTGGATTCGTTTCTTCACCTTTCGTATCATTTCTTTTGATGTTGCTGTCTTTTTAGGACCGCCTCTGTTTCGTTTAGCGATGATGCTACCAGTTTTGTTGTATCGAGTTATGGTTCGATACACAAACATTTTATTCACATTCAAATGCTGGAGCTGACGAACTATTGCTGTTTGTGAATTTCCACCCAAATACAGTGCAATTACACTATTACGTTTGCATTCCATTACGATTTTTTTATTAAGATATTAATTTAGAACAATTATTTGTTGACCACATGTAAACAACTAACCAAACTTCAATCTGTCAAAAAATTGTCGCGCGAAAATGACAACTACACAAATGACAGCAGAGTGAAGTCAGTAACATTTGGTCTCAGCCACCCTGTAGTGATATATTTGTATAGTGGCCATAAATTAAACTAAAAGTGTACCTAAATTCCCAACATGTATGCTGAACTTTTATTTTCGAGAAGGTACAACATGTGAATAATTCCTGAACGATTGGCTTTCGCCACACACATAATATCAGGCGATAAATGGATATACATCTTTAAGGTCTTTCAGGAATCGCTCATCAGTTCTGAAAACGTTTAATAAATCATTGGAAATGTGTTATGTCTCCCAGGCATTAGAACTGAGTGATGCTGAAAGTTTTTTTTTTTATATTATCACCGATTTGTGCCCATCTGGAAAGTCAAGATTAAGGATTGTAGAACTGAAAGCGAAAGTAAAATAAAAAATAAGCCAAAAATAGCATGCGTAGAATTTTTACCACCATCGTTAGTCTGTGTGCGAATCGGTTGAAAAGTTAAATATTTTAAATGTAGTAGAAATAAAAAAAGGTAAAATAAAAGACTAGTAAAGACTTGTATATGGTTATATGCGATGCTCAAAACGTCAAAGGAAAATATGATTAAAAATTTTAACTGCACTGCGACCAGTTAAAAATTTTGTGGTGAATAAAAAGTTAAAATTTTAACTTTTTCACATTTTTTATTCCGTTTCGCACACAGATCAAACTTTTAAAAAATGTATGGTCACAATGACAGTTTTCAATCGTTCTTAAACTCACATTGTTACAAACATGTGCGTTTTAGTGTTCATAAACTATTTTCCATATTTTTTCAAACGTCATTTTCAACTCTACTCGATAGTAAACTTGTAGCTGTCAAAATATAGAGCTTTTTTTGTTTTTAGTGGTTTTTAAATTTAAAATTAAATAAAACACGGAATAATAGCCGTATTATATTTGATTCCATAATCAAATTATTCGATTTGAAATTGAAATAAAATAGGTTTGGATTTTTTTTTTGGAATTTAATTTTCAAGTAATCAAACTGAAAATTTATGGACACACACAGTTTAATTTTTTAGTGTTTCTTTTTTAAATATTTAATATAGAATTTTTATTATTATCAAGAGATTAATTTTATTAATTATATTAATTAAATTTATTATAGTAAAATTTTTAAATTTTTTTTTAAATATTTAAATTTTTGCAGTAAAAAAACGTAGTATTGGAATACATCAATTCCATATAGTAAACATTTGAATTTTTTCGTTTCTATGACAATTATAATAAACACCTCATACTAGTAGAACTATAAATCTAATTTTTCATTTGTTTAAATCTAGTTTAAAACCATGTCCTTGTAAACCATATTGACATTTATACAATGACAGTTGTTACAATCACGCACTGAGTCCATTTACTACGGCTAAAGAAGTAATTAATAAAACATAAATGCCACAAAAAGCCTTTACTTTTGTAGAACGATGCTTCAATGAATTTGCTTCAATGAGGCTAATATGATGGCCAAAGATTCGTATTTTGAAACAAGAAAAAATCGTTAAATGTGGATATCGGACTTAAACGACATGTTTTTATTTTAGGTGCTGTGAATCGTCCGATTTTAGGCGCCGATTTCATAACCAAATTCGGGTTACTTGTTGATCTAAAAGGGAAAAAGCTAATTGATTTACATACGAATCTGGCAATAAATGCCATGAGTGTTACGGTTGATACACCAACACCTTTACATTTCCCAATCAACAAACGGTACGGCACTGTCCTTAATAGATTTCCATCATAAACAGCAGAACCAAATTATAAGTTGCCGGTACAACACAACGTGGTACATCATATCGTCACATCTGGCCATTTGCCGGTGTCACGACCACGTAGGTTAGATCCTATCGACATAAAGCCGCTAAAACGGAATTTCAACATATGGTTGAACTTGGAATTTATCAACCATCGGCATCTCCATATTCCTGTCCACTTCACATGGTGAAGAAAAAAGACAATGACTGAAGACCATGTGGGGATTATCGTAGATTAAACATGGTTACAACGCTAGATCGTTATCCGATACCCCACATTCAGAATTTCAACATGCAATTGCATGGTTTGAAAATATTTTCAAAAATAGACTTAGAGTGTATCATTTAATTCATGTAGTACCAGAGGATGTTCATAAAACGGCAATTACAACCCCGTTCGGCCTATTCGAGCTTACTCTAATGCGATTTGGCCTTCGCAACGCTGCTCAAATGTTTCAGCGATTCATGAACACTGTCGTACGAGACTTAGAGTTTGTCTATATACATCGATATTTTGGTAGCTTCAGAAACTGAGGAACAGAATAAACTGCATTTGGAAAAATTATTCCAAAGATTAACTGAGTTCGATGTCCATTTAAAACTCGCAAAATGCGTGTTTGGAATACCATCACTAGATTTTATCAGTCATAAAATCACACCTAATGGTATTCTGCCGTTCGAAGGACTAATTAATGCCATTAGAGAATTCCCAGCTCCAACAACCACAAAAGAAATACAACGTTGTGTCGGAATGATAAATTATTATCACAGGTTTATACCAAAACTAGCTGAGATGTTCGATCCAATTGCCACTCAATTGGCCGTATTATGACGTAAGCCCAAATCAGCCGCTAAATTTAGCTGGCCCGACGAGTGCACCCACAAAGCTTAGCGTGACTACTGACGCGCCTAATACGGTGGTCGGAGCTGTACTTCAACAGTACATTGATTCTTGTTGGAAGCCCTTGGGATTTTTCTCAAAGAAACTTTCGAATGCTGAAAGAAAATATTCAACATTCGATCGGGAGTTACTCGCAATTTACCTAGCTATTAAACACTTCAGGTATTTTGTCGAAGGTCGTGAATTCATTGTGTATACCGACCACAAACCTCTGACACGAGCAATTCAGTCTAAAAATGAACGTAATCCGCGACAAGCACGGCATTTGGATTACATCAGTCAATTTACAACGGACATCCAGCACATACAAGGGAAAGATAACGTAGTAGCAGATACTTTATCGCGCACAACTGATGGTGATATCGCCACACTCGAAACATTTTTCGACTACAATGCTATCATGACACCGCAGAAATCAGATTCAGAACTTCAGAATTTACTTTCTGGTTCCAGGCGTTATTTAACCGTAAGCGTTAAACTTGAACTTTTTAAGCTAACAGGTCTAGAAATATACTGCGAAACGTCAACGGGTAATAATCGCCCATACATTGCTGAGCCTCTAAGGCAGGCAGTTTTCAATCAGTTACGTAATATCTCCCATCCTGGTGTTCGTGCTACTCGTAAATTGATTACAGCTCAATATTTCTGGCCTAAGATAAACCCGGATATAAACCACTGGGCTCAGTCCTGTGTATCCTTTCAAAGAGCCAAAGTTTAAAGGCATACTAAATCAGCCCATGGACAATTCCAAATCCCGTATGGCCGTTTCGAACATATCTATATAGATATTGTGGGACCGCTACCTCCATCAAATGGATATTCATATTTATTAACTTGTGTCGATCGTTTCACACGATGGCCAAAAGCCTATTGCATTACTAATATGCCAGCTGCAACAGGAGCAATTACATTTGTTAACAATTACGTGTCACGATTTGGCGTACCTCTTCACAACACGAGTGATCAGGGGTCCCAATTTGAATCCAAGCTTTTTAGCGAGTTAACACAACTCCTTGGATCACATCGAATACGTACAACGGCTTATCATTCACAGTCGAATGGCATGGTTGATTTCATCGCCAACTTAAAGCTTCTGATGGTCCGAGGTAATTCCATAAATTGGAGTTCGGAAATACCAATTATATTATTAGGAATCCGAGCTACAGTAAAGAAAGATCTGAAGTGCTCACCTGCGGAATTAGTTTACGATCAACCGATCAAACTACCCGGTGAATTTTTCGTCGAAAATCCTCCTTTACCTTTACCAACTAGAGACACAGTCGTTCTCTTGATATTTAGCAAGACAGACAATTAATCAAAAATAATTATTCTGGGAATATTGACAAAGTCAATGGGCGCATCTAGCACACGTAGACTAATCTCATTTGTAGACTTGTGCTGGATGCATTTTTACGTATTCATTTTGGATTTTGTCTTGGATAACTTGTTGAAATTACGTAATCAATAAAATTGACATTTCACCGCTATATTTACCTCCATCACTATCGTAAATATAAAGATATTCAAAAGGCGTGTTATCCTCCATGTTTTTTTGGATTATAAATATGAACTAGTAATACAAGTGTCAAAAAAATCCAAGTTTCAAACCAAAATAATCTACATATAAATGTAGACTACAATTTCTAGTCTCACTAAAACTCGTAGAGTCTACATATTTTTACTGAGATTTTTTGCATCCAGCACATGTAGACTTGTAAAGTTTACGTATTTTCGGTAGACTCTACGTGTGCTAGATGCGCCTATTATTCTTCATGGTCTATCTTTTTACTTAAAATTTAAATACTGAAGGTATTCAGAAACTGGTGCAGTGGTGATATAACTTCTGGATTGTGAAATTAGGATTATTATAAACTATTATTTATAATTAAAAATAAAGAAATTAAATAAATAATGAAAGTTTTAGTGAAACAGTGTTTTACTAGTGGCATATTACAAGGTGGCATATTGGTGGTAAACCCGCAATATCATTGTTATTGGCAGTAGACCCGCGGAATTGACGGCCTTCGGCAGAGATACAACATTATATTTCATAAAACCTAGATATTTACTAGATACTACGAGGATATTTTCAAAAACTTGCAAAAGATGAGCTTAATGAACCAATATTTCTTTTGCTGGATTACAGAACAAGTTCGAAAGGCCTTCTTTTAATGTTTGGACGATTTTTCTTTTAAACGAAAGCACTACAGAAAACACTAATTGATATTAAAAGTGAGGTTTCTTACTCTAAAAAAAACTAAGCCAATTAAAGAAACAGTCGATAGCCAAAATCCGGCCAAAATCATTGCCTTATAATTTATGTAAGTTAATCCATATAAGCAGAATAATTTATTTACCGTAAACGAATTATTGTAATTTGAAGAATCGTAGTAGATGTACCATGGCTCTTTTCAAACGATATAATTGATAGAGACCTACTGGAACAAATAATATGACTGGTTAACAATTTAAGTGTCAGATATCGCATTAGATATCAAATGTACGTTTTTATTAATGGATTTGAGTCGTTCCAATGTAAAAGCAAATAAAAATCGACTGAATGTCTCTTGAAAAAGATAGATTGTAAAATAAAAGAAGTCAACATTTAATAAAATCAAAATTCCACAATGGCCCACAAACCAGTAAAATTAATAATTAAATCGGAAAGCGTAGAAAAATCTTTTTTTTATTTCAAATGCTACGAGTGCACAGCCTAAATTTATTATTCTGGAAGAGAATTTTTTTTATTTTTCTTAATGCATGTATTTACTTCTTGTCTAACTTATAAGCCTTTGATCCGGTAATATACTTACGTGGTTTATTATCATTTTAGGAGTATCGGTTGGAACTCGTTGCTCATCAAAAGCTCATGGTCATATGCATGTGTCTCAAGGTTGTTTTGTTGTAGAAATGACGTCGAAATCTTTGAGTTGAAAATGATTTTATTTGCTTTCTCCATTAAACATATTGTTTAGGGATAACTCACTGATTGCATCTATGCTCTAATGAGTCACTATAGATAATGAAACGATTTTATAATTTGCACACTGAAAAAAATAACTTTTCACATTTTTTCCGTCTACAAATTCACTTGGCGATTCTTCTTGCAAAGACCGCTTTGTTTTACCGTTCGATCGTAAAACGTATTCGCGCTTCCTTAAAGGCTATATTCTGTTGCTCGACAGCAAGATGCCACTTCTCATCAAGACAATAATTTTTGGGTTTAATTGTTACCTTTGGGTAACACCTTTGGGCAGGACCGAAAACAGAAATTTTTTTCATATTATCAATAGAGCGTTCACATCATCAAAACGGTGGTTGGTTTCCATAATGCTACTGCTGACAAGAAAGCATAGTAAATAAAATAACTGGCAGTATAAAATATTTATATATAAGTTAATCTCGTACAATAACCTTTGCGTTTACCTAATAGTCTACTCTCTAAGGACATTTTATAATTATCATAATCCTCGTTAGAATATAATTAAAATATTATTTAGTTTCGTCCCTATATTTTTTATTTTACTTTTGAATATCAATCAAAAAAAAAATTACCACTATCGTGTAATGTCCGTTATTTTCCTTGCTTGTGGCAAATCGGTCGGTCGAAAGAAATGAAAAAACTATAATAGGAAAGGTCCGTGTTTCATCCGCCTACCAAATAAAATTTAACACAGGATCATTTTTTTATATAAAAATCTCTATCTAATTTTTATTTCAATAAATTAAATTTTAATTAAGTTTTTATATTTATTCTATTTTTGTTTAATTTAAATATTTAATTATATTTTTTTTCGGATCTTGTGTTCATTTCTTGGTTTTGTGTGGTGTGTGTGTGTGTGTATAACTGTGTACTTAAGTTCTAAATTATTATATATTTTTCCATTCATTCGAAAATAAATCTGTCTTTCAAATAATGAAAAAATATCTTGAGAATAAAAGTAATAATAGTAATTACATATTTTTTTTGTAAATTAAAATTAAAAAAATAAAATAACCGCTTCTTTATATTATTACACAGTACTGTGCAATGAAATCTGGATCGATACGAATTTTCTATTAAAATTGATTATTTTCAAAGTAAAATGATTAATTTTGTATAATCGGTATTTTGTCTATTGCGGCTTGTATGGCATGTGGCGCAGTCTTGTGGAAACCAAAGATCGTCCATATTCATAGTGTCAATTTGAGCATCGTTTTCGATGATAAATGGCCCAATTATGCCACCAATCCAAAATCCACTCCAAACTGTTACTCAGTCTTAGTGGAAGCTTCTCTACGATTACGTGTGGCTATTCCGAACCTCAAATTCGGCCTGCGTCAAATAGGCCTTGGAGGCGAATAATCCGAGGTCTTTGTGCAGTACTCTCTGCAGGGTGATGCGATTAATGACCAGTTGCGATATTCACATTGAGTTGAGGTCTGTCTCACACTATGGCTCAAAGCTGCAATATTCTCAGGCGTGCGCACTGTCGGAGGTTGGGGACCACTTTTGTTATCCAATAGCAAGCCTTTTTCATGGTTTGGGCTACACAAAAATTACTTTGAAAATATGTTTTAAAAATTTCGAAACGCTTTTCAGGCGAAAACATAATTGTTTCATTCCGTGAAACATCAGACTGAGAAGCTGTCAAAATTTTAACAGCATTACCATAGTAAAAGTGTAACAATACTCTATACTTTAAAAACAAACCAATAGGCCTTTCACAATTGAAAATGGGTCATAGTAGGTTGACTTAGTTTTAACTAATTTAAAAAAAGCATTTGATAGAATCTCTCGCACGAGATTCTTTTATCCAAGTTGCAAAAAAGTGGAGTTTACTCTAGCATGTTATTATGATTAAGGTCATATTTGTGTGGTCGCATACAATTCGTCAGAGTTGATAAGTGTATATCAGATTATTCATTGGTGAATTCTGGAGTTCCTCAAGGAACTCATCTAGGACCACTTCTTTTCTTAATATTTATAAATGTCATGATCGATTGCTTTAAGTACTCCGAGTGCTTATTTTACGCGGATAGGCTGAACATATTTAGTTGTCGTCGTAATTGCATACTTCAATCTGATTTGACCTGTTTATTTGATTGGAGCTTTCTAAACAATTTGGAGTTTAACGTAGGCAAATGCTTTTGCATGAGTATATGTATGAAAAGGTTGAAATTCAATTTTGAATAAAAGAATACCCTTAATGTATTAACAAAAATAAGGATTTATGTGTTATTTTTGATAAACGCGTGCCTTTCATTAAATAGTGCGAAAGTCAAATGCTTAGCTTATTCGATTCTGTAAGACTTTTTGTGACATTTCTTCATTCAAGTTAGTTTATTTTCCATTAGTTAGATGCTTAGATCCGAGATGGAATACTGTTGGTCAGTTATATGAAGTCCTATCTCGGGTAACCGGTCAGACCGAATCGAACATTATGTCTTAACATTACTTTTTTTAAACTTGTTTTAAATATGTTTTTCAACTTAAATATGTTTTCAGGTGATGGGTGGGTCTATGTCAAAATTTGTGCTGGAAATATTTTTTAAAACAATTAACTTATTAATTATTTCAATCGATCTACTGAAGCTTCCATTTCATTTTTAGAAAACCTTTCAAAATGCCAATAATTTAAAATTAACTACAAATTTGATGCAATGATTCTAATCGCCTTAATATTGTCTTATCAACCCAGTTTAACAACTCTCAGAGTCGAATTGCGTTGAAAATTTTACATTTGATTAATTCTTCCGAAGTATGGATAAGACGAGTGCTTTATAAGTTCCCACACTGTCTATTCCCACCAAATTCAGTGATTTCTGACAACTGAATAAACTCAGTTAGGGTTATGTTTTATTAAAATTGTTTGTGCACCATTATACGGTCCTGCCATAATTGCACTATAAGATAATCAATAGCACCATAAGATTATCCAATACAAAAATTGAAATCAAGTTACAAGTTTTTGTTTTAGCAGGTCTAGAATTCTTTGAGTGATTTTAAATGCTTTCTTTCTTGTAAAAGAGTCAAATTTGAGGAACCTCTCCAAATTGCCAACTACATAGTTTTAAATGACAGATAATGAAACTGATTTAATCTCCATATGAACAAGCAAGAATTACAACAACAAGCAGGAGTTGAAAATTTTTTTTAGGGACTGTATAAAATTGGTTGAATTTTCATCTGTAACTTACTGTGGAAGTGTTATAAAAGCGTTCCGGTTCTGGTGTAAAACAAATAGTGACGCAAAATATATTAAAGTTTTTCTAATATTATATACAATATAAAACAGAACATAGCGAAGTTGAGCTAAATCACTTTTGGCTGCCCGTAAATTCGTTTTCACCAAAAAAGGTTATGCTTATTATGAATTATCATAGCTAAACGAAATTTAACGAAATTTTCAATCTTCTAGGTGATAAACTTGCAGCAAGGGATTTAGCTCAAATAAGGGATTTACTTAAAATAAGAACCAAACCCAATAAAGAACCAATCTACTTAAAGCAATATAGGGTACCTAAATCGACGAACACCGAAATCGATAAATAAATATGTCAAATGTTAGCAAATGATATCATAGAACCCAGTAAGAGTCCGAGGAACTTCCCACAAATAGTAGTCCTTAGGAAATCAAATAGTGAACAAGAAAAGTAGAGGATCGTGGTCGATTTTTGGGAACTAAACGACTCAGTTATTGTCACGGGTTACAATCTAACAGATCATTAGAACAATAATCTCAAGGATAATTTGGCAGTTTTTACCATTAGATATTAGTATCAAACCAGATTCGAACGAATTTACATCCATGAGAGATTAAACCCATTCACCCAACCAAAAAGAGATGAAATAATTTTTAGGCAGAATACTATCGCCGCTTCATAAATAGGTTTTCCGAAATTGCCAAACCACTAACAGTTTTATTGAAAAAAGATCAGCAATTTATTTGGAATGCATTCTGCGACGAATCATTCAAAAAATTAAAACATTGTTTAATAAATCCTTAAATTTTGCAACACCCTGTTTTTATCTTTTACGCTTTTACAATAACCAACGATGCGAGTGATCTAGCGATAAGTGCCGTTCTTCCTCAGCAGAAAAATGAGTTTGACTTACCAAAAGCTTATGTAAGTCAAGTCCTCAAAAAGGCCGAATTAAATTACGCCACTATATAAAAGGAGTTGTTGGTCATTGTAAGGTCATGTGAATATTTTTGCCCGTATGTTTATGATCGTCATTTCATGATAATTACTGATCATAAGCAATTAATATGGATTAGTAATCTGACAACCCCCTCTTCTAGGTTAATGAGATGGCGAATACGATTGGGAGATTTCGATTATCCGGTTATTTTATAAACCTAGAGTTCTTAACCAAAATGCTGTCGCTCTGAGTAGAAGACCAACAAAAACTAGTCAATCGCCACAAATACTACAAAAAATATCGGAAAACATTGCAGAAGTAAATGCTTTAACTAGATCGCAAAGTCCAAATCTGGAAAGTGGTATTTTAGAAGTTGATATAGTCCCGATTCATAAAAATCTAAAAGTATACATCTTAATAATGAAGAAGTAGAAGCCTTCCATTCAAAACCTTTAGGTGACCATCAAGGAGTTTTCCGAACTGCTCATACGAATAAAAACTATTATTTTTCAAAAATTTGCATTTGTGCATAACAAAAGTCATTATGTCATGAGCGTTATGTTAAAAAAATAAATGTGGTAAACTTAATAAACTTCCAATGCAAATTACTTCTACTTCTGCTCAAATTCGAATATAGGTCCTTTACCAGTGTCAACTCGAGAAAATAAATATATTCTTACGATCCATGGCTACCTAACTACATTTTCTCAACAACATGCTAATTAAAGAGAAATATGCAAAGCTAGACCTCACATAAGCTTGTAGACTCAGAAAACTTGAGTGATTTAAAATAATTCTACGCATATATTTTTGCAAACCACCTACTTCACGCGTAATTTCCAATTTAATAAGATTAATGGTAAGATTTAGCATATAGAAATCGTTGTACATTACTTTTTGAGTCGCTTAATACAGCCATCATCTTAAATTTAATTTGTTTGTACACAAAACTACAGTTACTGAAGTCACCTCAAATTGTTAAACACTCGTATTTGTAGAAAACAGAGATTGTTAAACGTTTCAAGGATGTAGTGTCAAGACTATTGCAGTGAGCGATGATATGCTCCTAGTTATCTTTTCCTAATGTTAGTTTATCAAAATAATGTTAGAATTTGATGAATTATCTAAATATTTTTTACTTTTCCCAGATCCTTTTGGCCTTAGAAGATTAAAACATTTAGTTTAGCTCAGACTGTAAGGATTTCATTGCACATTACTGTTGAATACATAATTTCGTGTAGTTTTTAAAAATGTCTACTGTTTATTATTTATCTTAACGAAATTAAACGAAATTCGTATTATACTCGTATATAACGGATTTTAACATTTAATATGTCGCCATTTTATGTATTATGTATGCCTTGAGCCATTTAACAAATATATATGTACACATATTTGTTACATAAATAGTTTATTTATTTCAACTGTTCGTAGGATTTATAACATTTATGTATGAATTCGTCTTAAAACATAACAGCATATTCTTACTCGCATATATAATCTGTGTTAATCCATATAGATATTTCAACGCTCTTTGTTTGTGAAACCGTACTAATACAAACAAATTATCTCCCACAGCAACCCCGAAAATTTTCTAATTATCATGGAAAAATAATTAGAAAATCTTCAAAAAAACAAACGAACACATGTATACAAAATTTCTTTACTTTTTTCGACATTTTTGCTCAACAAAACAGCAGAAAAAAAGGGCAAACAATTTATTTTAAAAAACCAAAATAAAAAAAAAATTATAAACCAAAGCGAAACATAACATCCATCCGTATTTAGAAGTCGTATAGAAAAGTTTATGAAACAAATTTTCTTTTATAAATAATAGAAGCTAAAAACAAACACACATTAACCATAAAGAAAAGTGTAAATGAAAATGCCTACTCGACTGCTAAAATGAGCTACGTAAAATTGGGAATGAAAAAAGTGTGTTATGATATAAATACGAGTATTATCATCATATTTTATCGGGTAATAACAACTCGATATAATTGGTAGAGTTAAACTTTAAAAATTCTAATTTATGTCAAAACAGATGAGTGTCTGGCATGCATAATAAATTTAAAATGTAATCGACGCCAATGGATAAAACCTTACAATTAATAATTACAATTCGCCTAAATGTGGTTATTCAACAGTAAATAATCAGAAATGGATTTTCTTGCATCGGATGATTATTGACGGTCCCATTGATTTTAAATGGTAGGCAAGTACCAACACATTCGAAAGTTTAGTCTTAAGACATATTGATTATCATGGCATAGTGATAAAATGATGATTGTGCCAAGATGTGAGGTGGCATTCCTGAAGATTATTTTGATTTGATTATTCATAAACTCTGGTGTATAGTTCAAGGCGTAAGCAGGATCTTCCGAAATGTTTAAATCTAAACTATAATAAGTTCAAAGATTTCCAGACAGTTGTTCAATGATTTTTCGGTTAATATAGATGGTCTTATTAATGGATAGTGCAAGATCAATCTTTTTACAAGCTCTTCGATAGCCATTTGGTGCAAGTTCTAGCCGTAAAGTGTACTGATCATATCATCAACACCAACATTTAAGACTACAGACTACAGGTTAAAGACATTCACTACGCCATTTGCATTCAATAGTTGATACGACATTGGCTATATATTTGGACTTATAGCAATCATATTATTGGACGGCTGTCACGAGTTGCCTAGATTTCTTGGATAAACACGAATGTCACGATCGAATGGCTGCTCATCATAATTATTTATGAAACATAAGATTCGGCATAGCATTAGCTCACCTAGAATAATCCACCTGTACGGTGAACTTCATGCATTGATTCAGCTTCTACTTCACAAAGAATGAAGTAAGAGTTGACGAGCAGAAACGTGATTTTTGAAAAAGCAATCGACCTCATCAAGAATCCTCAAAGATGTTGAATTCAAATTTCCGTAGCCTGTGTGCTAGAGACAACGTAAAATTGAGGATATTACCGAGACTGACTGTTTACCGGTTGCAGATAGCTGGTTGGTCCTCTTCCACGAAAGTCAGCCACTTTTGATCCCATCGATCACGTGTATAGTAGTTATGCTCGGGGTTTGATAAATGTTCTCTGAGAAATTGAGGAAACTAGATGACATTTGTTCTGAAATCAACTTGATTTTCTAATTTTACTTTATCTTTTTGTCAGCAACTGGTCTCGTTTTAACACACCACAACTATGTCCGTTCAGTTGAGTTTCGTTAAAATGGTATAAGTCCTGAAGGATAATTTTGTTTGAAGGTTCTAAATTTGCCTGAAGTCTAGAATTGTCCTCAAGTTGAGGCCTAGTTTGTTCATCTATCACTCGTCTTGGCTAACGCGCCATCCCTGTTTTTTTCTCACTTGAAATGAATAGTAAGATTCTCGTATTAAATATAGAGTCTTTTAATAAGGATCCGCTCCATTTTTAGATGTAAATTATTTTATTTTTATTTTAAAGAATATTTAATGACATTAAGTATGGAATATTAAACGTCGTTTAAATGTCTGCCACAACTTTTATTGGTGAAAAGTATTCGGGAGGCCTCATTTTCGATTATTTTGTCGCATAAATCTGGCTGAATTTGCTAGATGACGTTATGTAAACTTTAAAATCATCAATCCTTTTCGGTTTATTCGCATAGACTTGCGGTTTCAAAAGCCGCAAAGAGGTTTAAAGGCGTTATATCGCACGAGCTCGGTGTGCAGATTGTCCATCGTGGCATGCATTGTGTGGCCTGTATCTGCATACCATTCGGTTTAGGCCACAAGAAAAGGCATCGATCTGTTCTTGTTGATGTTTATAGTTAAGGCAATGCCAGCTTCGTTTTGAAAATAAAATTTGATTGTTTGCTCACGTTCTCTTTACACATCTGCCATATACTGCTGAACAATTTACACCAAATTTATAGGTTATGGCTACTATATATAACCTAAAAATTTCAATTCATCTGTGAGAGACTATATGCATGAATGTGAACTAATGGCAGTATGTTTGAACAGGAAAAATAGCAGACAGCAAAAGTTTAACAAAAAGCACCAAGGTCAAAAGTAATTTTGAAAAAGTTATGACTATAATGAATACCGAGTTAATTGGAATTCTCCCGTGGAGCCTTAAGCTATTGTCCATACACAAGTTCGGATCACATTTTATAGACATTTTTTGGCCAGTAAGTATGAGGGAGTTCATTGCTCCAATTGTTAGTATAGTGTTCGTGCGAGCATATATAAGAAGGGGTTTGAGTGACTGTGGAATCGTTCCACCTTACCATTTACTAAAAGCCAGTCTTGCCGTGGCCTCGTTCATGACACACTGAACGATCTGTGCCATTAAAAATGACTCATTAAAAATGACAATTTGTAATTAAAAATTACAAAAAATTTGGAAAGGGATAAGCCTTAATAAATTTACGAAAATTAATGTATAGTCAATAGCATAGCAATAGCAATAGTGTCAATAGCAATAGTGGAACGATATTGATGACTGATACGTTAATCAAAAGCTCCCGACATAAGTATAAATACTGCTATAAAATATTTGGGTATATAGATAAAATTTAACTTCTTCTTCTATAAGGGTTTCTGGTTTTGATTATTGATTTTTGCTATTCTCTGCTCATTTAACGAATTTGACGCGATTTTTTACAATGAATTTATCACTCCTGGTGGTATCCTATTCTTTGGAGAGAATTGTATTGTTGATGTATTTGTAGAGGTCTGCTTTGCGGTGTATCTTAGTGCATGTTCACAATGTTCTTCTTTTAAATTGTCTTTGTTTTTCCATTTGACTTGATAACAGGTCTGATGAAGCTGGGATTCCATTTGTTAATATTGGTCTAATTATCTATTTGTATAACATATATGTTTTATTCTTTTCTGGAAGTAGCTTTTATAGTGTAATACTGATTGTATTCTTTTGCTTGACATTAGCTTTCTACATAATAGATATTTAACTTGATGTGTTTGTGTGGCTTAAGAGCCATATAATGGTATTTCTTTAGATATTTCACTTGACAAGTATTCTTCATGGTTGTATTGTTGATTTTGATTTCTGCTTCTTTACACTTTTGTGCTTTCGTAAGTACTTTATTCCCTTTGGAAATTATTGCTTCGCATTTATTGGTGTTCATTAATTGAGCTTCCATTTATAAAAATACTCGCTTAGTATTCTTAAATAAATATTTAGATCTTCTTTTGCCTTCTCGATATTCTGATATCAAAGCTTTATTTTTTTTTATTTTTACCTCGGTATCATCATTACTTTAATTTAGAAATGAAATACTCGGCGAACCTAGCAAAATATGCTTTCATATTTTGTGCGTTGATTTGCGTTTCGTACTGTTACTATATCTTGCAGTCGTACAGTATTGCAGCGATTTCGATTTTGGTTTTATCTTACAAACCTCGCGGAAAACGAACACTTTTGTTTACATAACTTTCTTGAAAATAAAGCGATTGTTCTTTTGCAATATACGAATTCGAGTAAATCCTCGTGTTGCAACCATTTCACCAAGAGTACATGTGTGCGTATAAGTACATGATCAAACAATTGAATCGCGAATCAAGGAGAAATTTGTATATTTTTCTTACGAAAAATATATAAATTTCCCGTTCTGAGTTGAAATAATTTTAACTTTGAGCACATTTTTCACCGCAAGCATCCAACATAAAAAATAAATATAAATTATGAGCAATCATTGTGCTCATTATAATTTTGCTATTTTTTGACATTTCTTATTTTGTTTGTCCCGCGCCAAAATTTCGATAGCGGTTTGTCTTGATAAAGACATTTTGGGTATTATTACGAAATAATTAAATTCAAAAAATTAAATTACAAGAAAAAAATTTAATTACACGAAAATTTAAAATCACCGAAAATAAACAAAAAAAAATTATTACGAAATTAAAATCAACCAATAAAAATAAAATGAAGTTAAATTTAATATTAGAAATTATTACGAAATAACACGAAAAACTTTAGATCACCGATCAAAACAAACAGCAAGAATTTAAAATCACCGATAAGAAATTAAAAATGGAAATCTAATCACAAAAAAAAAAATCGCACAAATATTTCGTATATGGTAGCCAACAACGATACACAATTAATAATTACATATGTTTCATATGTCCAGTAAAATAGGTAATAATTTTGAGCAAAAGCTTTTGTTACTAACTTCATCCTGTGATGAAACTGTTTAATCACGTACATGTACGCACCATAAATGTTGTTTTAGTCACTGGAAAACAATATTCGTTTGTTAATACTGTGGGGTTTGTTACTACGATTTGTAATGACGATGTTCTGTCAATTATTTACTCCACTTTTATACGGAGGTTATGTTTTTATTTTCGCACGTGTTTTTATTAATACCAAAAAATAATATTATATTTTATATTTCGATAGGTTATGATTTAAAAAATATTCAAGTGTTACTTTTTATTGGATTGATGATTATATTTATTAAAGATTATGAACTAAACCTATCCTAATTTCGATTACTGTACCAGCATTAAATTACTCCCTTCTTTTTGTTGTTTTTTCTACTGTCGTCTCTTAACCCAATAAACCAAAAAATTGATGTTGTATTATCGATGTTAGTGTTGCCGCCACAATACCATATAATGGAATGGATGTGAACTTTTCTTCACTTTTTTCTTCACGTTTACGAATCCTATTGGAATCAACGAAATCGTATTGGATTTTAATTATTTTTGCGTGTATTGTACACTGTTATGATTTAAAATCTCTTTTATTAGTAAAATTCCATTATAAAGCAAAAATAATTTTATGCAAATTATTTAGAAAAAATTAATCGTCAGTACGAAACAAAAAACTAATTTATTTAAAGATATAGATTTAGTATGTTACTGTAACATACTGAATTATTTAATATAAAGAAATAAAACTAATTTAATGTTTTTTTTAACATCAAAATAGGTAAATTGACATTTAATAATTATATAAAATAATCAAATATGCTTTTGTTGTATCGATTAATCGAGTGGTGTCAAAAAAATACATAAGTACTAAAATGTCAAACCAAAGTATCGAAACCTATATATAACCCAAAAAAATAATTTTATTTAGTACAGCTTAAAAATGTGTTCTAATTAGAATCCAAAGTCTTATCGTACCCTATACTCAAAAATAAAAATAAAGCAAAAAATAAATAACATAACATTAAACGTATTGATTTAATAATCGGTAAATAAATTAAATTAACATTTAATTATTTAGAGTTAAGATATATATAAACTAATATAAATATTATCAGAACTTGGCTGATATGGCCTCTAAGCAATATGAATTCAAATATTTTTGCTTCAAAGTTTGGCACAAAATGTATTCCCCTGTACATCGATGAGGTTTAAACGATTTTAGATGAGGAATATAATGAGCTATTTACTATCAGAACCTCAGTCCAAATCTTTGGGAAGGGTTAATAATATAAGCAGTATAAAGTCAAATATTCTGGCTTCAAAGTTTGGCACAAAATTTATACCCCTGTATATCGATGAGGTTTGAACGTTTTTAGATGAAAAATATAATAAGCTATTATATGTACTATCAGAACCTCAGTTCAAATCTCTGGGAAGGGTTAATAATGGCCTATAAGCAGTATAAAGTCAAATATTCTGGCTTCAAAGTTTGGCACAAAATTTATTCCCCTGTATATCGATGAGGTTTGAACGTTTTTAGATGAAAAATATAATAAGCTATTATATGTACTATCAGAACCGCAGTCCAAATCTCTGGGAAGGGTTAATAATGGCCTATAAGTAGTATAAAGTCAAATATTCTGGCTTCAAAGTTTGGCACAAAATTTATTCCCCTGTATATCGATGAGGTTTGAACGTTTTTAGATGAAAAATATAATAAGCTATTATATGTACTATCAGAACCTGAGTTCAAATCTCTGGGAAGGGTTTATAATGCCCTATAAGCAGTATAAATATTTGACTTCATATCTATATTTGACTTGATCAGAATAAAATTTAAATTTTGGTACTAAATATTTCAATAGGAATAACCATTTTTCCAATAGGAATTAAGTTTAACAGTGTGAAACTAACACACATACAAAAAATGAAGAAATGAAGAAAACTTCACATCCATATAATGGATAAGTGCATAGTTCTGATGTAAGTGCATAATTAATATTGAAGATACTATTTAAATGAGATGATAACCCAAATTTGGGCATACAAGCTACCAACTTAATTTTAATGGCAATTAATACGCTGAATTAAAAGTTTTAAAGATTTTTGGGACAGTAAAGTCAGCCATCTGTAAATATATAATAAAAAAATGTATTAAAAAAAAAAATGAATTTATTGATAATCCAATTTTGGATTACCTACCATAGATGAAAAATCAATGAATTGATATGATTTAATGTCTTACATTTTTTTCTTTAAAAACCTTACTGCGATGCCACTTTTACCTAACATATAAATATTGTTAGATGGTAAACAGGAAAAAGACAACACAGGAAAATGTTTTATGTTTTTTTAATATAATTTTGCACATCTATCATAATCAATTAAGAAAATGTTTCAATTGTTTTATTGTGTGGAAAACCTAATATTACCTATATATAAGTTAAACCATGTTATGCTAATTATATTAAATTCAATTCTTTTCGAACACAATGCCGTGTTTAAATTTGTGTTGTACAATGAATTTGTTCCACACAATATGTCTATATACATATGAATAGAGCGATGCGGGAGTTTTTAAATTCGTTGGCGTCATTGTTTTGCTTTAATGCAAGTTAGGAACGTCCCACGTTTTACGTACAGTTATTAATATTTATCGTGTCAAATTTTATGACGAACTTTAATATTATTTTGAAAAAATGTAGACGTTTTAGAAGTCTTAGAAAACTTGTTAATGATATGAATGCCTCGCATATTTTCTTTTAGAACCGTGAAAATTTAAAGTTTCTATTAGGAAAGGAACTATTTCTTAAGCATAATCATAAAGCAAATATGTGGAGGCGGATATGTGTAGTGCAGAGATTTTGTTAGTTTATGTAACATGGTCTATAAAACATATTCAACAATACGCGTTAACTATTATTCCCACTTAGGTATCACTTATCACTTATCACCTATATATTCACATTTCTAGATAATTTTTATAGGTAATTGTCAGTAGCATAAAGTAGTTAAATGATAAGTGAATAATCCGTTTATAAAAGTGTTGCATAAATAATTTTATCTTATCATTTTGTTTCTGTTTCGAAGGAGCTTTAACGTATTAACATCGGATAATACTATAAAAAGTGTTTGATTATTGCGTGCCTAAAACCACTGCGGTAATTCCATTGATACGCAATTATCAAACAACACTGAATTAACTCATCCGTGTCAGTATACAACTTACACCTATATACTAATATTTATTTCACTAATACTATACTAATACACTTATAATTAATAGTTAAGATTATAATTACATAACTGGTTAAGCTCTAAACTAAGCTTTCAAAATTTTGTTAAGTTTTAATAATGCCGTGTAATGTTCGTTATTGATGGTTTTCACTCATTGGCAGGCTGCTGCGGCTTCGGAAGCTTTGGACGACTGTCACTTGCTGAAACGCGGCATAAATGTTTGAAAAAAAAACCTTTTTCATGGCCAAATTTGTATGCAAAATATTGAAAACCCTACCAATTTGTATCTTTCCGGTCTCACACACTTTCACTTTTCAATCGTACATCAAATTTTTGTTAAATAATAGCGCAGAATTATGAATTTTACCGTTGTCCATACACACAACAAACATAAACGCTGATTCTCCTTTTTTAAATTAATCTTAGTTTCTTCACACAACAAATGAAACACGTTTTTACTTTTTTTGAATTCAGCACCCAACCAACATTTTATTATTTCTTGACAGCTACATTACAAAACTAAGGCTGTGTATTAAAACGAAAAATTATTATGTTTTTCAATAATTTTTAGAACTTTTTCTTGAGTCAGTGTTAAATTTGGCCGACCAAAGCATTCAGCGTTATTTGTGTCTAAATCAACATACCACCGACAAATGATTGGTTCCAACGGAACGGAGTCCGGACATTACTTTATCAGCCCTTGCTGAGCTTGAACGATGTTTTTTCCCCAACAAACAAGCAAGTTTGTATTACTTGCTTTTTTGAGAAATTTGACTGCATCAACTAAGGTCTCTTTGCACAAATACTGAAACTTTATATTTTAACTTTTTGTTAATCAAACCATAATTTCTACTACTTGGTTAATCGCTTGCATGTAATTAAGTCACGTAAAATACAATATCGTCCGCTTTGTTAGTCGAATGATCCTCTTTTTATTTTGGTTAATAACTTTACGCCTTAGATTATAGACACATTTCAAGACACTTTACATTGCATTTCATTATAGTGACATATCTTCTAATTATGTATGCTTACCCTTATATAAATACATATAGTATACTACCATCATAAGAAAAAAACAGTTTACCCATTTATGTTCCAGATGTCAGGTCGATAGAATAAAGTCAAAATTTAGAATAAATTTATGACATTTAGGCGATTATACATATAGACATATAAACATATTTTGATTATTTTAATACGATACCAGTAGCGACATCTAGCACGTCAATGGGCTAACATACTATGGTAGTACTATGTGTGTTTATATTATGGGTTAAGTGACTATAGAGTTTCCTGTATTACTCTGTCGTTTGTATCAATCAATAGTTTAATTTTAGACCAAAATCAATCACTAGTTTAATTTTTGTTATAGAGCTACTTACTTTAACTCAGTCCCTGAACGAATTAAAAGAAGTATAAATCGGTTAATCGGTTAATTGTCTCGAACTTCTTATAAACGTTGTAAACAACCTAAGCCAGTATGATTTTACTTTTTTACTTAATATTTTTAGCACTTTCCACTTTACCCTCTCCTAATTCTAGTCGAAACCAATAGGACAAAATAAAAGAAAGATTAATTTCCCAAATCTTAAGAAAATGTTAAAAAATTGAATATTACAAAATTATTCGACTGCATTTCTTATATGTTAAATGTATTTCCTCGTTCAAAATCCACTCAGTTTTAATTAACTATTTCTTAACCTTTTCTCGGTTGAGTTAATTGGTATGTGTTCGTGTGGGTGTGTGTGTGTGGGAATGTTTGTCTGATAAACTATAAATTTTAATTAATAATTTACAATTTTTAATACTTTCCACTTAAGGTATATCCCCTAATACTTATATAAGTATATAATGCGTTCCCTAAAAATAAACAGTTTACCACCCACCCACTTAAAGTCTTTGATCTGATTTTTATTTTGTTATCGTGTTAAAAATACACAATTTAATCTGCCACCAAAATAAAAATAAAATTAATCACAGTAATTTGTGTATTGCAATTATAATGTGTACATAATCAAATTGATTTGATAAATAAATTTATCATTTTCGGTGTAAACATTTTAATGGTTGGATAAATTTGTTGGTCTAACATTTTTTGCTTTTCGGTTGTGATTTTAATTTTAATGATACCTAATTATGATGATACGATAAAATGTATAATTATTTAGACGATATATTTATAATGGGGTTTCTGATTAAGTATACAGTAGGGTTATTTTAACTCAATTTCCGATAACTCTCTAACGTAAATCTTATCAGAAATTGGGCTCCATATGTTTTTATCTTAAGCCTGCTTTTTGGTCAGTCTTAATTCTTATAGATATTTACTAAACGTACAGATTATATAGAACAAAGTCCGACCAGCGTATAATTGCCTTCAAATTTCGGATTGTAGTTAGCCCATTAAACGTTTCGTATATGAGGAGTATTTTCAACAAATACAAGAAGAATCAGCCAGCAATGACTTGTCAATATGTTTGCAGAGTTTTCCAACTTATCTTCATCGACTTTGCCGGTTGCTCAAGCAAACCTTAATATACGGACACCTATTATCTCCATAAAGGATATTACAAGCTCCAAATGTATTCGGTAACGACTGGTGGGCCAAATTAGATATCTTCAACCATTCTGAAAACATACAGTACTGAACTAATAAACCACTGCGATTGCTGTTTAACCAGTTTCTGACAAATGGGATGTTCCAATCCAAATGGAAAATAACTAAATTACCACCAATATTTAAAGTGGGTAAAAGGGCTTAAAGTTATATGGATATCATCGTATACGAGGTAGAAAACTGCAAATTGAAATTGATGGTAAAATCTTTTAACCAATCACTATTTACTCTGAAGTACCACAAGGCTCTCACTTAGTTCTATGGCTCTTCATTATCTTCAATAATAATTTAATCAAAGGTGTTCAATTTTCGATGTGCTGGTATGCGCTGAAGATATGAATATCTATAAAGCATTTAAAAGGTTGATGGGACTGTGCTACAGGGCAATTTAAATAGAGTAGGACGGAGGGTGGTGTGAAATTAATCGATTGTAAATAAATATTAGTAAATGCAAAATCATTTCGATCTATCGTATGAAGAAAACACTACACATTAACAAGCAAACACATTAACAAGCGAAAATCAAGCATTACAAGCCAAAGTTGACACATTAACAATACGTATGTGTATTAAAAGAAAGTTGAACTTCGGAATCTACGCGTTAAATTTGTTTAAAATATGACTTTTAATATGCATATCGACATAATAAAATCACAAGCTAACTCTTTGCTGGGATGGTCATTGGTCATGCTAGTCAAGAGAGCAAGACTTATAAAATAATTGTCAAAGGTTACCCAAACGTTAATATCGATTGTCAAATTTTGTCAAATACAAACTATTACACTAAGACTCTTTGTAAATGTATTAAAATCAAGAAAATTTTGTCAGCTAAAGCTAATTATTTTTTTTTTATTCACCACAAAAAACTACAAAATTAAATTTTTTGTGGTGAATACATTTTTTTTTTAACTTTAACTGTCAATATTTTCATTTCTGACATGCTTTTAACACATTGACAAATACCCATAGAGACCGTCTATAAGTTTTGACAAGTGAATATAAAAAATCATAACCTAATTTTTGACATCACTGTGGTCAGTTATAAAAAAATAAAATCATAGTTGGCGTAGATTTCTACAGTTGTGATTCATTTTGTGTTTATATCTGTACGATTTATAGCTGTCAACATTTTAACTATTTTACTATTTTAAATTTACAGTAAATTTAAATTTATTGTTAAAAATTGTCCCCTCAATTATTTATTTTCCCAATATTTTTAACATAATATTTTTAATATATTTACAAAGACCCTTATTAGTACAAAACTAAAGCAACAAGTCACATCATTGTTAATTGGAATACATACTGATCCAGCAGACGTGATCCAACCTAATGTAGGAATAGCCAAATGAACGGTCATGGAAGTAGTCATTGTTACTGGAACAACAAATGTATGGATTGTGGTGAGCAACATAGCAGTAACTTTATTATGCCCGATTAATAATAGTGAAAATAAATCATTAAAATATGCAAATTAAGGATACAAATATGTATCCAACAGTATCAATTGCTCTAGAAAGAAGACGTTTATACAAATATATAACAAAAGCTCAACAATGTAAGTCATTAATGCATCAACGTGTTAGACCAAATTCCATACCACAAGTAAGCAAAGAATATTTTCCTGAGCTAAGATGTCTACGGGATGCAGCCAACAATTTTATTCAAATGTTACAAGAAAATCCAAGAATTAATGGTGATCATTGCTGACGTTCTTTCTGCTATTTCAAAATGCAATAACCCAGAAGATCAACTACGTGTAGTTATGGAAATGTTTTTTTTTAAATAAGTGTATGGAAGAGGTACATATATAGTTTGAAATTATGTTTCTGGAATGCTACATAGGCATCCTAAAACTAAATTAATTAAAACATTGTCCCAGTAAAAATCAAGTTCAAATTTAAAAATTTAATAAAAACAATCCTCCTGGTTATTTATGGAAAATGATTTCATTTAAATGGGAGCCGCGGCTGGCCTTGGTTTACTCCATTCGGTCGGTCTAATTTCTGAGCACATTTTGGATTGTGTGCGGATCTATTTCGGCAGTGATTGCTTTAATATTGACTTTCAAATGATCAATTGTTTGTGGATTGTCCGTATAACACTTGCCTTTCACGGCACCCCACAAATAAAAATCGAAAGGCGTCAAATCACAGCTCCTTGCCGGCCAATTCACGTCACCATTTCGACTGATAATGCGGTCATCGAATTTTTGACGCAGTTCCACTATTGTAATGCTCGATGTGTGGCATGGCGCACGATCTTGCTGGAACCATAGGTCGCCCAAACCAATATCTTCAAGATATGGTCACTAAAAAGATGTTAACATGTGGCGGTAGTTGATTCCGTTTTTCTTGGCCGTTGGCGCACATTTTTGGAACTGCGGAGATATTTTCGGCTAAACGAACACGACGAGCACGGGTAAGCGTTGGATTGCTGAAAAAGTAGCCCGTATATCACGCACTTTATACACAAACTTCTTGATACCGTTGGGTGTGAGCCCCGTGTTTTGACCAAATTTTGTTCGACATTTTCTTGGAACCAATTGTCTTTGTTGTGGAAGTACGTGTACAACATTTTCCACTTTTGTGGAAGCATAAAGCGACACCTTTCGTCAACTAGAAATAATATACTAGTTATCTGTCAAAGTAAAATGACATTAGTGTTGCCAGAGCCAAAATAACAGATATGTCAAATCTTGTAAGACTGGAGTAGTTGAGCCATTTCCAAAGCCTGCCAAAGATAACTATGTCTAGTAACTATAGGCCAATTAGCTTCCTCTGTACATTTAGTAAAGTCTTTGAACTTGTCTTACAGTGTCGATTGGAGGAGTTCATTAGTATATAAACTTATACAACTTAGTGTTATTTACCTTATAAAAGTAATCAAAAATCAACAGCATTACAGGCAAAAGTTTACCGTTTACTGAGATCTTTTGCAAGACCTTTCAGACCTCCCCTTTTTGTATAATTGGTAAATCATTGTAGGTGGTCAGCCACACGAACGATCTTACACACAACAGGTCATGGTGTGGTGTTGTGGTCAGCGGCGGGGATCGAACTTAAGACCGCAGTGTGTTTAAGCCAACACCTTAACCATCACTAAACGACCGCTTCTTATTAAATAAGAACGTATTATTTTTATATTCTCCTACCTTTACCTTGAAAAATCTGTCAGTTAAGGTACTGAGCAATTGGCGCAGTGGTTAAAGCTGCAGTGTTTGGGACGGGAGGTACTGGGTTCGAATCCCAATGGAGAAGGGTTGCAAAAGGCATTTTTCATCACCTGATTACGATCGGTGATGACGAAAAACACAACTATGACCCCCTGTTGGAGTGCAGAATCCATGGGGCGAACCATCGTCCATGTCAGTACTGGCTGACTGCAGCAATGCAATGTGCAGATGGATTTAAAATCGAACCTGTATTCGTGCGTTCATCATTTGGCTGGTGTCGGCGTAAGGTAGGACGTTAAAAATTAACCGCGAAAGGTTTGAGAGCTTCGGTCCCAGAAAAAATTGCAGGGTTCAAAAACAAAAAAAAAATTATGGTAGGACCCCAATATTCGGTTAAATTCTTAATTCCAGCGCTGGCATTTCAATGTGTAGTCTTAAGTCCTCTATTATTTAATATTTTTCCCATGGCATACCCCAAATTCCCTTACTTTCTTTGTATTATGAGCTGCTAAATATTCAAAATTCACCTGATACACCAGATACTATACTCCTTCTGTTTACCATATGTAACCTAAACGACAAACTCTGACTTTGATAATGATTTGACGTTACGTGTTGCTTAAACTTTACTGTGTAATACTTAAAGGGTGGTGATACCAAAACAATTTTTTTTATAAAACTATCATCGATTTAAGGTATAACATATGAATTTTCCATTAACTTGCTAATATCTTTTTGTATATATTATCTATTAATAAAATGAAAAAAGCTTTTAAAGCATACAATTTTTTAATACATAGTACAAGGCATAACAACAAAACCTATAAAAGCTATAAAATCTTTCTAAACTGTACACAAAAAAAATAAAAAATTATACATTTTACCGGAAATTCATTTTATGTGTAGGATAGCTAGTAGTTCCTTTTTTTATCATATAACAAGAGGTGATGTGTGCAATAAAACAATTAAATGCACAAAAACACATAAATTATAATTACTCCACTCAACAGAGTTGTAAGCTAAGAGTACGCTAAGAGTATGTGTACAGAGTACATACGGAAATATTTTGTTTAAGGACGATTATAGTATAGGTTTCCTATTAAATAGGTTTCCTAATGTTATGTGTCAATGCGGTGCCAGATGAAAACAATGTAATATATATATATATGTGAACATATTTATGTGTAGTTTTAGGATATAGAAGCGCGGGAAACGCACACACACGGAAATAGTAAAAAGCTCGCGAAAAATGTTTTCTTTTGAAAATGGATTTAGAATCCTTTTGAAGAACTTTAAATTTTACAACGCAAGAAAATCTAAAATTAAAAAAATATTTAAAAGAAGTAATAATTGATATCACCATATATAGTAATGGTTAAGGTGTTGGCTTCAACACACCGTGGTCGTGAGTTTGATCCCCGCCAATGATCACCTACAATAATCACCAATTGTAAAAATATAGTCTGATCGATCTTGTAAAATATCTCAGTAAGGCTCAACTCTGGTCTGCAATGCTGTTTAATGATTAATATTGATTATCGACCATAAAATAACACATAAATTTACAGTGTTGCTCTTTTAAATTTCATAGTTTAACTTTCAAATTTGTTTATTTATTTATACTTTTTGGATTGATATTAAAATCTTGCCCCACCCATTCGATTATAAAATCTAGATTATAAAATCTACAGAGAATTATCTTCAAGATCCTTTGGTAAAATATATAAGGTTTTTCTATAGTGTCTGAAGTGGTTGTCTTGGGTGATTTCAATATTGACAATGACACTTTGACATGGTTTGTAATAGGAACTTTAGTGATTCGAGATCATCCATTTCTTTATGTTTTCTGTTAATATCAATTATTTTCGATCTCAAATGGTTTAAAAAGCTCTTAAATATTTTAACTTACATAATGCATCTAGACCAGATAGAGTGCTCTAAGAAATTGACACTTTTCTCTAGCTAAACAACTTATACCATGTTGTTCTCCTTTCAATTATCACCAAAATCTTATGCTGTTCAACTTTATTTAAATAATAAAATTTTTTTTTATCTCTGATTATAGGTTAAATCATAAACCATCATTTGATTTCCCTGGGATAAAAGCAGGTGTTCCTTAAGTTCAAAGAACGAAATGTAGATGATTTATCTCTAAAATTAAATCTTTAATGCCATTCGGAAGCAAATTTACTACTTGAACAAAAGGGAACTCACTCGTTGTCCCAAATATATGGAGGTATCTTTCAGGGATGTGTGACGTCAACAAACGTCGACACCGACAATTATTGTCGACGCATTTTTGTAGAGTCAACAATAACAAGTTTTGTCGATGTGAATTGTTGACGCGTCAACAATAAAAATAGAAAAATAGTACTTTTATTTGTTTCTTTTTATTTTATTTTTTTTGTTTTGGTATCACCCAGTTGGACATTTTTTTTTCAAGTTGTCCGGAACTGGCTGGAATTTTTAAATATTTTCTGGCCAAACTAGAAGTCTCAGAAACTTTTATGTTCGCCAAATTCCAAAAAACATTTGGGTCTTTAATATTTTTCTTTTTTAAATATTTAAAAATAAAGGGTTACCCAATAAGAAGTTTCAGTTTGAATTGCCTGCTATTGGGGCAGCTATCAATTTTGAAGCTGTCATCTTTTGAATAGATGATCACAATTGGCCACCAAGATCTTGTAATTTAACACCTTTAGACTTTTTTCTTTGAGACCATGTGAAAGATAAGGTCTATGCCAATGCTCCACAATCGATTCAAGTCCTTAAAGATGGAATTCGGGAAGTTATCGAGGACATACAGCCGCAAATGTGCGAATTGGTCATGGAAAATTTCATGAAAAGGATATAGTGCTGAAAACGTAGTTGTGGTGGCCATTTGGCTGATATCGTTTTCAAATGTTAATGGCATACCTTTCTCTTTACAATGAAATAAACATTCATTGATTTCTCTTAAAAATTACTCGTTTTTTTCAATATCAAAATGAAACCTCTTATTGGAAAACCCGTTATTTCTATTTTTCCTAAAGTCATTCAACTCAATCAGTTCGGCAGTTGTGATAAGAGAAAATCAGTCACTTGCTCAATTTAAAATGAAAGATAAAACCGACAATATCACGTTTTTCACATTTTTCGCCCAAACTTAAGAAAAATTCAGTTCTTAACACTTCACTGGTCAGTAACATGTGAACTCAATCTGTCGTATTCTTACTAAAAGTTGTTGCTGAGTCGCTGGTTGGCACATTAATTGTAAAATTATGACATCTTACTCTTGTAAAGTAAAATAAAATAAAAAATTAACACAAAATTCGGATAGAATTAGAGAGGAAAAAGCAAAAAAAGGAAACAAAAACAAAAGAAATTATCGAAATAATTTTTTTCCCTTGACATTACGTCATTGTCGACATGAAATTGACGTCGACGTAATGTTGACGCATTGTTGACGCGTCACCGGCGACAACACTTGTTGACAACACTTGTTGATCGTCCTGAGACAGTATTTGTGTAAGGTATTGTCTTTAGGTCCGACTATAGTGGTTGTCTTTGCCCTTTGGATTGTCTTATGTGGGTTACTATAAATACGTTTGCTGGGAGGAATTTTTCATATTAAATTTGGTGAGGTCCAGTAAACATAAAAAATTAATACTCAAATATATTTATCACGGGTTTTGAACACAGTCTTAGAAATTCTAACCGTTTGCATATACCGGCTTTATTTGAATAAAGCAATTGAAAACTTGTTGTCGTTGTCAATCTTTAATTTTTTGCAAAACTAATTCAAAACAAGTTCACCCGTGCTTCCTCTTTCATTTTGAACTACGGTTTATTCACAATAGAGTATTCAGGTATATAAAAATATTAAAATTACTACTTAACCTAAGAAAAACACCTATAAAAAATCCTGCCTTTAAAGGTATAAACAGAACCAGAGCGTCAACGACGAGCGTCAACGAATAAATATATATTTCGCCAGCGATATCGCTGTAGTAAACACAACAAAAGCGTCAGCGTATCGCGATATAAAAATAACAAGAAAAATTTTAAAACATGGCTGCTCTATTATGCTGCTTTATTAAAAAGGCACCTTAAAAAAATAAAAAATAGTTGGCAACATTGTTTCGCCGGCGATAAAATTAGAAATAGAATCTAAATTTATTTCAACGAAAAAATCGTCGTCGCCATCGTCGATGTTTCTGTTAGCATACTATGCTTTTCGTGTATTTTAATTTGACAGGCGTTGACGCTCGTCGTTGTCGCTCTGGTTCTGTTTATACCTTAATAGATTTGCGAATCATGCGACTTTTTAATAACTTTTCAACTTTATAGAATATTCATATAGCAGACATAAGTAGAACAACATAAAGCAAACCGAACAAAGCTACCTCACCACAAACAAATAATGGGTTGGAATAAGAGAAAATCATGCACTTCTTTAATTGGCTATCCGTGTACTCTACTATTTTATACAAAGAACTAAGCATGTCAGAAATGCTAGCCGTCGCTACCCTCTTACTAAAATTAACATACTGGCTACCCAACGAAAAGTTTTATTTAAAACTGAATCTTAATCTCTAACAGTATTTGAAAAAGGAATTTAAGAAACGTCGATTTCATAACGATTTCTTTTCATCTATATCAATTATACAAATTTAAAGTAATCCCAAAAGAAATCAACTTGTCATCATCTTGTATTAAAATAATTTTCTTAGCTACATGGCCCTGATTTAAATAACAATTCCTATTTATTTGAACATACTCAGCAAAAATGTCAACTGAAAAATAATGAATATAAGGTTCTCTGTAACTATAAAAAAAAGGAATTAGCACGGAACTCTAACGTACGCCAAAAGTATCAGGAATGCCTTGGAAAAATCTAAGAAAGATAAAGATATGTCAGTTCTGGTTTCAAAGATTAAATTAATCTAGAAACTGGAATGCTCAATTGACTTGAATATTTTGCTATCTGCAAGGAACTAATAAAAAAGAGAATCCTTAACTCTAATTGAGTTCTGTGGTTCTTTCGTATTTGTTTCACTAGGTACAAATCGTAATGTAGAGGTGAGTTGCAAGAGTGGATTTTCGATTGCAATTGGACGTGCTTAGGCCTTGTAAGAAATAGCAGAGAAAACAATCAAGCAAGATAATACTAAGTGCGTATGGTGTTATGATACTATCAGTTTTTCTAGTTAAAAAAGAGGATCGGAGTGAGAGAGAGAGACAAAACATTGAATCGTCAAAAAAAGTAGTAGTTAAAATTAATCGAGTAACTCTAAATTTTTTTGACATTCAAAAAAATCAGTATCACAGCACCATTAGGATACCCATGAAACGTGTGACATGCGTATGTGTTACTTGAGTAGCACATGCAAAACATATAGTTATAATATAAATATTTAAAATGTTTAGAACAGTGTCATATTTACAAAAATATAATCTAAGTCTAATAAAATAATTCTTAGTACATTTAATTTATGTTTTAAGCAATTAGATTGATAATAGATCTTCATAGGCTATTTCAACTATTTAATTATTTGTATTCGATAACTTTACAAAAATATCTATAATTATTAAAATAAATCTGTTTTTTTTTCATTTGTTCTCTTCTTATTTTTATTTTGGTACAATAATGGTTTGGTTCTGCATAAAAAGGGTCTATGTTATTATATTCTATGTACTTGAATATATGAATATAATATACAATAAATATATGAATAGAGCGGTAAAGGTTGGATCCGTCCAATTTATCTATATAGTAAATGATATAATATAAAAAGGTTATTTGATATATAACTTAACTAAGCTGAAGTAAATATAGTATGTACTTATAATATATGGTTGAATTTCGGTGAATTTTTTAGACCAAAATACTAATAATAAGACAAAAACAACAAATATATATATATATATATATATATATATATATATATATATATATATATATATATATATATATATATAAGTATATATAATGTAATATATATATATATATATATATATATATATATATATATATATATATATATATATATATATATATATATATATATATATATATATATATATATATATATATATATATATATATATATATATATATATATATATATATATATATATATATATATATATATATATATATATATATATATATATATATACATATCACTATACGTCTAAGACAAATTTGTAAATTTATGGGATAATATTTGCATTGTTATATATAAAGACTCCTTGGTGAGCTCAGTTTAGATGTATATACCAAACGCCAACATTTTTTCATTGCCTATATACTTATACCGTTGAACATATTGAAAAGTTGGGTGTTTAAATTTTAAACGTTAACAATAACTTACTTTTTGTTCTGTAGTAAGCGATTTTGAGCAACTGAACTGAAATTGTAATTGTACCCAAGCTAAGATCAATTAGTGTTAGGAGCAATAGGTTGCATGACTCAATGAAGCGGTACCAATTATGGAACAAAGCATCTCCATTGTAACGGAACAATACAATAAAGTAATAAATACTTTTTTGGGCCAGAATTTAATAAATTAGTTTTGAATAATGTTACGCTAAAGCTATTCATGAAATGGAGTAAAGCCATCCAAATCCAAAATTTCGTATCGGTGCAGAAAAAAAATTCTTCGCAGCATCTGGGTGCTGCTTCATAATCTCAACCATATATGTATGTTTCCTATAAAAAAAAAAACAATTAATTTTTAAATTCTTAAAATTTGTTATTCTTCATTACAAAAAAATACTGTTCATTATAATGTCCAATCTTAACTCACTTGATCGTATGAAATGACATTTTTTTTTATATAGACTGCGGTTCACTTGCGGATTCTTTAATACGTATATTTTTCAAACTGCAATGTCGAACAAAACTCTCGCTGCAGCAATCAGGCGAGTTCTTTAATCGAAGTTAAATTTTAGAAAGAACCATCCGTAGCGAAAAAAAACTTGAGCAACAATTGACTGATACAGACGATACTTAAAGAAAAATAAAACAAAAAATAAATTAAGTTTGTAGAAAAAAATTTTGTTCATGACTTCCTATGATTTACAAAATACATATTTGTAAGAGTAACACTTAGGGAAAGTTTATAAGGTTTTCTAGCAAAAAAAGCCAATTTCAGCACGACAGTCTGACAGAATGAGTGTGAATTCTCTCAAGTCTGTATAATATTCAGATAGTTTCTCTGATCCGGGCTCATTTTATCAAACTTCGTTTTATAGAGGGTTATTTTTTTGATGCAATTAATATTCCCATATTCAACAAAAAGATAATTGCTGGCCTATTGCTTTACAGCCAAACATTTTGAAATATCATGCAGAAATTATGATTTAATTAGAGTCCACTTCAATATTAACGATATAAAGTGTGACATTGTTGATCATGATGAAGTCGTACATAAACTTTCTATATATATGGCTTTTGAGGTATTCCACTTAAATGGTTCAGATTTTATTTCAGTGACTGCACATTTAAACATAAAATTGGGAATTCTTTCAGTACCTCGTTTGGTGTTAAGTATCGTTTCTAATTTAAATTAACTATGTTTTCAATCTCAATCTGCATGGTAAAATCATTGCATTTGCGGATAATATGACTTTAAGCTGCCAGGATTCGAGCTCTAGTGATATCTCTATACCCAAATTAACTCCGACATGATAAGATATTGCGAAAGACTTAGAAGGTCTTCCGCATATGGATTGCGATTCTTTCAATGGTGCTTAGTCAGAAAACAAAAATAATAATTTTTTTAAGGTTGTTGGGTGATCCATATTTGGGCTTTAGTCGCGAGTTTGGTTTTTATGGGGCTCTTGCAACTTTTCTATGTAACCAGTGCTTTAAAATTGAACCATTGCCCAATTTTAAATACTAAGATGCCAATTTGAATCGGAAATGTTCAAGATGTTAAAAATCAATAAGACATAATTCGTTCATATTTCGTAATCAATAAGACGTAATCGACCAACATAATCGCCTCGATTTCTAACCCTGCCAAAGATCCATCTTGCCCAAACTAAAGAATTGTAAAGAATTAGCGAGTTGTTGAGGAAGTTGTCAAAATCAGTTTCTGCCATAGTTGCACATAAGTTTTGATAACCCGACTATATACTTCATTTTTTTCTGGGTTTGATTTATTTAGAATCTGCTATTTTAACATTTGAAGAACTCTATGTGAACTGCCAAAGAGCATTGATAGAGCCAACAGTATATGATGGCGGCTAATGTTTATAAAAACTAATAACACCCCCGAGTCATCAAGATTGAAATATGATTATTACTCATATTTGAAATGGTACTATGTACCTGTATTTGGTATGATATTTGTAACGCGCCATTGTAACGCAGATTCTCTCTTAATGTGATCGGAATTCTTTTTCTTCATGTTGATAAAGAATCTTGCACATCCTTAATACTCTCGACCTCTCTGCATTTGCAGCACATGCGCTTCTTCTAGCTTTTCAAATTTCATACGAGTTTGGGATAAAGAGCTCTTTTTCGGCGACCCCTTTGTCGATCACTTGTCCATCGATATTAAAATTTGAAATCACACTTTGGTCGTCAGTGTGACATCTTTTAGTTTTTGGAAATTTTAATTTTAATTTTCAACTTCTGAAATCTTCATATACATTTTGGTGAAATATTTTCAAAATATTTGGTTAGGTAGTAGTGTCTAAAATATTACTCGGTTTGCTTACTCACTTTACAGCACTTCAAATTGTGACAATAGATAATTTTTTGGTAGTATTTACTCAAATTTAAATAGCTTTTGATTAACCGTTAGAATCACCTCAACAGGAATAATGGACGGCATTATTCCTGCCGATATTCAGAAAACTATACTGACTTAACTGTTCCCTTGCTTGAGGTGATTTTCAAAAGTAGCCTCGAACTATGTCACATTCCAAAGAAATAGACTGAAGTAAATTTAATTTTTATACCAAAGGCGGGAAAACGCTCTCATTGCAATCCCAAAGACCTTAGGCCTATTAGCTTATCTTTTTATTTCTTGAAAATTCTAGAAAGATAGATAGAGGCTTATCTCAACGGCTTAATCGAGCCTGCAAAGCTGTCAGCGTCTCAGCGTGCATATAGTAAGGGAAAATCGGTGGAAACTGCTCTCCATTTTCTCTTATGTCCTATAGAGAAGTCCCTCGAATATAAGAAATTCTCTTTGATGACCTTTTGTTATATTGAGAGTGCGTTTAATAATGTCAAACCAGAGGAGATCACGCAATCACTTTCAAATTTGGGGGTGGATGTGACACTTAGAAGCTGGAGTGATCAAATGGGCAGGGTCATAACGGCAAATCTAGGTATATCATCCATCCGTAGATTTGTAAGTAGGGGTACACCGCGAGGTGGTGTATTATCCCCCTTCTTTGGAATTGGGTCATAAATGACCTGTTACTAAACCTAGAAGGGGCTGGCTTTAAAGTGGTGGCTTATGCAGATGATGTTGTTATTGACGCTTTCGGTAAATATCCTTGTATCCTCAGAGATATTATGCAGAATGCTCTTGACATTCTAACTCAATGAACCAATAGTTTTGGCCTTAGTGTTAACCCACTGAAGACTGAGTTGGTTCTTTTTTCCAGGAAGTACAAACTTCCTTGCTTTGACCCTCCAACTCTCAATGGAGTTGCTTTGAACATCGCAGATAAAGTGAAATTCTTGGGACTCATTTTGGATAGTAAACTAAGCTGGAAGCCTAATATTCTGGAAAGAGTAAAAAAGGCTACGATATCACTCTACTCCTGTAAAAATGCCATTGGAAAAGGATGGAGCTTAAACCTCACATTGTGCAATGGCTTTATACCTCTATAGTTAGACCAGTTCTAATGTATGGAGTTACAGTTTGGTGGCCCGCCTTAAATACAGTGGCGAACCAAAAGTTACTGATGAAAGTGCAAAGAACTGCTACCTTGTGTATATTAGTAGTGCACTTAGAAGCACTCCTACTCAAGCATTGGAGATTCTCTTTCATCTCATCCCTTTGGATATCCTGGCTAAGCAAGGCCACAAGGCTTAAATGTACAGCCACAAGGCTTAAATCAATTTCTATGTGATCCTGTAACATTATAGGACAAATCTATTCTAACTAACAAAGAAATCCCTAAATCTATCGACTACACCATCTCGACATTATACCTCGAAGTTAGATTTATAACTGATATTCCTTCCAGAGAGGACTGGGCGAATGGAATAGTTTATTAACTTTTTACAGATGGCTCGAAAATTGATGGAAAGGTCGGCGGAGGGGTTTTCTGCGAAGAACTAAATGTAAATCTCTCTTTCCGTCTCCCTGATCATTGCAGTTTTTTTCAGGCAGAGCTTATAGCAATCAAGGAAGCCATAGACTGGATGAAGTATCATGTAATATCTGTAAGAGATATTGGCTTTTTTACGGACAGTCAGGCTGCTATTAAAGTTTTACAATCAGGCTTTATTACGTCGAAAGTAGCCCGGAGTTGTTTTTCATCTCTTAACGAGATGGCTGAACAGTTCAATATCCATCTTATATGGGTGCCAGGGCATTTCAGTATTACGAGGAATATGAATGCCGATGAACTCGCGTGGACATTGAAGTACCACTTGCTACATGCAAATTGCTCTTTAAAGAAGAAGCTCGTAAAATTACAAACAATAGATGGGCAAATGCCACCTCATGTGTAATTACTAGGCAGATTTGGCCTAATTTGTCCTTAAAAAGGTCTAATCAGCTAATATCTATGAAACGGCATAATATTAGCACGGTTTTGGGTGTCATTACTGGACCTGTCCTAGTCTGTCTCAAAACAGACTCAAGTTTTTGGAAGTTCAGTAAATTGAGCGTTAGAGATATCTACTGCTTCGTGAGAAGCTCAAATTGGTTACAGTAGGGTAGTGTGGAGAAGCAATTTCTGTGGTTCAGGCTACGGACCATATGTGTCTTTGCCTCGTCCTTTTGTTGGGCGGCCACCTAAAATTAACTAACTAACCATTGAAAATTATATTCTATTCCACGGTGTTTAAAGCTATACCCCACACTATACAATTTAATTACGATTTTTGCGTTCGTCTACCTGACGGCCCATATATCATTACAAAGTACAAATATTTACAAACCAATTTCTATCAAATATCAATATAAATAATTAATTTAATCGCTTTCCCCACACTTAAATACTCACTTAATCCATTTTAACAATGTGCAGCGTTTCCTTTTTCATTTTCAATTTTCCACATTATAATTTATAATTTTATTACTTCTCATCAAATAAATCGAGAGTCGTATATAATTTACACATACTCACCGTTTTACCTTGTAAATAATACATGGTAAAAAGGCTATATAGTGGTTCCTTATCGCGTATTTTAAGAGATAATTTAAGTCACTATAGTTACGAATTGGGTGCAATCAATTTTTAGTCAATAGTAAGAATCGAACTCTTAATTCATCATACATCGATAAATAGTAATTGAAAAGGTTTAAAAATTGGTGTTAAATTCACAGGGCATAATATGAGTTTTTCATTTTAATTCCCAACAATTTTATGTTTTCTTTTATATTCCTTGCACAATAAAAAAATTAAACTGGATTATGTACTCATCATAACATACGAGTCATATTATACTATACCGAAATTATTACATTTTATGATATCATTAATTTAAATTTAGAATTTAGACGTACAACTCGCTCGTATTTTTTTTTTTTTGTCATATTTTGCTGTTGTTTAATATCATTTAGGGAGACGATTATAGCGAAATATTTTTTTTTAATCGGAATTACAAATTCGAAAAGTAAATATCTACTTTACATATTATACGAGTACCTATATATACCATAATAGAAAAACGACAGTTAAAATTATTTTTTAAAAGGAGTCGATATTAAATGGTACTATATGCTTTAGGTGTATCCAGAATCTTGTCCAATTCATTATTATGTATTGACATTTTTAAATATAGGCATCGATTTATATATATATATATATATAGTCGCATAAAATTTGCATATTACAAATCGTCCCACATCGTCTATAAAATTTTATTTCGAATATATGTACAGAGAGTGTACATAACGTTTTAGTCAACATAATACTATGTAAAGAAGTTGATAACAATATATAGTTGAAGATTGCAGAAGATGGCATAATATATAACCATACTAGATTTTATTGACTTGAAATATTTATTTAAATAATCATCCGATCTTGAAGCTTTGAAAAATTACGGATGTATTATATTTGTACGTGATTAATTGTTGATTTAGTAATCAACGAATAACGATAAGCGTATTATGAAATTAACTTAAAAAAATTATGTTCAATTATTGATTTTATGAGAAACATACTTTAAGGTCGAAACGACTTTTAATTTTATAATATTCAACATACTTTTGAGACACAAAATACAAAAATCATTAATGTTAAACTGAGACAAAAAAAAAACAACCTGAGAAGCAAACCAATATGTATAGCAATATTATTGTCAAATGTTTTAGATTAAATCGATTTTTATTTTTTTTTATTTTTTTATTTAATGAAACTAGTCTTTCCAAACTAACCATCAATTTACATCTGAATTCTTAAAAACTAAACTATAATGAGGTTACTGTTGATCCAGCGATGCTCCAATGCCTGTTCGTTAATAGGTAGTTGCTCAAATACTGACGAGCTCGAAGGGTTTGGTTCCGAGAGGCTTCCGCATTAACATGTTGCAATATCCTCGATTCATGCTTCGTTGCAAATCTTTTTATTTCGTGTTTTACATCCGGTATCCCCAAATCTCGATGCAAAACCTTATTACGAATATACCAGGGTACATTGACTATACTTCGAAGTACCTTATTCTGGAAGTTTTGTATAGGTTTGATGTTAGCATTTTTAGTACAGCCCCAAAGCTGAATACCATATAGCCAGACCGGTTTTAGGATTTCATTGTAAATCAATATTTTGTTGTCTGTGCTTAATTTTGGCCGTCGTCCAATTAGCCAGTACAATTGTCTTTATTTAAGATCAAGCTCCTTTCTTTTCTTCTTCACATGCTCTTTCTATTTCAGCTTTACGTAACAAACCCAAGTATTTGACGGAATTCTCGTATGGCACCATGACATCGTTTATGCTGATTGGCGGCGGATTAACCAATAGTTTGTTCGTAAAGTTGACATGCGCAAATTTTAATTCATTAAGTTTGATTTTCCATCGCTTGGTCCACTGGTGAATTTCTTCACTTGCATATTGAAGTTTATTCGCCGCCGTTTTGACAGTTTGCGCTGTTGTTAGTATAGCGGTGTCGTCGGAAAATTACTTTCTATTATTGGTGTCATTCTCCTCAGAAGAAGTCTCTCCATTAGCTTTGAGATGATAGGAAGCAGGGATATCGGACGTTATGATTAAGCTTCATTTAGCGGTTTACCTGGTTTCAGTAGCATAATAACTTCTGCAACTTTCCAAGCAGAAGAAACACGCCGTAATCAAATAATAGCATTAAACAAATGGGTTAGTTGAACAGTAGCTTTCTTGGGTAGTTGCTTTAGAATTTCTCCTGTTATAAGATCATATCCAGGAGTCTTTCCGGTCTTCAGATTGGATTTTGTTTCCCTATTAACTTCTTTCTCGGTTATTAGAGGGATTCTGCCCCCATAGTCGTTGCTTTCATTTTCGATTATAATATCCGATTCGGTCTCATTCGGTTGGAAAATACCAGCCAGATGATCAGCAAACACTTCAGCTTTTGATTTGTTATCCCTGGCCCACGAGCCATCACTTCGCTTAATAGGAGGGATCTGCGTGATTGGGGTTTTCATTCTTTTGGTTGCCTTCATAATGAGTAGTCTGTATTTTCATCAGCCGTCAACTTTTCAAGAAACGAAGAAAACGATTTTTCATTTAGCTTCTGAATTTCTCGCTTAAGCTGCTGTGATTTGTTATTTAAGATCGTCTTGTCAGATGGACTCCTCGTTAGTTGCCATTTTTCCTAGCTTTCCTGTTTTCTAAGACCATAGGTTCCTAATTTCTCTTGGGTAGCTTTTACTAGTAGTTTTGGATGCTGTTTCTTTAGTGTTATTCCACGCGGCTAATTGAATGATATTTGTGAAGTTTTCAACCTCCTCCTCTAGCTCCGTTACCGTTTTTAATCGTGTTGGTAGGTTAATAATGCTTTCTTATTCAGATCTGATGCTAACCCAGACAGTTGTTTTATTGACAAGAGTTGGTCTTGTTTCCTTCTTATTATCTTGTCGCTTATGGTAAGTATCACTAAAGTCAACATGTTTTGCATTAAAATCACCTCCTAATATAAATCTACCATTGAAATGTTTTAGGATATTCAAGTAGTTTGATTGACTCATGTTGTATCTAGGTGGAAAATATACCGCTCCTATCTGAAGGCGTTGCTTGGTAGATGTAATTTCTACTACGGTAAGCTGGGTTTCAAGTGATTGATAACGCTGGCATTCATGGTGTTTAATATAGTTTTTTATTATAACAGCGGTTCCATCTCTTGCTTGGTTATCCAGATGAATTGTTTCGTAAAGTTGGTAACCCTGAATTTTTAAGTAAGATTGTCTTGTTGAGTGGGTCTCAGATATCAGACTCAAATCGATATTTTGCATTTTTAATAAGGCTTCAAGTTCATGTTTTTTATTTTTAATACCGTTAGCATTCCATGGAGCAATTCTCACTCTTTCTTGGTACATCATTTTGAGAGAATTAATTAGAATAATAAAGTAATATTGCCCTGCTCCAATCTTTGTAACCTTTCAGAAAGGTTGCTTATGGCATTCGAAATATTCTGCATCATTTCCATCAGAGTATTCGAATGTGTAGGGTTCAACACTGATCCTGAGCTGACCTTTCTTGTCGCAGCCACCTGTGCATAAGATATACCACCTCGCTGACATGATGACTAAAGGATTCTGTTGGTTGACTATTTTGTAAACTCATTGGTATATTTTGATTATTTCTTCTTTTTTAGAGTTCTTTCGCTACCAGACATCCTAGGTAGCGTACAGAGTGGGCCTGTGCACAGTTTGAACACTTTGCCGCGGTGGCCCTGGGTTTCTCACAAGCAATAGTTAAATGTTTCTCAGCACATTTAATACATCTAGGTTCGTGTTGACAGAACTTTTGAGTGTGGCCATATCGCTGATTGCGGAATTATACGATTACTTCTAACCACTTCGATCTTTACTCCCATATGGCACATTATTTTTATTTCGTAAATTTTTCTTATATCTTCTTTGTTATCGAAGGCTAGCATGAATAATGGAAGAGGAATTCGTATTTCTTCATCCCCTTTCTTAGACTTTTTAATTTTATTGACGACATCAAGGATTTTAAAACCCCTTTCGTACAGTTCACTTTTAATGTCTTCTGGGTTGCATGATTGGTGTAAATTTCTAACCATAACCCTTATCGGTCGCGTCTGCTTATTTTCATATGAATAACACTGTTGCTGCGAACCGTTTAAATATTCTGTTAGATTTCTATAATCTGTCTCGGGATCTACATTTATTTTTAGTTGATTGTTGTTCATCCTTCTAGCTTGAAAATTGATGCTGTTATCCTGTAATGACTTGTTAATGACTGAATAGTTTGTCACATTGCTAAGTATTATGGGGGGAGGATTTTGTTTGCTTTTTTTAGGTTCTTTAGTTTTTTGAAAAGTTGTATGCTTTCCTGGTGTGTTATTTTTTTCAGGCTGAGATTTTGTTTTTGGATTTAGATGGTTATCCGTTTTGTCTGATATACCTGCTTGATTACCTTTTGCTGATGAACACTTCCTTTTTTTGGATTTTGGCAGTAGCCATGCTATTTCTTGTGCTACTATGCCTTCTTCTTCGCTCGAATCAGGTATAGTATAATCATTTTTTGTGGCTCTGTTCTTTCATCACTTTTAATTTTCGGATCTCATTTCGTGCTTTCAGCTTGTAATGTTTGGATTATTTTATCATTTGAATCACTCACAGATATTTGTTGAGAACTACTGTAACTCATCCCCCGAGGATCATTATTTTTTGCTAAATTTTCCACAGAGATACTTCGTGGCCTTATAGGAGATCTCATCATTAGCTTGCCCATTCTGAATGGGTTGTCACTAGTACTTCCGCTCATGAAATTGTCTGAGCCAATGGCGTCATGTTTGTTTTGCAATGATTGACCCTCCCCAGAATTCATGGGGTCAACCTCCGTAGAGGGTGGATTTCCTGCAGTGCAGGTTGCCACTTGGGGTATTATTTACGGATGTTTTATTCATTGCTGGTTTATTTTAAGGGTGTCCTTCCCATAGCCTTTTTAGTCTACGGCCAGACTTTAAATACTGCCGACCGATTCGGTGCAGACACAGACCGAGAAGCCGCTCATTGTAAGACAGACGCTTCCTGGATTTTATTATGCTGCTGTCGTTCGTCAACTAGGTGCCTACTACGCCAGAAGTTCACCATGTTTCCATAGCTATCCTAACCGTTTGGCTGCCATAGCTGTCCAGGGCGCACCGCGAGGATATTATTCAATTAAATATTTAATTTATAATTTTCCTCTACCGGGAGGTGACAGTCAGACTCTACGCCCCATTCAGATATTACGCCCGATTAAATCGATTGAAATAAAGATAGCACCAAGCAAAATAGGCCAACCTGAGTGCTTTATTTATTATATTATATCAAAAGAATTAGGTGTGCTTAAGCTCAAACACAGTGGCGTATTTGGATGTCTGATACCTTATTCGAAAGGTCCAGACAGCAGTATAAATAATGCCATAAAATATTCATACATTTCCATAACTAATTTTCTGGCATAAAAGGGGTAAGCCCACTCACCTTCGTTTGATCCCTACTATCTTACCTTTTCAAATAATTCAGTCTAATTTTTGCCTGCTCTATCATTAAAGTCATCAATAACTGTTCTGACGTCGTGCTCCGGTATGGATCCCATCAGATCATCCAAATGGATGTAAAATGATTCTTTATCTGTGGATTGACTTAAAGATCAGTCGGCATGAACACAAATGATTGACAGATTGGCTAGTCGCATGCGAAAATGTGGCTTATACATACAATCATAACTGCTTTAAAATCTAAAACAGCTTTTTTCACCTCGGGGCCAAAGAAAAAACCAACACCATGATTGCCGAGGTCATCTTCACTATAAAGCAATGTATAGCCTTAAGACAAATGTTATCCACTTTTTGGCCATCGAAATTCTTCAAGAGCAACGAGTTTTAAAATAATCTCACAATCCTAAACTGCGTGTCCGTTATCATAAGCGTGGGTCTGGTATAATTTTAGTGGTATCCATATTTCATTTTATTGAACATTTTCAGCTCAGTGATCTAACCTTTGCTTAGTCACCTTCTACGACAAGCAAATGAGGATATGGTGGAATTCTAAGGATAACATGCCCGTTTAGAAGTCTTTTACGAGCCATGGAGATCCTCCCAACCACAGCGACCGTATAATTATAACTTTCTCCTATAAAGTTGCGGAGGTAACCAGGCTTTTATTAGAGACAATGCTTGGTAGTCCTTCTTGGACGAGTCGAGATAATTCGTTTTGAATTATCACGTTCAACTTGAGCATAGAAGAAATAGTAAGGAAGGGAATTTAAGCCTATGCACGTGATCATCAAGACAAGTGTTAAACAGTTAGAAGAGAATAACAATTTAAACCGTTCACAAGCTTTGGCAATTAAAGTTATAAAAGAGTCCAAGAGAATCAAGAAGAAATCGATTGCAAAGATTATCGCCAAAACTGTTATTTTATAAATTTAAAGTACTTTTTATTTCAAAAGTTTCGTTGACCTAAAAATACGTGAATAATTTTATTTCGTAATTTACCAGTTGGACAATTTAAACTCCAACCATCCTGCCCTAATGATTCACTGCATAAATTAAGCACACAATTCGCAACGGTCAAAATTGTTTTTCGTTAACATAATGGTTCCTCTTTTTAAAATTGGCTCATATCCTTGATAATGACACCATCTAGAAAATGTATAGCTCCAATCACTACTGATAGTTCAGTTAATAAATTACGCTAACAAAAATGTTGTATGCATCGTGTCATCTCTACACAAATTTGTGTCTAAGATAAGGCATTATCTCGTAGAAAGTTTCCAATATAATTTAAATACAATTTATAACGTTGGTTTAAATCCTTGATAATTATAGCAATTATTTTTAGTTCATTCAAAAAAAATATATTTTAATTAAATTTCCGGGAAAAATTTATAATATAGGTCATATTAATGGTGTAGGTCATAACACGTTAGGATGTTAAAATTAAATATTTATTATATTGTTAGTCTATGTAATGAATATTAAATTATCATGAAAATATCCAGATTAATTAAAAATATATGTTTTCATTTGTTTTATAAAAAAACCAACAATAACAGAAAATATTACACATAATTTATTTATTAAATATTTAATTATTTTAGTTTTTTTATGACACAAGTGAATATTTTAGTATTAAATAGTATCTCGTATTCGTTTAGTACTACAGTAATGAAGTCTTGATTGTACGAATGTACGTTGAGCCAAGGACATCCTTGTACGTGCATAAGTAGTTCAAAATGTATCTTAACTTCTTAAGATACATTTACTTGCTAAGGATCGACCAGGTATTAATAATAAGATAAATATTACAGTATCAACAATCAGGCTTCATAAGATTCCATCTCGAGCTAGGTCTAGGCAACCAGGCAACGTGTTTGAAAGAAATTCTTCTGGATAATCAATATTCTCTTCAATACAATGTAAAAGTGTAATTTGTGTGCAGAGGAAATTTATGCCATAACCGTTACGTTAACGAGACTACTCTCTTATTGATAGATTCAAATGACAGAGACCTAGGTTTGAAGGTGTGGTTTGTTGTCTTCAAAACATATGGTTAGTGGTCTTCTAGAAATGATTTGTTGCTCCGTGCAAAACATATGTTAAATAAAACAATCGATAAATTTACAAGATTTTTCTTAAGATGTTATTGTTTCATTTATGTTATGATAAATGATAATATAATGATTATAATGTTTTTTTATTTTATTTTTTTTCAATTTAGACGAACGCTGTATAATAGAATCAAATCATACAAAAATGTCATCATTGTCGTGGTTATTGGTAATATTTTTCTCATCCACATTAATGGTATGTATTACATGCCAATCAAGAAATAATCAAGACGATTTATTATACGATAATGGTAAACTATTAAGCGGACGTAAGTGTATTTGTATTTTATAAATTTAATTTAATTTAATTAATTTTGCGAACACATTTTATATAAAAAGCATATCAACATCAAATAAAACGGCCATTTTTTGGAGGAAGTCGATATGGACGTTCATCACAACGATTCAATAAAGATTTATCATCAGCTCCGGTTATTGTATCTCGAAATGATCGATTTTTCTTAGGATCCAGATATGGTAAACGATCTCAAGAATTATATCCGGAAGCATTGGAGGAACAACAGCCATCACCAACTACCTCATCCGCAAATTTTTTCAATGAACAAAACAACAAGCTTTCATGCGTTTATGTTGGTTATAGTAATTTCTATCGTTGTGACAATAATGAGTAAGTATATACATAATATGTATTTCATTTTATGTTCATGTTTTAATCAATCAAATCAAAAATACCAAAAGTTTATCCTGTACGAAAAACAAGCACGAAAATTAATAATAAATACATACGTTATCTGCTCAAGTCAAAAATATAAGAATTTATCCTTTGGATTAAGTAAGAATTAAATCGTTACCGAAAATGGATTTGAACGTATGAATCATAACGACTACTATCATCTTTAAGATGGGAGATTTTTTATTTTTGTAATATTAATACCATAGATAAAGACTATAGATTTCTCATTTGCGCAACTAAAATGAAAAAATTGAACTTCTGATATTTCCAATCTCATCGTTGTATTTGTAATTTTACATTTTTCGATAAAATAAAAGAAAGAAATCTATTTTTTTTACATTTTTCGATAAAATAAAAGAAAGAAATCTGTTTTGTTTATCTATGGTAATACATTTTTACATACAGAAAAAGTAATACAGAATATATACTTTAAAGAAGCTCGAATACGTTTTACAATCGCACGAAAGAACAAAGCGGCCGTTCCAAACGAATCTGTACAACAACTCAGCAGTATGAAAACCGATGCTTGATACGTGGATAAGTAACATTTCTCTGATTTACTCAATGTTCAATAATTTCCAAATGATGTATTTGCAAGTTGTCAAATACAGACTGCGAAAATGTCCATATAGAGGACCCATCCTACAAGGAATTCACACTTGTCATGCAGAGAGTAAAAAGAAACCGTTTCCCTGGGGTTGATTGCATTAATTCCAAGCTCTTGATATTCGAAGGGTATACTGTGTGGATACAATTTTTTCCTTATTCGATTAATGTGGCAGAGTAAAGCTATACCTGATGTTTGAAAAGTGCCCGCGTTATGTCCTAACTTTAAAAAAGGAGATCGTTTAAAATTGCTGTCACTGGTAACCGTGCTTGTATGTCTTACGTCCACTGATAAAAATGTGGGTGCCGTTTGAATACATCTAGAATACTATCACTTTGTTGTAAATTGTCATCCAAACTGATTTCTCTATTTTCAGTAGATATTTTAGCTCAACTTACTAATTTTGACTATGACAACCACTTCTTTAATACAAGTTTGGTTGAGATGGTTCCTACATACATCAAAAGATGTCAATATTCGCTAAATCATGTTCACAATTTTTAATCCACTTTTATCTGACCAAAGGCCTTACTATACTTCCACATTTTGTAGTTTAGCCTTGATCCATCCACATTTTTAACGATATTTAGAGCTGCAAAAGAAGTATATTTTGTTAGAGTGTATAATCAATCTAACTCTTTTAATTAATTGAAACAATGATTTTAGAATATTTCTTTTTAGTAACAAAATTATGCAATACAACTTTTGAAATTGACAAAACAAGGTGGCCACGAAAAATCAAAAACCCAAATTGATGATGATTGCGTTTACACCAAGAGTTGAATTTGCCGATTCGCTGATAGTATAAGTAAGGGTCTGCTTCGCTGCGATGAAATCCTGCGTCAACGATTACCTTGTTTAATTACATGTTCCAGGTGCGTGCCGACTGCTTCAGTCCATACAAGCTCCTTTTTAATTGACATACCATGCTTTTATCATCCGTTTCGAAACATGGCGGCTGCTTCATGTAGATTTTCTCCTCCAGTTTGCTGTTTAAGAAAGCCGTTTCTACATCCAAATGAATGACCTGAATTTGCTAACTGCCTGCCACCGTCAACAACGTTCTAAAAGTTGTTTGCCTAGCAACTGGTGCAAATACTTCATCGTAATCCTGGCCAAACCGTTGCGTAAACACTTGGGCAACCAGTCTAGTCTTAAACCGCTTTACAGTGACCGTCTGCGTTAGCTTTCAATTTTAACACCCATTTGCAACCCACTGCTTTTCGATTACTTGGTAATTCAACTATTTCCCAGGTGCCATTTTCTGCATATGATTTCATTTCATCATGCATAGCCGCAAGCCATTGATCCTTTTCTGTGGTCTCCAGACGTCTGCTAGTGTTTTTGGCTCAGTAATTATTGAATTAATATTTTCGATTCCATCGATTAATCGTTTTGATTTGACCCCCTTAGTTTCTCGTTCCGAGCCCTCATTATTTCGCTTGATATGTTCTTGACCTGAAACAGCTCCACTATTTGTTCACTTTCATTAGTGGTATTGTCAACTTGTGGTTTTATTTCGATAGTTACGGTATTATCTTCCCCTTCCATGAAATGAACATCGCGGCTTATAATCAACTTGTTCGTCTTTACATCGAAACATCGATACGCCTTTGAGTTTTCGTCGTAACTCAAAAATCGTGCCTCCACTGCCTTTAAGTCCAATTTTCTTCGTTTCTCCTTAAGGGATATGCACAAAACATTTTTTCCCGAAGATTTTAAAATTTTTCAGAATTGGTAATGTACTCGACCAGATTTCTACTGGTGTCTTCGGAGCTCCTTTTGTTGGCAAACGGTTCTGCATGAAATTAGCCTTTGTAACTGCTTCCATTCAGAACGAATGGCCCAATTTCATACATCGAGCCATCTCGATTAGCGTTCGGTTTTTGCGCTTTGCTACTCCATTTTGTTCCGGTGATTATGCGGCAGTGTATTCTAATTTAGTCCCAATGCCCTTTAAGTATTCAATGACCTGTTTGTTTTTATATTTTGTTCCGCGGTCTGAGCGAATAACTTTTGTGGTCTTTGAAAACATAGTTCGCGCCATTTGACTGAATTTTTTAAGCCTCATGAAACATTGAGATTTTTCGTTCAGCAAATAAATTACCGTGTATCGCGAAAAATCGTCTATGAGTGTTAGAATGTAGCGCATTCCACTATGTGACTTAGTTGGTATCGGCCCACACAAATCAGTGTGAACTGGATCCATCACAGCATTCGTTGATATCAATGACCTTTTTGGAAAAGGCAACCTAGTCATTTTCCCTCGTGTACATATTTCACAGTCTTCGCTGCAATTACACGCCTCAAAACACACACTGGTAACTAAATTGTCATTGTTTAGACGCCGTATACCGAATTACCTTTATCATCAAAAAACTGTAATTTGACGGATCCGGTACCACGTGACGAATATGTGTGCGTCCATCAGCCACCCTGACTTTTTCATGATTGTTGAAAATCAAATTCTCGAACTTAAATTTATTCACGCAAATGTGACACGTAGCACCGCTATCAATGATCCAATCGTCTACACTTTGACTTTCGATGTGTGTCTTAAACAACATATCGTCATCTGATTTCTCAACAGCCGTCGCATTTTCAGATTTTCCCAATGTTTGTTTGACCTTATCCTTTTGAAGCCATCTAGTATACTTATGGCCTTCTGCTTTAAAATGTCCTGGTTTGTAGCAAAACCGACATATTTCTTTTTGCTTGTCGATCTTTAGCACATCGTCGCCTGCGCTATCACCATTTTTGTTACACTTGCGTATAATTAAACGTTTATACTTGTCAATCAGTTTTGCCGGAACCATTTTCATGCTCAGGTCTTCCGTTTTCTGAGTTTGAAGTACTGTCACGATTGTGTCATAGATGCGCGGTAGTTGCCCAAACAGCAGCCCAATCTGCCATTTTCCCGATTATTTTTCCTCTCCGAGATCGTCAATCCGTTGAAACATGTCCAACAACCAATGAACATGTTCTTCGAGGTTACCGCTCTTCGTAAGCTTCTTTGTGCAAATTTCCTTTATTAATTGCACACTACTATTGCCTGCACCCTTTTCGTGATATTGCTGCAACACATTCCATATCTTTTTTGCAGATTTAGCTTTTCTAATGTGAACAAATTGACTCTTTGGCACACTTAAAACGATTGTAGACATCGCGCTGTCGTTTACTTCCTTACACACGGTCAATTGTACGGCTTCGGCTAGCTTTTCACCAATTATTGCATCCCAACTATGCTCTTTCTTCAGCAGCATTCGCAAGGCTTTGATTGGGGAGTAAATACACAACAATAATCCTTAAAAAGTTCTGGAATATGGCCAATTAGGAAGGAACTCGGTGATTTCTTAACCGATTTTGATGAAATCCGATATGTAAGATGGGAATAGGATTTATCATATAGAATTTCATCATAGTAGGTTAAGAACTCGCCGAGTTCCTTCCTTACTGGCCATATTCCAGAACTTTCCCAAAAAATCATTTTTAAATCCTATTCCCATCTTACATATCGAATTTCATCATAATCTGTTAAGAACTCGCCGAGTTCCTTCCTAATTGGCCATATTCCAGAACTTTCCTAAAAAATCATTTTAAGTTTAAATCACATGTCGAAATATCCTATTTTGAATTATACAGTTTTGTACCATATCTTGTTTTGTACCTTATCTGGTTTTACAATATCCAGTTTTGAATTATATTGTTTCGTCAAATCCAGTTGTAAAATATCCAGTTTCGACCGGTACCCCTTTATTCGTTGCCAACTCTTTATTCACTCCTCTTTTGTATCTTCCTCGCATTCTCATTGACATACATCAATCTCAACGTTTAACGTGTATACGTGGCATTGCCCACGCAACCGATACATTGGATTCAACTCGAATTCAACAGATATCAGCAGGGATCACAAGGAAACATACCGTACGTAATAACTGTGAAGATCTAATAAACGGATATAAGAAAACCCATTAGGATGATTTTTTTTCGAAACTCAATCAATTGAGATATCTGAGAATACTTTAAAAATATGCACGTTTAATATTATAACATCAGTCATGCATGTCATGACACTAATGAAATTGCATGTTGTGGTAAATTTGAGAACAAGGTTTTGCAATAAACGCCGGGGTACAGAAAAAAGAAGAACTTCTAATCTTATCGTAGAATTTAGCCTCCGAAAAAGTGAAACATCTCAGGACAACATGTTAGACCATCAGCACAGAAAAAATAATATATACAGAAGTAAACCGACGAATAAAATTTTGTATAGTTTTTTTCTGGGGTTATGATGTTCATATGGGGTTATAATCGCAAAATGCGAGAGTAAAAATTTTAGATTATTTTTTTTTTACTCTTGAGATCGTTTTTTACATTCTTGCATTTTATATAATTTAGCAGCTTTGTATGCATATGTGATAATATAACTTAATATAAATCAAAAGTGGTGTATACTAAAGAGAAGCGAAGAATCGAGGATCGAAAAATATATATGTGTATATATATATATATATATATATATATATATATATATATATATATATATATATATATATATATATATATATATATATATATATATATATATATATATATATATATATATATAAGATTTGCAGACGGCATTGTTGTTGGTTTTGCGATAGTATAATATAATATTATGTGTCTACTGTCTGCTTAAGTATTTCTTAAAATTTGATATGTATTTAACCAAATAAAAATAGAAAGGGTTATCAACCGTATTTTTAAATTTCTTCGATTTTTGAATTAACACAGTAGAAACGAACGTGAGGTATTTTCCTTAATAATATGGACTTAATTTTATTTATTATGTCTTATCTTAGTTGATTAAGTTTTATTTTATTTTCAACTTTCTTGCCATAGAAAGTTTCTTGTCATCCATTTGTTGTGCTTTCTTAAAAGCACTAATATTAAGAAATCTAGTAACTTATAATTATGTTTAGAAGAAGGATTTGATGGACTAAACCAATTTTTATAATTTGGATTTCCGTTGGAGGAATCAATACATATACATCGATCAATGATTTGTTTCTTGTAATTTCTCATTACAATGCTCGTTAAATAGTTCTTCAAATATTTGAATATGCGGTTTACATAATTCAAATAATAATACCGTTGGAGCTCGCAGTGAGCCAAAACTAGTATTACTAACATAGATTTGCATAAATATAAAATACTCAGAATTTAATGTTATGCATCATTTTCTTGTTTTACCTATTTATTTTCGCAATAGTGGCATAATCGTCGTGCCAAACATTTAAATATTGCATATCCTAGGTAATATAATAATAGTACAATCGGTAAAATGTAAACCCTGGTCCAAAATTTCATTATAAAATTTGGCTTGATCACTTTAACATAGTTGTCCGAGAAGGATGTATCTGCAACATCATCTACATTATCACTGTCTTCATATTTAGGTAATGGTATTTCTAATGGTTCTTTAAATTATGGAATACTTGCAGATCTTGTATAAAAATGTATCATTGTCATCATGACAATTATTTAAGGATGACTTTCTTAAAAACTTAATTGACATTATTTGTCCCCGATTTCCTACTCTCCCTCTTTGTCTTTGGAGCTGGGATTGTTACACAAATTACTTAATTGCATATTTTCAATAGAATCTGTCAATTAGGGATGTTTCTTTTACTTTTTAAGGAGGTTAACTCACAACTTAACTGCACAAACAATTCCAGACGACCTACGATCGCTCATCATATACTATTATCAGTAATTAATATAGTTTTAATTATGTTTTTATGTAATTAATATAGTTTTTATTAAGTTTAGTATTTTCTCATGAACTGTGTTTATATCCTATAAGTACGTTTTCATTTACACCTTCCTATTTTAATATGGGTGATTTATTTTGAGGTACTTTTTCAAAAATTAAAATTAAATTTAATTTTATCGAGTAATCTTTATTATCATAAAAAGAACCATTCTTTACATTTATTTTTTACGATTATTTCTTTCAAATGTTGCCATGGGCCATTCTGAAGTTCAAATTTTCGATGATGCACTCGAGTATTTTGAGTGGCATTTGGCCAATGACGCGAGTAATGTTGGCTTCTAATTCCTCAATCGTAACCGGCTTATCTATGTAGACTGTGAACTTTACGTAGGCCTCTAATTCCTCAATCGTAACCGGCTTATCTATGTAGACTGTGAACTTTACGTAGGCCCAAAGGAAAATAGTCTAAAGGTGTGATATCACATGATCTAGGTGGCCAAATCACTAGTCCGAAGCGTGAAATTAACTGTTTACCGAATTGTTCTCGCAATAAAGCTATGATTTCATGGGTTATGTGGCAAGTAGCCGCCGTCTTGTTGGAACCAAATGTCATCGAGATCACGGGCTTCAATTTCAGATAGCAAATAGTCCGTTCTTAAGGCGCAATAATAGGCGCCAATCAATTGCGTTCCGACCTTATTTTTGAAAAAATATGGACTGATGATTCCACCAGCCCATAAACCGCACCAAACCGTGTTTTTTGAATATAATGGTAGCTCTTAAATAAACCTCTTCGGGTTACTCTTCAGCCCAAATACGGCAATTTTGCTTATTAATGTAGCCATTAAGTCAGAAATAAGCCTCATCACCGAACAACATTTTGCAAAAATTGTTTTAAATACGGCTGAATATTTTGTAGAGCTGTGCCGGGTTAAGTCTTTCCATGATGAAATGTCAAACAATACTGACCAGAAATACCATATCTGTTTGACACGACTCACACATGATCTGTCATAAAATCCCTAATAAAAAAGAACCTCTAAATAAATCACCCGTTACATATATGTTGAGTGGCATTTGATTGTGCTATTACATATCGATGAGACAAATGTGGTATTCATTTGTGGAATCAATTTATGTGCAAAATCCTACTTGGATTCAATTTATGTTGCAAAATACTACCTGTTGCTGGTTTTCCATTTTTGAATGGATAATGCTTTATTAACAAAAATGAAAAAATCAACTCGCCAGCCCTACTTAAATGCTATGGAAAAATTTAAATTTCTGGGCGACATTGTACAAATTTGTTTCTTTTTTCGGAATACTGTTGAGTTAAAGTTAAAGTTAAAGTTTAAAAATAGTTATAAAATAAACCCATTCTTAGTTAAAACAAAAGATTATTACTAACAATTATAACTAAATATTATTAATTTATGAAAAATATTTCTTATAATATAAAAAATTAAAAAAAGGGTTTTGTCAAAATCCTTTACATGAAAGAAAATTATAGCCAGTTGCCATTCTTAAAAATGCTGTAGAAAAAAATGGATTAGATCTTCCTAAAATAAATAATCAACATATGCTGGAATCAGCGGAGAACATTTCCCACAAAACCTAAAGAAATTCTGATATTCACTAATATCTTAAGATAAAGATAAATGTAACAATTACAGTAAACCCAGCAAACAATGAATCCTAAAATTCCTTGTTTTAGGAAAATAGTTTGTAATTATTTAAATCATTTATTAGGTATACATTTGGTTATGAATTAATCTCATGCTTTCTCTATGAGTCATTAAATTTATGGATTAAATATAATTATAATTAGTTTAATTATTTAATCTTTACTATCAATTATTATTCAAAAAACTAAATCTTTCAAACATATTTCGAATTTAACCCAGTGATGGGATTTATTTTAATTTGTTTGTTACCTACTAAAACAATCTTAAAAATCCCATTTTCTCAAAACGCATTTTCTCTAGTAATGTTACATTTAATAATGAACATAAAGAAATCCAACAACAAAAATCAATTATGTACATAAAATACTACGAATAATGTTTACGAGCACATTGTTGCTAGTTTTGATAAAAAGCAACAAATGATAAAGAAAATACATTTTTAAATGCATTTCACGATCGTTTGTAAGATCTATCAAGGTATTAGATAACACACACAATGTTACGAAAATGTAATAAGAAACAGTGGAAGAGCGTAAACATTTTTAAATTCTCATTTAATTTTTGTTTGATTGTTGTTATTGTAAAACCACCAATTCAAAACACAGAAAAAATCTTCTTCGTGGGTTTACTTCTGTCTATATTAATTTTTTCTGTGCCATCAGGCTTACCAATTCCGTGCATATGCAAATCATACCTGTATGGCAACGTTGTAAATAAACTACTGGATCCAATTGTTTGATTAGTAGTTAGGCTTCTTGATTTGGCGTGACTAGCCTTTTGCCAATAACAATTATAATTAAATAATTTTTTCATTTTTCTTTTTCATTTCAGAAAATCATCCAACTACTCAAATGAAGAATAAAAAAAAAATTAAAATTAAAACATAAATTAAAAAAAAATTCCATAAAAATATTTATTTATTCATGTTATTCAAAAATTAAATTAAATAAAATTAACAACAACAAAACTAAACAAAAATTAAAAAATCCTTAATAAAAATTAAAAAATAAAAGTATTTTCTTAATTTTATTGTAATTTATTAAATTAAATAATTATAGATGTTTTATTGCAAATATATATATACATACACATTATAAATAGAAAATAAAATATTTTAATTTTATTATAAAATTAATTGTTTTTTATTCCAATAAAAGCATAGCATCGCGGTGATAAATTATCAGATACAATTTTTTTTGTATAAAATTCAATATGTTGATCCGAATGTTCCACCGCAAACTCATTCATGTAGCAAACTTTATCCAAGAGAACAACATTTTCGCATATCGATTGAATGCAGGTTTGTAAACATGTTAGAATTTCACTTTGCATATTACCATCCGAATTATTTGCTAGCACACTAGTAATTACATCTTGATGCGTTGTGGTCCAATTCACTTGCTCATTTTTGTTATTTATAATCGAGTACCGTTGCGCAATGGTCTCGAAAGTAATCGCCCCATTGTAAGCAGTCTTATTTAATTTAATAACTTTATCAAATCCATTCAAAGCACACTCAATCACAGCACGTTCGAACATATTTCGACCATGCGTATTGTGATCGTCTTGTGATTGTGATCTCCATTTCGATGCAGACTGTTGTGAGGCGAGCCGTAAAAATGGTCGGCTAATTACTAAATTTATATTAAGTTCTGATATTACACATCTTAATGTTGTACTTAGGGGAAAATTGGTAAATGTATTAGTACTAAGTTGCATATTCATTTTATGGTAACAACAAGGCATTATGATAATCAGTTTTATGTTTTCAATTTGATGAAATAATTGTATAGTAGAAATTGTTAAATCGCCGCATGCATGCATCCCAATTAAGCCAAATTTATTTTGATCCGTTTCTTTAATGATCTGTTCTATATAATCCTTGGACTTGTTATTTATAAAGTGTTCGGTAAAATTAATTTTTCCCAACGAATTTTTATAATATTTTTCTTGACGCTTCTTTGCCGTTTTAACTCGTTCGCCATCTGATTCGATGCCAACGATTTTAATTCGTTCATCATTTTCGTACAAAAATTGTGTTAAATAACCTAAACCACAACCAACGTCTATAAAATTACGAATCTTATGTTTTTGCCCAATTTCTAGAACTATTTGCGATAAATTATTTATTTCATGTAATTTTTTGGGATTTATACCTTTTGCATTATTTTTCTGTCTATCAAAACCTAATCGAATTGGTTCGTTATTCGAATAGTTTGGTTTGAGTTGATCTATTTTAGTAAAAAAATGTTTTAGATCATTTGGCCAATCGGATTTTATAAAACCAAATGGAAGCTCATTGAATTCCTCATTTGATAGTATAGACAAGTGTTCGGTCCATGATTTTGGAATTTCTTCTAAAATATTTGATTTTAAATATCGTGTATTTGCTTCTCGATGAATCCAACAATGCGCTTGTAGAAAATTTAATGCGTCCGTTAGATATTCAGTTGAAGACGTGTACAACGATGGTACGGTCATTTTCTGAAATTATACGTTAAAATCTATTATTCAGGGTTAGAAACCCAATTACGTGGAAATTGGCCTTACTAACTACTTTATATAAGAAATATTCTATAGTAAATAAGTAAACGGCGATTATTGCCCCATACCGCATGAAATCTGGCTCGACATCAGGAGCTTTCATCGAATTTCTGGATCTCGTGTACAACTTAAATTTGTTGGTACTTGTCAGGTATTTAGACTTTAGTAGTGGACGCAAGGTACACAAAGCTACTAAATTGTGACTGGATTACTGTCATTTTACATAAACGCATATATATTTGTGATATTCCCGGATATTTAAAAGCAAACCGTTGATTCTCCCGATTTTATGGCAAAAATCTCAGTTTTAATGAGCTTAACCATCATGAATTTTCTAGATTTTCGATTTGGGGCATAAACCTCACAGTTTTGATGGGCATTTTCTGGATTTTGGAAATTTTTGATTTGTGGCATAAACCTCACAGTTTTGATGGATTAACCATCATGTATTTTCTGAATTTTGGAAATTTTCGATTTGTGGCAGAAATCTCACAGTTTTGATGGATTAACACAGTTTTGATGGATTTGTGGCATAAACCTCACAGTTTTGATGGATTAACCATCATGAATTTTCTGAATTTTGGCAATTTTTGATTTGTGACATAAATCTCAGAGTTTGATGGGCAACCATCATGTATTTTTCAAATTTTGAAAATTTTCAATTTGTGGCATAAATCTCACAGTTTTAATGAGCTAACCGTCATATATTTTCTGGATTTTGGAAATTTTCGATCTGTGGCATAAATCTCACAGTTTTAATGGGTTAACCGTCATTATTTTCCAGATTTTTAAAATGTTCGATTTGTGGCATAAATCTCACAGTTTTGAAGGGCTAACCATCATGTATTTTTTGGATTTTGGAAACCTTCGATATATTTTCTGGATTTTGAAAATTTTCGATTTGTGGCAAAAATCTTGTGTATACAAATTCTTTTCTCAATAATGTTAGAAAATGTAATGCCCATATTAGACATAGCAAACCCCAAATAGAATACAATGCGACCTCATCAGTCGGCTAATTCATTTAGATTACGCTGTTGATATATGCCTGCTAAAACACAAATACGCCGATATGCAGGAGAAAGATGAGATGTTAACAGAATTGGCACAAGTAGTTAGTCTCAAAATCAACATCAGAAAGATCGAAGGCCAAAGCCATAAGACTGAACACAAGCATTGATACACTAATTGACATCTTAAAGAAAAATTGAAAAGGACGGGAAATTCGAATACCTTGGTTGTACAGTGGCAAAACAGACGACCCTGAAGAGTAGATAAGTCAAAGAATTAACAAAACCAGAAATGTCTCAGGCGAGTAGCATTGCCAAGATGTCATTAGAATGCAACCCGCAAGGAAAGAGGAAAGTCAGCAGATCACATGACATAGAAAAGAACTAGGTATGCTAACTGAAGCGAAACAGCTAGGTTAGGCATTTTGGTGATTTAAAGGCAATAGCCTCCCAATAGAGTAAGATGGTCCAGTCTAGTATATGCCATATACTCCTGAATTGGAGATAAATGAGAAAAAAATACCTAAAACTTCCTCAGTCATAAATTGCTTTATCATACGAATCCAATTAGGTAGGTTGAAAAGAAAATAATAATGACCACGTTGATTACAGAAAATAATAATGCAATCAACTGCATGGCCGTTGTAAATTCGTCACTCTGTAAGTCACTAATCAAAAGTTCCTTCCAAGTGTCGAGTACTGCATTGATATCAACATAGATATTTCCACCTTAGGTCAAAGAAACATTCTATTGGTATAATTTACAAATACAACATTTTATATAAGAAAAAAGAAAAACTCATTTTTATTTCCAATTTTTTGTTAAATTAAAAATTGACATTTATATAATATAATTAATAACAATATTTCATTAACATAAACTTTAATTAATATTTTGTTTTAAAAATGTATTACAATATGCAAATAATAGTTTTATTATTTAACACACAAAACACTTAAAAAATGCTAGTGAAATTTTAAATTTCTATTCTACTTTATTTATCATCCAGTCTTTAGAATTTAGTTCCGAATTAGCCGGTCCTAACACACTTTTGCCACTCGCTAGTTTTGAATCTTTAAGATATTTTTCATTTACATATTTGAGTTCATCTTTTGTTACCGATAATATATGATTTCGATATTTAGCTAGTGCCGCCTGTGTCAACCCATATTTAAAATTATCCATACCCTTGTCACCTGGGCCAACTGGAACGTCTATTTGTTGTAGTACACCTAATTTTGATTCGAATAACATTTGATCGGATAGTTGGTCTGTAGACAATTTTTCATCAAACCAATTTCCAGAATCATCGAAAGTTTCTAATGTTTTAAGAGAATTTGGATCACGATATGAAAAGAAACTGAAAATACCATCGAGACCGATTTTTGCGCCAGAACCATAGGCTCCATTTTGTTCACGAACTACTGGTAATAAATATTTGGCTGATAAAATTTTTGCTAAAATTTTCAACGGAGCATGATCTTTATGATGATATGGTACTGTAAATATTGATTTAGCACAATAATTTACTGGTATATTCATTACATGCTGTAAATTTAATGATTTTAGTTGAGCTGATGGATTCCAAATGCGATTAGAATTAACTGTTCCTCGTATGTTCGGAAGACTTTTTACAAAACTTGTATATGGGGTTTCAACTTGTTCTAACTGTGATTCATCGACATTAATTGCAGCTCGTAAATTTGATTTATCAAATAATAATTTACCAATTTTACGTAGTTCTGATAAAATGTCTGCGGGCAAAGTAGTTTTAATCAGATTTTTCATGTAATTTATATGAGCTATGCCCGTTAACGCTTCTTTTAATTGTGCCGATTCTGTCACGAGACTACTAGAACATTGAATTGCATACATATGGCCAGAATCGATAATACCACATGCGAGTGATGAAAGATAATTTTCCAGTAACATTTCAAATCGCTTGACATCATTCAAATTATGATTTAATAATAACTCCTGTATCAAATCAAACATATCGCTGGTATTTTGAGACAGACAATATGAACCAAATTGTACACCAAACTCGTATTGTTCATTGTTAGCTAAATTTTCACAAATATTAAGTGAGAAATTGATTCCGGATGTTTTCGATTGAACTAATTGATCAAAATCTTGATAAGTATAGGTTTTAGTTCCAAATTGATTTATAACTGCCGTAAATAAAGGAAGTAATAGTTTTTGATTTGATTCTAGCGACGATGCATCAAATATTCCTCGAAAGTAAGTAACTTCATTTGTATTTGTTATACAGTATTGTAACGGGATTTCTTCTATTTTCTTTTCAAATAGATTGATTTTCTCGACATCTTTTGGAATATCTTCGAGTTTTAAGCACGGTAACACTTCAATATTTTCAGTGGCTTTTTGAACATCTGACAATACGATACCATCACGAAAAACTTTATCTTTATCATCTTCAGTAAGTTCAGCCACTTTACGTTTTAATAGCTCATCTTCTAATTTATTGAAATTTTTTTCATAATCTCGATCCGGTGTCATAGTCATTGTCATACAATGATTATTTTTTCTAAAATAAAATTCAACCTTTTCTTGAAGATATTTTGGATTTTGTGCAATTCTTGTTCGAAGCTTATGAATTAAATCGGTAACATTCATAGCTGCGATGACATCACCTTCATGGTTCCAGAGTGGCGTTAAATTCATTAATAGTCCTAGACCAAATTTTGGTGTTTGATGTTTTAATTGTAGTTCATAATTGTGAAGAACACTTTCAATGTGATTTTTATCGAAACCATTCTGAATGACTCGATCAATAGTTTCAGCAAATATTCGCTCAACTTTTTCAAAATCATCGACTAGTAGGTCCTGTAATCCGACTATAAATAATGTATCTTTAATTTGATTGTCGAAACCAGTGTGTTGATTATAGCCACCAGATATGTTCGGCTCGATTAAACTTTTATAGAAATACGAATTTGGACCTCGCACTAACAATTCGGTTAGAACAGACATAACGAATGATTCATAAATATTTGTTATATCGGACATTAAATATCCAATTGCAATTTGATTTTGTTTTTCAATAGGAGCCCCCATCGTATCAAATCGACTAACAATTTTGTAAGATTTAGGCTCATTCCATCGATTTTGTGCTGGAATTTTGCTGTATTCAGTATCAATTTTAATGAAATCTTTCATATAAGTTTCATTTATGTATTTAAGCGTAGGTTCAAGTCGGTTGTTTCCGTAACTAAAAATTCGACAGTTACTAGGATGATAATACCTTTCGTGGAACTCAACTAAATTTGTATGAGTCAGGTTTGGAATTTCTAAGGGATCACCACCCGACACGTGACCATAAGTATGATCCGGCAATATTTTATTGAGAAATTTTTGTCCAAATACGCTATTATTTTCTGAAAAAGCTCCTTTCATTTCATTATAAACAACACCCTTGAGTACATAATCAGATTTTCTGTCACTCAAATTCTTATGTTCCAATCTCCATCCTTCTTGTAAAAAATCAATATATCTTAAATTTGGACGAAATACAGCATCCAAATAAATTTTTTGTAAATTTTTATAGTCTGCCTCATTCATCGATGAAAATGGATAAAAAGTACAATCTTGAGCTGTCATGGCATTCATAAAAGTAGCTAAACTTCTATTTATCATTTTGAAAAAAGGATCACGAACTGGAAATTTATCTGATCCACAGAGTACGGTATGTTCTAATATATGAGGTATACCGGTCGAATCGAAAGGCGTCGTTCGAAAGTTTAATGAAAATACGTTATTTGAATCATTTCGATCGATATGTAAATATTCAGTGCCAACAGTTTCATGTCTAAATACATAAGCTGTCATATTAAAATATTTGATATATTCAGATTGAATGCAAAGAAATCCATCGTAAACACGGCCTGGAGAAAATTTATTTCCTTGATTTAGATCTAAGATTAGCGGTGAAACTGGTTTTGCTCGTTCAACCTGCGTGCTCGAATATCTTTTTGCTAATCGTATTTTTTGTAGATTTTTCGAAATATTTGAATATCTCAGGATTTGGCTAAACATTTTAAAGCCTAGACGGCAAAATAAAAATAATAAGATCAACAAATTATTAAATTAATATATAGATTAGATTTTCGAAATATTCTATTGTACTTAACTTATAAATTGTATTTTAAAACACATAAATTTTTTCACAAAGTACTGATTAAATTTTTTCGAAAGAATATTTCGAAAATTGTGGTAAGTTTACTTTACAAATATTGCGTCATGTATTTACATTCCTATTATAAACTTAATTAATCTTACCTCTCGTAATTTAACGATCAATATTATAAATATCTTATATTCTGATCAATCGTTTATTGAGTTTACAATACAAAATCACAATTTATCGGCTTTTTTCAGGTTAAATAATTTTTCTTTCACTTTTTATGCCTGCTAGGCTGCTATATACGAATTTTTACCCTTTTTTGACAAACGTGATTTTAGATAAATGTATGTTGCATTTGCCAACTTGACGATAGAAATTTTGTTTATGCTACTACCAACACAAGAAACAAAAAATATATAAAAAATAATTTCGGAGGGGATATTTGTAGTTTATTATTTATTTTCGATCTGTCACATTTACAATTTCTTCAAGGAAAGTATATTTTATATTTGTATAGAAAATGAAAAACTTTGAGGTGGACAGTTACAAATACAAGGAACCTGTCGAACCCGCTCGAAGAAGGCATTCATCTGACATCGATGCTGTGAATATATTAACCAACACAAATCGAAAGCGTAATCAAACTAAAATCATTCGTAACACTTTGAATGATGTTAGTGACTACTTGGCTGATTTTGATCCGGAACAATCCGCAAGGGAACGAAGAAAACTATCCAGAAAAATCCGTAAACCAGAAGTGTCGACCATACTACAAACAAGCAAAACTACGAGTGTTTATGATAGTAAAGGTATATATAGACCGACTGGAGATGATTTATGTGATTGTTTGATTCTAAAATGTCCGGGATGCCATTTTCCATGTCCTAGCTGTAATAGCCCAAAATGCGCAGCTACGTGTCGGTGTTATCGAAAGTGGATGTATGAACTTATCGAATTCGATGCAAAAGACGAATGTATCGAAAATATCTTTTTGAAAATACCAAGAACACGATCCAGTCGCTAAACTGAGAATTTATTTGTTTATTTTATGGAAATTTTATTTACTATCTTGTATTTTTTTGGTACTCAACATGTATGAATTAATTTTTATATTTCTTGTATGTATAAACCAATAAAATATATAATTCAAGTCATTTATTTTATTTTAATATAATTTTTTTTGATAAACTGTACTGAATATTGGACAAATAATTCGGAGTAGACATCTAAACCGAATAAGAAACATCCGAAAAACATTCAAGTACATGTGACATTTTACAGTATCAATTAACATAACCAAACAAAAATATACATTTCAAAGTGATTTACATTTTTAATTAAAAGTAATATTATTGCTAATCCTCCCGTTAAACTAAAAATAAAATATGTCTGAAGCCAAAAAGCAAAAATTCAACAATGATAAAAAGAAGACAAATTATTACAAGAAGTCGCGTAAAAATTTTATGGAAAGTGGACAACGAGGATTTCTAGTAACTTGCAATTTTCGGGAAAAGGATTGTGTCCGAGAGTGCTATAATTTATTAAATCAGTATCATAACGAAAGTAATACAAAAAATGAAAGTGAGGATGATGTAGATATATCAACTCAACTGGAAAATGATCTGGAGAAGGCGAAAGCCGAAGGAAACCGTCGTACATTTCAACAAGTCACTACAGATACATCAAACTGTATTTTCATTAAATCTTCAATTCCTGATCCAATGGAACTTGGCTTGAAAATTTTTAATGATATTTATGAAACAAAAAAACAACAATCAAGATTCATTCTACGTTTCATTCCAGTTCAAGCGGTTTGTAAAGCATCAATAAAAGATATAACCGAAGCTGCAGGTGTACTAGCCGACAAATATTTACTTAAAGAGCCCAAAACATTTTCAATTATCTTCAATAAACGATACAATAACGATATAAATCGAGATGATATAATACGGGAGGTTGCTGAGCTAGTATCGTCAAAGAATATTAAAAATAAAGTTAACCTAAAAACTCCTGAAGTATCCATAATCATTGAAGTAATTAAAGGGTTATGTTGTATTAGTGTAGCTCCAGATTATATGAAGTATAGGAAGTACAATCTCAACGAATTGTGTGGTAAAGGACAACACAATCCAAACCAGACATCAGAGAAGGAAGATGACAGTGAAACTAAAGAAAATGAAAAAGCAATACTGACGAGTCCTCGGCCAATGAAAGATGACGATAACTCAGAATAAATATGCGTTATGAAATTTTATTTGAATTGAACTTGAATACTTATGTAAATTGAAATTAACGTATGAAATACATTTTAACATTTGAGTTTATTTTGATGTGTTTCTCATTAGATGTCTCTGTATAAGGGTGTCGATAACATTTATACGTAATGTCAAATAATTTCTTTGATTTTCATTTAAATGTTAAGATATATGCAATTATTGTAATTATTGCAGAAATAAATAAGTTAATTTAGTAATTATTTAGTATAATTATATACTTGTATATATAGTGATACTGCATATAACAAATCAAAATAAACGATAAAAAAATATGTCGATAACTTAAGCCCTACTAACCGTTACATGAGCTTTATTTGGTTGACTACCAACCAAAAGAAGTTTCATTACCAAAGTCTTTCATTTCCCGGCTTTCGCGCAGTATAGACGCTTGCTGTGAAAAAAAAGTGAAATTAAAATTGTTAAATATAAACCTTAAATTAAATCATCGGATTCTAATTTCAATGGAAAACTATTAAAAGTAAGCATATAATTAAGTTAGTTTTGATGCTATGTGGTACTGTGAATTATTTATCTATATTTTAAAGATATTTGGTTATGCGTTCGGTATCTCTGGAGCATTGGATATGCTACCGTGCTCTAGTCGTTTAAAGGCGCTATATTATACAATATTCCGTTCTCGTCGTTTGGTCGTACTAAAATTTGTAACTACGACCATGGTTTTATGACCGGAACATTCCTATTTCCTAGAATTAATTTTGTAGTTAGCTTACGATACAATCGCATTTAGTTAAAATAGCGTGATTTTTCTTTTAATTCTAGCATGGTGTAATCAAGGCGAGAAAGAGATAACTAAAATGTATTTATATAACTTGACTCTTCAGAGAGCTACCGGCATAACACATGCTGTCCATGGTAGTTTTTCTGGAACAAAATCTCAAGAAATATTAGTATCACGTGGAAAAAGCTTAGAGCTACTGAGGCCTGATCCGAATACTGGTAAAGTACATACTCTACTCACCGTAGAAATCTTTGGTGTTATTCGTTCTTTAATGTCCTTCAGATTAACTGGAGGAACTAAAGATTACGCCGTAGTTGGGTCAGACTCAGGACGAATTGTGATATTAGAATATATCCCAGCTAAAAACTGTTTGGAGAAAGTACATCAGGAAACATTTGGTAAATCAGGATGTCGACGTATAGTTCCTGGCCAATATTTGGCGATCGATCCAAAAGGACGTGCTGTTATGATAGGCGCTATTGAGAAACAAAAACTAGTATATATTTTAAATCGTGATGCAGAAGCAAGACTAACAATTTCATCTCCTCTTGAAGCACACAAATCTAGCACGCTATGTTATCACATGGTTGGGGTTGATGTTGGATTTGAAAATCCAATGTTTGCATGCTTGGAAATTGATTACGAGGAAGGAGATGCTGATCCTACAGGTAAATTATAATTTATTTTATTTACAATGACTCGCATTTGTACATATAATTGCCAATTCATTTTATGTTTGGTAATCTACCTCAAATGCTAGAGCAAAACTATATTTTAAAACCATTATTTTGATTCATTCTTATGGATAAAATTGTTTGAATAAGATATATACATATGCAAACCCTCTTGAAAACTAGTGCACGCTTAATTTATTATGTAGTTTTTATTTAATAGAACTACAACCATTATGTGTGCTAGAATAAAATTTCTTTTCATCGCGTTCAAAATTTTTTTAAATAAATTTATGAACTGAACAAAACTAGGAACAAACTAAATGAAAGTAAATTTTAACCCTTGATAATCGATGATCAAAAACCTCTTTATTAACCATTTTTTATTGTTACAGGTGAAGCCGCTCAAAAAGCTCATCAAACTTTGACGTTTTACGAATTGGATTTGGGATTAAATCACGTAGTACGAAAATATTCTGAACCACTAGAAGAACATGCCAATTTCTTAATTTCTGTCCCAGGCGGCAATGATGGACCTTCGGGTGTGTTAATTTGTTCTGAAAATTATTTAACTTATAAAAATCTTGGAGATCAACATGATATTCGTTGTCCAATTCCTCGTCGTCGCAATGATTTGGACGATCCAGAACGTGGTATGATTTTTATTTGTTCGGCAACACATCGCACGAAGTCAATGTATTTTTTTTTACTTCAAACCGAACAAGGAGATATTTTTAAAATAACCTTAGAAACTGATGATGAAGTTGTATCGGAAATAAAATTAAAATATTTTGATACTGTACCACCAGCAACTGCCATGTGCGTATTAAAAACTGGATTCTTGTTTGTCGCATGTGATTTTGGTAATCATTATTTGTATCAAATTGCACATCTTGGTGATGATGACGATGAACCTGAATTTAGTTCTGCGATGCCACTAGAAGAAGGTGATACTTTCTTTTTTGCTCCTAGACCTTTAAAAAATTTAGTAATGGTTGATGAATTACATTCCTATGCTCCAATATTAGGTAAATTTTTAAATGCTAAATTTCTATTGAATATTCTAAATATATTATATTTTTATAGGATGCCAGGTAGCTGATTTGGCAAATGAAGATACCCCACAATTATATTTGATGTGTGGTAGAGGGCCAAGATCGTCAGTTCGAGTTTTACGTCATGGATTAGAGGTATCTGAAATGGCTGTATCCGAACTACCCGGTAACCCGAATGCAGTATGGACAGTCAAAAAGAGAATTGACGGTTAGTGTAATTTTATAAGAATTAAATTCGCCGAATCTTTCTAAACAATTTAGAATTTTAAAAAAATCCCCAGTTGAGTTTTGAAGTTGTCATTTTATTAATTCGACTGGTGAACTATTTTGATTGAAAATCTATCAAACACCAGTTTTTTATTTTCAGACATTTCTGGCTATTTAAAAATGGGCGTAATTGGCTAGTTTTAATTCCATAATGGCAATAGGTAAGGGCTCAAAACAAACTTCAAACTGAAGTCATAATAAAAAAAAAATTAAAATGATGATTTATTTATATCCGTGTTTCAGCTGAAATACTTTGATTAAAAATTTGGAAAAACTGATAAAGAATTAAAAAAAAAAAAAAAATTAGTTTGTAATTAGGATTGTGGTAATTTTTTTGATGTTATTTTTATTGCAGATGAATTCGATGCTTACATTATTGTATCGTTCGTTAATGCTACATTGGTTTTGAGTATTGGTGATACTGTCGAGGAAGTAACTGATAGTGGATTCTTAGGTACAACACCAACTTTATCGTGTTCATCACTCGGTGATGACGCTCTAGTTCAAGTCTATCCAGATGGAATACGTCATATTAGGGCAGACAAACGTGTTAATGAATGGAAAGCACCCGGAAAAAAAACTATCATGAAATGTGCGGTTAACCAAAGACAAGTTGTAATAGCACTTTCAGGTGGAGAATTAGTCTATTTTGAAATGGATACGGTAAATATAATTTATAGTTTAATTCGTTACTATATTCATATGTTGATTTTTTCTTCTCTGATTTATCGTGGAGACAACACTTTGTGTTCTGCAGTACTGAATATATTTTCGTGAACTTCTATTTTATGATTTTAAATGTCGATTACTAATATAAGTTATTTTTTTTTAGACTGGCCAGTTGAATGAATACACTGAAAGGAGGAAAATGCCTTCGGACGTCATGTGTATGGCGTTGGGTACAGTTCCACCAGGAGAACAAAGATCTTGGTTTTTGGCGGTTGGATTAGCTGATAATACTGTTCGGATAATATCATTAGATCCATCGGTAATAAAAACACATAAATTAGATGTAGCTTAGATTTATTTTAGTTATCGCATAAAATACTTGCTTCTTATCAAAATGTGCTTAAACAATTCGTAACTAGTGATTCAAACCTTCTAAAGCTATGTTTGAGTTATAAGGCAAGAAGGCAAACGAATTTTCTAAATGTTCTATTTGAAGAAGTTATTCTCCATTTGTATGCAATTGTGGTAATACACGTGAGAATATGCCGATCGATTAATTAAAAACGATTCAACTATTTTCTGAAAAGGTCTCTTGAAATAGTCACCTGCTTTTGGTTCCACACAGATTATTTAGTCGGATTCAATAGTATAAAATGGGCCGGGGCTATTGTAGATCATGAAGTTAAAAGTTGAAGATCATAACATTTAGTTAAACCGTCGATTTTTTCAGCTTATAATTAAATATTTTAAATGAAAGCCAATTTATTAACCCAATTTTTATTTATTTATTCTAGGATTGCTTGTCTCCGCGATCAATGCAAGCGCTACCATTCGCCGCTGAGTCGTTATGTCTTGTAGAAATGGGTGCGACTGAAACAACAAACGAAGAAGGCACGACCCAAACAACAGGACAAATATATTTAAACATTGGTTTAAGTAATGGTGTACTTTTAAGAACTGTTCTTGATCCAGTATCCGGTGACCTGGCCGATACCCGAACACGATACCTTGGATCACGCCCCGTTAAATTATTTAGAATTAAAATGCAAGGTTCTGAAGCTGTACTTGCAATGTCTAGTCGTACTTGGTTAAGTTATTATTATCAAAATCGTTTTCATTTGACACCCTTGTCCTATGAAACTCTAGAATACGCTTCGGGATTTTCTTCAGAACAATGTTCGGAGGGTATAGTGGCTATTTCAACAAATACATTACGTATTCTGGCATTAGAAAAACTAGGTGCTGTTTTCAATCAGATCACATTTCCGTTGGAATATACCCCCAGACGATTTGTTATTCATAGTGAAACATCACGGTTGATTATTTCAGAAACAGATCATAACGCATATTCAGATGATACGAAAACTATGCGGAAAACGCAAATGTCTGATGAAATGAGAGAAGCAGCGGGAGAAGATGAACAAGAATTAGCGAATGAAATGGCAGATGCATTTATAAATGAAGTGTTGCCAGAAGATACATTTTCAGCGCCAAAAGCAGGACAAGGAATGTGGGCATCACAAATCAAAATTATGGATCCTATTAGTGGTACTGTTGTTTCTAAAGTAAAATTACCTCAAAATGAATCAATTATGTCGATGGCACTGGTTAAGTTTAGTACAATACATGATGCCAAATTTATTGCCGTTGGTGTAGCTAAAGACTTTCAAATGTGTCCGAGATTGGCAAATGGTGGTTTTATTTATCTATATAAAATCGATACAGTTTGTTCCCAATTAGAATTTATTCATAAGACCGAAGTGAATGAAGTTCCTGGGGCACTATGTCCTTTCCAAGGGCGACTTTTGGTTGGTGTTGGAAAAGTACTTCGAATATACGATTTAGGAAAGAAAAAATTATTAAGAAAATGTGAAAATAAGCATATTCCTAATCATATTGTTAATATACAAACAATGGGACAAAGAATTTATGTGTCTGATGTACAAGAGTCTGTATTTTTCTTAAAGTATAAACGAAATGAAAATCAACTTATAATATTTGCCGATGATACACATCCGAGATGGATAACTGCAAATACTCTATTGGATTATGATACGATTGCAACCGCCGATAAATTTGGAAATTTGACAATTTTACGATTGCCCCACACGGTAACTGATGAGGTTGATGAAGACCCAACTGGAAATAAGGCGCTATGGGATCGGGGTCTCTTGAGTGGTGCATCGCAAAAGGCTGATAATGTTTGCACATTCCATGTTGGAGAAATTGTTATGTCCTTGCAAAAGGCTACATTAATACCAGGAGGATCAGAATCTCTATTGTACGCGACTATGAGTGGAACAGTTGGTGCACTTGTACCGTTTACAAGTAGAGAGGATTTTGATTTTTTCCAACATTTGGAAATGTATATGCGAAATGAAAATCCACCGTTATGCGGTCGGGATCATTTAAGCTATCGAAGTTCCTATTACCCAGTGAAAAACGTAATGGACGGTGATTTGTGCGAACAGTTTACATCGTTAGAACCAGCCAAACAAAAAAGTATAGCGAGCGATTTAGGACGAACGCCGAGTGAAGTAGCTAAAAAGCTGGAGGATATTCGAACAAGATACGCGTTTTAATTTTTTCGTAAAAAGTAAGTTTATGAAATTGAATAATTTTTTATTGTTTTGTAATTATTGTGGTTTACCCATTATTACATCGTCTTCAAATGATGATACTCATCCACGACCTTGGGACACTTCTGATTGTTAGTGACTTTAACTTTATTCTGAAAAATCAATTTAATTTTAAGTGTATAATTATTTTGAATTCAACGCTAACAAAAAAAATTGTTTTAATTACAGATCGTATGATGATAGGACTGAAAGTACATCGTGCTGTCGGTCACACAAAAATAATTAATTTAAAATTAGGACTTAAGTTTTCTATTTTATTTAGTATTATTTTATTTTTAATTGTGCATATTAACGTTTAGATTGAAATCAAAAAATAAAAATTATGTATATACATATAAATATATGTATTTTAAAAGAATTTTAATGGTTTTTAATTTTATTGGCAAAAGGATTACAAATGAAATTGGTTGTTTCCATTATAACTTATTTCAATGAGGTGATAAATTTGTTGAAATCATTGAACATTTGACGTGATTGTAATTACGTGCACATATATGTTCATACAACTTTATAAATGCGGCATTGAATTTGTGTATAAATACCATTTGCTCTCACTTAATTGAAAACAGACCATCTGGCACTATTTACGCAACAAACAAATTTTTTATTTGGGGGGCTGATATTCTTGCAACATTTAGAATCAAACTGATTGTTGTTAATGTAGAAATTGTTTATAAAACTTGAAACTATTAAATTAAAATAATTTCCCTCGATCTTTGGGTCAATCAATGAATTGTTTTGTTAGTCAACCGGACGCACGTGTTCAAAAAATTTAAGTCGTTTTTTTTATATTACAGACATTCGTACGTAATATGTATAAAGTTATAAGTTTTCCTTCTTTCTAACGCCATTCATCATCTTTTAAAAAGCAGTCATAAATATAATAATACTACGTACGAGTGTAGTACATACAAACATTCAATCGCATTTTATCTTAAAGAAAATGTAATATATTTTTTTTTACTATCCAATTGATGACATGTGGAGCGGAATCGTGACACGATCTTTCATTCAGTTGCGTTACATATATGTGCTTATTATACAACAAAAAATTGATAGGTTTTAATATTCTTCGTAAAGAGAAGGGAGATCAATTTAGAATTATTGATTAAATTTAATAGTAAACCATTCACACACACACATACTAATCAACTTTCAATTTACAAAGAGTACGAGCCTAAGACGTATTGACATTGTATTCTGTATTATTGAAAGTTTTCGTTTTGTAAACTATAATAGAAATGATTATCTAACGATTGATTGATTGAATCAAAATATAATTAGAAGAGAAAGGGAGGAAATTGCATTCTATTTAATAATAACATTTTTTCTTCATAGGATTCTATCGGTTTTTTATGACTTGAAAATAGTTAAATCTATTTAGTTTTGAAATTGTAAATGAAGAAAATATATTTGCAAATTTAATTTCATCGTTTATTTAATGTTGTATTATGTATTATCAAGGAACGATGGTTTAATTAGAGATCGAAATTTCCTTAAGGTATGTTGCTCTCCTAAAATAAAAAGAAAAATGGAAATCTCAAAATAGTTTTTCTATTTATAATTATCAAAATAACACAACATCCTTTAATAATCTCGGTCTAAATTTACACACATTTTTTGTGTTGAGTTAAGAAATTGACATCGCGAGGTTTTTTTTTTTTAAATATAAATCTTAGACCACGTGTGCATTTATTTCTTGAACATTTGTGTCATTTAAATTTTCTTCATCATCTAATTCTAGAATTTGATTTATCTCTCAATGATGTTACATTTATTTAATCTTAATTTAGCGCATTTTTGTATGTTATTGCCGTTGTTATGTGGGCTGGGTAAAAAAAAAAAAAAAGTTACACGAGAAAAAAAACAGTAGGGGTTTTCGAAGCTCTTAAAGATGTTTTATATAACGTTTTTTTCTGTTGTTGGAATTGAGGTTTTATTATTTTATTAAAGTACTTACTATTGTTTGATTGTTTCATTGTTAAGTGAGATGAATGATTTTTTTTATTTGTGTGTATGTAGTTTTTTGGTTGTTATGTTTGGAAAAAGTTCAATAGTTTATTATTACATTGCATACACACGTATAAAAGAAACAAACATAATTTGGTTTCCCAAGGCAAAATAGATCTTATTGTCGGTTTCATTTCGGTTCACACGTTTCATTGTTTTGAATTAAATTACTTCGTTTTTTTGTACAGTCAAAATAATGTACTTAGTTTACAAATTACCTGGTGGTTCTTCTAGAATTTAATTTTATTACACAGGCCTTAAATGTAAATTTAAGCACATTGTACTAGCCTGTTACCCACTTGATTTTATTTGGTGAATAAACACAACTATGACAATCTTGTTCAGGTCCAGTATAGTATTTCTGGAATAATGCTTTGTGCAATGGAAAATTAAACTGGCTTAAAGTAAGACCAAAAAGAATGTTATATGTTCTTTATGGTAAGACTTTAAAACATAAATACAAAAGAGTTCAGCTTTCGTCTCAAAACAGGTGAACTAAAATAAAAAATAGGAAATTGATAAGCCACAAATTAATGATGGTACATTAGTCTTGACCATAAAACGATAGAATCAACAAAGCACTGACCACTTACAACTTTCATGGTTAATTAGGAAACAAGTGGTTAAAAGGGTTCATTAGAGATGCGATACAAATTAATAATAATAATCGGTTTTTACAGGCCATTGTTGGCTCGCACCGTATCAACATTCTGACTCCATCGGATTCGATTCCGAGCTTGTTCTTCGTATTGTTTTACATCCCGAAGAAGACAAGTCGTTCTCTATTCCGAGGAGCCATCGTCGCCTACATCGACTACTGCACCTGCCAAATGGCGGCTCTCCTATCAGAGATCGCTGACGATCGACTCGCAGAACGTGACCGAGCCAGATTACTCGCTGGCCTTTTATTTCATGAACCAGATCAGGAATTTTCATTAAATCCCTGATCTCGTGGTTGAATAAAACTCGGTAAGTGTCGCCATCGTTGCGACCTCCATTTGCATTTTGAGCGACCTCCTATTTTAAGGATGGGGCAAATGCGGTCCCTCTGAATATTAAGAGCTCGGACTTAATGCAATCAACCCGGGGGGAATGTTGTCTTTTTAGTCCCTGGATATCCAGTGTGAAGTCCGTGTATAGGATGGGTCATCTATGCACATCTTCGCAGTCTGCATTTGACAATTTTCAAACACAGCATTTGACACTTGTTAAACATTGAGTAAATCAGAGAAATGCTCGTAAGTGTCGAATAGACCTAGGTCCAAAGGTATGGTGCAGTCCGGTAGCTCCTTTAAAGAAGCCACGAGACAGCAAGACGATGCTCCTAATCAAACCAATCATTTTTGGGTTTAATTTTTGCCAGACCTAGAGATGATCTTTACTAGCTCTAGCATTAAAGTCACCAATCAATATTCTGACTTCGTGCTCCGGTATAGATCCCATCAGATCATACAAATTGTTGTAAAATAAGTCTTTATCTTTGGGTTGGAGCACATCAGTATCAACTACTTTGAAATCTAAAACAGCCTTTTCCACCTTGGGCCCAAGAAGAAAGCCAGCACCAAGATTGCCGATGACATCTCTAGTTTAAAGCAATATATAGCCTTGGGACACATGATCTCCACTTTTTGGCCAAGGAGTTTCAAGCGATATTCTTTCATGGCTGATAAAGTGCCATTAAATGTGCCTGGTTTTCTTAGCGACTGCACATTCCACGTACCAATCTTAAACTGCGTGTCCTATAATATAAGTGGGGGTCAGTTAAAATTTTGGCGGATCCGGTTTACGTTTTGCTATATTTTTAATAATTTTTAACATTGAGGTATTTTACGGATGCGGTCAGACCAGCGATCCAACCTTTGTTTAGTCGCTTTCTTTGACAAGCCAAGGATGCTGTGTCGGAATTTTAAGGATAGCATGATCGTTTACAAGTCTTTTACGAAACATGAGAGTGTCCCCCAATCACAGGGACCAAGGCTATACGCGTTTTGAATCATATAGTGTTAGAGTTTTTCTTGAAATACCGATAAAAATTCTATATATAGATGATCGACGTAGATAATCTCAAAGTTCTAACACCAGGGCATTTTTAAATTGGTTTATTACAAACTGCGTTGCCACAGAAGAAAATCTAGCACACTAAACGTCGATCGCTTCTAAAAATGGCAAATGCTACAAAAATGAAACAGGAATTTGGGTATAAATGGAGTATCGCGAATATTGCAACCAAGACCAAAATGGCTACAACCAAGCAAGGACACAACTTAAAATGGTCACAGACAATTCTTTAGAGCAAACACTAAATCAAACCTTTTGTGCTATACACGCAATCAATATTCTGTATATTGGGAATGGTGTCATCAGAAACAACAGTGAGGTACAACATTACAAGCATCACGTCCCATCCAGGTATCTTCTTGGACAAAATTGGGCAAAGCAGCTTAATAAATGGTGAATGGAAACTAATAACATACTACAACATGACATCATATTGGGCAGAACTAGATCATCTCTTTAGCATGAGTTGAAGAAAATTCAACTCATACTAAAGGCTAAACTAATAATATCACCAGAAGCTTTTGCAGCAACAGATACTAAATATAGAATCAGAATATAAACTTGACTACACAAAAATACGGTATTTCTATTCTCATATATTCTCAACTAGGGTTCCGACAAAATGCTCCAATATCCTACTTTGTAAAATTAAATCAACAAATAACAAGCAAATAAGATGATGTCGAAGACCACAAAATAAATACAACCTTCGAAGTTTAAACTATTAAGTCACATTGGTTTCATAGCATAAATGTCAATTAGGTGGTTGAATACTCAAGCATATGCGACTATATTACAAATTTGATGGTCACTAGTAATAATAATAATCGGGTTTACAGTCCATTGCTTCCACATTCCTTATTAAAACTCCTGTTTAAACGAATTCGAAAACACTTGATCAATATCTGACCAAAACGGATGAAATCCTTTTTTGTAGTCACTATGCACATCTCCATATGAGACCTCTTTGACTTCTCCGCTATCAGTATTTGACATATCTGCCTTCTACAGCATTTGACACATGCTGACGATTGAACATTGAGTGAAGACAGACTTCTTCTAAGACTTCTTTAGGCTATATTCTGTTGTTCGACAGCAACACGGTACTTCTCATCAAACCAATCATTTGTGGGTTTAATTTTTTCCATATACCTAAGTTTTCCTTATCTTCCAAACAGTCTTCATATAATCAGAACACCGATTAATTTCCACAGTGCTTGTCATCAACCCATATATTTTTTAAATTCCATTCTCAAATCCTTTTAACAAGTTGTAACAACATATCTGCTTGATTGATTTTTTGCTAAAATTTTTCACTCGGTCATGCTGTATTTTAGTTTTACGATCAAATTACGCTGATTTGAAACAATTATTTTCTTTGCCTGAATAATCACTAATCCATATTGTGACTCATTCTGCTAATCCATAAGGTCATGTTCAACTAATATAATAGGCGAGTGTCTGTCTAAACAAAAAATAAAAAAATCTCCAATTATTATAGACATAAACCCAAAAAATAAAATAAAAAAATAATAATTTGTGAATGTTAACAACTAAAGATTAACGTAAATTAGACTTTCAATAAAATTTCAAATTGTGTAAACACTTATTATTAATCCACTCTACACACAGACTCAGACCAACCGTATATGTACGAATATGTTATACATCTGGGTATTAGTAATACCTCAACAAAACTATCGACGCTCATTTACCGTCGAATTTCAACACACATCGAGTGCGCGAGGGCTTTTAAATATACATTTTCGGTTTAATTAATTAAATTTAGTTTTTTGCTTTCGGCTTTTGTAAGTTTAATTTCTAAAATTAATATTCTCTGTAACTATAAATACATAACAACAAAATGTACGTAAGTTTATTCAAAATCGACTTTGATTTGTTTAGGAAAAGAAATCAAAAAAAAAAAAAAACTTTACCTTGCACAGGTTGAATGAATAACTAAATATAACATAGAAACGATGAGAATTCGTTGTACAACATGTACTGAAAGTAGTGGAGAATGTCAAATAGGTATTTTTTGACTGTCTACGGTTTGAAGGAGCCAAAAACGTTCTCGACTACTCTATAGGGCAGTATTTTTTGATACAACAGTTTAGGAGGAATAATAGTCAGGACCCTCAACCACAATGGTGACTGAATAATAGTTTCATCGACCAAAAATAACTAAATTATTTCAGAGGGTCAGGACCTTCATATTTTATAAAACGCTACAGTAAATGTAAATTATCGTCACCGGGTCACATTCCAAACCTTCGAAAATAATAAGCGGATTACACATTTTTTTGTTAACAATCGTAATGACAATCAAATTTATGTCTTGACCGTTTCTTCAAATTTAAGTTTTGTTTTTTTTTCCTATTATATTTTGCCACCTGCAATACGAACGAACATGTAAAAGTTTCAAAGTTACGTTTAACAACTCTTTGAGTAATAACTATTTCACTACTTAGTTGTTGTTATTGTAAGTCACTTATAATATTTTATATAGTTTATAGTTGTTTTATCTTTTATGTAATTTACATATTTTTTCGATTGCATACACGCATTTCGTGTTTGACTGAACATAAAAAAAAAAACTAAAAATAAAAAATAGAAAATTGAAAAACGAAAAAAAAATTTGCCGATAAATAGAATATGGTTACATAATAAGGTATTGGTTTGCATGAGATTTTGATTTAAGTGTATAAATAAGTTCCCCCCGTGTCAATTTGCTTAGTTACAGGTGCACAGGGTGATTGATTACATTTAACTTGGTTTATTATAAATTACGGCTGTATGTAGGCAACAAGGAGACAACAAGGAGGACAACAAGTAGGACCTGAAGGGAGCGTCAAGACTGTTGACGTCCCACCAAGGACCGAAAGAGAAAACCCTGCCGCGACAGCAGAGGGTATATGAAGGAAAGTAAGTTAATTTGTTTATGCTTAGCACGGTTCAGATTAATCTTCACCATTCTAAGGCTGCTCTAAGGCTCCATTATACTTATGGTCAAAGAATGGAGGGTGGCGAAGGAACTCTCCTTTTTGGACCATCGGTACGTGACGTTTAATATTGGCATTCACCCTGTTACCCGAAAAGCCTTCAGGAATACTAGAAGGACTAACTGGAACAAATACGGGGAAGTGTTAGTACGAATCTTACCGACCGATGGTCCGAAGCCCCCAGCCACAGAGACGGAGCTGGATTTCCTGGTGGAGGAAATCACAAGCGCCTGTAACATGTCCTTGGACACTGCTTGCCCCAAGAGAATATCTAAGGGGAAGCAGAAACCAGTATGGTGGTCCAGGGATTTGGGAATCCTTCGTATAGGGTGTAGGAAAGCATTCAACAGAGCAAAAGGCTCTAAGGAATCTCAGGATTTGGACTGCTATATGGAGCACCTTAAAAAGTATAAAAACGAAGGTGCAGAGGAGGTCTTGAAGACTATCCTGTGATAAAATGGAAGGTGTTTCGGAGACCTCGCGTCTCAGGAAATCTTATCTACGAGCCCAACGAGCCCTAGTTACATAATTGAACCAGATGGGCTGTGGACAACGCCTAGTGGGGAATCATTGTCGCTCCTGTTGGAAACTCATTTCCCAGGTAGTGTGGATGTGTCGACGGAAATTACCGTCGGGGTGCCCGGAGGAAATCGTGTGCAAAAACCGGATCCTATGGGCACTAAACGGCTTTAGACCCTATATCGGCAGGCCCGGACGGTATCGTTCCAGTGGAATTGCAAAAACAATCGTTGAGCATTCTTCCATGGCTGGAGGTGACCTTCAGGGGGTGTTTAAAGCTGAATTATATTCCTAGGATTACCCAAAGGACCTAAGACCTATAACTCTATCATCCTTTCTGTTGTAAACATTGGAAAGACTGATTGGCGTGTACATACGTGCAAAAAAAAACCCAGTAATTGGCCGACTTCTCAGCATGCGTACTGGAAAAAAAGATCTGTGGACACGGCTCTGCATTCCCTGGTGCAAACAATTGAGAAATAAATCCTCAAAAGATTACTGTATGGTAGCCTTCCTCGTTATAGAGGGCGCCCTTTAGCAATGTCAGGTCGGAGGCAGTTCAGGAAGGATCACCTCTTCCCTGGAACATAGTAATCAATGGACTACTCTTGAAACTGAAGAGGGAGGGAATAGGAGTGATAACGTATGCAGATCACGTAGCGATCGTGATCTCGGGTAGGTACCTAAGCACGATTAGGCAAGTCATGCAACACGCGCTCTTAATGATTACAAAGTGGGCTAGCAAATGTGGGCTGGGTATAAATCCATCCAAAACAGAGCTTGAACTCTTCACTAAGAAATATAAAATTCCGGTAGTCGCCCCTCCTACCTTAAAAGGCACGGCACTGGCTTTTACTGATAAGGCAAGATTTCTGGGCATAATTTTAGACAGTAGGCTAAATTGGAAGCCCAATATTTTAGAGAGATGGGCTCTAAAACCAGAGCTGGTACACTGGCTCTTCACTGAAGTGTGACCAATTCTGATGTATGGGGTGAGTGTGTGGTGGCCGCAGCTCTAGACAAGAAAACTTATAAAAATATGATAGAGAAGGTACAAAGAACGGCCTGCTTGCTTATAAGCGGGGCACTGAGGACAACCCTTACACGTGATCTGGAGACTATGCTCTACCTTCTTCCCATCGACATTTTTGGTAAGCAGAGAGCGGCAACTATGGCTGCACGACTCAGATGGGCCACTCGACGATTGGCAGTTCGCTTAAGGAGGACTTGGCGAATAGTGACTACACAATACCGATTATATGCTTTGAAAAAATTTGAAAATTAAATGTGAATATATCCGTTCGTCTTCCTGATCACTGCAGTGTGTACCGGGCAGAGGTGGTAGCGATTGAGAAAGCGCTGATTTAGTTGATGCATAATGTCATATCCACAAGGGATATAACAATATATGTGGGCAGTCAGGCGGTAATCAAGTCGCTGGAATCAGTTTCTCTGACGTGTTTCCAAATAACTTGAACACATATCCAGATGAAGATTTCGAATCATTTTTATCATCTGCCCAATCTGAATCACTGTGGCCAACCAATGTATTTGCTTTGACGTATTTCTTATAAACCATTTTCATGTCAATGGTGCCACGAATGTAACTCAAAATCCGTTTCGCGTAATTGAAATGACTTTCGCTGAAACAATTTTGAAAACGACTGAAATATCCAGTTGAGGCACACAAATCAAATTTTGCCCACATCAACATGTAAACCATTTTCCATTGGTGTCGATTTAGGTTTACAATTTTGCATTCCAAAGTTTTGCAAACAAAAATTTCTCCAATTATCTTGACTGACTCACCGTAATGGTACCCTTTTCGATGTTTTGATCAACCAGCATTCCCAAAAATGAGCTCGCTTTACTAACATCAATCATATCAAATTCATTTGATAGAAGTTTCTTCGCAGCTCCAATCATTTTGATATCTCAATGTATCATCGACGTATAATAGCACATAATATATGATTCCATTTTGCTCCTTCACGTATAAACATTGATCTGATTGGCAGCGCTTGAATTCAATTCGAATCATGAAATTATTGAACTTCGCGGTCCATGCACGTGATGCTTGTTTCAGTCCATAAAGTGCTTTGTTTAATTTGCACACTTTATCACCTTGTCCAAAACCCTCTGGAAGTCACATATAAATGTCTTCGCTCAAATCACCGTTCAAAAATGCACACTTAACGACCATCTAATGAATGTGCATATCATAACGATTCGCAATTGACACCAACATTTTCAATGTAACTAATTTTGCCACTGGTGCATATGTTTCATCATATTCGAATCGTAGCTTTTGAGTAAAACCACGTGCTACCAATCTTGCTTTGTACTTATCAGTTGAACCATCAGCTTTTATTTTCAACTTAAAGACCCATTTGTTTGTAATGGCACTTTTAACTTTTGGTAAATCGCAAATAGTCCAAGTTTTGTTGTCAATTAAAGACTGATATTCACTATCGATCGCTTTTTTCCATTCTGGCCAATCAATTCGACGTTTTGCTTTAGATGATGGATCATCTTCAACAAACTGTTCAGCTGATAAATCAAGATTTTCATCCTCTTGCAATTCTCCAGCAATTCACCATATCGATTAGGTGCTCGCCGACTTCGTACACTTTTTCGTGGAATTGTCCTGTCGTTATTACCAATGCAATTTCAACTTGCAATGTTAATATTTCTTGGCCGTCACCGGGGTCATCCAAATTTACACTGATGCATGTCATTACCAGCACAATCCATATTATTGCTGTGTATTTCTCGATTTTCGTTACCATCTGACTGCATATCATTACGTTTATCGAATGACTGGTCACTTGTACCATTCATACCTCGATCACCCGAACTGTCATCATTAACCGCCTCTGAATTGATTATCTTAATCAATTTTTCTCAATTTAAAACCGATGACTCGTTGAAATTTACACTTCTGCCCATTATTTGCTGCTGTTGTTCTATATCCCATAGACGATATGTACCATATGATGAACAATATCCGATCATGATACATTTGTATGATTTTTGCTGTAATTTGGTACGTTATTCGATGGAATATGATTGTAACATTCACAACCAAAAATACGAAGATGTGACAAATTCGGTTTTTGACCAAGCTAAATTTCAGCCGGGGTTTTCCCCTCAAACTGATTTCCAACTGCACTTGTTGGTAATCGATTTTTTAAATAATTTGCAGTGATGATAGCCTCGTTCCAAAACTTTCCAGCTAGTTCACTTGCCGCAAGCATTGTGCTGGACTTTTCTTTAAGTGTTCGATTCAATCGCTCGGAAGTAGAATTCATTTCTGGTTTATACGGAACAATTAATTACATTTGAATACCTTTTTCATTGCAGTAGCTCTTAAATTCTTTTGACGTGTATTTGCCACCATTGTCAGCTATTAGTTTGGCCACCTTTTTACCATGAAGTGCTTCAGCCATCGCCACAAAAAGTTTAAACTTTTCCAACACTTTACTTTTCCGTTAAATGCAATAAACACTGGATGCTCTTGAAAAAATGCCTAGAAATGTCACAAAATATCTGGAACCATCATATGCAGTCGTTTGCATCGGATCACATACGTCACTGTGAATCAACTCCAAACGCGTGATGATCGAAAATTTTTATTTTTGGACTTGTCCAATGAATTTAATTATTCCATTGAATGAGACAAATGCTTGGTCACCCTCAAGCATCACTTTGTTGCCCTTTTTAGTCAAAGCACGTATCGACATCAAGTTGCATTTCAAATCTTTCACCAATAAAACATCCTTCATCACAGTAATCGATGTGTTACTATTATAAAATATTTTCACTGGAATATCACCACGTTTATTCGCAAAAATACTTTGATTTTTCTTTGCAACGGCAATTTTCAACTCGTCGATTTCTTCTAGCTTACTAAAATACTTTTGTTCGTCAGACATATGTTGCGTTCCACCAGAATCCATTGTGCCGCTTTGTTTGTGTGTTAAATGCTGCCGACTCACCAACACACGATTCCAAATCTACAAACGCACACATTGTCGATATTTCTTCTTTTTCTTCGTTTGCTTTGTTAGCACTGGCCGAACCGTTGTTCCTTTTTATTTTATTAAGAAAACACTGAGACTTTTTGTGACCGGGTTTCGAACATTTAAAACAAATGATCTCCTTCGATTTTCCCTTTGACATCATTGCAGTAGATTCACCTGATTTACTTGAACAATTTCTACTTGTATTGTACTCATCCATCATACGCGTTTTGACAAAATCCAAGGCTAATTTGTCTGTGTCGATTGTTTCCAATTCCGTCACCAAGTTATCATAGCTCTTTGGTAAACAATAATGTCAATCTTTTCCATCTTAGTACCCGCTGAAATTAGCTCGCGAATCTTCTTGTCAAACAGCAAAAAATGCTCTATGATGCTATCACTTTCATGATATTTCATCATCAAAAGTTGTTTTCGCACCAAAACTTGACTTGCTACACTTTTTCTTTCGAAAATACTGCACAATGCATCATACAAGCCTTTTGCACGTGATTTATTTTTACATATTCGAGTTGCTTGTCATGAATTGTTTGTACCAACACTGACACGCTCATTTTTCTCTTCCAATCTAATTTTATCACCTTCCTTTGCTTCCACACCTGCCAAAATTTCATCCAGTCCCTCATTGATGTATTTTCTCAAATCTCTTTCATCAAGTAAAATTCCTATCCGATATTTCCAATTACTGAAATTTGTCCCATCAAACTGTGTTATTTTGCTGATGCTGTTGGTTGTACTTTCCGCCATATTTTATATATTATGCAGTACACTCGTTTCGACGAAAATAAAAAAAAATCCACAAAGGAAAATTACTTTGGGGGACAAATAAGTTAACCACAAAAAGAGGAACAGTTACAAATATGCGCAAAATATATCAAAAATAGAAAGACTTTATTGCAAGACTGTAAAAAAAATGCAGCTATGAAGCATGCCGTAATGAATACTTTAGCGATGTGAAAAGAAAAATCCAGATTAGTCTAAAACGAGTACATTACAGAGTAATACAGGACCATAACGCTTCGTGCAAAAATTTAACACAGGAAGGATTAAAACTATTGAAGTACTGAGCGCCTTAACAAATAGAGAAGTCCTGACAGCTAAATGTTTGACTGTATCACAATCTGTTTGTTGGTTCCGCTGCTTAAACGCATAAAGAAGTTACAGCGCATTGATTTGTAACACCAAGAACTTGCAACACAGAGGTATTCAGCCATGTTGAAACTGCGAACGCAATAAAGTCAATGAAATCGGGACCTACTCGACCTACTTAATAAGGGGGTCGAAGTTATAATAGGGCCGGGTATCACGCGCTTCATGATCCATTGTCTAAACAGAGAAGTTTTTCCGAAGGCATGGAATAACGTCAAAGTAATTATCATTAGTAAGGGGCCAAAGACTCCATGACTAGGTCGAATTACAATGTTGATAGAGTAGAGGCCAGCAATCGCCTGAAAAATCAAATGTTATTATTAAGCCAGCAAGACAAAACCTCTAAATTGGTGTCAAAGACTTCCAATTTTTTTAAAATTTATTTTCATAGAATTAAAGCAACAAATTCGCGAATAATAATAATGGCTATATATATACAGCAAAACTGAAAACTATATACACTGTACTCAAGTAAGTCATACATATCGTGTGAATAAAACTAGTTTTTCATTTTGACAAATTAATTGACCTCACACGAAATAGCTAACCAACTACACAATCACATAAAGTTTTTAATTTACTTAAATGGAAATTTACTTAAATACAAAAATAGCGAAATATGTAATTTTGCAGGTGGATTTTTAGCGAATATAAGTATATATCCATGTGTGTGTGCGTTTGTGTCTGTTAACGTTAAATTTGTACACAAAACTAAAAGTCGATTTTTAATTTTAATTTGGATTTAGTTATGCAATTATAAAACTATCGAAGCGTATTATGAATTTATATACGCGCTGATGATGGTCATTTACTGTATAGATTTTTGATGTTTGTACTTAAATACATTCTGATTTACTCGATTTTTTTTTTAAACCGTCAGATCTCTTTCAAAGTCAAGGTTTCGTTTCAGCTACTAAAACGGTTTGCACAATTATGCGATACACCAATTGTGCAGTAACTACAATTAACCAATGTTGAACTTCGAAAGTACGAAAATTGCAGGTAAAATGAATAATATTAAAAAAAAACAATTATTTACTGACAATTTGGACAGAACTAAAGTTCAACCTACACAATTGTGTTATGGTTTAATTGCAAGTAATGTTTTGTTTAATTTATGTCAATCAAATCCGAAAAGGCAAATGTATTAAAAACGGTAAATGATTTTAAACGAGCATACAATAATAAATAGTAAACGGTTTTTACAGGCCATTGCTGGCCCTTACCGAAACAACATTTTGGTTCCATCGGATTTCGATGTTGTTCTTCATATTATTCTAGACAACCCGAAGTAGACAAGCCTCATACATCTATCCCGAGGAGCTATCGGCCATCTATCTCTAAAATTCCTGATTTCGTGGTGGAAAAAACACGGTAAGAGTCGTCATCGCCACGTTGGAGGCCATATATCATGCGCAAGATTCTTCTCTCAAATGTCATTAACCATCTAGCATACTTATCTGTCAGAGTCAAACTCTCACACCCATACACAAAAACGGCTCTGATCAACCACTTGTACAACTTCATCTTGTCGGCATTTGCACGGTATTTTGAGACCAACGGATGATGGAAATCATACAAATGAATGCAGTAGTACTTTGATATCGTTGCCATTCAGTCCAATTACAGATAGTATCTGCGTATGCCAGAAGTTGGTTGGACTGACGGTACAAGATATTGTCCTGAGGTGTTCACTTTTACCAAGGTCACTTTTATGAAAAATAAATTATAACATGAGATTACAGAGTATCGGTGATAAAGCCTTGCCGTACACTAGAGCTAATTATATAAATGCCTGATTGAGAAAATACATGATGGTTAGCCCATCAAAGCTGTGAGATTTTTGCCATAAATTGAAAATTTTCAAAACCCAGAAAATGCATGATGGTTAGCCCATCAAAACTGTCAGATTTATGCCATACATCGAAAATTTCCAAAATCCAGAAAATGCATAATGGTCAGCCCATCCAAACTGTGAGATTTATGCCACAAATCGAAAATTTCTAAAATCAAGAAAATGCATGATGGTTAACCCATCAAAACTGTCAGATTTATGCCGCAAATCGAAAATTTCTAAAATCCAGAAAATGCATGATGATTAGCCCACCAAAACTGTCAGATTTATGCCACAAATCGAAAATTTTTAAAATGCAGAAAATGCATGATGGGTAGGTAGCCAATCAAAACTGTCAGATTTATGCATCAAATCGAAAATTTCCAAAATCCAGAAAATGCCTATCAAAACTGTGAGATTTATGCAACAAATCGAAAATTTCTAAAATCCAGAAAATGCATGATGGTTAGCCCATAAAAACTGTCAGATTTATGCCGCAAATCGAAAATTTCTAAAATCCAGAAAATGCATGATGATTAGCCCATCAAAACTGTCAGATTTATGCCGCAAATCGAAAATTTCCAAAACCCAGAAAGTGTATGATGGTGCCCATCAAAACTGTCAGATTTATGCCACAAATCGAAAATTTCCAAAATCTTGAAAATATTTGATGGTTTGCCCATTAAAACTGTGAGATTTATGCCACAAATCAAAAATTTCCAAAATCCAGATAATGCATGGTGGTTAGCCAATCAAAACTGTCAGATTTATGCCACAAATTGAAAATTTCCAAAATCCACAAAATTCATGATGGTTGGCCCTTCAAAACAGTTAGATTTATGCCACAAATCGGAAATTTCCAAAATCCAGAAAATGTATGTTGGTTAGCCCATCAAAACTGTAAGATTTATGCCACAAACCGAAAATTTCCAAAATCTTGAAAATATTTGATGGTTTGCCCATTAAAACTGTGAGATTTATGCCACAAATCAAAAATTTCCAAAATCCAGATAATGCATGGTGGTTAGCCAATCAAAACTGTCAGATTTATGCCACAAATTGAAAATTTCCAAAATCCACAAAATTCATGATGGTTAGCCCTTCAAAACAGTTAGATTTATGCCACAAATCGGAAATTTCCAAAATCCAGAAAATGTATGATGGTTAGCCCATCAAAACTGTCAGATTTATGCCGCAAATCGAAAATTTCTAAAATCCAGAAAATGCATGATGATTAGCCCATCAAAACTGTCAGATTTATGCCACAAATCGAAAATTTCCAAAATCCAGAAAATGTATAATGGTTAGCCCATCAAAACTGTCATATTTATGCCACAAATCGAAAATTTCCAAAACCCAGAATATGCATGATGTAAGTTAGCCCATCAAAACTGTCTGGTTTATGCCACAAATCAAAAATTTCCAAAATCCAGAAAATGTATGATGGTTAGTTAGCCCATCAAAACTGTTAGATTTATGCTACAAATCAAAAATTTCCAAAATCTAGAAAATGCATAATGGTTAGCCCATCAAAACTGTTAGATTTATACCACAAATCTAAAATTTCCAGTTAGCCCATCAAAGCTATGAGATTTATGCCATAAATCGAATATTTCCAAAATCTTCAAAATATTTGACGGTTTCCCAATCAAAGCTGTGAGATTTTTGCCATAAATTGAAAGTTCCTAAAATGCAGAAAGTTTATAATGGTTAGCCCATCAAAACTGTCAGATTTATGCCACAAATCGAAAATTCTCAAAACCAGATAAATCGAAAATTTCCAAAATCCAGAAAATACATGATAGTTAGCCCATCAAAGCTGTGAGATTTATGCCATAAATTGAAAATTTTCAAAACCCAAAAAATGCATGATGGTTTGTCCATCAAAGCTGTGAGATTTAGGCCACAAATCGAAAATTTCCAAAATCCAGAAAATGTATTATGGTTAGCCCATCAAAACTGTAAGATTTATGCCATAAACTTAAATTTTTCAAAATCCAGAAATTTATATAATAGTAACATTAGCCCACTTCCAAAATCAAGTAGAAATCCAACTAAAACTATGAAAATTGATTTTTTACTTAATGCACGTGATCAATGAGAATGGACCCCTCGTCGCCACGCATCCATGTTTCGCATAGTGTTCGGTAGTTGCATCTCTGATGTAAGTGAATCGTATATTTTTATGTAACTATTCACATACATTTTTATACCTTCCAAAGGAATCCAGCAAATGGAAGCTAAAGCTAATGGATGGAAGCTAAAAACCTAAGAAAATTTTCTAGATTTCAGAGATGGTCAAACCACTTTTGTAAAACTATTGGGTTACCACAATTATGACATTGCATTTCTGGAGTACATCTTTATCGTAAAGTCGTTTAGAAATCCCCTTACTTTACTTTATCAATATAGTGTGTACTTAATAACCTCAATGTGTTCCATATGTACTCAATAGACCAACAATAATTTTTAAGTGTGCCTATATTCGCTTTGCTAAATTTTAATGTACTCTGCACCTATGTTTTGTATAAAGTTATACTTGAGTTATCTACGAAATGACTCACGTTGAATATTAATTTTGCAATGTATAGACCATTTTTGGGTACTAATGTACTGGGAAAAACTAATCAAACCGCGTCCGATAAAGTCCGAATAATTCAAATGTGTTCAGACTCTAGTGCAAATACGAAATCGATATTCAAATCAATGCCGATTATATCTGACCTCATTCATATACTGTACATATTAATTATTTAATTAACCCAATCCTTACTAATTCCACTCGAAATTTATAAGTTTAGACAAGCTATCAGTTCTGATTTTATCGCAAAACCCAAAACCATATGAGAATTTTGAAAATAACAAATTTTTGTTTCTTAAAATAACTCGAATGGTCGGCTTATCTCAATACGCGGATTCTTATCGGTGTGCGTTTGTTTATACGCTCACAGGTGTGTAATTAAGTACAATCGTATAAAAAGTACATTTGTACCGAAATCGCCACGTACGTAATACCGCGTACGATAATTAAAACGATAAAAAAGAATTTTTATTTATTTTCCCGCTAAAACACATACTATGCGCGACGAGGCGGCCAATTATCGCACAAGTGTGTGTGTGTGCGTGTAAGTGTGAATGCTTAATGTATGTACCAATTTGTTGCCATGTAAATAAAAAAACTAATTGACATATACAAACTATAATTTTGACATCCATAAATTTTATGTCATGATTTTTTAACACAATAAAACTCTTAAACTGCGAACGTAATCTAATTTAATGTCCCCTCCCCCCTCCGAAATACAAATAAAATTTGAACATCAGCATAAAAATCTTAACATAATTAAATTGTATTTTTTCATTATCTTCAATGTACGATCTTTAATGTTTTACATCCATATTATGTGCATGGTACATTGACTTTTATTGTATTGCTCGGTTGCGTTGTGAAAACTAACAACCCAAAATGACAAAATATCATCGTACCATAACGTATCTCGTATCATCGTATATGTATATAGGATTGTGTTTGGTGCGCGGGGGATGATTTTCTATTTTCCAAAATAATTTTTTTTTAAATAATAGATGAAAATACCATAGTAAAATTTCACCCTTCAATTATAGGGTATGCGTTCAACTAAAAATTCATCCGTTTCATGTGTTGTCTCATTTTCCACCCTCGATTTTCTTCGTACGATTTCTGTCCACGTGTTCAAAATTAGAGAGATATTGAAGATTTTTCTTTTGTTGTTTAGATACAATGAAATTTCATCCCCGGAACAAGTGTGGGGAAGTTTTCGCATTTTTTTTTTTTATTTTCTTATACAAAATGAAAATTTATTACTTTTCAAATTTAATGACTTATGCTGTGATTTTTCGAAGCATTTTGATGAATGAGTCTTGAAATATAAAAAATGTGGATAGCAGATTTTGAGATGACTCAGTACTTTAATCTGAAATCTGCTCGTTTACTGCTGGATGTGGTGTCGATGAATTAATTTTTATTGGTATTCCATTTCCATATCAACCACATTTTTCTTTTTACTAATCAAACTGTCATAAAAGCGAGCCAAATTATCCAACCTGATTGTGAGAATAGAAAACGTCTATAAGCAGGTAAATATTAAATTTATATATGTTAGTGTAGGCCGAGTCAGCCACAATGAACACCTAAATGTGAATGAGACCATATAGAACACCCAAATGTGCTACATCTTTGATACAACCCCATATCAAGGTTAAATTGTGGTATTTAAAACATATAACGTCAGACTAATATTTCAGCACGTCCATGACTTTCATATAAGCAAGTTCAATAACGATGAAATATTGACGGTTATGAAGATTTGGACCTAATAATTTGGAACAAATTACTGTTAGCTGAGTTGAGGCCAAAAAGTTGTAAGGCCAAATCTATCGTCTGTCGATATTTAATTATAAAACCCCTTGGTAAAGACGAAATATTAGAGATTGTTTGTAAGACTCCTTGTTTTTTTTCCTTTATCTCCAATTTAGGAGCATATGGCGTCCACTATTCTGACTCTATTTTCTTAGATATATCTTACTCTATTTGGGGCTATTGCTTTAATTTCCGCCCATGATTTTCCTAGGTGTTTTGCCTCTGCTAGCATCGTTCTCTTCCATGTCATTGCTGGCCTTCCAACCTTTCTTTTTCCTTGTGGATTCCAGTCTAATGACATCCTCGTTATATCACTTAATGCCTTCCTTAGTGTGTGGCCAATCCATCTCCATTTCCGTCGCTTTATTTCGGTCTCAATGTCTGACTGACATGTTGTTATGTGCAGATTGATGTTACTAATCGTGTTAGGCCAGAAGCCCTTAAGTATTCGTCGAAGGCATTTGTTTACGAACACCTGTAGCTTCTGTTTGATTTTTCCTGTATGCTTCCATGTCTCACACCCATACAGTAGTACCGATTTCACACATGAGTTGAACATTCGTATCTTGGTCTTGCGCGACAGGACAGAAGTATTCCAGGCTTTGTGTAGCATGTTGAATGTATATCTGGCTTTATTTATACGTTTGTGTAAGTCTTCTTCTGTTCCACCTGTTTTCGTTACTGTGCAACCAAGGTATACGAATTCATTTACATCTTCAATTTGTATATTGTTGATGTGCATCGGTGTGGTTATATTTGTGTTGAGTCTCATCGCCTAGTTTTCTTGATATTAATTTTGAGACCAACTTCATTAGCTAGATCTGATAGCTGTTGCACTTACTGTTGTATGTCGGAGTGTTTGTGTGTGAGCAAGCATATGTCGTCTGCATAGTCCAAATCATTCAGTTTACCAGTTAACCCTCATTGAATAGGGGACTTGTTATCTAGTTTCCGCATTACACTGTCTAAGACGATTAGGAACAGCATTGGTGAATGGAACAGCATTGGTGTATGAGTTCAATTAATTTCTTTGGGATGCCCATTTCTTAAAGTGTCTGCCATATTGCGTTCCTGTTTATCGTATCGAATGCGCGTTCGAAATCGACGAAGAGCATATACATTGGTGAATTCCATTCATTGGAGACTTCTTGGTGCAAAGAATTAAATGATAAAATTGTAGAAAAAAAATTCCCCCTAATATTCCACCAATATTTCCCTCAGTGATTGGGGGCACTCCCATGTCCCGGAAAAGACTTCTAAACGATGGTATGTTATCCTTTGAATTCATCCTTAGTATTCTTGACTTGTCATAGGAGGCGAATAAACAAAGGTTGGATCACTGGGCATCCATTACGCTCATCCATTAAAAACCCACGTTTATGTTAATGGACACGCAGTTTAAGATCGCCAGGCGCGTTTGGTGGCACTATATCAGCCATGAAAGAGTATAGCTTGAAACTTGTTGCTCTCCAAGAAACTCGATAGCCAAAAAGTGGAGACCATGTTTTCCAAGGATATATACATTGCTTTAAAGTGGAGATGACCTCGGCAATCTTGGTGTGGGCTTTTTTCTTGTGACCAAGGTGAAAAAGACTGTTTTAGATTTCAAAGCAGTTGATAATCGTATGTGTAAACTATGTTTCCACATAGACCATAAAAACGTTCTCCGAGGGTTGATTGCATTCATTCCGGGCTCTTGATATTCGGAGAGGATACTTTGTGGAACTATATTTTGGACCTTATTCGATTATTATGGTAAAGCGACTTTATGCCTGATGATGAATGACAAATGGTTGCATTGTTCCTTATCCTTAAAAAAGGAGATCGCTCAATATGTGAAAACTATTGCGGAATAGCTCTCTTTGTAGGCACAGCATGCAAATTACTGTTTTATGCATAATAATGGAGAGAATCACTTCTGGCGGAGGAACTTATAGGTGACCCGAATAATTTTGTCTGAATCAGTCAGTCACTGATCTAGTTTTTTCGCTGAGGGTGGTTTTCCCAAATATTACGCAAGAGCTGGTTTCGTAGATTAGGTGTTCTTGGATATCCAGCAAGCCTATATGCCTTATGCTATTTGCCTATATGCCTATAAACATAAATGCCTATTCGTGACATAAATTTCAAAGTTTTGATGGGCTAACATCATGTATTTGTAAATTCCCGATTTGTGGCATAAATCTGACAGTTTTGATGGGCTGACTATCATGCATTTTCTGGATTTCGGAAATTTTCGATTTGTGACATAAATCTCACAGTTTTGATGGGCTAACCATCATACATTTTCTGGATTTTGGAAATTTTCAATTTGTGGCATAAATCTGACAGTTTTGATGGGCTAACCATCATGTATTTTCTGGATTTTGGAAATTTTCGATTTGTGGCTTAAATCTCACAGCTTTGGTTGGCTAATCATCATGCATTTTCTGGATTTTCGAAATTATCAATTTATGGCATAAATCTCATGGTTTTGATGGGCTTACCATCATGTATTACAGTATTTTCTGGATTTTGGAAATTTTCGATTTGTGACATAAATCTCACAGTTTTGATGGGCTAACCATCATACATTTTCTGGATTTTGGAAATTTTCAATTTTTGGCATAAATCTGACAGTTTTGATGGGCTAACCATCATGTATTTTCTGGATTTTGGAAATTTTCGATTTGTGGCTTAAATCTCACAGCTTTGGTTGGCTAATCATCATGCATTTTCTGGATTTTCGAAATTATCAATTTGTGGCATAAATCTCATGGTTTTGATGGGCTTATCATCATGTATTACAGTATTTTCTGGATTTTGGAAATTTTCGATTTGTGGCATAAATCGCACAATTTTTATAGGCTTACTATCATGTGTTTTCTGGATTTTGGAAATTTTCGATTTGTGGTAAAAATCTCATGGCGTTGATGGGCTATCCATCATGTATTTTCTGGAATTTGTAAATTTCCAATTTGTGGCATAAATCTCACAGTTTTGATGGAATAACCATTGTATATTTTCTGGATTTTGGAAATTTTTGATTTGTGGCGTAAATCTCACAGTTTGGATGTGCTAACATCACTTATGTATTTTCTGGATCTTAAAAATTTTCGATTTGTTGCAAAAATTTTATAGTTTTGATGGGCCATAACCGTTTTGTATTTTATTTTCCGAATTTTGTATTTTTATTTGCCGTATTGTATTTTTATTTCCGAATTTTTTTTTAAACCTAATTCACATTTGGGTGAATTTAAAAAGATGCTTTTTGACGTTAGCTTTTTTTTTTGTCAGAAAGGTCCTCAAAGTACTTAAATTATTTATCTTCTTTCATATTAAATAACTTTGTTCTGAAACCTTTTTCTTTGCGTTAAATATTTACTATCTACCTTAAGGTCCTACCTTACATCGTTACCGCAGGGGTGGAACACAACCATAGTATATCGTGTGCACCATTTTATACTTATAGACGTAATTTCAGATTTCAGTTTAGACCCACCAACGGCCCAGAACACCTAATCTTCTGCACACGTGTACACTTTGAAGTAACCATCCATTTAAAATTTTCACGTCATCGACCTCTATTTATAGGTTTCGTTTTAAATTTTAAACAGATTTATCTAAATTAAATTAAACTTGACTAATTAATTTATAATCAATCCACACTTCTTTGAACGCGCCAATTTCAAGCGAAATTTTAATTTTAATTTAATAGTTTTATGCAACAATATACGATTTTTTTAAATTTAAATTGACATTAGGACATATTAGCACAAATAAAATGAATATATTAAGTTTTAATTATTAAATTTAGAAATAGTTTGTAATATTATTTGTGTATATTTGTGAGTTCTCAACACTCGGTTTTATATTGTTGCTGTATAATTTGAATATTTTGGATTCAGTAAATTTAAAACTATTCGTTTGTTTCAATAAAAAATGTATATTATTCCAAGGCCTAGCTTTAATATATTCATAATATTTGGTATACAATTACTGCATGTGTACACGATAGATACAAAGTATATAAACAGTTTGACGGTCATATGCATGTTAACACTGAAAAATTTAAGAGAGTGCCCGATTTATTTTAAAGATACTATGCGATGGTGGCTACCCATACACCAAGATATTTTATATAGTTTCCGTTTAGTTTCTGCAATTTTTTTTTTTTTAATTTTATTTTGTTTTAATTTAAATTATAATTTGAAAATCAATCAAGATAAATTCACTACGCTCAAATAAATCTTTTTTTTTTTTTACTAAACCAATGTAGGTTAAGTGAGTTTTGTATATTTTTAGTTTACATTTGGTGGTATTGTTGTTGCTTCCAACTAAAATATATATTCGCTAAACGTCTAAACTATATACGATATGCGATAATTGCAATAAAATTAAATTTAGATTTTGCATTAAATGTATAATAACGAAAATAGAACGAATTTTAGAGGCCATAGCTGGCATGTACCTTTCAAAAGAGGATATGCTACAGAAGTTTCTACATTTTGCAAACTCTCTTCTTAAAGTTGGCGCCATGATGTGGCCACTTTATATTCTGTGCACAAAGTACCTATAGCAAGGGCAAAAAGTGTGTTTCATCAATTGACTAAAAGCTGAAACTCTAAATGTCCTTTCCAGCTTTTTCATTTTGGCGTTGAATCAGTGTTTTTAAACCGATAATTCTTTGCGAAAGCAGTTCTAACCAAACGCGCAAAATCCCCTTCTTATCCTGCTCGTTCAGATGTGTATTGAATGAGTGATATGAACACCTCTTACCACATTGGTTGATTTCGTTAATTTGCGAAAAATCAAATATACTTTAAGGAATTTTTATTAGATCCAATTACATTGAGCGCATACTAACAATACTGCAAAAATTCGCACTAGAAATAGTTTATGATCGATTTTGCGGCAAGTAGATTATCTTTTCGATTTAATTATTTTTCTTTTCAAAATTTTAATAAATTTTTAGCAATTAGAAAAAAAAATTCACGTGATATGGGTTAAATCAATCAATCGAATTATAATTAATCGAAAATAATCAAGGTAAATTTTACTTATTTTCTTTAAAAAAAAATCGTTGATCTATCAAATATTTACGTTATAATATTAAACCGCACTTTCCAAAAACATATACATGTGAAAGATTTACTTGGAATGGTGTTCTGGAAACATAAAAATTCGCTTACGCAATTAATCCTTAAATCATCGAAATAGTCGACTAAGATATTGATCGACTATCGACTATGATATTGATCATTGCTAAAAATTTAGCTTAAGGCACAAACAACGCCAACGGTTTAGCGAAAGCAATTAGAATACACATAAATTATATTATAGCCACACATCCAATTTGGATGATGTTTAGAATAACTTAACACCTGTCTCATATAACTCAGCATATAACTAGTTTATGTTTTCCAAAACATCCGTGTCTCTAGCGCAAGAGATCGAAAAGATCAAAGTGTTTAATTTTAAAAGCCACCTTGCTCAAGCAAAAGAAACAGAATTTAGATAAGGAAGTGTGCCGAACGTAATTAATTTCATTCCAGTTACCTAAAATAATTCTGTTAATGATACTCACTTCAACACAAAACTGTATAGTCTTGCAAAACTGTGAGATTTATGCCACAAATCGAAAATTTCCAAAATCCACAAAATGCATGATGGTGAGTCCACCAAAGCTGTAGGATTTATGCCACAAATCGAAAATTTCCAAAATTCAAAAAATGCATGATGGGTAGCCCATCAAAACTGTCAGATTTATTCCACAAATCGAAAATTTCCAAAATGCATGATGATTAGCCGACCAAAGCCATGAGATTTAAGTCACAAATTGAAAATTTCCAAAATCCAGAAAATGCATGATGGTAAGTCCTTCAAAGCGGTCAGATTAATGCCACAAATCGAAAATTTCCAAAATCCAAAAAGTCATGATGGTTAGCCCATCAAAGCTGTCAGATTTATGCCACAAATCGGAAATATCTAAAATCCACAAAATGTATGATGGTTAGCCCTTCAAAGCTGTCAGATTTATGCCACAAATCGAAAATTTCCAAAATTCAAAAAATGCATGATGGTTAGCCGCGCTTCAAAGCTGTTAGATGTATGCCACAAATGAATAATTTCCAAAATGCACAAAATGCATGATGATTAGCCGACCAAAGCTGTGAGATTGATGCCACAAATCGAAAATATCTAAAATCAAGAAAATGCATGATGGTTTAGCTCATCAAAACTGTCAGATTTATGCCACAAAATCGGAAATATCTGAAATCCACAAAATGTATGATGGTTAGCCCATCAAAACTGTCAGATTTATACCACAAATCGAAAATTTTCAAAATTCACAAAATACATGATGGTTAGCCCATCAAAACTGTCAGATTTATGCCACAAAATGAAAATTTTCAAAATCCAGAAAATGCATGATGGTATTAGTCCATCAAAACTGTCAGATTTATACCTCAAATCGAAAATTTCGAAAATCCACAAAATGCATGATGGTTAGCCCATCAAAACTGTCAGATTTATGTCACAAATCGAAAAATTTCAAAATCCACAAAATGCATGATGGTGTTAGACCATCAAAACTGTCAGATTTATACCTCAAATCGAAAATTTCGAAAATCCACAAAATGCATGATGGTTAGCTCATCAAAACTATGAGATTTATGTCACAACTCGAAAATTTCCAAAATCCTGAAAATACAAGAAGGTTAGTCCATCAAAGCTGTATGATTTATGCTGTAGGATTTATTGAAAATTTCCAAATTCTCGAAAGTATAAGGGTTGGGGACCAACGAGTCATTGAAACGAACGTGAGGGCAGAGATTAAAACTACTACCGATGAGCCAATCTACACAAAATCATATCAATACCCAGTCAACATGAGGGCTAAAGTGGACCAGCAAATAAAAAAACTGCTCAACGTCGGCATTATAAGGCCATTAAAAAGAATATATATCTTACCCATTTGAAGTGTGGAGTGTGTAAACGAATTTTTAGGAAGAGAATGCACAAACAAAAGCTACCCAGTCAATGAACATGACCATATACTAAACCGATGCCTATACTTGAAGGCATTTATATATCTAAAATTGCTACTGTCATTGGTGGACCTATTGATATTTCCGGACTTCGACAAACCGTTCATACTAACAAAAGACGCGTCGAACGACAGCATCGATGTAGAATTCTCACAAGGCAATATTGGCAAGGATAAACCTGTAACGTAACAGTCTTATTGAGCGATCTATATAGATAGCTCAATAAGACTGACAAAAACTACAGAGCAAAGAAAATTAGAACTCTTATTAATCATCAACCACTGACCTTCGTTTTCACCAACAGGAATAACAACAGCACTAGCAAACGAGGTGAGTGTCTACAAACCATAAATTACAGAAAGCTGACGCATTATCAAGTCTGATATTGGAGGTTAAAACACTTTCGTCTTTAAGTAACGAGATCCTTAAAAGTCAAAATCAGACCATTGACAACAACGGAAAGTATAAAATAAATACAGCTATAACGAATAAGATTCAAAAGTTTCTCGATCAGCATCTGGATGAAACTACCTCCGAAGAAAAAGAGCCACACAACTTGCTAAAGTTGGAATAATCAATTCCAACCGATTCGACAAAGTTGAAACTGCACGTCTTGAAATAGTAATCGAATCCTTAAACTTTTTCAACGAAAACAAGGCTATCAAATATGCTGCTATGATCATCAAAAACTCAACAATTCTACACGTCATTGCGATCCACAAAACCAGCAAAGAAGAATTCCAGCACATCAAAATAAGTTTCACAGTAAAATGTTAAATAATAAATTGGTTAAATATTAAATTTCGATGTATTCATTTAACTTAATTTTAACATTGAATAACGGGTTCTTAAAGGAACGGCATTCTTATCAATTTCTCAATTTTTTTTTCATAAAATAGGCTATCTACCGATTTTCTGAAATGTTCTATCATTTTGATTTGACTGGAAGCCACTGTTGTGCCATTTGTTCAGCTGTTTATCTTATTTGGAATCACAAAAAATCTTACAACCACAAGATAATAAATATAAATATGTATTCACTATTTTCGTAAAACTAACAGATAGTAAATGACAATAAAAAAAAAAAAAATTTCAATAAGAAACTAAGGCTACTTGATGTAATTCAACACAATAATTTTACTCAAACAACAAGTATTTTTGCGATCAACTTTAATTTATTATCAGCATTGTCGTGATGTATGTGGAATTATGGGTAAAATAATTTCAGATGTCTAATGAACAAAAGGATTTTTATATTTTTTTTATAATATAATTTATAATGAAATTCTTAGCTCTCTTTGAAAGATCGATCAATTAAAGATAGTCATTTGTACTATAAACTAAAAAAAGTGTTGCCATCAAGGGAATAAACAGCAAGTGATATCCATAAAACACTATTTAACAAACAACAATTCTGACACTCCCAATGTTTTATGGAACATCAGAATTCTCTTCAAGTTTGTAGCTTATTCTGTTGCGATGAAATTTTGAAAATTCTTCTTTCCATGGGTTTGGTGAAGATATCTGCTGGCTGTTCCTAGGTGTTGAAGTATTCGAGTTGAAACTTCGAGACTGTCTTTGAAAACACCAACTAACAACACATCCACTCCAAATAACTATAAATCCTGTAGTTGATTTGCGTGTTTCAATATCTCCTGCAAAATCTGCATCACTGTAGCCACATAAGGATAATGTTTTCTGCTTCTTAAAGTGCCAACCATAATCAACATTTCCTTTTAGATACTTCATTATTCTCTTGACTGCATTCCAATGCGATTTCGTTGCTTTTTCCATATATCGACTAACCATATTAACTGAAAAAGATATGTCTGGTCTCGTACCTTTTGATAAATATAACAAGCTGTTCCTTCTCTATAGGGAACATTTGTTAACTCAGTCTTCTCATCATCATTTAAATTTACGTTCAACTGTTGATGTGGATCGGCTGGTATTGCAAGAGCATTTGCTTGCTCTAAATTAAATTTATTGAGAATTTTTCTTATGTAGCAACTTTGACGTAAGAAAATAGAGCCATCGTTTTCTCTTTCAATCTGTAAACCAAGGTAAGTATCAGCATCGTCAGAAGTTATAACAAATTCTTTTTTAAGTGCACACAAGAAATCATTCACAGTCTCTTCATCGATTCCAGCTACTAGTTTATCATCTATATAGATGCTCACTAGGAGTATTATTAGATTATTTTTGATTAACATGTATACACAAGGATCAGCCTTTGATTGTTTGAGTCCATAGTTTGTTAGAAAAACTTTTATTCTTTGGTTCCAACATCTAGACGATTGACGTAAACCATACAAACTTTTTACTAGTTTAGATATTCTTGTTGTACCATCGTTGAATCCTGTTGGCTGCTTTATGTATATAACCTCCTCTATATTAAAAAAGTAGCCTTTACGTCAAACAGTTTGAGTACTAAATTTTCTTGAACGGTCACTGTTAATAATATTCAGATTGAGTCGAACCTTACTAATAGGCTAAAGGTTTCGTTGGTCTATTTCTTTTAGCTGAGAGAACCCTTTGGCTACTAATCTATAGCTTTAAATTTTTGTATATTTCCATTCGTATCAGTTTTTAATTTATAACCCCACTTATTTTCAACTATGGTCGAGTTCTTTGGTACTTCAACGAGCTCCCACACTTTGCTGTTTTTTAAGGAATTCATTTCCTCCTCCATAGCTTGTTTCCACTTTTGTGCATTGGTACCATTTACTGCTTGTTGAAAAGTCAGTAAATCTACTTCGTAGTCTTTTAATTTTTTGGGTTTATTTAGTTTGGATCGATCTCTTAGTTGTATTCCTGTATTCCTTTCGGCTTCTGGCGTACAAAATTTTTCATTTTCTTTTTCTGAATCAGATAATCGGTTAGGTAACTCAAGACTTTCTAAATTTTCTTCAATTCGTCATCTTTTCTTTCAGCCTGAGTATTTTTGAATTGTGTATTTTCTTCCTCAGGGAGATACAATAGTGCTTGATTTTGATTTTCTTTAGCAGATTCCATTAATTTTCCTGTAGATAATATGTTTTCTGGCAAAAACATCGTCTTCCTCTGGAATCCAAACTCTGTTACGTTTTACAGTATCGCCGTAGCCTACAATGTAACCTATTTCCTCTTTTAGGTTAAGCTTCTTTACTTTATTTTCAGACAATTTCACGTAAACTTTCTCTCCAAATATATGGAATTCCTGAATATCTGGTCGCTTGTTGTACCAAATATCATATAGTGATTGATTCTTATTAATACTGGTTCCTGTGCAGTTTCAAATATAAACGGCAGTATTTACTGCTTCTGCCCAGAATTTAAGTTCAAATTTTTCAGCATGTAACATTGTACGAGCAGCTTCTACAACAGTTCTATTTTCACGTTCTATTTTGCCATTTTTCTCAGGACAATAAAGTACTGAATTTTGATGAGAAATTCCATATTCTTTCATCAATTTTGTGACTTCTTGATTGACAAATTCCAGGCCATTGTCAGATCTAAAAATTTCTATTCCTCTGGGGCAATGTTTTTCTGTTTTCTTTATATAGTCTTTTAGACGTTCCAGTATGTTTAATTTTGCACCCAAGAAATATACGGTTCTGTAATGTGAGTAATCATCCTTCAACAGAAGAAAATACTTTGCACCTGTGAGTGACTTTTCTGGTAGTGGCCCACATACATCTGAGTGGATTATTTGGCCAATGTGACTGGTTTTTGTACTGCTTTGCTGAGAAAAAGGTAGTCGATGGATTTTTCTCAATGCGCAAGGCTCACATACTATTTTGTCATCTCCTTTTGGATTAATGTCATAATTTTTTAAAATCTATTTATTTTGAGTGTAGTTTTGATAAGCTATTTTTTGATGCCATTCTTGAAAGGACCGTTTCTCACCAATACAAGCTTGATATCCTTCAGAACTTTCTTTGCCATTTTTGAGCATTATCGTAATTTTCATTTCAAATAATTGGTTTTTTCTCTCACCTATAGCTATGGTTTTGCCTTCTTTAACGAATTTACAAATTCTTTTATCAGCTTCTATAAATTTTCATCCAAGGCCACACCGCCAGAAAAGAGATTGTATTTCAGCTTTGGCACGTAGAGTACATTTGAAAGGTGACATTCCGTCCAATTTTTTCCATTAAATGTTAAATTTATGCTGCCTCGACCTTTGCCAGAAACGATTTCTCCTTCTCCAATTTTTATTTTGATGCCATCTTTCATTGGTGTGTAGTTTATAAACCACTCTAGTTTATGAGTCATGAGATCGCTCGTTCCAGTGTCCATATACCAGGTCTCGATTGTAGTTTTTGCTGTCTTTTGTACTGAGGCAAATGCTTCGCTTATAAGAGCTTCACCTCTCTCTTCTCCTGAAACTTTGGAATTTTTAAATTTATATTGTTTATTTTCTGGATTATTCCAACATTCTGCTGCCAGATTTTCATCTTGTATTTTTTGGTTCTTGGAAAAATGATTCTTACTGCTCACTTTTACATTAGAAGCAAGTGCATTAACTTCTACTTCTCTTTGACTTTGTCTCATCCTCTCAATTATTATTTTTGAGGTAAAGTTAGCTAACGTTCTATTGGTGGTAGCCGTTGATTCCCAGGCACTGATAAAATGGTCAAAATTTGGTGGTAAAGTTAGAAGAATTTTGGTCATTACTCCCTCATCTTCAATTTTATCTCCCATTTCCTGTAGCCTATTAGATATATCTTCAATTTTTGAGATATGAGCTGCAATTTCATTTAAAGGATCTTTTGCCAATGTAAATCACTTTTGCTGTAAAATGTGGATTGTAGATTCTGATTTTTGTTCATATACATTGGTTAGCTTTTTCCACATTGCCTTTGAATCCCTTAAGGTTAAAATATGCATATTCGTTTGATCAGATATTGTCGTAACGATTCCATTTTCTTTTTTCTCAGCAGCCGTCGCATCTCTACCCACGGGTGCAGGTTGTTGGTTTGTGCCATTTACTATGTCCCATGCTTTAATTGACATCAAAATTATCTTAATCTGGAATTTCTATAGATTCCAGTTTTCAATTCCTTGTAATTTGCTTACTCTGGACAATTCTGAATCCATCTTCTTAACAATTTTGCTTGGCGTTTACAATTTTCACTTCGCACACGGCTGAATATACTCTCACAAAATTTGTCTTATTTTCACTTTTATTTCCGAAAATATTACCCACATATATGTGGAATTATGGGTAAAATAATTTCAGATGTATAATGAAGAAAAGGATTTTTTTTTATAATATAATTTATAATGAAATTTTTAGCACTGACAAGCATAACGATTAAGGACCTTAACTAAAAGAACTTAAGGTAAAACTATAGTAGAAAAACACAAGTTGGACAGCGAAACTTTAAAGACATATAAGATGTAGTTAAAAAGCCCAAAACGACTTCCTTAAATTTCTATAAAGCAACGACATCAAATTCTTGACGGCCTACGATTGTCTAAAAAATACCAGGGACTGATATCCATCGTCATTTGATGCCGGCGATGCGAGACCCAAACTTTTTGGAATTTTTATTTAAATCTCGATTAAAATAAGTACCTGTTTTAAGTACGTTTTTATTATATAGCCTTCTGGCCTCTATAGTAATCACCTACGTCAAAAGAATGAAATTTACTTGCCAGGTATATGGCATACGTCTTCTTCAATCAACATTAAACACTATTTACCCGCGTCAATATCAATTATTATTCAAAATTTATTTTATTCTGTTTTCAATTAACTATTCACCTCTTCGTTTAAATTAAATTCAAGAATTGATGTTAACAGGTAAAACCAAAAACAAAATAGAAAAAAAATTCATTGTAAAAAAAAATCAATTCGATGAATGAATAAAAATGTGCGGGCTGCGCGATATGGTGCGCAATGTTAATCATGATATTTATAGGCGATATTTAACAAAAAAAAAAAACTAAATCTCTTAACATTTAAAATGAAATCTCAGATCGATCGATCTCATGGCGTGTTTTAAATGATTTTTTCTGTAAGTTATTTGCTTTATACATTGCTTAATTCAATAAAACAGAAATATTTCTTGATTTCTTGACTTTTCTTGAACAAATATTATTTTAAATACAAAAGTATATTTCATTCGAATGTATTTACATATTCTCAACTTGTTAGATAGAACACCTGATTACACATTAGGTATCATATATATATACTTGGAACATTTTTGTTTACACAATTCATGGTGTAATCAACCACGGAATTTATCACTCCATCGGTTTTAAGTTTTAATTTATTAAATAATTAGCTGAGTGTTATATGTATGTATTATACCATCATTTGCAAGCGTATTTGTACTTATAAAAGTATTGGCTTATAAAATTTAAGTTAATAAAATGTTTTTTTTTTTTTAAATTTAGGCTGTGTCCGAAACCCATGATAAATATTTGTGAATACAAATTTTTGATATTTATTTGATAATAACGAAGACACCCAAATTATCATGGTCAGTCGTTATGATAATTTTTCACAAATACCAAAACTTACTATACGTATAATAAAAGCCAAACGCAACGCGTAGCACACTCGGATATATACAATAAAACTAGAAAAATTTGAACATTTTCGTTGCTATGACAATTTCAATAAATAATGAATGTAACTTTTTTCATAGTTTCTTATATCTCACAAAAAGTAAATTGAAAACCATATGAAGCGGGGAAATATTTCAATCAATCATTATATTTTTCGGACAGCGTACTAAAACATTGGAAATGTAGGGGAATATTTTTCAAATAAATGTCAAAAATTTGTTTTCACTAATAATTTTATCATGGGTTTAGAAAACATTTTGTATTAAATTCCAGAACTCTTAGATTATGTGCACAAAATAAGCATTAATATTTTGGACCAAAATCACACTGTAGATTTAACTGTAGAAAATGTGAGGAAATTTTCTCGATTTTTTTTTTTGATTTTAAATGGCTACAAAATTGTAATTTATGAACCTAGGATCAATTTTACTGGTCTATAGTATTATTTAGATGAACCTAGAAAGTCAAGGATACTTAAAAAAAATTAAACAGCCATAGCAGTTTGCATAGTTTTTTGATATCACGAAATCAAATAGAGAGCGTTGCAATAAACATCGGAAAAATTGTTTTCGTGATTTTATTTAATTTTCTTTTAAATTAAATTTATTAATTTATTAATTTTAAATTAAATTTATTAAATTTATTAATCTTTTGATTATTCTTGTTATTGTTAGTTTTTGTGTTATTTGTGTTAAATATTGATTAATAAGTGATTCTGCTACCGCTATAATTCATGTCGGTATTCCGGCTGATACTAAAATTTACGGAACTTTTTATTGTAAATTGAATTTACTGTTCACATAAATAAAAATAAAACCAAAAAAAAAAAACCAAAACTTTGGAGCATTATTTTGGTTTACATTATGTTGTGCAATTGCTGTAACAAAATTTTTAGTGCTTCATTTTCTGCCTCGTGTAGTCTTTGTGACTTCAAATTCCACTATTCTTGTAGTGGGATGGACCGGGCAGCGATTAATTCTATGAAAAAATGTTCCAATTTATTTTATATTGGTAATTGTTGTATGCCTTATTGGATTACTAATAATGGTTTATCAAAATTGCATCATAGCAGATAAGGTCTCCGAAAACATCTAATTAAAAAAAATTGAAAGTGACGTTGCTGAAAATTGCAAAATACTAATGGATCTTCTAGCGAAGTTTGACAATGGTTTTTCTACTAAGTCGTCGTACGCGCAAGTCATCGAGGCAAGCACGAGAATAATGTCAAAACTTCAAATACAGCTCAAACGTTTGTAACCGAGGCAACCACAAGTGCAAATACTGTCAAAGCTAGTACAATCACATTCATTTCGTTTAAAATTGGTTTGAAGAATTGGTTTGAACCCATTTCAACCTGCTAAATAATTCTGATGCGTGGCCACCACTCGTCCATTTATTAACTATCTTCGTTCTTCAAAAAACCTGATTGGCGTCAAGTTGCAACAACATCAGCATTAACTTCAGCTACATGCTGCAACTAGCTTAAATTATAAATATATTGGCGCCAATTCAGGTGATAAATTGCATTTATTGAAAACAAATTATTTGTGTTTTGGACATCTTAATATGCATAGTTTATCTAAACATTTTAATGAGTTACATAATTACGGATTTGATTTTCTTGAATTGTCAGAGACCCGAATACACATTAAAATTAGTTCCAGCTCTATTTTAATTAATAACTATAAGCTACTAAGGTCAGATCGTAATGCTCAAGGTGGTGTTGGTTTATACTATCGATCAACACTTAATATCCAAATTTTATCTTCTGGTTATTATGGTAAAGTAGAGTATTTGGCAACTGAACTGTTAGGTAAATTTGGTAAAATTTTTATTGTAGTTTTTTATAAGGACGATATTACTAATCTAAATGTTATATTTAATGAGTTTTTGCCAATATATGAAAAAATAATTTGTCTAGGTGATTTTAATTTTAATATGCTGAATAATGACATATTCCATAATTGTTTGAGTATACTAAATTTATATTTTATACTATTTCGTGCGACTAGATTGGAAAGTTTTTTGGACTTAATAGTAGTGTATAACCCCGACAAACACAATATTATTAGTCATGGACAGTACTCCTTACCATCCATTTCTGACCACGATTTGTTTTTTGCTTCTTATAAATTCTCTCGTACTCGAGATAAAATTACTAACACCATTGTACCTAATTATAAGCAAGTCAATTATGATTTTTATATAAATAAATTTTCTTCTATTGATTGGTCACTACTTTATAAGCATTTTAAAAGAAGTGGATTAGTAATTGATTGATTGATTAGAATGTACGGCCAAGGACGAACCAAGAACTCCCGGAAAGCCGGGCACCACCGTACACCCATGTTACATATAACAAAACCAAAGGAGTGGATGGAATGTTAGTTGTGACAGACTCGACCCGGTTACTGACACCTAAGCGATCGATAGTTAGTATCTTTTTTTGTAGAAACGGAAAAGGAAAGGTAAGTCAGTAATGACAGAATTGGTTCGATTTACCGGTAGCCAATATTTAAACTACTGTTAGTTAGCACAAGACAATTGCAATTATAATGAAGTGCTCTGCATTCTGCTATCTTTTATCAGGAACTCTAATCTGCAACCATTTTTCTGTGATCTGCAGTTTTCTCTAAAAAAAATTTATTAATAAGCTAATTTCTGCAAGCCGTAGTCTGTAATAAATTGAATTAGTTTTCACTTGAAACTTACAATTAAATTATAAAAATATAAAAAATAAAACAAACAAAACATATTAAAATATAATATATTTAACAAAATATAAAAAATACAAATATTTAAAAATATAAAAAATATAAAAAAATAAAAATACAAAAAATATAAAAAATCTAAAAAATATAAAAAATATAAAAAATATAAAAAATATAAAAAATATAAAAATATAAAAAATATAAAAAATATAAAAATATAAAAAATATAAAAAATACAAAAAATAAAAAAAATATAAAAAATATAAAAAATATAAAAAATATAAAAAATATAAAAAATATAAAAATATAAAAATATAAAAAATATAAAAAATATAAAAAATATAAAAAATATTAAATTATAAAAAATTTATAAAAATAGAAAAATATGAAAAATATAAAATATAAAAAATTTAAAATTATAAAAATATAAAAAATATAAAAAATATAAAAAATATAACAAACAAAACATATTAAAATATAATATATATAACAAAATATAAAAAATACAAATATTTAAAAATATAAAAAATATAAAAATATAAAAATACAAAAAATATAAAAAATATAAAAAATATAAAAAATAAAAAAATATAAAAAATATAAAAAATATAAAAAATATAAAAAATATAAAAAATATAAAAAATATAAAAAATATAAAAAATATAAAAAATATAAAAAATATAAAAAATATAAAAAATATAAAAAATATTAAATTATAAAAACTTTATAAAAATAGAAAAATAGGAAAAATATAAAAATAGGAAAAATATAAAAATATAAAAAATTTAAAATTATAAAAATATAAAAAATATAAAAAATATAAAAAATATAAAAAATATAAAAAATATAAAAAATATTAAATTATAAAAAATTTATAAAAATAGAAAAATATGAAAAATATAAAATATAAAAAATTTAAAATTATAAAAATATAAAAAATATAAAAAATATAAAAAATATAACAAACAAAACATATTAAAATATAATATATATAACAAAATATAAAAAATACAAATATTTAAAAATATAAAAAATATAAAAATATAAAAATACAAAAAATATAAAAAATATAAAAAATATAAAAAATAAAAAAATATAAAAAATATAAAAAATATAAAAAATATAAATAATATAAAAAATATGAAAAATATAAAAAATATAAAAAATATAAAAAATATAAAAAATATAAAAAATATAAAAAATATAAAAAATATAAAAAATATAAAAAATATAAAAAATATAAAAAATATTAAATTATAAAAACTTTATAAAAATAGAAAAATAGGAAAAATATAAAAATAGGAAAAATATAAAAATATAAAAAATTTAAAATTATAAAAATATAAAAAATATAAAAAATATAAAAAATATAAAAAATATAAAAAATATAAAAAATATAAAAAATATAAAAAATATAAAAAATATAAAAAATATAAAAAATATAAAAAATATAAAAAATATAAAAAATATAAAAAATATAAAAAATATAAAAAATATAAAAAATTTAAAAAATATAAAAAATAAAAAAAATATAAAAATATAAAAAATATAAAAAATATAAAAAATATAAAAAATATAAAAAATATAAAAAATATAAAAAATATATAAAAAATATATTATTATATAAAAAATATAAAAAATATAAAAAATATAAAAAATATAAAAAATATAAAAAATATAAAAATATAAAAAATATAAAAAATATAAAAAATATAAAAAATATAAAAAATATAAAAAATATAAAAAATATATAAAAAATATATTATTATATAAAAAATATAAAAAATATAAAAAATATAAAAAATATAAAAAATATAAAATATATAAAAATATAAAAAATATAAAAATTATGAATATAATTATATATTTTTACATTTACATCCCCCCTCCCGCAGAAACATACCAAAGCCATTCTTATCCACACACCCAACAAACCAACCCTAATGTGTCCAGTCATAGGCAAAACAGCCTGTCTCCACGTCCAGAAAAAATCTCGAATGAACCACTCTTAACAAAAGAAATAATCAGCTTTTTCGTAATATAGACAAAATATGTCAAAACTCCAAACCATTTCTAATACCCGCGACATCCATACGACTCAAATCCGAAATCCCATCCTGACATTCCCGACAAACAACGCTAACAAAATAGTTCATTCAAACTCGAACCACACTTCAACCAATATCATAAAGTCGATCAAAAATATGCCTTTTTGGCGAACCCCTTGTGACCTTAAAACCGAATAATCTAAATCGACCATACGACCAGCAAGGGTAGTCAATGTCTGTACCCCTCGCAATCACAACAAACTGGGAAGACGCATCGATTCGAAAGGGGTACTTCCAAACAATTGATCAAATCGAACATGAACATTCTAATAGGAAACTAGTATGTAAAAATCATTATTCTGCATGCTAATGAATTAAAAATCAACAAAGCCCCAAACCACAGAAAAAATAATATATGTTAATTTTTTCTGTACCCAAACCTTCTAGTTCCACAGGAAACGCAAATAATTAAATAATCAATCACACCACATACACTCCCATCCATGTAAATATTGTACATACCCAATTCAACATTTAGACGAGTACAAAAATGCAACCATGAAATGTTTTAAGAACAAAATGGTGAATAATGGTTTTGATCTCCGCTCAACACTTATTTTCCCTATTTACCATGTTAAGCAAACAGTTTCTATTCTGCATACGAGAATCCCACTAATATACAATAAGATCAAACTGTTTGAAAATATAATATTACAATTGCGAAAATAATCCAAACACGCAGTAGAAAACCAACTATAACAGTCTTAAAACAGATATACATATTACACAATTACAAAAAGTACACAAACAAATAAAAAAATATCTTTGTGCCATCAAAGAACACTAAAACTAAGCAAATTACTCAAAAAAAAATGTACATAAATTGTAGAACAAAAATAAAAGATGCACAATTAATGATTATGTATTGGAACCTGGTTCTCTGGGGAAAACGACAGAGTCCTCGATCCATTTCACTGTTTCACACGCACACAAATAAACACAAAATAGAAAAAAAAATAAACTAAACTATTTTTAAAAAAAATGAAGAGATCGGAAAAAACACATCCGATCTCTTCAACGATCATCGATCCTTTAAAAGAAATGGATTAGTAATGGATTTAAACTATTTTAAAATACTTCGGAATAAAACTACAAAATTTATCAAACAAGCTAAGCACAGATTTTATTTCGGAAATGCATTTAATTCCAAAATTACCTGGAATAATTTAAGAAAGCTAGGTGTTCATGTTAGACAGGTAATGCCATAATTCCATTTTCTGCAGAACAAATTATGAACGAAATAAGTCGTTTTCGTGAGACAGTTGTGGTTTTACCATTGCGAAATGTCGAGTTAAATGTTTTGGGTGCAATTAGAGCGGTTAAATCTGATGCAATGGCAAATGAAGTCTACTTTTCCAAATTTATGGAAAGTGTCTTCAATTTTTCCTATACCAAAAAAGGATATAATTGCCTCTATTAATGATGTTCGTCCGATAAGCATATTGCCTGCACTTTCGAAGGTGTTGGAAAAAATAATTCAGTCTCAGATTCAGCAGTATTTAAATCGCTTTAATTTTTTGTGCAAGTTCCAATCTGGGTATAAGCCTAAACACAGTACTACTACTGCTCTAGATCAGCCTAACTTTCATTCTATACTAGTGCTATTAGATTTTTCGAAAGCTTTTGATTGCGTTATCACATTCTTTTGCTTCAAATACTTTATTTATATTATAAATTTTCCAATTCTGCAATTAAACTTTTACACTTTTATTTGCAAAATCGTAAATTATTTGTAAAGTATGGGAATGTCCATAAAAGTTCTAGAGGGAGTGCCTTAGGGATTTATCCAGGGTCCCTTGCTATTTTCAATATAAATAAATGGCCTTTCATGGCATATTAGTCATTGTCAACTCCACTTTTATGCTGATGATTTACAATTGTATATCGGAGATAGTTTTTCAAAATTTGCAGAGGTTGTCATGAAACTTAATGCTGATCTGAATTGTATTTCATTATGAGCTAAACTAATTCACTTGTCGATAATCCCAGCAAAACTAAAGCGTTGTTGTTGTCTAAAAATATTTCACAAAACATTTCTCCGTCCCTTTTTATGGATTTTTATGGACAAAATATTATTTGTTCCTATAGTAAATAATTTGGGGCTTTTATTAAACTCGAAACTTACTTGGAATGATCATGTAAGCCATCTTTGTCAGCGAGTTAATTATAGTTTATATTCGTTGAGATTAATTAAAAAAAATGTGTCCGGTTCAGTTATGTATATACTTGGTTAAAACTTTAGTGTTGCCCATCTTTACATGTGTTAGTAATTCTATGCGATTACCTGAAGTTTCGTTTAACAATTGTCTTCGTTATAACAATTGTCTTCATTGTATCTACAATACAATGAAAAACACAGCGGAAAAATATTAAAATTCAGGTCGTGTAATGCAATTTTTTTTTGTGCATTTGTGCATATTTCTTGGATATATTCGCGCATTGCGAATTAAAATATTAAATATTTTTGGCAATTTATTTATTTTTCGTAAATGTACGTGCAATAACAAGATGATTAATTTGAATTCCAAAACTAAAAACAACAACAAAATGAATTATACTGTATTTTGGTATTAACTGGCGTGCAAAAGTGCGACCGTATATATATATATATATATATATATATAGACATTAATTTATATCCGTCTAAACTATCATCTGTGTGATAGATTTATGAGGAGTAAAAATTATTATTAAAATTCTTTTCTGCACACAAAAAACAAAACCAAACGTCTTGTACTGAGTTTGAAAGATCAAAGGAATAGAAACCAGTAAATTGGAAATTGCCCAAACTATCGTATGTACGCGCGAAATAATGTACCATGCAACGTGTGTGTTCTACTATTTCACGAGTTTTTAATTTAAATTTTATGAATTTTTTTTTTTTAGTTTTATTTCTTAAATTTTTTAATTAAAATATTATTATTTAAAAAAAAAAAAAAAATACTGTGCTATGTTGAGATATTCGCTTATTTTTTAATTAAGTTATTTCAATTATTATATGGCGGAATGTGCGTTAATTAATTTAAGAATTCTTTGGTTATTGCAATGCCCGCACATATATTCACTATTAAATTTTTAAAGGAATTTGATCTGGGTATCACTTACATATTTCAGGCAGGATTCCAGGTATACATTTCGAGTCACCAGCCAAATCGAGGATGCACGAATACAGGTTCGATTTTAAATCCATCTGCATATTACATTGCTCCAGCTAGCCTGCACTGACATGGACGATTGGTCGGTCCATGGATTCTGCACTCCAACAGGGGGTCATAGTTTTGTTCTTCGTCATCACCGATCGTAATCAGGTGATGAAAAATCCCATTTGCAACCCTCCCCCGTTGGGATTCGAACTCGGTACCTCCCGTCCCAAACACCACAACTTTAACCACTGCGCCAATTGCACGGTCCAGTGAAATTGCTAAGTGAGTTACAAGCTTTCGAACGTGATATGTTTGATTTGGACTGGAAGGTAGAGTCAGATTTCTCCGAATTTGAAGATAACTACTATTTGGTGGTTGCAGGGCTGAATGCCACCATCCGAGAAGCCTTACTAAATAGAAAGGGCCGCAGCTGGACAACATAATTAATACATTCCAGCATCATGTAGAAGTGCGACTGCCAAAGATTAACATTGCCACATTCGACGGTAATTATATGGAATGGCAGTCATTTTTTAACATTTATACATCCACTATTCACGAAAAGGACAACTTAACAGCGGCACAAAAACTTCAATATTTAAAGGAATTATTGTAAGGAGAACAAGCATCCCTCATTCGGCACCTATCACCAACGGATGCCAGTTACAATGAAGTATTACAAAGGCTAATCCAAAGGTATGATCCAAAGCGACATACAGTTAACGCCTTTATCAAGTCGTGAAAGGGCCAACAAAGTATCTTACAGACAAACGCGTCTAACATACGAAAATTTGTGGATACTTTGGACGAATCAATTAGAGGGTTAAAACCAAAAGGTCCAGAAGCAGAGCAAAAAGTATCGTGGTCGATATATGTGGCATTAAATAAGTTGGACAATGAAACCAGATCTCTTTGGGCACGAGAGAGGGCCGAAAACGATTTTCTGAAATTAGACGAGCTACTTACATTCATTGGACGAAGAGTAGACATGATGGAATCATTACGGGTTTACTCTAAGAAAAGCGGTTCGGTTCATTCAATTATACGAACATGTGCAGTAGTTACAGAGCCAAGAATTACGTGTCCAATATGTAATCAAACTGGATAGAATCTACGCGTGTAGTGTTTACGAGGCAATGACAGTAATACAGAAAACAGAAGCAGTTTTAATTGTTTGAACAGCAACCATCGAGTGCGAGATTGCAGATCGAGGTCACGGTGTCAACGTTGCGCAGTGCTAAACATCACACATCGCTGAATACAGAGGATCAGCAACGAATGAGGAATGAGCAGCAGCGGATTACGACTGTCCATAAGGTTGGTCTATCACCAACACAAATGAAAATGAAATCGCGGCTGACCCGAAAATCCAAACACACAATACAGTCTATGCAACTGCACAAGGTATACTTCCAACCGCGATAATTAAAATCCAAAACGCCAGTGGTCAATATCAAACGTATCGAGCACTACTAGACTCCGCATCACAGGCAGAGTTTGTTTCGGAGGAGTGTATGCAAGGTTTACGACTTAGACGCAATAACGCAAGAGTCATGGTGAAGGGACTTGGTGAAATCGGAGTTGGCACAACACGAGGATCTACTGAATTAGTCATTGCGGCACAAAATAGTTCAACAACATTAACTACGCAGGCTTTCATAGTTGTCTGGAGTGCAAAGCGAATTCAAGCTATCAGAGCAGGACCTGCAAACATTGAGTGGTTTAAAACTGGCGGATCATACTATTATAGGAGTAGACATTTTCTTCAAGGCCTTACAATCTGAACAGCATGCTCTACCAAGTGGGTTGACAGCTGTTCGTACTATTTTTGGTTGGGTGGTGGCCGGGGGAAGTGTGGAGCAAGCGCATATAACCGGAATAGCTGAACATTTTAATATCTTAATTCAGATTGATAAGACTCTTAGCAGATTCTGGGAGATAGAAGAGTTGCCGCGAAATATAAAGGGATCAACAGAAGAACAAAGGTGTGAAGAGCTATTTCAAAAACTTACCAGGCAAACCTCAGATAATAAATTTGTTGTAAATCTAGCAGCCTGATACAATGCTTGGAACAACATACAATGATGGACTCAATCGTTTAAAATCAATGGAAAGAAGGTTCGAACGAGACGACGGATTTGGGAAGCTGTACCGAGCATTTATGACAAAGTACGAAGAGCACGGACACATGCAGCGGATAGAAGGAAACGTAAAAACAAATAGGTACTATCTTCCACACCATGACTAAAATCTAGCAGCACAACTACGAGCACAGCTCCGAGTTGTCTTCGATGCTCCGAGTTGTCTTCGATGCGTCCACCAAATCGTCAACGGAGATATCATTGAACGATATCTTACTAGTTGGACCCACTGTGCAACCAGCACTAATCAATATTTTATTAAAATCCAGGTAGCACGAGTTCGTCCTTTGCGGCGATGTGGAGAAAAGGTACAGGCAGGTTTAGGTTACAGAAGAAGATCAAGGGTACCAAAATATTTTATGGAGAAACAATGTGAACGAGCAACCAAACACGTACCAGTTAAAAACATTAACGTATGGTACGGCATCAGCAGCATTTAGCAATCCGAAACATAAAAGAAATTGGTGTAAAGTTACTAACGAATCAGCCAGAAGTAGCACAAACCATAGCACAAAACATGTATGTGGACGATCTGATGACGGGGGCTAATTCACGAGTGCAAGTGCAAACGTTGATGACACAAATAACAACGGCATTTGAGAACCATGATGACGAACTTCGAACGTTTTTCAGAGTCATTCAGAGTCACCAAAGATATTAGGTCTTCAATGGGATCCATGTGAAGACGCATTCAAATTTACAAACGAACTACCTGATCGGGCTGCGTACCCCGAGCGAACCTTACTTTCCGATGCTAGTCGACTCTTTGACCTGCTTGGCTGGCTGGCTCCGATTGTAATACGCATGAAAAACTTACTGCAGGCAGCGTGGTTGAAAGATTTGACCTGGGATGAAAAACTTCCATCGCACATTTTGCAAATGTGGCTGCAGATAAAGGATGATTTAGGTATAATCCCAACAATTTGAATTTCAAGATGGGTTCAAACGAGCAGCAACATTAGCTTAATTGGTTTCAGCGACGCATATGCGGCTGTGATATATGCAGTAGTCTAAACAAGGTATGGCCTGAAATCTAATATTATTACAGCAAAAACTCGAGTTGCATCGATCAAACAGATCAGTATTCCAAGGCTGGAATTAACGGGTGCATTATTACTAGCCAATCTAATGAAGTTAGTGGAAATGGCGCTAACAATCAAGATAACAAAAATTCTACTGTTCACCGAATCAAAAATAGTGTTGGATTGGTTGTCGACTCATCCCAGACGCTGGACAACCTTTGTAGCAAACAGAACAATCGACATTATTCAAGCATATAAGCGAAAAATGTGGGGGCACGTCGCATCAAAGGACAACCCAGCGGACATCGCATTTCGAGGCATGAAAACGAGCAATATAGTAAGTAGTAGTTTGTGGTGGTATGGATCACATTGGCTACTAGATGCTGTAGAAACCGAGGCAAGGCATTCAACCACCTTGATAGACAGTGGTAGGACGACAGAAGAAATAGGGCCTACAAAGATAAAAGCTTATACGTATCGAATATTAACTTTTTCGAAGAGTTTATCAATAGGTATTCTAGTTTCTATACGATGACCAAAGTATTAGCATTGATGAGACATTTTATTACTAACTGCAAGATGAACCAAGATTAGAAGCAAACTAATCGAGAAGAAATGGCGGCGGTGGAATTGTTATTGATCAAACACATACAAGGGACTAAATTTAAAGCAGAAATAGGGCAATTTACCGGCAGATAGGGTACAATATTCGCATCCATTTCACAAGGTCGGCGTGGATTATTGTGGACCGTTCAAAGTACATCTCAAATAGATCTCGCAGAGGTCTAATACCGCATAAGATGTACGTTTGTATATTTGTATGCCTGAGCACCAAGGCAGGGCACATCGAAACTGTAGGAAACTTAACTATGGAAAGTTTTCTAGGAGCGTTTTCAAGATTTACTTCGAGAATAGGAAATTGTCACACAATCTACAACGATAATGGCACAAATTTTGTTGGTGTCTACAATCAACTACGGGAGTTGTTCCAATTTTTAAAAGCAAATACAACAGACATAGCTGCAGCGCTGTTACACAGAATAAATTGGAAATTTATTCCTCCTGGGGCGCCCCATATGGGTGGAATATGGGAAGCGGCAGTGAAACAAGCTAAAATACAATTAACAAGAATAGTGGGCGAAACAATACTGACAATGGAAGAATGACAAAAATAGAGGCCATCCTAAATTCGAGGCCCATAGCGGCCAATGAAGCAGAAGACATCGACTGTATTACGCCAGCGCATTTCCTAATAAGGCGTACTTGCACCTATATCGCAGATGATTCACAGCCATCAAACATCTCACCATCGACCAGATGGCATATGGTCAAGCGCTTACAGCAGCATTTTTGGAAACGCTAGCATATGGATTTTCTCACCATCTTGCAAAAGAAAAATAAGTGGACAAGTGAGTCGAAAAATGTAGTAATAGGAGATATTGTACTAGTCGCAGAATCAAACCTACCAGCTACATGTTGGGCATTGGCCAGAGTCATCGAAACACATCCTGCCAATGATGGGAAGGTTCGAATAGCATCCATACGAGTAGCCAACATGGACAAGATTATTCGGCGGCTATCAAACCATCAAGAATAAAAATAAAATAAAATTGAAAATTACAAGAAACACATTTTTGGATATTTGGATAAACAACTATCATCGAGAAATTCAGATATACCATAGAAACAGATACCTTAACCAAAAGCTCTAGTCATCAGTATAAATACTGCTATAAAATATTGATACATTTCCAATAGTAGATTGCAATAGAGATTTAGTTGCTAACCTAAAAGTGCAAATTAACTTTAAAAGCTTCGTGCCATGTTTTACTTATACATTACCTAAGTTTTGCAGCAGTTCTTTTTTTGACACCACACTCATTTTCAATTACAGTTTATGAGACCAAATGTCGCATTTTATCAATTTCGACAGATCTTTTTATTACATAATTGTTAATAACTGACATATCGCCTTCTGTTAACGATCAAATAATAATCACCCAAAATATACTTATATATAAATTCAAAGCTGCATTCTAACATTCTGTACATTTCGTAAACATATTATGTATTATACAGCATATGATTGTACAACATAAAAACAACAACAACAGAAGAGCAAAAGAGATAATTTTCCCAAAATTACCATAACATTTGTTCTACTTGATCAATTATCGTTATTTTTGTTTTTGTGATAATCCCTCAGAAAATGTGCGTTTGAGTGTGTGTGTATATGCGCGCAAACATTATAAGGCCAACTGTCTAACTAAAAAAAAAATAATAAAATGATACTGAAGCGAACACCTGATAAATTATAATTATGATTCTCTTGTCACAACTCATTAATCGAATTTGTAATTTCCCTTATCAAAGTCATTCAAATTTCCAACAACAACACCAATAATTTATAAGTCAAGTTAAAACTAAAAAAAAAAAAAAAAAAAAAAAAATTTGCTAGGTAGGTATAAAAATGGTTTGGCAATATACTTCTTGCGTACATAAACAAACGTATAGGCGATCATCGTTGATGAAATCGTGCAGGTGGAGAATTTATATATGAAAAATCGTTCAAGTCATAATCGTATACTAATTTCTATATTCACATGATGATAAGAGTTTTGGAATGGTGATAAGATTTAGATAATTTTAATTCCGTAAAAAATTTTACAGGTGCGTCTATACTTTGCGATAAACAACCACGATGATATTGTCTTATTCGTTGCGGCCCGCCGTTCTAATCGGCCAAATGTACTTGCTTCGTTTCAAGTGTAAATGTACTTAAAAAATTAAATCAAAATAAATATTTTTGAGTGTATATGCTTTTGTATATATAGTATCGTTTGATAAGAAACTAGATACTAGAGATTTGTATATAGATAAGAGGATATATTTTTAAGACCGTATATAAATTCAATTGAATTGGTTTAAATTAAGAAAATGTGTAGCCACTGAAACGCAGAAATCTGTATACAAGCGCAGCACAGTATGCCAGAAATATAAATATAAAAATCCGCCAAACTTAACAGATGGTTTCTATTTACAACTTTGAATCGTTAATTGTACGTTTTTCTACAGTATGTCCGTGTGTGTATAACCAGAAAACAAGAAACAAATGTTCACCATTTTTTTAAAAAAATTTAATATCTTTCAAATAAAATTAAGATATAAAAAATGTTAAAAATCGCATATTGTGTCTGTGTGTACAAATCTAGACCATACCGACACGAACTAGTCACGCACTATTTACGTTCAACATTTTTTAATGTTTGTTAAATGTATACGTGGGAACTCACCTTTAATTCCTGTCCGGTTACACCTTCCTTTGTAAAAAAACGTAAAAAATCTGTTAATAAACTGGGCGCAGACACATAAACACTCAATAAATTCCCATTATTATTTATAAATGTGTAAACATATCGTCGGCTTATTAAAAAAAAAACCAACATACAAAATCGTTAAAATTTTCGATATCCTATAAAATTACTTGTGTCACTATTCTGTACAAACTGACGATATGTATAAATGTCGCGACTCATCATCAAAATCATAAATCGTACTCGAAACAAGCGCATATGTACACACAATACAAAATCTAACAAATGTTCAATTATGTTTATGCAAACATAAACGAAAAAAAAAAATAAACAAAAAATTCTGTGAAGAATTTTGTCATATGGCACGAAATTAACATTTGATAAAACTAAACAAAGTGGTTTTTTAGATTTTAATTTTCCTAAATGGTAAAAAAAAAATCTATAAAATTTTGATGAGATTTGATTTTGATTTGGAGACTAAATATTTATGTTTGCGTCTGCGGAAATTAAATTCGGTTACAGTATAGAATGTTAATATCGGGCGTTTTTTTTTTTAGTGTTTGATACGAGCCAAAACCGATTTGGAACTTTTTATTTTCAAATGATGAAAAAATAACACTCCATAAAAGTATGGACATGTTTTGGTTTTTCACCTAAAATGCATATTGCGTTTTATGTTTTATTAAATAAAACCCTAGTAGCCTAATCATTCCTTAACTTAGTAAGTGATTAAAAGAATGGATCTATTGAGTTCATTGTTTAAACAAATTTCCTCTCTCTCTCTCTCTCTCTCTCTCTCTCTCTATCTATCTATCTATCTTTCTTTCTTTCTTTCTCTCTCTCTCTCTCTCTCTCTCTCTCTCTCTCTCTCTCTCTCTCTCTCTCTCTCTCTCTCTCTCTCTCTCTCTCTCTCTCTCTCTCTCTTTCTTTCTCTCTCTCTCTCTCTCTCTCTCTCTCTCTCTCTCTCTATCTATCTCTCTCTCTCTCTTTCTCTCTCTCTCTCTCTCTATTTTGTCTCTTCTTGTTTTATTAGCGTATTTGCTCAGCGTATTGCCCAGCGTATAAGTAAAGTAAAGCAATTGGACAACATAGAGCTAAAGGTTAGATTATGGCGAGTGGAGGGATTTCTACTGATTTTAATAATACGGAGCAATCTATATCATCATTAAAGCCAGATTATGACGAGTTTAAAAAAAAAATTGTATACCACTGTGGCCGAATTAAATAAATTAGTTCGAAAAACAAACCTGGTTTTCGGACATATGTCTATGGATATAAATAAGACTCAAAGGGACTAGACTCGAACTAAACATAAATATTGCTTCATTTTCCGGTAGTTCAGGTAGCCAATTATACGGGAGCATATTCCATATTATGCTAAGATTGAAATACCAACCATTTTCAGTCCAATTTCGTACCAAATTTGAAGTATAATGAACTCTTCTGACGAAGTTTTGTGTGGGGTCATAGGACCAGATAAACTCCGGAATTATGACGAGTTTTTATATTACTTCATAAATTAGATGAACAAAGCAGACCTGTCAAGTTTTAATTGAGTTTTTTATGAAACGAAATGATGCTTCGGAGGCAGCAAAAGGTTATCATCGAAGAGTGGTCACTCAAGTGTAAGTTGTATCAACAACTCTTAACAGTGCCGTTGTGGTTTGCGCAGTGTGTCAGAAAAACTACCACCCTTTATTCCAGTGCCCTAAATTACACACTCTGTTTATCAATGCCGATCGAAAGGCCTGTGTATATTGTTCCATTCATCAAATCTATCCAAACGGGTTATTTGTCGAATTACCATTCCAATTCAACATTACCATTAGCAGATATCAATCTACCTTCCTCATCAAAAATCGATTTACTTATTGGAGCCGATTAATTTTTTATAATAGCAAATTAGCGGTGAACCTGAGAAAGTTGTGGGAACGTAAAGAGGTATTTAAAAATACTTTTCTGCCATTACTCCAGGAAGCCCAGAAACATGAAGCTACAAGCAAATGTAATCTTTAAACACGCGATCTATGATAAGGATGTTATAACTCGGTGTGATTGGTAAGCAGCAGAGGCAACTCTACTGAGCTGCACCCGCAGAGGCAATATTATGAAGCTGGAATTCAAGCCATATCGTTAAATCAGCTTCTAGACAAAAAAGGACTTCTACGAGTTGGTGGCCGTATTAGCAAAGCCAATGTACCTTATGACATCCTTCTTCCTGTTCTTTTTCTGTTTCTATTTTTAAAAAATATCAGGTGGATTCGCTTCAGTCAACCTCGATACCAGCTTTCATCAAATACTATGGATAATCAATGATCAATTTTGGAAGAGGTATCAATCTTAAACTGTAAGTGATAGCGATGTTTGATTACCGCGTGTGAATGTGCCGCATTTCTCAGCGATGTATTAAGAATGTGCTTCGTTCTGTGATTTGTTCAACGCATTAATCAGCAGACATCCCAAGACATCGAAGGTATACAATAATGGATTATTGAAAAGTGAAGCCGCTGCTTTAGTTTGTCAATAAACAATGATGAGGCGTGCAAAGTAATCACTAACCGTTATGATACGAAAAAGCATGAAACTCTGATACGTTTAAAATAATTTATGGAGCAACAGTCAATTACCCAAGCTTCAGCGAATTCATTCCATAAGCGCTATGGTTTTGACGAGGTGTTATAAGGTCTTAAAGTTTTGGGCACCCAGGCTGAGTCTCGAGATCCTTGGTTAATCCATATTTTAAACATCAAATCCGAACATGAAAATAATGGATGTAGGCACGCAAGCTGTATGTTGTTTTAAATGCGGCCAATAAATTATGCTTTATATGCATGTTCAACAATCACAGTGTCATAGAACTCTTGCTCCAACAACTTTTATAGACTGAATATTAGGACTTCGAGTTAGCTTCAAGTTTTTAGCTTTATACGATCATCACACCATCATTTTGACATAATTTTGATGTCCAACCAGAATACACACTCTCTCATTGATAAAGAAATTCTAAATCGATTTTACATAGATTATTACCTCTCAGTTTTTCTAAATTTGACTTTTAAAATACTGGATGATAGGTGCGTGAACGAAACGGTCTTAGCAACAAGATCTCTATATCGAATATTTATATTTTCTAAACAATTTGTTCATTTCTCGTGTTCAAAAACGAGACATTTTATCCGTTTTATTGTTGCAACAATGTATCAGCATAGATTAAGATACAATAAAGATGGTCCATACACAAACAACAAAAATTTATATCTAGAAATAATAATAGAGAAAGTAAAAATAAAAAGAAGAAACCATTTTTTGGTTATTGTATAACGAAGGTTTGTAAAATTTCCATTCGACAATGAAAGAATAAAAAATAAAACCAAGTAGCCTTTCTCTACAATGAATTTCTTGGTAGTTGAAAAATATATTTTTACATTAAACCAAAAAAATGATTTTCAATTTTAATCATACTAGTGGTACCCGTCAGCATATTAGAGATACCCGTCACTTACTTTTTTTTGTTCTAATTGGAACATCTTTTTATATTTTAATCTATGGTATCAGCAGGAAAGGAATTATTCAATTATCATGTTTTTAAAATACGAGATTCTTTGTTTACCAATATGGTGGCTCTTTTTTTAAAGATTTGAACTATTGAACCTAGTTCAAACGGGCTCAGCTCCAAACAGGAATTTGATAACTTAATTTTAAGTGGCGCTACCCTGGTTTTTACCATTATTAGACTTGTTTTATACGACCAGTCTCATTTGTTGTTTTAAAATAGAGTGCTGCCGGGTACATGCGTACTCCGTTTACTTTGTACAAAAACCCTAAACACCAACTGGCAGTAAACTTCACGGAATCACGAAGTAGTAAAGTAACAAAGGTCACTTAATTAAATGAAGATGGACGCTCTTTTAGAGAACAAAGTGAAACCAAAACATATATTTAAATAAATTTAGGGGAAAAAATGCTACACAACCTTTAGTAGCAACTGGATTCCATACGGTTATTTGAAACAACGCTGTCAATGCCGATAGGTGTGCCAAAATTAGAAGAATTTTTAATTGTTTTGAATAGCACGAGCACAATTTATACAGCCTTTGAAACTTGTGAATATAGCAACGACCTTCATAAATTGCAGGGTACAACAATATAAAGACCAGCACAAATTGAAAGGCAATATTGATCGTGACAAATTGAGGTGCTAGTACTTGTCATCTTGTAACATTAAAAGCATTAATAGATCCATGATGGCAAATTGGGAAGTGACACTCATCGAGGGTTGCAAACTATCGCCGAGAATTACAAACAATATTGTTTTAAATATTAAAGCTACAGTATTTTATAATTTTATTCAACATATATACCAGAAATGGACGTTGACACAACAAAATGGACGTTTCGATAGATTACCAGGAAAAGAAAACTGTTATAACTACCAAAGGGATTGAGCTAAGGTTGCTGGTCGAAAGCGACAGTGTCCCTGAAGAAAGAAATCGAAACGAAAAAGAAGTCAAGGTAGAAAGTCATTTCATTTCAATAGTAGAACGTGAGTTGGACTGAAGATGGAAGGTGTAAATCTCATTTTAGGATGCTCTAGAGGAATATAGAAGGAGGGCAACCACCATGTTTCTGCAGATCGAAAGAAAGTTCATACAGGATGCCTTATTCTGATTACATTTTACCATTAATACATGGAGGAATATTTAAGCTTGAACCACATGAAATTATTTCAGGAAAACGTCGAAGATATTCCATTTGAGACCAGCAATTATATTCCGCATCACGGTATAATCAAGCAATATAGCACTACAACAAATTTCTGAGTAGTGTTTGACGGTACTAAAGTTTAGTGTTTTCTAGCTGTGAGAGCCTTGCTACAACTAGCTGCAGAAGACTGTCAAACTTAGCTAAACGCTGCTGAATTATAACAACGTACTTTTACGTAAATTACCTTTTGACCGGATGTGACACCATAAAAGAAAACCTTAGAGTTTATGGTAATCACCAAACAAAAGAGTTGCAGTCTAAGAAAATGGTCCTTCAACAACAAGGACATATTGAAAAATATACCATAAGAACTGGGAAGCACAAACAATGTACAAATCAAGATGGCCAACCAACCAAATGTTCAGTATAAGTTCGACCCAGTAAGGTGGTTACCATCTGTTACGATTGAAACCAAAATTCTAATGCAAAAAACATGGTCGTCGAGGATTGGATGGAATGAGGAATTATCGGAGAAAATAAATGCAGCTTCAACCGAAACAAATTCCAAAATCAGGGCAACGCTATATACCACCGCAAAGCAGATATAGCAAATATGAGGGAAAAACAAATACCTGCCAAATGAGGGGTCATATTATGTTCCTCATTACATTATGATCCACTTCATCTTCCGGCGTTTTCTATTCTTGGGAATAATTCTTGTGAATAATATGGACATTACCCGCTTATTGAGATCTTTCGATAATTTACTCATTTATATAAGGAAGGAGTACAATCTTCGGTTCCATAAAAACTTTTTGTGCAGATTTTATTTAAAATTAAGGAAAATGGAGATATTATGGTACTATTTGCTAGTGTGGTTATATAAAGTATCAGATAGCAAAAATCTAGTTCAATTGTTTCAAAATCGAATCCATTATGTCACTGTATACGATACGTGACAATTATGTTCCGTATATAGTAAAATTCAGCTGAAAATTTCTTATCTTATATTTTCCTACTATACACCCGACAGTTTATTTTATTTTACCAACGAAACTGACAAATTTAAAAACTAACATAAAAGTGTTGAACAAACGTTTTTATTGTTACATAATTTATTTAAAAAGAAAATAATTCCTTTTGCTTTTCTTACAGCATATATTCTCAATTGCTTATGATTGTGACTCTCGCTTGAGCACATAGCACTTAAACATTTGTCTTGCAATCTGGCGAACATTTGTCTTTTTTGTATCGTGTGTGTGCGCGCAAGGTATATATTTTTTATATATATATATATTACGACTTAATATATCGCGTCAGCACTTTTTATGAGTAGACTTGTCTGGTGGCCATGTATAAATTAGAAAAACGTCGCTTACATTCAACATCGAATATGGAATATGGATTTGTATTCATATTCAAAATACCAATTGAATGAGTTTTTACCATATATCGCCGTGTGTCTGATGTTCGTTTTCGATTACAAAAATTGTTTACCAATTTAATTCGTCAATTCGTCAATCATCGGAACATAATAATTACTGCAATTAACCAATCGAAAGACTTGTATTAAATTCGATTTAATAATTATTCATATCACAAATAATTAATTATAAAAATTAAAAAAAATTAAATTGAATTCAAATAACAATGAAGTAATCATTTTATAAATATACAGTCTATCACAAAAATATTTATCCATCACTGAAATTTTAACAAAGTGGTTTGTTAAAATTTAAGTATTGGGCCAAAACAAGATTACATTTTGTTTTTTGGAGTGTTTCTTTAACCAAATTGTTTTGAACAAATATTAGAGATGACTATAAAGTTTGCACGACTAGGTGTTTTGTCGCCCTTTTTAAGTAAAAACAAAATTTTCCAATATTCGAAGTAAGAGGAACGAACTGTCAGTAATATTGTGAAAAAAATATATAATTTTAATTTGCCTTGCTATTCTATATAACCCTCTAATACATTATTTCTATATAACCCTCTAATACATTATTTCTATATAACCCTCTAATACATTATTTTTTTACGTATAACGGTTAATCTCAGAGATGTTACAGTGTTAACATTGTAACAATTATTTTTTGATCAGCAAAACAGTAGGCTATGATTATCAACTCCTTTGTTTCTACATGTTGGAAAAACAAAAACTAAATGTGTTCATGATAGTTTTAAGAAATAGTCTAGTGTTGTGTCAGTATTGTGAATCAAAAATTCTAAATAGTTCAAGAAAATTAATATTATTATGATGGCAGAGTTCTCAAGTAAGGAGTAGATTGACGTCGCGTTTCTGACGTAAGGGTATTTACAAATATTCATCAAAGACTTCGAGATATTGTTACAACAACTAATGTAGGTGAGGCCCACTTATGTCACTTGACATCAACATTTGAAACAAAGCACCAGGTACTACTTAGAATTATTTTCTTAAATATAAAATAACTATGGATTTTCCATAGGATAATGTGGTGTACAGTTAAACTTTTGCCTAACGCTCTTATTATTTAGCAATTAAACCTGTCAATCATACATTTAAGTAAAGGTGTAGCTTTCATAGCCTAACTTTGAATAAGATAATATGAAGCATACAAATAAAAGCGGTACTCTCAAAACAGGAAAGCCAATGTTTATAGAGAACAACGCTCCTTGAATTCCACAATAATTTTTCGAAATTTGGATATTTATGAAAATTCAAACTAAACCTTCGTATTTATGGCCATTATTGAAATATTTTATTAGGTTTTAGTTCGGTTTCACTAACCAGCGTTCATTATAACTTTGAAGTGACATAGATCAGTTTGATGACATATTCCATAATAGTTCCACAGTAAGTTTAACCCATTCACTTTTTATTTGGGCAAAATATCTGCCAGAACCAGCCAGCCCCAATGTACAATCTTAACAGGTTAAGTAACTTGTAAACCGAAAAGCAGGTTTAAGCTAGGTTCTCTTTTTTTAAGCTCAGCATAAATATTTATAGTCGGGTGGCATCCTGAAAATTTGCTGACAAATGAAAAATTTTGGTTATCCAAACTTATTTTGAAAATGTTCTTTCTGCAAAAAAAAAAAAAATTACGTGATGAATTTGGACAACATGGACATCCTACATATACTGGATTAGTTTCTGGTCGTAGAACATATGAGTAAAATCATCCAGATCGTACGCGTAACTTTCAATACTGTTGGCCATTTTAAATACTTATGCCTTTTTAACTTGCCTAACTTTTACCAAAAGCACAAGTCCTACTGTATTGTGTTAAAATAGTTGACTTAGCTTGCCTTTTGAGGCTGATACAGATAAACTGGATGAACAGCTAGCTTGATTTAAACTGCTACCACTGCTACTTTTATTAAGTAATCCAAAAGTAACCTTAAATGAAAATGTCAATACTTTTAAATAGCAAATTTGTGGTCGTACATAAACTTTCAAAATCAGACTTGAGTACATATTATCGAAAACTATTCCAAATACTCAAAGAGTATCGCAATAATGGTGGACAAAGGTTTCAGAATTACTAACGAACTTTCCTTTAGTTTTTTAAAAAACCAAAACACACTACCTTGAGTTTAAGTACTTTTAGAAACTGTGAGAGGTAAAACTGTGATAGTTTTACCTCAAATCGAAAATTTCCAAAATCCAGAAAATCCATGATGGCAAGCCTATCTATCAAACCTGTGAAATTTATACCACAAATCGAAACTTTCCAAAATCCAGAAAATCCATGATGATTAGCTCATCAAAACTGTGACATTTATGACACAAATCGAAAATTTCGAAAATCCATAAAATACATGATGGTTAGCCATCAAAACTGTGAGGTTTATGTCACCAATCAAAAATTTATGCTACAAATTTGTTTGCCAAAACTTTAAGATTTATGCCACAAATAGTTAATGACTGTCTGTTTTGTTTTTGAAATTAAAACTAAAATGAAATTAAATCCATCTACGATTTGCATGTGAGGAAAAGATTTTTTTCAAAATTTCGGTATTTATCGTACTAATTGGATATAAATTACTTAAATCATGAAATGCCTTCGTGGACCTTCCGAACAAAAGTTTGATACATTTTGCCGGATTTGAATTACACTTGGCCTAAACTCTATAGATATAAGATGAGTCATTGTCGGTCGTGACGAGTTTAGATGTAACTAATATCGATAATAAAATTCGAATTTATCCATTAAATATTACATCTATTGAAACGATGTACGAGTATCTTTTGTTATAAGATCCAATTTTATTACCATCAAAGTATTTTTCATTGCATGGTAAAAAAGTACTAACATTTTATAGTTAAATTTACATTTTCTACAAGAAACATCCTTTAATGCAAAAATATTGTTCGCGTAAAATCGAGTTAGTTTCGAAATTGTTTTTTGTTTCTCGTAATGTCATGTTCAAAATATGTATTTCATAGTGACACGTTTCGAAGTGAACATATTTTGTGATTAGTCTGTGTAGATACGCAAATAAATTAAAAAATAATTGAAATTTTTATTCACTATAGCCGTATATTAAGAATTGGAAATTGTCAAACTTTGATGAAGAGTAAAACGACTTGTAACTTCAAATTCTATATTTTCACAATTTTTCATTATCCATGATCGGTAAATATTTGTTTGTTTTAATTACTGCCGGTGAATATTTTCTCAAGTGAACTATTGATGCTTCACATTTTCATTGGGATGAGCATTAATTTATGATAGAGATAATGGCGGAACAATGCTGCAACAGTTATAAAAGCGGCCATAGTGTTTTAAAGCAAAAACTGAGATTTTGATTGGAACATTGTTTTGAATTTACTAAACAGGTTTGTTTGTTTTTTGACGCTGCAGTTTTGTTTTTTGGTAATATCTTGGACACATTATCAAACTATTCTCAAGTAGGAAGTTTGTAACTTTCAAAACTCTTTTGTTAGCTCGGTCTTTAAATTTTTGCGATGTACAAATAGTTTTGTGAAAACTGTATATTATAAATATATAAGACATAAATAATTGTCTTAAGATGAAAAAAACAAAACTATAAGAAAATTATATTGTAGATTCGTGAGAGGTCAAAGGAGTTACAAAAGTTCTGTTTTTATTTTATTGATTATGGTTTTTATTTTATATAAGTTTAACATTTTTTGTTTTTTATTATAAATAAATAAGAAAATCATAAAAATTACATTTTCTTTGATTTGTAATTAGATTCAGTCACGGAAATTATTTAACCATTTCTTGAAGAAGGAAGAGAACTGAAGAAACAAAAAAAAAAATGCTTTGAGATATTGCAATTTTTTTTGTTTTTGTTTTCTATGGTGCTGTTTGTGGTTTATGGTGTGATCGATTGGATACAGTGAGGTGTACAAGAACTACATATTTTTATTGCATTTGTGACAGAACATAATTATATTTTATGGAAATATGGAATGATAAGCATAAAATATATGATATATACTTTTGAAAGCAGTTGTAATGCAACCGACTACGAGTACCTTAAAAAGTTTTCGTAATTTTTTTTTTTGTCCTTCAACATATATAACTCATGGTTATTTACTGACACGGTATTCAGCAATATATCCGCGACCGCACTTTATACCTTTTTAAGAAGTTTAAAGATATATAGGCAGACCCCACAAAATATCTTCTTTTATTGCCAACTATGTAGTTAATTTTGCAATTATAACTATATTTATAAAGTAGTTTTGCAACCATTTATCTTGTAATTTACCATATAGGCATTTTTTATAATCTGACCTATGATAATTGTGATTAAACACCAAGCTGTCAAACTTCGCCGACATAAAACGTTATCTTAGAAATTATATCCATCGCAACAATTTTACAGATAATTTTTTGTTATTTGCATAAATAATGTCATAAATATAAAGTTCATTTTGTCTTATACCACTTTTACACCAGTACCAATCTAATCATACTGATAGAAAATATATAAACTTTTCAAAAAAAAAAAAATTGTATCCAAAAAAATTAGCAAAGGAATTAGCATTTGCAAATTTACGAATTTGATTGTATATCCAATATACACGTGATTGTGGCCCGATTGTGATGAATGATACCTTAATCAAAAGCTCTGGTCATTAACATGAATATTTATTTAAAATAAATAACATTTCAAAAAAAAAATTTGCAACAATAAAAAAAATGTTACTACCGATAGTAAATGGTCAGTAAAATTAGGCATATGATTGTTAATTATTTCCTGCTGGAGAAACAAACATTTTGGTCTTAGTTAACGTTCCAATATGACGATAAAACTTTATATACAGTCAATGGTACAATGGGATAACTGGAAGATTTACATCGACAAATAATTATGTAATGATATGGTATAGTCGATTTGTTAAATAGTGGAGTCGTCAGTCATGGTTAAATTAGGAATCCCAATGTTATTTAGAAATCAAACGAAGAATTATAAAAGATACATCGAATCCAGATGTAAGTCAAACCGAACAACAAGATTATGCGCAGAAAATAATTTACACTCTACTCTCGAAATGCGGTGACATTGTGTTCTAAAGGCTAAATATAACAATTAAATACGTCTTAAGTAGAAGAACACGGCTGTTAAGTACAGCCGCATGTAAATACATGTGTTCGTCACTTTTATATTGAAAAGTTAAAACTAAAATTAATAATAGCTAATAATATCGAGAGCAGCTGAGGAACACATTTTATAGGATTTTTGTTGTATTTTTGTCAATACAGCTGAAAATAATTTTTCTTATAATATACATTCAACAACAACAACAACAACAACAAAAACCGAACTAAAAAATAAGCAACGTAAATTCTTAAAGAAATGATGCACACGTGTGAATTCTATTATTGTTACGTGTATAGTTTTTTTATGTATCCTTTTCCCCTGTATACAGTATTGTAAAATTATTACGTATTTGATTTATTTTTTTTTATCAGCGATATGGACTTTAACTTGAGGATGTTATTATATTATAATGAATATGGAGGTATATATAGTTTATAATTTCATTCAGCTTTGATTCCTGCTAACTAACTAAAAATACGAAAGTTGTTTTCAATTAAAAATTCAGTCCATTGTGATATTTTGTGTGTGATCACCGACCAAAACATTTTGCTGTTTGCGACGTTATAATGTGTGGAAAATTTTCTAGTTGACTGTATATGTATATTGTTTTCCGGTAATTTTATATATGAAATGCAGATGAGTATATTGGAATTCCCTTCGCAATACCTTCTAATAACTCATAAACAAGTGTATTTCCCCCATTTCGCCGTCATCATTCGTAGAACACACAAATATAGCTTTTATTCATATTTATAAATCGTGAAATATGTAAGATTACCGTTATGGTCTAAAAAATAATATTTTTTTTTTTTAGTTTTATGTTATGCTTTCAAAAGCAGCTCACATACAATAGTAAAATTAAGTCAACCAACCAAAACGGTTATTTTTTCGTATATAGAATTAAATATAAAAAAAAACACAAAAAAAACGAAACAATTAAATTAAGATTTCATATTGTCTTAATAATAGTAATAATAACGCGTAATATATAATAAAGTTGACAACAACAATCTGACTAATGTACATATATCACGGTAAATCGTCAATTTTATATATTTTTTAAAGTAAATAATCCGGTTCGAGGCTGAATGACCATAATAAAATATAATAAACTGTATTTTTTACAGTCCAATGCTAGCCCCAAACATAACAGCAGACCGGTACATCGATTACGATATGATATTGAGTCAGTTAAATTCACCTCGATTATATAACAATATTCACCTCTAAAAAAAAAATCGAGAATCGCACTCTTCGATATTTCAAAATGACGGAAAAGATGTTCATATGTTTAGTTATTTAGATTATTTTGTTATTTTTGTATCACAATCATTTTTATAAAATTGAGTAAAATTTGTGCATGGTTTTTGTGCTGTCTGCAAAATTAAAATGTTGGTTGATAGCTATTTAAGTATTAAGTGCGAAATAAAATAGTTTTTGGCCAGCGGGGCAAGAATTCAAAATGTATGGATGAATAATTATATCAATTTTTGGTGATATAGCTATTCCTATATTGGATTTTATGCAGAAGTTCAAACAAGAGCGGACAACAGAGGAATTATTTTTTCTATTAACTGATGATATAAATGACATAGAATGCTTATCTGCTTATATAATTATAAGAAGAAGAGAGTCTAAAACGAGTGCGAAGCATTGTAACCACTAGCGCTCTTGTCTAAAGCCGCGTATACATTGAGCGAACGAGCAGTGAACGGCGAACGAACAGTGAGTAGGCTGATTGTATACAAAATAATCACACTTTTTTTTATTTTCAATTTGGTGTCAAAACGATGCTAACTCTATATGTTCTATAAACGCATGATTTTAAATGTCAGATTTATTAGAATCATAAGTTCATATGGCCATGCATTATTTTAGTTCCTTTTCATATCTGGACCAGGAATTATACGGTTATCGTGCTTGTTCGTTTTTTTTACTATAGTAATTGTAACGATATTGTAAGGTATTCTTATCCTATGGTTCATAGGGCACAGACGTGAATAAAGATATACATATCGAGACCTAACATAAGCGTATCATTACATGGTGTCAGAAACGGGATTAAATCTAAAATTATTGATTTAAATCAACTAAAAATAATAAAACAGTGAGAAAATTAAAATAAGCAATAAATAATCGGAAGTAACCGAGTTTATAATAGTAGTAAAAAGATATATAAAAAAAAACATAAAATGGAGGACGTGAAGCCACCAAAAAATATTATCATCATAAATGGTGACGTATCAGGTTGGTGGAAACAATAGTTACAGCAGTTTGAGTGGTTTGAAATCGCTACAGAATTAGCAAAAAAATCACCTGAAGTACAATGTGCGACATTCATGATGAGTTTAGGTCCCGATGTTATTACATTTTATAATAATTTTGGACTAAAAGACGCTGAAAAAAACGATCGCAAGGTGATTAAGAAAATGTTCAACGATTATTTTGTTCCAAAGACTAATTTAACTTTCGAACGCTTCACATTTAATAATATGCACCAAGAAATAGGCGAAACATTCGACGAATTCTATAGCAGAATTTTGAAACAGTCAAAAAGTTGTGAATTTAAGATCTTGTCGATGAACTTGTTAAAGATAAAATTGTTATTGGCATTAACGATAATTCATTACGTCAAAAAATGCTAGCAGAACAAGCGCTTGACCTAACAAAAACGGCATATGCGTGTAGAGCTGTGGAGCAGGCTCAAAAACAAGGTCAAATTTTAGAACAAAAGAATGAGCGAATGCAAATAATTCATGGGATTGTTCGAGATGCGGTCGAAGCCATGGTAACAACAAGTGCTCTGCACTCAATGAAACGTTTAATAAATGTCAGATTAAAGGGCATTTCGCAAAAATATGCGAAACATTTAAATGCAAAATGAGGGCAATGCAATCAAGGCATAAAAAATACAATCGCGGATGATTTTGATGAACAAAATTCTGATGCAAATAGTGAGGACGACCTTTTATTGTGTTCGATAATAAGTGACTGTCTAAAGGAAGTTGACTGGGTCGAATTTATTACTATACGTGATAAACCAGTGAAAATCAAACTGGATACGGGTGCAAGATGTAATATGATGTCCAAACAAATAGCTAATTCTTTAGGTATAAACATCGAATCTAAAAAAAACAAAACATATTGTGTCGTTTAGTGATCATAAAATCGAAGTCCTCGGGGGAATCGAAGCGGTTGTTAAGTATCAAGAATGTCAAAGAATGCTGTCATTCAAAATAGTAAATAAACCAACAGTTACAATTATGGGTTATGAAGCTATCAAGAAATTGAATTTCTTGAACACATCGCGATCTAACATGGTCAATGAATTTAAAGTACCAGAAGCGTTATTCCAGAAGCCTAGGATGTCTGAAAAATTTTGAGTACTTCATTGATTTGGTTAGCAACCCAAAATTTGAAATCAAACCAGCCAGAAGAACTCCGTTGGCCATCATAGACGATGTTAAAAACGAACTGAAAAAAATGGAAAAATTTGGAGTCGATAGGAAAATGACAGAACCTACCCCTGTTGTCAGTCCAATGGTTATTGTTCGTAAAAATAAAAAAATAAGAATCTGTATTCATCCAACAGAAACATAAAACGACGTCATTCACTTACAACATTGGAAGCGATTGTGACAAAAATTCATGGTGCTAAATTTTTCACTAAATTAGATTGCAACAAAGGCTTCTGGCAAATAAAAGTAAGTTAGCGATCAGAAAAATACCTAACATTTGCCACTCCAAGAGGTCGGTACTCTTGCACAAGACTCCCATTTGGATTGTGTTCTGCTCCAGAGATCTTCCAAGAAATGATGTCATTGTTATTGAATGGTATAAATAATGCTGAATGTTCAATGGACGATATCCTAATATATGCCGATACGGAAGATTGTACTGGAAAAATTGCACTTCGTAGGACTAGTAGTAAACTAGTGGAAATTCCATCCAATAAAGAGGAACTTCAAAGAGTTTTAGGCATGGTAAATTACCTGCATAAATTCATTCCAAACCTCTCATTGATAATAGATCCGCAAAGATAACAGATGTCGAAAGATGTTGCGTGGACTTGGGAAGACAATCATGAAAAATCGTTCGTAAAAATCAAAAATCTGCTAAAATCAAAACAAAATGGTCGTCCGGTCGCATATGCGACGAAAGCCTTAACTAAATCGCAACAACTGTATCTTCAAATCGAAAAAGAGGCTTTTGCTATCAAAACGGGATGCAATAAATTCCACGAGTACGTTTATGGCAAACGACTAATTGTTGAAACGGATCATAAGTCGTTGGAAACAATCTTCAAAAAATCAATTCATAACGCGCCTCCTCGACTACAAAGAATCCTACTCTATGTTTTACAATACAATCCGCAGGTAGTTTATAAAAAAGGTTCCGAATTGTACATAGCCGACACGATGAGTAGAAATTGCCGTAAGGATGAAGAAAGCTCAAAACATGCTGAAACCGACGAACGTGATATTGAAATCCAGGTCATCCTACCAATGACTGAAAACTGTTATACTGATATGATCGAAGCTACTTTGCAAGACGAAGAATTGCAAAGTCTCTTGGAAATAATAAATTCTGGATGGCGATCCAACGATTATAAAAAAATCCTACCAGTTAACACTCAAAAATACTGGAATTTTCGAGACGAACTTTCGACCCACAAAGGTCTAATATTCAAAGGACATAAAGTGGTAGTCCCTAAGTCACAAATAAACCGACTGCTACATTGGTATACAATCCTGTCAAAATTGAGCTAGAAGTACTCTGTATTGGTACGATATGAACAACGATATTAAAAACTTCGTAGAGAGATACGAGATGTGTCAGAAGACACAAAGAAAAATTACAAAGGAATCAGTGATGTCAAAAATGCTCCCTAACTATCCGTTTCAGATCGTAGCATCTGTTATATTCACGCTTCATGGTAAAGATTACATCGTGTTAGCAGATAGCTACTCTGGGTTTTTGACTTGAAAAAACTAAACCATTCCACTTCACTAGAAGTCATAATGTGCCCGAGATCTTAGAATCAGATAATGGGCCACAGTTTTCATTAAAAATGTTCAATGATTTTGCAAAAGCTTGGAAATTTGATCATAGAACATCCAGTCCAACCTTCGCCAGAGCCAATGGTATAGCCATTGGCTCAAACCGAAGGTAGCCACAAAGGTAAATAAACACTTGGAAAATAACCATGCTAATCAAAAATACTACGCTGATAAATATGCAAAACAACGGCATAATATTCCAGAACCGGAAGATATAGTACGGGTTCAAGTTAAACCGTGTGTGTGGGTAGGAGCAAAAGTCGTCGAGACATTCCAACATCCAAGATCATTATTAATCAAAACCAACACAGGACAAATACTGCGTCGAAATCAATCGCATGTTTCTAAAACAAAGGCCGATCTTTATCAGAACGGCGTAATGAGAGAAAATACTATTGATATCAACATGGGACATACAAATCAAAATCCTTCGACTTCCGAATTTGAACAACGACAGATGCTGAACCATTACAACATGAAGCAGAGTTTAGTTCCACACAAGATGATATATCGCCACGAGGTTCACCAATAATTACACGGTATGGTAGGGTGAGCAAACCGGTTAGAAGATTAAATTTGTAAGCGTAGACATATAGATTGTAAGTTTTTAAGTTTGAAAAAAAAGGAAAGATGTAACGATATTGTAAGGTATTCTTAGCCTATGGTTTATAGGGCACAGACGTGATGCACATATCGAGACCCAACATAAGCATATCATTACAGTAATGAAAGTACCCTCCGACCACATCGGCCATTAGCCATAAAAAATAATTTATTGTAAATAAGCTAAATCCGCACATAAATTATTTTAAGACGCTATACGATCATTATTTAGTATAAAATGTATGAAAGAACGGGAAGACAAGATGTAATGCCGCCGCCAAAACCGATCGACTTCTAATAAACGTTTTTGACATTTACCAGACATCTAAACATTACAAAAAACATCTAATTCTGTTTCAAGTTTGTGATTTTTCAAATAAAATTTTCTCGTAAACTATGGTATATAAATATATGAACATAGTCAGTCGTATATGTATATGAAACAAGACATGACACAAAATTTTAAAAGAAAAACACGCGACATCCAAATGAATGATGTCTTAACACGTGTGTGGGTTATTTTATTTTAGACATTTTGTTGTTGCTGTGTTAGTAAGTATATATACGTATCTTCTATAACATATCGTGAAAAACAGATTTTCTTTATTATTATTCTAATTATTCAAAGTGAAAATTACTTACAGCTTTAACTTTATTGGTCTGTGTACAGATGGCGTTCATGGCGAGACCGGAAGTTTTTCGTTCAAGTCATATTATGTGACCAAGACGGTTTAACTGTATGGAGACTAATTTCATTGTTTTGTTATTAATTGTAATTCTCGACTAAAATAAAATGTTGAAAGATCCAATAAGTGGTGGTAACAGCGAAACATTTGAATGAGTTTGGTAATTATATATCTGTTGACTTGAAACCGATTATCATTGTTGCTGCTGTTGGTGCTGCTGCATTTGATTGCATTAAAGAAAAACAAAATTATATGAAATTGGGATCAAGAAGAAAATTTATAATTTTTTTTGTTAATTTCATCACATTCAGCTGTTTCGTGTTGACAAATGTTAACAATTGTTTACAAAACTTCTTTAGCTTGCTTCAATGCATTCGCGTCATTATTATTTTTCAAATTTAACTTTTTATTTTTTTATTTTTATTTTTTTGATTTTGGGAAAATTGTACATACAATTTTCAGGAGGTAGCCATATACATACAACGGAAAATTATTTGCCAATTTTTCTTTGTAGAAATTTTTTCGAACAGGTGAAATTTTTTCATCTAGAGGGAAATTTTTGTGTGTTATATACACGATTTTTTTTTTGTTGTTTGAATTTTCTTCGCTCTTAATTTCAAATTGTATATATACAAATTATGATCACCTGTTTTAAGTAAGTTATAGTTTAAGAATTTATTTGACAAACTGTGTTAAATTTGCGGAATGTTTTTTTTTTTTACACAGAGTAATTTTGAAAGAATATTAAAAGTGAAAAATATTTTCAATATGTTGTTTGTTCGTTAATTGTTGATGAGTGGAAGAGTAAACGGACGGTGCATGTGGTATTTTAATTTACAATAATAGACCATGGTTTGGTGAACTTTGGATATATGTCTGTTGTTAACCCCAAAATATATTTTCTCTTTATTTTTTTGTTTACAATTTTTAAAAAAACTTTTTCAAAAGTTCCCTATTTTGACCTTGAGATATCTTAACAAAAAATATGTTTTTTCGATGTGAACGCCTAAAAAACTTGATGAATATTTGGCTGAACATATTCCCGACCATGTCTGATTATTTACTGGATTGTTTTCGGAAGAAGTTTAATTTTGTTGCTTCAATATTTGACTAAGAACTAAGTTCTTAGGTTCAATAGGCCTCGGTTAATCTCTGAAGTCATATGATCTTCTCTGGTAGAGACGACACACATGAACAAGGCGTGGGCATATTAACAACAAATAGAGCAAAGAAAGCATTGATGGAATGGCAACCAGTTAACAGCAGAATTATAGTGGCAAGGTTCCATTCAAAAATAAGAAACACAACTATCATTCAGTGCTATGCCCCAACAGAAGATGCAGAGGATACAACAAAAGATGAGTTCTACGAGCAGTTACAAGCCACAATAGCAAGAACGCACAGAAATGACGTCAAAATCATACAAGGAGATTTCAATGCAAAAATTGGTACAGACAACATCAACCTAACCACTATCATGGAAGAAATGCATTGGACTCTGTGCGAAATAACAATGGAGAAAGACTTATGCTACTTCTGTAGCACAAATCAATTGTTTGTAGGCGGCAGTAGATTTCCACACAAAAATATACATAAATACACATGGACATCACCGGATGGCAGAACTAAAATCAGATAGAGCACGTAATGATCAATAAGAAATTTCTCACATCACTACAAGATGTAAGAACAATGAGGGGCGCAGATGTACACAGTGATCATCAACTGGTAGTAGCACAATTCAAGATCAAGCTAGCAGCTGTGAAACATTCGAAGACAAATAGGAGGAAATTTAACACAACTAGATTGAGAGACACTGAAACAAGAAAGACTTTCAATGAAACGCTCCAACTAAATCTCCAGTCTGAAGCCACCCGTATAGAAGAAAGATGGAACCAAGCAGAAGAAGCCTACATCAAGACTGCCACGGACGTACTCGGATACAGAGAATACAATCGGAAACCTTGGATCAGTGATGATACATGGCAGAAAGTTGAGGAACGCCGTCAATTTAAGTTGCAAATGTGCTAACATAACACGGAAGAGGTGAAACGTAGATATGAAGAAACAGCGCGTCAAGTAAAGAAGATGGCAAGGAATGATCGAAGAAAATATACAAAAAGCATTCTCAAAGCTGCTCAAAAGGCAGCAGCAATCCAAAATATGCGAGCACTCCATCAGTGGGTAAGAAAAGTTACTGGAAAAATTACAAATATACCACCTATAAGGGACGCTAATGGTCAAGTACTAACAACAGATGAAGCGCAGTTAAAGAGATGGAAGGAATATTTAGAAGAAGACGTCGTCGCCGACCCCGAAAATCTCCAGTCATCAATTGACATCAATAACGAAACTAGCAACACCCATCCACCAACGGAATGGGAAGTTAAAGATGACATTAATAGACTGAAGAACAATAAGGCCGCTGGAACAGACAATATAACCGCTGAAATATGCAAAGGAGATTTATCTTCAACTGCAAGCATATTAACACCAATAATCCAAGAAATCTGGGTGAATCCCACTGAAATGGAAAGAAATCTTGATAATCACGATACCCAAGGTATCTCCCCCTTCAACACAACAATAAAGGTACTCGCAATGATCATCCTTGACAGAATCTCACCTACGATCAATGCAAAATTAAGAAACGAACAAGCTGGGTTTAGACCATTAAGAAGTTGCACTGATCACATCAACACAATCCGTATCATCACTGAGCAATCCAATGAATGGAATTCACCATTGTATATGCTCTTCGTCGATTTCTAACGCGCATTCGATACGATAAACAGGATCGCAATATGGCAGACACTTTGTGAAATGGGCATCCCAAAGAAATTAATTGAACTCATACAAGAAATGTATCGAGATGCTGGGAACCGAATTCAATACAAAGGCAAACAAAGTGAAACATACTACAACACTCGAGGAGTAAGGCAATGTTGCGTACTCTTACCATTGCTGTTCCTAATCGTATTCGACAGTGTAATGTGGAAACTAGATAACAAGTCCCTTAATGGCATTCAATGGGGGTTAACTGGTAAATTCAATGATTTAGACTATGCAGACGACATATGCTTGCTCACACACAAACACTCCGACATGCAGCAGAAAGTGCAAGAGCTATCAGATCTAGCTAACGAAGTTGGTCTCAAGATTAATATCAAGAAAACCAAGACGATGAGACTCAACACAAATATAACCACACCGATGCACATCAAAAATATACAAATTAAAGATGTAAATGAATTCGTATACCTTGGTTGCATAGTAACGAAAACAGGTGGAACAGAAGAAGACATACACAAACGTATAAATAAAGCCAGATATACATTCAACATGCTACACAAAGCCTGGAATACTTCTGTCCTGTCACACAAGACCAAGATACGAATGTTCAACTCATGTGTGAAATCGGTACTACTGTATGGGTGTGAGACATGGAAGCTTACAGGAAAAATCATACAGAAGCTATAGGTACTCGTAAACAAATGCCTTCGACGAATACTTAAGAGCTTCTGGCCTAACACGATTAATAACATCAATCTTCACATAACAACATGTCAGTCAGACATTGAGACCAAAATAAAGCGACGAAAATGGAGATGGATTGGCCACACACTGAGGAAGGCATCAAGTGGTATAACGAGGATGTCATTAGACTGGAATCCACAAAGGAAAAGAAAGGTTGGAAGGCCAGCAATGACATGGAAGAGAACGATGTTAGCAGAGGCAAAACACCTGGGAAAATCATGGGCAGAAATAAAAGCAATAGCCCCAAATAGAGTAAGGTGGTTCAGAATAGTGGACGCCCTATGCTTCTAAATTGGAGATAAAGGAAAAAAATTAATTTCGGAATCCATGAAGTTGTATCGGTCTAGTTTTCCACTTCACTTGTTTTGTAAAGAGAATTACCTCGCCAATGTTGTCAGTTAAGTAATCATGCAGTGATTCAATGTTTACATTGACATCACGTAGACAACGGCTTCTTCACCGCCCTCCACTGCCCTCTACCACCCTCGGTCTTTGTCCTACCACAGCAATCTTTACATGAGAACGGTTTTGGAAGCCTAAACCTGTTTAAAACTTGTTCGGTGAGGAATGTTGGATAAATTAGTGCAGTAAATTTTCTCTTTTGTTTTGTTTTCAACAAAACTTTATTGCAGTTTCCATTGTTTTAACTTTTTCTACTGGAATGTCATAATGTAAAAACTCCGCATGATTAGATAATTATTTTAAACATTATTTTGGCACTGTTTGGCCTTTAAAATGTTCAGCATATACCGATAACTGCATGATCTCTGGTCTTAAACTTAACCTTCTTTCCTTAACCTTATTGCAGGGTTCTGCTACATGTGTTGTTAATTCCCATGCGACCTGTATAGGGCCAGAATAATTAAAAATAATAATTTATATACTATAGAGTCGTGCTTTTCCCAAAGCATTAAGGCGTAATGATGTGAATCCATTTGAACGCAGCGCCATATTACAAAGATCGTCATCTAAGTAAGCGCAACCATTAAGTTATGAACTCATCCACATCACTAAAGAAAATAATTGTAATAGGAGGAGATTTCCTTCCAACAACCAAATTCATTGAGGCATAAAAAGCATTCTCCAGACACCTGATAACACAGTTCAAACAGGGATTGATAAAATCATTTTGGTTGTTTTCAAAAGAGGAAGAAATCCGCGTACATCGATTGGCCTAAATACCCAGAAAAGATTAAAAAATTAACTTGAAGATCTAATGTAGATTTATGCTCTATACTTACACCTGGCTCTAATCCTGACCATACCGACAAATATTAGGACAATTGTAAGATCGAAAAACCTTCTCAAATTTACAAATGAGCTAAAGGAAATCAGTAAGTAATCATACTGTCAATCTTAGAGGTTGTCCTGGTTTGTTATAGGAACTCGGCTTTTATGCGACTTCTTTAAAATCGATTAGTAAACTGGTACCCGTCAAACCCGCCGAAGTTAAGGAAAATGTAAATCAATTAATATGTATTATGGAGAGTTTCATGAAAAATTTTGCTATTATAAAGCAGCTGCTAGTTAAATCTAATAAAGTAACTTATTATGGTCTTTTAGAATGCAAACGGACTAACTCAACACAAGTTAGAAGTTGAACAATTTTTACGCAACCAGAATATTGATATCACACTAACCTTTGAAGCCCATTTCTCAGTAGAAAATCACTTTAAATTGGATGGATTCACATACCATAAAACCGTATCTGAAGGTGCTTTAACCTTATTTTGATATAAACTACTCCCTGTGGAAAGCCACCAAGAAACTAAAACAATCAACTCAGGCTAACACTCCACTTTGCGGTTGCATAATGGGGCTAGAAGTGATTTATTAAACGCCAAACTCAACCAAACACTGAATGCGGAAATGAGTTCGTGCTGCCGGTTAATAGTTTGATCGATGATAGGATTCATTGGAACCTTGGAATATATAAGAACACTGGTTCGACATAAAATTACTTCAAAAAAGGCTTCAGGACAATCGGGCATATTACCTACTCCATCAAAGGTGTTTGGAAATCCATTTGCCATAATACCAATCCTAGAACAAAATTGCAGTATCACCTATTAGGGTAGAGGAATAAGTGCATAGAGTGGCCAGTGAAATTAAAAATGCCCTTAAAATAATTTTCAGCGAAAAGGAAACTGATCGATTGTAATAGATCGGTACTTTGGACTTCTGTGCTGGAATTCAAATAATATTATGCTATATTCAGTTATATTTTATGAATCATATGAATACCTTTCAAACCATGGGGACTCCCTTTTTAATATATTTTAATAATTTAATTAAATGAACCCATATTTAATACGATATATATATATATACGCATCACAAAACTAAAAAGGCTTCACTATAATCACCTACATTGGCAATATGACTTTTCCAAAATGTTTTTCCTAGTTTTTTTTCTATACTCGTACATAATACCACACCAAACATGAAATAATATAATAAATCACCCTAAAATAATAGTGGTAACCATATAATCCACCCTCTAAACACATTTCGACTAGTCGATAAAGATTTGAAATGAATATATTGAAGAAAGAAAATGCGACAGAGTCGAAAAACGTATAAACGTAAAACCCCAAAACACATCAACAAAAACATTAAATAAAAAAAAAAAAAAAAAAACTTTTTAAGAGCAAGAGGCCCATCCATATACATATAATATACGTAACATTATACAACATAATGAAATTCATAAGCTCATTTTATTACCATAAAAATTTATTTATGTATACAGAGGGCACACCCCTTTTTTTATATACATATATACCATTTTCCTCATTTTCCTAAAACATATAACTGAAAAATTCTTGTCACAATTCCGACCGATTATATGTACATAGAGGAAAAGGAAAACTTTGGTATGGGTGATGGAGGTATCAATTAGAAATTTAAAAGGAAAATGAAAAAAAAAAAAAATATCTCCCCCAAAGCTTTTTCCGGTGAATATTTTTATTTTATTCGTTTCTTCGTTAAGGGAAAACGAATGGATAATAAAATCTAATAAAATGAAATGAAAACATGAAATTCATCTTAACGTTCAAAAAATTTGTAATTGTTTGAAATTTAATATTTGCACGTGTTCAAATTGGAAAATTCTTTTGAGAATTCCTTTATTTGTTTTGTGTGTTTACGCACAGGGTGTATAAAAATCAATAAAAAAGGAAAAATGTTTACCTAGACGAGCGAATACTGCTTTGGTACTTGTAAATGTATAGATAGAATATATATATTTATTATTAAATTTTTGGACTAAAAACCGTTATTTCCTATGACAACTAACGAAATTAGCTCAGTTTTAGTACATATTTTGATTTCACTTGTATACATTACATATTGTACTAAAACTCATCTATTCTTATAGAATTAAAAATTCTACTCGTAATTATCTATTGTGCTGTATGTCAAAATTCATCAATACGTCTGCAAATACTTACACTTTCTTTTTAGAAAAGTAAAGAAAATTGGATCTAAAAAGGTCTAAAGATATCACTTTATTGAATGAACAACGCAAGAATTCACATGGAAGGTCTTGTTTTATTATTTGTAGTTTTCAAAAATCCTAAAACAAGATTGATTTCTATCATTGATTCTTTTGTGGTAAATTAATTTATGAGATGCAGCAATTAGCTACTATTGGCTTGAGTTTAAATATTTTGTACTAAAACAAAATTTTATATTTATAGCAAAATTGTGTTTGAATTAGTATCGACTTTTGAGTTATTTACAACTATTTAAATTGAATAAGCTTGGTTTTAGTACATAATTTAATTTTTCGCAAGAGTTTAAAAACCTAACATTGTTAGTGCACACGATAATCAGGTTAAGCAGTGTTGTTGCTCAGTGGTTGGTTTGGCCTTCTTAAATTGGATGCAACATTGAAATATTGTCCAAATAAGTATACTACCACCAATGATCCGGAATCTTTGCTTCAGAATACTATTAATTAATGTGGGTCCCACGTGCTGGTATTTAACATGATATTATCCAAGGAATTTCAGAAGCACTTCCGATTTCCAAGATAGTATTATGGGATGATGAGCGTTGTAGTCTATCAATGCATGTTTTATCATCCCGCGAACTCCGAGAGTTCGATGAGCATCGAGAATTGGATTTAAATTTTGTAAACATATGATCGATGACTGATTTCGTTGCATCTGCTAAGTTTTGCCACCTCTTCGGAAAAACACTCATTCTGGATATATTTAAATATCATATTTTCAGCATGGTAGATTCATATCGACCGATTCGATTTTGACAATCGTTAATAATTCGATTCGAGCTACAACTTTAACAATTTTTTCAAAGCGTGATACTGGAGATTATGTCAGCTGGGTTATCGCCCGATGACGCATGTTTCCAGCAATTTCTACTAAAACTATCTAGGATCAATGCAGTTCGATTTTTTACATATATGTCTGTTCTACTATACCATCATCTAGTAACCGGATTTAAACAATTGCATGTTGCAACTCATGTAGTTCAATGCATTTGGTTGTAACATTCAACCACCTTGAAATCGTTAGTTCTTCAATTAGATTGCTTCGTATTGCTATCCATCGTTCTTTCAAGGTTATCGGTAGTTCATCATCCCAGTCTAATTTAACTTTCCACATTTCGATCCAATGGATCGAATATACGGCCTACCTGGCTCAACACATCCCGTTTTGTAAGATGCACTTTGTCTAATAATCTCATGGTGAGATTTTGCGAATATATAATTTGGACGTCTCGTTTCAATTCCACCACTTCATTTATTGAGTCTCATCCAGTAATTTTCACCAAACAATTCTTTGCCATTTCCGCTGGTGCTATCAGGATTTCAGCAAACATACATTTACGAATTATGTATCCGAGTAGTATTGAATACAATGTTGACTGCACTATTGGCCGATTACTCAAAATTTCGTTTGGTGACCTTTCTTTAAAATCCTACCGGTTTTGAATTTCCATCGAGTAAATTCAAGGAAGCATTTTATGACCACCAGATTTAATATAAGTTGACATAACTGATGATTGGGGAGTTTGATTTATAGATGATGGTGTCTCGGAGCTATTGCGATCCAAAGAAGCACCAGGTTTTTGAGAATGCTGTAGTATGTGATGCATTCTAGCACATGAGGTGCATTTACTCTTAGATAAATATCAAAATATTGGATGATAGATATTTAAGCAATTAAAACATCGCCTTCTATCAGTGACGTTTAATTGCTTAAAGCTGACACATTCCACTAACTTGTGAGTCTCCTTCTGACAACATAAGCAGGTCATGGTAGTGGAAGCATGTGATCAAATTGACACTTTTTTAACCTTTGGTTTATAAATAGCCTTCTTAGCATTTCATCCATCGGAAGATTCTGTTATCTTGCAAATTGCGCCTGCGTTTGACAAGTGTACTGGTTCTTGTTGAAGAAATGTTGTATGTACGAATTTATTATTTGTTTCTTTCGATTGTATTGACCCAATGCCTCGATTTGCATCCGTAATTTTGCAGCATCTCAAATGCCTTCAAAATTTCGTCCTCCTTGTGGAATTAAGCCCCTGAAAGATTTTATGATGTTATCAGATTCGTCTCTAATATATATTTCAGATGGTAGACTTATTCTTGCAACAAATAACTTCAGGGCTGCAACGAACGATACACTGCGGTGAGGTTTCGTACTAGTTCTAAATTCACCGCCTTAGTATTGTCATTGTTATCATTTGACGTTTTATTGCGTGAGAATGTCACCCAGGCTTAGCCTATATACATTCTCGCGCCGTCGTGCTTGGTCTTTTTTCCTGTTCTTGGTATGCTTAGCCAGGTTTAAATGAACCTGTTATCGTCCCTGCCACGTGGATGCGCATACTTATCTACTATCTAGCTCCTTTGTCTGTTAAATTTCGTAGACATACATATATATATATATATATATATATATATATATATATATATATATATATATATATATATATATATATATATATATATATATATATATATATATATATATAGTCCAGTGTCAGTGTTGTGTAGGAACTATCTGTTACTTAGAACAGTGTCACAGAACCATTTAGCCGTGATGTTTCTTGAAGTCATTAAAACTAGTTTGCTTGCCGGCCATTCAGTGCCCAGCTCCATCATTAATTGTTGTCTTGCATCTTCGACAAGATCGCAGCTGTAGAGTAAGTGATCCATGGTTTCGTTATCATGGCCACACTCACATCTGCTTGTTTCGCTTATATGGAACCTTTCCATGTATGAAGGTATTTTGCCATGTCCCGTTAGCATTTGCGTAAACGAAGCACTAAGCGCAAGCCTTTTGTCTAGCCTTTCTTTGATGTTTGGAAGAAAACTATAAGTTGTTCTTCCATCCATCGAAGTGTTCCATCTCTCTTGCCAGATTGCAATTGATTCTTTCCTTAGCTGCCTTTTGAGCAAACTAATAGCGTTTTCTTGTATTTGTCCTTCTTGTAATACCACGTTCCCGTAGCTCACACTTTTGCGCTTTCTAAGTTTAAAGCTAGCTACTCTGTCTGGCAATAATATATCAATGGGTATTACGCCGGCCAGAACAGGAAGTGCATCTGTTGATACAGTTCTGTAAGCTTTTTTAATACCAAGAAGTATTCCTCGTTGTGCACTTATTAAAGTTCTTCGGTGGTGACAGTTCATTCTGTCAGCCCATCCGGCACAAGTATATGTAAGTAACGCAACCACTAGACCTTTGTATATAGTCTTGAGGGTCCTTTGTTTAAGGCCCCTAGTTTCTTTGGCTTATCTTTTTAAAGTAAAGAATACTTTTTTACTACTTTTAGCTATTCTTTTGACATGTGACGTGACACCTAATCTTTCATCGAAATCCACTCCAAGGCATTTCACAGTTTTGACCATCTTAATTCTCACTTTATTTACAGACACCAATGGTGGTCTTCTAATGTTAAGCGTTCCTTTAAGCTGGATCATAACCGTTTTGGCTGATGAAAGCTCCATTTTATATCTGCAACACCATTCAGTCATTATATTGATTGCACTCTGCGCTATTTATTGAACGTTTTGTCTTGAGTTTCCTGCAAATATCATTACCTTATCATCTGCGAATGCTACTTCTTGGATGTTTTCATTCATACTACTGTTGAATACTATGTTCCAGAGGTGTGAACCTAAGATGGACGCTTGCGGACATCCTTTTGTCACACCCTTTTGTAATGAACCAAAGTTAGTGACAACAGTTGAGAATCTCTCTGAGAAATAGTTATTAATGATTAAATAAAGTTTTGCAGGACAGCTAAACTTTTTCAACTCATTCATTATACTAGGCCACCACAGATTATCGATGGCACCAGATACGTCAAGGAATACTCCGAGAACGTATTTGTGCTCCGATTCTTTTACTATGTTGACCATCTTCACCATAGCATCCTCTGTGGACCGATTTTCTCTAAATCCAAACAGTTTGTCACTATATGTCCCAGATTCATGGAACAGACACATCAACCTACCAGTTATCAGTTTCTCGAGTAATTTACCCAAGACTGGTAGAAGCATGATTGGTCTATAGGATTTTGGGTCGGTGGGATCTCTTTCACCTCCCTTCCTAATAATAATGACTTTGCCATTTTTCCATGCTTTCGGAAAATACCCTCTGTGAAGACAATGGTTCATGAAACGCGTGATACCAGATCCTATTATAGGCCATGCTCTTTGTATCACTTCGACCTCAATATTATCGAGGCCGGGTGCTTTTCCTAGTTTCATTGACAATATTGCGTCTGTGGTTTCATCATTGCTGAATTCTTCCACGTCGCAAGTCCTTGGTGTTACAAATCTTTGCGTTCTGACCTCTTAATGTGCTTTTGTGTCATTTGTCACTGTGTCATCAGGAAGCAACGCTCCCAACAAACACTTTGTTGTATCTTTCCAACACGTAGTTGTCAGACCATCTTCGCTAATAAGTGTGCTTAAAACTTCAGTAGTTTTGAGCCTTCCTGTGCTGAAATTATATACGAAGCCTCATGGTTCTGCATTACCATGCTCTGTAATGTACTTCTCCAGGCTAGTCTGGCTTGTTTTATTAACATCACTAAAATACTCATTACGGCATGCTACTTAGCTGACTTTCTTTTGCTGTCTTTCTGTTGGGTTCTTCTCGTTTTGATATTTTTTGCGCATTTTTAATACATTTACTCTTTTGGTGGATAACTCATTAGTTCACTAAGGTACATTTCCTTTGTGAGTACGTTTTCGTGGTATACTTTTATCACAGACCCTGATAATCGTGCTTGTTATTTCTACATTTTCCAGATGTGTAACTCATATTTTCAGACCATCCTTGCCAAGTTGAGTTCAACAAGTTATCAAACTTTTCCCAATTTGCACGTTTCAGTGCATATCGTGGAACTTTTTTTTTTAGGTTCATTTTTTTAGGCTATTATGATTGTTTCCAGATTCTAAAGTGAGAACTATCGCCCTGTGATCGCTTGAAGACCAGTTTTCTTGTACTACCCAAGCGGTTACTTTTCTCAACAACCCACTACTCACAAGTGTAAGATCAATTTAAAACAAAGAGACCCCTTCTTGCAACAAATTCTTCCACGAGGATTTCTCGATCATTTGTTTCTCGGTTATGCCAAAGTTTTGACTTGGCATTGAAGTCGCCAGTTATGATAATTGGAAGGTTTTTGAGACCCTCCATGATTTTATCAAGCCTATTGATGTAATCCACTGGTTCATCAGAGTATTAAAAGTAGATACTGATTAGATAAAAACTACCCAACTCAGACCTGATTTCAACACATACACAATGTGAGTCGCAGTATTGTGAGATTCTAAGTACCCCTAAGCCTTAGTATACTCGCAGACATCGACAAATACGCTAATGTATGTACACCTTGTACATACATTGCCATCTCCTTTTTTATCGCAAAATGAACACCCGCCGTATAAAATGGAAGAACTAATTCGACTTTTGAAGTTGGTAAATCACCCATTATTAGTACCTCACGAACTAATCTTCTTTCACCAGTCGCCGAATAAGTTTGTCGAAAAATGGATAACAGCAAAGATGGTCCATAATGGTTATGTTGATGCTGTAGGTCTTTCGGAATGAGACTTGCTAAACTAGATCTTGGAGAGTAATATCACGGGATGTTTGGTGCTATATGATGCTGCACTATTCTTATTTTTGCCGCCGACACAGACTTGTAATTGACTTGTTATTTCTTCATGATAGTCCTTTTTCTGTACGTTTTCACAAATGTTTTGGAAAGCGGTAAATAATTCTTATGGGCTTAGCGTTTGTCTGTAGTTCCCAGTGATTTATCCTTTGATTTTAGATTTTTGACGAAGCGAAACATGAATGCAATGGCTTGTTGGAGATTAAAATAGATAAAAAATAGCATGAAGCCACATAACTCTAATCTTGACAATGTTATTTGCTAACATTTCAGGTGTAGTGATTTAGAAATATACGACCGTTGAAAAAGCACTCTCGCTGGCTTCGCAAAACACGTGACTGTCTATAATGGAATAAAAAGAAGAGTTCATGAATTGTAGTTTGCTGAGCCATTCAACATCTTGTTAGGTTAGATTGTATTTTCTCTCACTGCTTTATTTGCTCTTTTTTTAATGTACCGTCCTATTTTAAGCTTAAGGTTAAGAGATTCTTTACACTTGATCCTTAACATTCATATGTTTCAGCCGTCGGAGCGTGTTAAATAGTCAGCTTGCCTTTGAGATGTTGTTCTGTTTTGTAGGGTTTGGGTGGATCTGGAGTGACATCTTGAATAAATAAAGTTATCATTTTAAAGATCCGAACTTATACCGATACTACCTTTACAAGAGTTGAAGATTCATTTAATTCTTTAATATTTGCGAGGACTTCATTGTTCGGAACCGGATTTAAATTTTTGGATAATTTTAGAACCATTTTTTCAGTTAAGTTGTGTACTAATGTCTTTTCTTAGCTATATAGCCCTTCTTCAACGGTATCCATAGAAGTCATTAGATTATCTATACGTACTGGTTCTTCTTAATTTCAAATTGAGAAGAACCTGTACGTATTGTTGATATATGATTTCGACGATAAATTATAGGCATCTGATCGGCCGTCTCTCTAAGACGGAGTATTAATGAATAAAAGCTTTATTGGATGATAGCACTCGCTTAGCACTCAATTTTCGATGAATAGATGGTTACAAGTAAGGCTACTTGTCCTCTAGTGCGTCAAATTTTTGCAAGACCCATACCATTAATTCTGATAGAACAACCCTGAGAGTCTGAATCAAGGAAAGCACAACCAATTTGTTAATGCCCATAAAGTTCTTATATGGTAATTAAATCAGTTGGTCCGACTGATTATAAATGTGAATTTGCTACTGTTGAATTGTGACATGACTTAGTTTCTGTATCTTGTTTAGCTTTTGGTGAAATTTTCATGTTTCAAGGTGTCGTGTTTACCGGAACAGTTTTGACATTGACAATTTGATGGACGACTTGAATATTAGATGTCTACTACTGATACAATTAAAGCATCTTGCAATTGATCTTTAATGAACCTTTCTATTGTACACCACATTATCGTTTGGTTATTGTCCATTACCAATCTAGGTAATTAACATACTTAAATTTTTTGAAAATACAGAAAAACACTGCCCTATGGAAAAACTGTCAACCACTATAATATAATTTATTATAAAAGTAAGCACTTCTTCCGTTAATCAAATTTATTGCCATTTATGAATTTAAGTAAGAGTTTCTAAGATGATTAACAATTTTGAAGGCTCGTAGGAGTTTCATAAATAGAAATTCCATACCATTATTATGATAAAGGAGCTAGAGTTAGACTATATGAACTTTCTAATTTTCAATCGTCGATCACTAAAATTTTTTTTATTTGTTTAAAATAATTCTCTAAATATTCCACTATGCGATGATTACTTAGAATCAATATACAATAAATATAGAAAAAGAACAAGAATAAGAAGAAATCCTTAGAAATTCTTTAAGATCATTTCGAAAATTTCGGTCTATTAATATTTCAACAAAAATTATAAATAAGTCAGACCAATAAAACATAATACACAAAACATGAATGATAATTGTTTAATAGACCACGTTTCGGTCATGGACGTAGATATTATGAATGTTGCAGACTATAAATCTCACAAAGTGGTTTTCAAAATTTGTATTAGAATCAGTTTACAGCAGTGAAATTAATTGAAAATATTTCGTAAGATAACAGTTCTAGCTGGTATTATGTTGGACTAGGAACAATTTTTTTTTTTTAGAAAGTTCATTTGTCTTAAACTATGCCACTAGATGCCATTGTCACATAGTGTAAAAAATGTTATTTTGCCGCTAGTTGTCACTAAAGAATTATTTACTTTGTTAAATAAAAATGACTAAAAGGCATTTTGGTGAGTAGCTATTAAATGAATTTCGAACAACGAATTTCCCTTACAACCTTAAATTTCTTTCTGCACATTCTATTTCTGCGTGACTGCATATTCAATGGGGTTACCGGAGGTATTACAGTTTACCGAATCCTATTTTTAATTGTTCGGATTTTAAATTTGTTCAACCGTTAACATTTGTCATGAGTCAATTTGAACCTTTCATAATAATTTTTTTACGCAAAAATTAGTAATCATTTAAGTTCCTGGAATCAGTGCAATATCTTTGTTGTTTGTATAGAGAAATACTTCCAAACGCACTTATCCAACAAAAACTTTATCAGAATAAGTGATTTAATTCCTACTGGACAACCCATCTTAGTGAAAGAGCCAGAGGTGGCTCAGCTGTACTAATTAAAAATAATATCAAACATAATCAACATAATCAACTGAAAATAAATGTAGACACCGAGACAGATTATAGAAATCTAACAGAATATTTAAACGGTTCGCAGCAACAGTGCCATTCATATGAAAATAAGCATACGAGACCGATAAGGGTTATGGTTAGAAATTTACACCAATCATGCAACACAGAAGACATTAAAAGTGAACTGTGTGAAAGGGGTTTTAAAATCCTTGATATCGTCAATAAAATTAAAAAGTCTAAGAAAGGGGATGAAGAAATAAGAATTATAACAAAAAAGATATACGAAACATTTACGAAATAAAAGATATGTGCCATATGGGAGTAAAGATCGAGGTGGTTAGAAGTAATCGTATAATTCCACAATGTAAACGTTGTCAGCGATATGGCCACACTCAAAAGTACTGCCAACACGAACCTAGATGTTTTAAATGTGCTGGGAAACATTTAACTATTGCTTGTGAGAAACCCAGGACCACCGCGGCAAAGTGTTCAAACTGTGCACAGGCCCACCCTGCAAGCTACCGAGGATGTCTGGTAGCGAAAGAACTCCAAAAACGAAGAAATAATCAAAATAAACCAATGAGTTTACAAAATAGTCAACCAACAGAATCCTTTAGTCATCATGTCAGAGGTGGTATACCTTATGCACAGGTGGCTGCGACAGGAAAGGTCAGCTCAGGATCAGTGTTGAACCCTACACATTCGAATACTCTGATGGAAATGATGCAGAATGTTTCGAATGCCATAAGCAACCTTTCTGAAAGGCTACAAAGATTGGAGCAGGGCAATACTACTTTATTATTCTAATTATTTCTCCCAAAATGATGTACTAAGAAAAATTGAGAATTGCTACATGGAATGCTAACGGTATTAAAAATAAAAAACAAAAAACATGAACTTGAAGCCTTTTTAAAAATGCAAAATATCGATGTGTGTCTGATATCTGAGGCCCAATCAACAAGACAATTTTACTTAAAAAATCAGAGTTACCAACTTTACGAAACAATTCAGCCGGATAACCAAGCAAGAGGTGGAACCGCTGTTATAATAAAAAACTGTATTAAACACCATGAATGCCAGCGTTATCAATCACCTAAAACCCAGCTTACCGTAGTAGAAATTACATCTACCAAGCAACGCCTTCAGATAGGAGCGGTATGTTTTCCACCTAGATATAACCTGAAGAAATCAAACTACTTGAATATCCTAAAACATTTCAATGGTAGATTTATATTAGGAGGTGATTTTAATGCAAAACATGTTGACTTTAGTGATACTTACCATAAGCGAAACAAGATAATTAGGAAGGTTAGCATCAGATCTGAATTAGAAAGCAATATTAACCTACAAACACGATTAAAAACTATAACGGAGCTAGAGGAAGAGGTTGATAGCTTCACAAATATCATTCAATTAGCCGCGTGGAATAACACTAAAGAAACAGCATCCAAAACTACTAGTAAAAGCTACCTAAGAGAAATTAGAAACCGCGTCTTAGAAAAAAGGAAAGCTAGGAAAAAATGGCAACAAACGAGGAGTCCATCTGACAAGACGATTTTAAATAACAAATCACAGCAGCTTAAGCGAGAAATTCAGAAGCTAAATGAAAAATCATTGACGGCTGATGCAAATACAGACTACTCATTATGGAAGGCAACCAAAAGAATGAAAACCCCAATCATGCAGATCCCTCCTATTAAGCGAAGTGATGGCTCGTGGGCCAGGGATAACAAATCAAAAGCTAAAGTGTTTGCTGATCACCTGGCTGGTATTTTCCAACCGAATGAGACCGAATCGGATATTATAATCGAAAATGAAAGCAACGACTATGGGGGCAGAATCCCTCTAATAACCGAGAAAGAAGTTAATAGGGAAACAAAATCCAATCTGAAGACCGGAAAGACTCCTGGATATGATGTTGACCTTCTGGAGTCGTACTTATCTGAAAGACTTTTTAGAGTAAGACAAGAAGATGAGTATTCTGAACTAAGAGAGGTAAGGGCAGGAGTCCCACAAGGCAGTGTTCTCTGGGCCCACTCCTATATCTACTTTATACAACGTTTGCTGACGACACCGCTATTCTAGCAACAGCGCAAACTGTCGAAGAGGCAGCGAATAAACCTCAATATGCAAGTGAAGATATTCACTAGTGGACCAAGCGATGGAAAATCAAACTTAATGAATTAAAATATGCGCATGTCAACTTTACGAACAAACTATTGGTTAATCCGCCGCCAATCACCATAAACGATGTCAAGTTGCCATACGAATCCTCCGTCAAATACTTGGGTATGACACTGGACGTTAAGCTCAAATGGAAAGAGCATGTGAAGAAGAAAAGAAAGGAGCTTCATCTTAAATATAGACAATTGTACTGGCTAATTGGACGAAGGTGAAAATTAAGCACAGACAACAAAATATTGATTTACTATCAAATCCTAAAACCGGTCTGGCTATATGGTATTCAGCTTTGGGGCTGTAAAAAATGCTAACATCAAACCTATACAAAACTTCCAGAATAAAGTACTTCGGAGTATAGTCAATGCACCCTGGTACATTCGTAATAAGGATTTGCATCGAGATTTGGGGATACCGGATGTAAAACATGAAATAAAAAGATTTGCAACGAAGCATGAATCGAGGCTATTGCAACATGTTAATGCGGAAGCCTCTCAGCTACTGGATAATGAACACTTGGTTAGAAAACTAAAAAGAACCAAACCCTTCGAACTCGTCAGTATATGTGAGCAGCTACCTATTAACGAACAGGCATTGGAGCATCGCTGGATCAACAGTAACCTCATTATGGTTTAGTTTTTAAGAATTTAGATGTAAATTGATGGTTAGTCTGAAAATACTAGTTTCAATAAATAAAAAATAAAAAAATAAAAAATAATCAACAAGAGGATATTCATAAAAGCTACATACAGCAACTGTTATCTCAATATAATATAATGGCGCAGCATTAAATATTGCAGCATTCTGTCCTCCACGGCATAGACCTACGAAGTAACATTTTAATAACGGTTTCAATATACTCGGTCCAAGATTTATTATTGGAGGGGACTATAATATAAAACATACAGCTTGTGGTTCTAGGCTAATTTATCCTGGGAAAGGAAATGCTTTGTTAAATGCCATTCATGAAAACAAATGTGAATACTCCTCTCCAAGAGGGCCAACGTATTGGCTAACGGATGATTTCTTTTCTTGATTTCTTCATTATAAAAAATATTTCATCCAGTTATATAGGAGTCGAAGGAATTAACGACTTAACACCTGATCACATTCCTGTTCTGTTGTCAGTAAGAGCTATAGTCATCAAGAAAAAGAAAAAGCAAAACCTTACAAACAGATCCACGAATTGGGATCTTGAATTAAAAGTTAGTATTAAAAGTAATGAAGAATTGGAACAACAAACAAATAATTTCATTGAATACACTCGTATGGCTCTAGTAGATTGAAGTCAAATACCCGACTGAAATCAAGGAACAAATCAAGGAAAGAAGAAAGGCAAGGAGAATATAGCATCTCACCAGAAATCCCACTGACAATTTTCAAACGAATAAATAAGAAAGTCAATAGGCTAATCAAAAGCTTCAAACGCAGGATTGCCTCGACAATTACTTAAGCGGGCTATGTCCAGAAATTACTACTTGTTATAGAAAGCAACCAAATTTAATCGACATATAGTTCGAGTACCACCTATAAGAAATACTTAAGGCAGTTGGGTTTGGAACTCTTTGCTCAACATCTATAGCAGCACTGTTTTAACCCCATGACGTTCAATCCAACATTGACTGAACACATGTTTATCAACCAAATCAGCATTTTGGAAGGATTACGCCAATGGAAATTGCTGAAGAAATTGACAAAAGACCAAAACAAGGCACCAGGAATTGATCAAATATCACCGGGTATATTCAAGGAACTTCCACGTAAAGCAATTATCATTCAAAATGGCTCAACTAATTATGCTGAAGAAACCAGGTAAACCAGATGAAGAAGTAACATCATACAGACCAATTTCACTGCTTCCGACCTTATCAAAGCTGTTTGGAAAAAAAGGTTCCTGATTTTCAATTTGGATTCAGGAATAACCACTCCACAATGGATCAAGTTCATCGAATAACTACGATAATTGAGCAAGCGTTAGAAGAAAAGAAATATTGCCCCGCCGTATTTTTGGATGTATCTCAGGCCTTTAATAGGGTTTGCAGAAATGCTACCACAAAACTATTGCCAGCTGCTTGAATCATACCTCTCTGATCGCCAATTCAGAGTCATCCATGAAGAAACATGTTCTGACTTTTATCCAACGCTAGCGGGAGTTCCACAGAGAAGCGTATTGGGACCCATCCTATACCTTCTTTACACTGCGGATATACCTACAACGAATACAACTTTCATGGGCACATTTGCTGACGACACTGTAATTATGTCAGTAGACGAATCACAACCAATTCCAGTGGAAAATCTTCAACGAGCAATGAACAATGTTACTAAATGGACAATTGACAGGAAAGCTCAAATCAAGAGCTCATCAAGCATGATTTTCCAGTAAATTACCAATTGACAAAGGGTGATTTCCCTTGTGACATTTACGCTTCGACACAAAAATAACAGCCTACACATATACCTCAATGGGGTGCAAATGCCGCAGGCTGAATCGGCAAAATACTTTGGTCAGTATAATCAAGGCTCAACTAGAAACATCACGTTAGAAAAAATCTGAACAGATACGATTAAAACTACGTCAAATGTACTGGTCATCATTCCAAAAAGAATCTGTATTGCAAAAGACTATATAGTCTACCAGAGTATCTTCAAACCAATATGAATGTATGGTGCTCAGCTATGGGGTTGTACTTATAAATCCAATAGAGACATTATACAACGTAGTCAAAACAAATTTCTGCGAATGATCACCAACGCCTACCGATTTGTGACTAACAGGGAAATAAATAATGATCTAGAAATATAATTGATAGACGACGTTATTCGGGAATGTGCCTTAAAACATGAGAAGAGACTTTTTATCCGCACCAATTTTGTGGCCGTACAACTACTGGACAATACAAACGAAATAAGGCGGCTCAAAAGAATCAAACCACATGAACTAACCGTATAAATATTATATCTCAAGGGAACTGGACACTGGTACAAAAGATCCACACAAGTTTATGCTTATCTCATAAGTACTAATGATCACCCTACTAATGAATTAAAACTGTTTAAGATTGTAGTAGCCATACCAATAAAGGTGTTTAAAAAAAAATGTAAGTTCCTAATTCCTATGCACAATTTGATTTATTCTGGGCAATAACCCAAAATAGGAAAAAATAACCGATAAGTCAGAAATGGGAATCCCCTTAATATGTTACTAAACAGAACTATTAGTACGAATAGTGAAGTTAAATTCGAATGGCCAACCTTTACAATTTTGTTTAAAGCTGTGGTTCACTACAAAGAAATGATGGGTAGTTTAAATGTGGCCCTGTTTTCAAAAGAATTGACTATAGTTATTCTCGATATATACTAACGTTGTTGTTGCTTTGGGGTCATTGAGGTTCTGACCACCAGAAATTATCATTAATCAGATCATCAACCGTTATTACTTGACTTGCACAGTTAGTTGGATTATCAGTTAAATGTGTCAGGCAATGAAGCATGCGTATGTATTGCATTGGAACGGGACTGATGCTAGATCGGTTAACAAACTTGGTGGCTTATCTATTCCGAGCGACTCCCAATACAATTTGATAAGTAAAATTTAGTTTATACTTTTGTCAAAAACTAAATCTAAATTATTCTAAAATGTATCAACCAATCAATCAATCAATCAATCAAAAACTAATTAAATTAGTTTGACCTTCGGCAGGTGTGCGTATGCAATATTGTATAACAGATGCCTGAGAAAAGATTTATATCGATTTAATTACATGATGTATGTACATTTTTTTGTACAAATATTCTGATAAAAATCAAACGATTTTGTGACAATCGAATCACCCCATTTGTCAGTTGTCACCATAAGCAAAAACAAAACATAAATGAAGTAAATTTTAATATTCATATCATCCGATGTCTAATCCCATTGTAATAGACATTGAACCCTACGGATTACACACATCGAGTATAGACACACACACACACACAAAAAACTACTTTGCCATACGGTAATCAAATAATTCATTTTCTAAGTCAATATATTGTTATCATAATGAAAATGATAAAATAAAATGTATGTACGCGCGTTCGAATCCTTCACCCCGCACACATCCCTCCGATAACTTTATACACATACCGAGTGTTTTTCATCATAATAATCATCTCTCTATTTGTTTTTAATGTTGTTTTATATGTTTTCTCGATTGTATACAAAAAAAAATTTAATAAGGGGTTTGAAACGAAAGACTTACGATATTATGAAGGGTTGGTATTTTATAGTTAAAATGAAAATATAACTAAACGATCTTTTAATTAGATGACAACATAAAAAATAAATTTGTCAATAAATAAATTTTCATTACTTCGCTCCTCCTTCTGGTGTGCGCATATATATAGTGTTGAAATTAAATTAAATTTCAACGAGATCACATCGTCGAAATTGCACAGATGCACCATAAGTACGCAATATTTGTTTGGTCGGGGGGGGCTACAAAACAATTAGTTTGAGGTCAATATACTCTGTTTTGATTTTGTGGTTATGGTTCAATTATTTTATGACGATCATACTTCCGTATGATGCCATATAGTTGAAGGAGGGAGGGATTGACTTTTATTCAGCATCAAAGGTTCCAAAAATTTGTTAAATAAATTTCCTTTATAGCCGATTTACATTCAACAGAAGAAGAAGTTGATCTTGAAATTAATTTAGTAAAATTAAAATAAAAAGAAAAATTGCAATAACATTTCGTTTTTATTTGTGTGGTTTTATTTTATTTGTTTTGCTACCAAAAGATAAAACTTTTCATCTTGTAAAAAATAAGATAATCTTTTTTATAACAGTTTTTGGGTTTGGATCTCGGGTTTCATCTTTTATTTTTACAAGAAGAAATTTTTTCTCGGTTTGGCTTGCATAATATTTCAATCTAGTGTCTCAGTTTTTTTCAAGATAAAAAATTTGTTGAATGTAAATCGGCTATTATATTCAAATTTTATTTATTTTTATATATATTACACAAATTTTTACAATTTTTACTATAGAGGAGAACTCTGTGTCATTAATTGACAGTTTCGATTCCCCTCTAGGTATTTAAACAAAAAAAAAATGTATATTCGTATTAAACAAAATAGCAACAATTTTCACGTAACGACGCGAGATAAATTTGAGACGTCCGGCATTACGAGTTGCCGTAATCCTTAACTCTGGACAAAAACGATTTCGAGTGAAATTGCCTTCTAATAAAATGTGGTAGAAAATTTGATGGTTAACACGGAAATTGTACCTAGCATCAAATCTTATTTCATGCTGTCCACTATGCTTAAAAAATATCCTCAAAACCTACAAATATTGCATCGGCAAGATTTTTCTAGAGCTAAGCATCGGTGATGTTATAATGACCTACGATAATAAATACGTCGAACCTCGAACTTAAATCGTGTATGAAATGAAGCTTCTACTGAATTTATCACGAAAATCAATCAAAATTGGAATCCATTGGAATTTGGTGAAGGCGCTGCCACCTTTATATGCTTTATATCGTATTTTTTCATGTCTTATCCTCCTTGGAATACAATAATACGACAAATAACTCACTAAATGACCACACTTCTCAGTCATGTTAGTCGTCATTGTGCTATATAGCTTTATATATTAAGACTGTGTCCGAAACCCATGATAAATATTTGAGAATCAAATTTTTGACATTTATTAAAAAAAAATTCCTCTACATTCCCAATTTTTTTTTACGCTGTCCGAAAACTATAATAATTGATTGAAATATTTCCCCGCCTTATATGATTTTAAATTCACTTTTTGTGAGGTGTATAAACTATGACGAAAAATATCATTTAACTGTCTGCATTGTTATTGAAATTGTCATGGCAACGAAAAAGTTGGAATTGTACTATTTCAAAAACAAGTAGTGATTTGATATATGTCTTATTGAATATATCCGAGTGTGCTACGCGATGAGTTTCGCTTTTATTATAAAAAATTTTCCTATTTGTCAAAAATCATCATAACGGCTGACCATGATAGTTTGGGTGTCTTCATTATTATCAAATAAATGTCAAAAATTTGTATTCACAAATATTTATCATAGGTTTCGAAGACAGTCTTGGTAAACGCAACCCAAAAAGTATATATGTATTTAAATAATCTGTTACCTATTGTTTTATGTAAAATGGCTGTATAGAAAAGAGTCCAGTGTTCCCCGGAGGATGAGCCTAGAGCTTGGTTCTACAGTTTAATCTATAAAACCGAATTTTACATTTCTACTGCATTTCCAAATCATAAGAAAACCCGAAATGCGTAGGCCCAAAAAGTTATTTAAGAATATATTATGACAACTATGTCAATTCAATCTGTCGTTTTATTTTATTTACAGTTTTGTGGTAATTTTTATTAATTTAAGAAACTCACTAAAAATAAATCATAAAATGAAAATTTAGTTTTTCATTTCATTTTACAAAGGTTAAGTGGTTATAATTAATTATCTGAATACAACAAGCACACACACACATATATATATATATACACGCACTCAAAAGTCAGTCTATCTAATATATTATAATAAAGCAAAACCATCTGTCAAACAAAATTAGAGAATTGTTACTAAATAATTATGAAATTATGTGTATGTAGATCACTGTCTAGTGTATGTCGTTTATATGATGTGAGTTTTTTTTTTTTTAGTTTTTTTGTTATTTATTTGTAATCAAACATCTTGCGATATGTAAATATATATAATAAGAAACCAACAAAAATATTTAACACAATTATCCCTTTCTTTAAAAAAAAAAATGTTTTTTTTTGAAGAACTTACTAACCATGTGTCAACGATTTGGCAAAATATATGTGTGTACGTATAAAGAATCAACAATAAGACCCTTTCCTGTCTGATTTCTAACTTTTATGCTTTATAATTGTACAATATATAAATGATGTGATCAATACATATTCTGTATATATTATTATATGTTGACATGTGCTCAATAATATACATACAGTATTTGACCAAGTGTTCTTTTTTGAATTCTTTTTTATTTTACAAATATTTGATTTAATTTCTACCATCCGCATAAATTTTGTTTAAAAAATTTTCATTTCCCTCTATTTTATATTACACCCTGTAAAATATTTTCAACGGAAAATTTACATAAAATCCAATATCATAAAGTGCTTAAACTAAAAGGGGAGTTTGCGGGTGGCCCTTTTCATTTTTCATCTCAATTATATATATATAGTTACGTTGGTAACGCAAGACGCCATTTTTATTTTCCTAATTTATACTCCCCATCGTGGTTGCAATATGTATAATGGATATTTTGTATTTCCCCATAATTTCCGTTTCCTTTTTTTTATGTATTGTGTGTTATAAGCAGCATTACTATGTAATCACGTGACCGGAATTAAAAAGAAAATTATATTAAAGCCGTATGTCATGACTACCATGAATTTACTAGAATATACGTATAAATTATGCGCGGCTAAGAAAATAGTGAAAAATGACACTATTTCAACAACATATCTACTGTAATCTTGATCGATTTTATGTATTGGAAATAATACTTGTATATAACATAAAATGGGGAAGTTAAAAGACACAACGCTTTAAGGATTGAAGTAATATCTTTTGTTTTTTGAACACGTGCAGCAGTATTTTATGTTTTTTGTCATTTCCGATTGGATTTTTGTTGTTGTTGTTAAACACAGATATCGATCGTTATTATATCGTGAATTTTGTGAAATTTAATTTGTCCTTTGTGGATTAGAAAATCGTATTCGTGGGAAATTGTGGCAAAATTAAATTTTCGCTTTTGACATTGGGAAACATTAATTTTTCAGTATATATTCCATACTTTAATTAGCTGACACCAGGAAAAATCCTTTTCAAATAATTTCGATAGATTTCAAAAAAAATATTTTCTATAGTACCGGTCAAAACTGGATATTTTATAACTGGATTTGACGAAACAGGATAATTCTAAACTGGATATTTTAAAACGAGATAAGGTATAAAACGAGATATGGTACAAAACTGGATATTTCAAAATTGGATAATTCAAAATGAGATAAGGTACAAAACGAGATGTGGTACAAAACTGGATATTTCAAAACAGAATATTTCGACATGTGATTTAAACTTAAAATGATTTTTTAGGAAAGTTCTGGAATATGGCCAATAAGGAAGGAACTCGGTGAGTTTTTAACCGATTATGATGAAATTCAATATGTAGGATGAAAATGTTGATGAAAATTAATCAATTTTTCTCACATAGATTTTCTAAAGTGAAGAAAAGTTATATTAAGTAGAAGAATAAAAAATAAAAAAATAAAAGATAAATGTTACTGACAGTAAACTCGATTAAGTCAATGATTATTTTAATAAGATGAAAAAAGCACCAATTAAAAAAAACATTGAAGGAAAAATCTATCTCACTGCTTAAAATTATTCAAGTATGAAACCTTACTGGCCATATTCCAGAGGTTTTCCCAAAAAAGGTTTTAAAATCAAATTTAATTATACAATTAAAGAAAAAAACCTTAAGTGAAGGAAAATTCTATTTCTCTCATTAGAAATATTCAAGTAGGGAACCTTACTGGCTTATTCCAGAACTTTCCCAACAAATCATTTTAAAATCCCATTTTCATCCTACGTATCGAATCCATCATAATCGGTTAAGAACTCGCCGAGTTCCTTCATAACTGGCTATTTTCCAGAACTTTCCCAACAAATCATTTTAAAATCCCATTTTCATCCTACGTATCGAATCCATCATAATCGGTTAAGAACTCGCCAAGTTCCTTCATAACTGGCTATTTCCCAGAACTTTCCCAACAAATCATTTTAAAATCCCATTTTCATCCTACGTATCGAATCCATCATAATCGGTTAAGAACTCGCCGAGTTCCTTCATAACTGGCTATTTTCCAGAACTTTCCCAACAAATCATTTTAAAATCCCATTTTCATCTTACATATCGAATTTCATCAAAATCGGTTAAGAAATCACCGAGTTCCTTCCTAACTGGCCATATTCCAGAACTTTCCTGAAAAATCATTTTAAGTTTAAATCACATGTCGAAATATCCCGTTTTGAAATATCCAGTGTTGTACCATATCTTGTTTTGTACCTTATCTCGTTTTATCAAATTCTATTTTGAAATATCCAGTTTTAAAATGTCCAGTTCTGAGCGGTACCCCATCAATTTGGATGTTATCAAATGAAAATTGAAATATTTCTTGTCTAAGGATGTTCGCAGAAAAATGCATTATCAATCGCGTAGGAAAACGCTTGCAGCTCGACGGTTCGGATGGCAGATGTGAATGATGGCCATCGTGGTAGTAACTATCAGGGTATGAGCGAGAAGTTTTTCCAAATTTTAAGTGAATCTGACGTGGTATGCTCACCCTAGTTTAAGCTACCCATAATAATTTATAACTGGGCCATTTTTCATATGTGCGGAAATCAGTAAAACGTGCGCTTGATCAACTAATGGATTAGTAAGCTGAGCGGGTAGGACTAATTTCCACGTGGTTAGAACCGTGTCGTCGTAGTGGATACCATAAAAGGAAGCGTGAAACACGATGCGCTATTTCGTATGTAGAAGTTATGACAATTGGCCAATTGGCTCCTAAGCTTTCTACCTTATCCATTTGTCCGTGGTACTCCCTGATTCTAAACCTAACGTGATGAATCTAATGTGATATTTTTGTTAATAGCACAAATGCAAGGGTTGTATAAAACCGCAGAAGAGGAAATAACATGACTGTCGTTTTCTACCCCCACACGTTAAATTACACCCCTACACGTTAATACCATCTTCGGTATTACAAGCATCGGATATGAAAACGCGTCGTATGATATTTTCTGCGACCAAGTATTTTGAACGAGTCGCCAATCCAATTCAGCAGTAACATCTAATGCGTGGAGTCTCCAATTCATTATCAAGGGTGGTAAATTGTGTTTTAAGGCTAAACCTGGAATCATACAATTTTTAAAGGACTTGCCGTTAGGCATTGCATTAAATACAATTCTTAATTTTGCTCTGTTAAGCTAGGTATGGAGCTCGAGCTAAGCTAAATTTTATCGTGGTCTCCACAAATCTGCAGATAAACATCGAGCTAAAAAAATTTGTAGAGATAAATTTTGACATGCCTAATTTGACGTGCCTTTTGGTTTTAATGGTGTTATGTTTTCAAATTTATTAAATTTTATTTTAGATTTTTGTGCTTTTTAGCCTTGATTGATCATTTTCTTCTTCACGTTTATGTGGCAAACGGAAATCATGTACATTATCGAAATCATAATCAATTTCGAAATACTCCATTTTAACTCATATATACATATTATCGCATTTAAAAAAAATATAGCAAACCATGAACGCGTAAAATAAAAACCTAATGAAATGTCAAAATTTCATTAGGAAAACATTCGAGACTTTATAGTAGTGCCATCTATTATACAATCCGACAAATTATATTTTCCATTATTTTTCACGTCAAGCTGCGTAGCGGAATTGAATAACTATAAATATAGTTATTCGATAGTACCGGTGAGCGAAATTGTATGCGAACTTTTTTTATCGAGTAGCTATCTAAATTTTATCTCAAATTAATTTGGACAATTTATCTTAGCGCAAACTGCGTATCGACCTATAATAGTTAGAGCTGAAAGAAATATTTATACTAATATACATTTTCGAACTTAAGGAAGAGATCTAGTCTTCCATGAAAAAAAAAGTTAAAAAAAAAAGTTAAAAAAAAAAAAAGTTGAAGTTTAAAAAAATCATTTAAGAAAGCGAAAGATTTTAATGAGCGAGCTTAAAAGAAGGAATTGGCTGCGTGGTCTGAATGCTGGAGGGGAAAATAATTTGATGGATCGTTTATTGAACGACCTAATGTTATTAGAGGAATCAGAATATAATTGAGTATACGGGATATAGAATGCCAACAGATGTATCATGTGTGGATTCGCAGAAGAAGCCTGAAAATCATGCAAAGAAACTGTGAAACCATGATTATTAGTTGGGATTTGGGGAGATGAAATTCGCGATTCAGGACGTAATCGATATCTTACCTAATTTTGATCAAACGGACACTAGAGGATTAGCAGCATATCAATTTTGATTGGTATAGTTTTGGCGGCTTAAAAAATAAACCTTATGCTATAGGAAGTGGTACGAGAGCTACATCAGAATAAATGAGTATAAGGTACATTAAAAACTCAATCAATTTCTAGCTTAGACCAGCTAAGATATGCTAATTAAATCAAACAGTAGTTGTAAAGAAAAAACACACAGTAAACCAGTGTTTTTTACCGTTGCGGAAACCAGTTTGTGCTAGCTGCAAGATAATTATCGGATACGATCTTTTTACTCTGAACAAATGTACAGATTATTGTTTGACAGCAGTGTGTTGTATTTTATATTTTTTAGTAAATTTTAAAATGGCGACTCCGATTATTGTTGAGCTATCAGGTGACGAATAAAACTTTAATTTAGACCGTTTAATACTGAAATTTATTAAATAATTTAAAATTTCCGATATTAAAAAAAAAAAAAAAAAAATTTTTTTTGGTCTGACAGACACAAATCGGAGAAAAAAATTATCGAATATATCCGATAAATAATGTGGAATCTGATCTCTCCGATTTCCCCGATATAAAAAAAACACAGCAAATATGTGTCTTTGCTAAATTTTAACTACTCGTAACTGCTCTTGCATGAGCAGTTACGAGAAGTTAAAATTTAGCAAAGATTTACACCTAATTATTTGCGGTGGTCGATTGGAAAGGAACTAATATATTTTAATCCAGTAAATAACATTTGGCTGGATAGATTTTTCATTATGCGATGAATTATCACTCTAAATAATTTCTTATCTGATCTTTTGTGGTTTAAACGATTTAACTAATTACGAATGCCAATCATTTAAAATTGTATCATGTTATTTTCGTTTTTTATCGTAAACCACGAACATTGATAAAATAACCACGACCTAGAACTATCACTTCGACTATTCACTGAACAAACTAATAATTTAAAATCGTATAAGAAATTATTATTGTAAAACAGAGATAACTTACAACCACGACTTATATTATATCCACCTTGACAAATTAATAATAAAAACCGGAATCTCCCTCTTGAATATTTTATAGTGATAACGACAATCGTTTTCTTTTGTTTGCATACATTTAAAATCAAAAAATATTTGAGACGGAAGATACTCTCTACTCTTTTGCGGTGTATTTTTAACGTCTTACGTTACGTTACAAAGAAAGAACGTAAAAATCGAGAGATTACTAAGCCCTCTCAGGACAAAATGTATACGACATGCTCTTAACCTTTCAAAACTAGCTGCCTGAGCATTTTTATGTTTCCGAATATAAAAAATGTTATTTTCTGCTAACAGTTCTATTGACCGTTTTTTTTTTGTATATAAGAATGTAACCAGGCTGAGCCTATTTAAATTCTCGCTTAACCGTATGACTGTCATTTTTAACTGGTTGCAGTTTATTTTTTCCAATTTGAAATCTTTTTCCTACTCTGCCGTGAGAAGGTTCTTATACTTTAGTATACTTCTAGCACTTATTATACTATCTATTACTTGGAACCGTGTTGAAGAACATTTTGAAATTAATTCTGTGAAGCTGTGAACATATAGCTTCAATTGCAATTGTTTAACTGTCATAAATGCACTTGCTGTGAACTCTTTTAGGGTATATATGATTATAGTTTACCATGTATTTTACCTATTTTGTCAAAGTTCCCAGATTCTTTCCGCATTTGCCTCTTAAGAAAACTAAAATGTTTGTGTTTATCTGTTCAGCCTGTACTACATGTTAAATGTTAGCCATAGTACTTTCCAAAGTCGGTATTCCGTAACTCCCTCTTGCAAAAATATATAAATTGGAATTGTACCAGTAAACTTTAAATTGGATCAATACTATTATGGCAGACGAAAGATCCACCTGTCAGTTACAACATAAGTTGGTTATTTCTTTATTGTCACTCGACTCTGTGAGCTAATTTTTATGTCTAGAGTTTTTAGCAAAGATCATTAATTTGTCATTGGCTAATGGATACTATTTCTGAAATCCATGGAACTTTTCGAACATCCTTAAAGTATCCGAGACTCTTCATTATCATGTTCTGTTTCGACTTAAATAAATGTTTTGGAACTCTCTTTGAAAAAATTTAGCGGATTTTCGTTACTGTAGTTCTTTTAGTTGACATAACATGTGACCACCAATGCAATGTGTTGTTATAAGAATGTATTCAATCATTTTTAAATTGTTTCCAATATTTCGGCATATTTAAGTGCATATCACATAAAAGCTTGACAAAGATATTTTGCTATCGTTTGGTTTAGCACAATGTAAAGTGAGGAAGATCGCTCTGTAACCATTCATCGTTTAGTGTAAAAAATTTGATTTTCCTGCTTTGACCCAAATAAAACAGAAATTCGTAGCTTTGGCAACGACTCGAAATGTCCACTTAAACGTGCTATTGTGAGATTATCTCGTTATTGAATATGAAAAAAAAATCATTTACACTTTGTTTAACCTAAATATAACGGAATATGTCGAAATTCGTCGTTAAATAAACATTTGAAAACGGTATTTCAACAAAATGGAATCTCGCACTCACTTTAGTCTACGGTAGTTATAAAGTGCGACCACTACCTTAACTGTAATAATATTTTTTATAGCTTTAATGAGTTATAGAAATATTTATAACATAAACTGTATAGTAAGTGGCTACTGTGGTCGGCGGGCACTCTTATGACTAGTAAAATATGTAAAAACTAGCATGATATCTATACATTCTATAAAATTGGATCGATGGACTAGTTGCTTTCCAAGAAACTCGACAGCTGAATATTAAAGACCAGTTCTATAAGTTGCTTTATAGTAAGAAAGAAAAACCTCCTTACTTACGACATGAACCAGGAACCTATGTATGTATTCTGCATTGTGCTAGCACATTCGTAAAACAGACACGTAGAAACATGGAGATACTCGTGTAAGATGACCCGAAGTCAAATTGACAATCTGGTAATTTCTACAAGTCGGTCTCAATTATCTAAGATGTGAGAACTAAAACTATAATAGTAGTTATCTTACAAGACTGGGGTCGCAGAAAAACTTACGTTTTTAACATTTAAAGTCTGATAAACAGTGTCACCTAGGTATGGTGAAAATTGTATCTTAAAACTAACGGTCTGATAAGGAGTGCTAAATTGCTATCAAGCAACCGAATATGAAATTTGCTAAGTGAACAGCTAAGTCTCTAGGGAAACCGTTAGGAGTTTTTCTCTCCTGAGAAGCTCTTTTCCCTATCTTGATTACTTACCTCATACTTATCGTTTCCAACTGTGCGTTTTGCTATAAAAGTAACAAATATAAAGAACTTCAGAAGAAGTGTGGATCGCTATGTAATTGTGCAGGTATACATGGCAACCATTCTTACTGCCGGCATAGAAAACTCTTTGTGTTTAAAATAACAGCAATACGGGCATGCAGAAACCACAAGATGTCCGGAACTTCAAGAGAAAGAAAGCTGAAACAAAACCACCACCGAGGAAATCATTTTGTGATCAAACTGCAACGGGGATCTTGTGGCAAACTACAAGGAATGCATTGTCCACTAACGAAAAAGCTCCAGAATAAAGCAACGAGAAAAGACAGTAGTCACTTCTAAACCAACCCATGTACCAGCACCGGCTCCAGCTGCTAATCTATGGAAAGTCAACGCAGCAATACTATATCCAGTACCAAATTCTCCAGAAAAGATACCAGCAGCAACTCCAAAATCAGCCAATTTCAATACCAGGAAACAACTTTGCGGAACTCATGGTACAAGACGATGAGGTTTAGCAGATCCCAAATATAAATGACACCGCTGAGGATCCACAAAACCTAAGGATTTAGTTCCAAATCCGGAACTTAAAATGGAACTCGAACAAGATCCGTCAATGATCCGGATTTAGTTTGAAATCCGGAACTCAAGACGGAACTCGAACAAGATCCGTCAACGATCCGGATTTAGTTTCAAATCCGGAACTCAAAACGGAACTCGAAAAGATCCGACAATGATCCGGATTTAATTCTAGATCCGCAACTTAAATCGGAACTCGAACAAGATCCGTCAATGATCCGGATTTAGTTCCAAATCCGGAACTCAAAACGGAATTTGAACAAGATCCGTCAATGATCCGAATTTAGTTCCAGATCCGGAACTCAAAACGGAACTTGAACAAGATCCGTCAATGATCCGGATTTAGTTCTAGATCCGGAACTCAAAACGAAACGTGAACAAGATCTGTCAATGACCGGGATTTAGTTCCAAATCTAGAACTCAAAAGGTAACTCGAACAAGATTCGCCAATGATCCGGATTTAGATCCAGATCCGGAACTTAAATTTGAACTCGAATATGATCCATCAATGATCCGGATTTAGTTCCAAATCTGGAACTCAAAACAGAACTCGAACAAGATCCGTCAATGATCGGAATTAAGTTCCAAATCCGTAACTCAAAATGGAACTCGAACAAGATCCGTCAATGATCCGGATTTGGAACTAAATCCGGAACTCAAAACGGAACTCAAACAAGATCCGTCAATGATCCGGATTTGGAACTAAACCCGGAACTCAAAACGGAATTCGAACAAGTTTCATCAATGATCCGGACTTAGTTCCAGATCCGAAACTCAAAACGGAACTCGAACAAGATCCGTCAATGATCCGGATTTAGTTTCAAATCCGGAACTCAAAACGGAACTCGAAAAGATCCGACAATGATCCGGATTTAGTTTCAAATCCGGAACTCAAAACGGAACTCGAAAAGATCCGACAATGATCCGGATTTAATTCTAGATCCGCAACTTAAATCGGAACTCGAACAAGATCCATCAATGATCCGGATTTAGTTCCAAATCCGGAACTCAAAACGGAATTTGAAAGAGATCCGTCAATGATCCGAATTTAGTTCCATATCCGGAACTCAAAACAATACTTGAACAAGATCCGTCAATGATCCGGATTTAGTTCTAGATCCGGAACTCAAAACGAAACGTGAACAAGATCTGTCAATGATCGGGATTTAGTTCCAAATCTAGAACTCAAAAGGTAACTCGAACAAGATTCGCCAATGATCCGGATTTAGATCCAGATCCGGAACTTAAATTTGAACTCGAATATGATCCATCAATGATCCGGATTTAGTTCCAAATCCGGAACTCAAAACAGAACACGAACAAGATCCGTCAATGATCGGAATTAAGTTCCAAATCCGTAACTCAAAATGGAACTCGAACAAGATCCGTCAATGATCCGGATTTGGAACTAAATCCGGAACTCAAAACGGAACTCGAACAAGATCCGTCAATGATCCGGATTTGGAACTAAATCCGGAACTCAAAACGGAATTCAAACAAGTTCCATCAATGATCCGGACTTAGTTCCAGATCCGAAACTCAAAACGGAACTCGAACAAGATCCGTCAATGATCCGGATTTAGTTCCAGATCCGGAACTTAAAACAAAACTCGAACAAAATCCATCAATGATCCGGATTTAGTTCCTAATCCGGAACTTAAAATGGAACTCGAACAAAATCCGTCAATGATCCGGATTTCGAACAAATTTGGATCATTGACAGATCTTGTTCGGGTTCCGGTTTAAGTCAACAAAAGTGTTAAGTGTCTCTGATGGAACCATTATTCCTCAATTCCACAAGCCAGGACAAGAACCTAACTCCTTCTAAATATGACCTATAGTAATCTTAGTAAAGATAGTCATGAGGAACAGCTCGGAATTAAATTCAATGGTACCGTATTAATGATACAGTACTAGCCAGCAGTGGCTTGTAAAGTCCATTTATTATAATGTAGGTAGTTGAGTTACGAATACGACACACTTATAAATAAAATTTTAGTAACCAGATGTTATCGTCACCTCATCACAGGTGTATGTGGTGATAACGAATTATAGTAATTCGGCCCCATATCGAGTCGTTTATGTAATACATAAGCCAAAAAAGAAAATTCCGTACACACACACACACACACACATATATATATATATATATATATATATATATATATATATATATATATATATAACAATTTTCCGAAAATGTTCATAACAGTTTTCATTACGTGTTATTCTATTTTACTGGAAACACAAACATTCTGGTTTCGGATTATTTTTTATTTTTATTTGACGCATTGCGTTTTGTGAATTCCTTTAAACTCTCTAAACTCAACAGACCACATAATAAAACCATCAAAATAATTTATTTATTTTTCTTCAAATTATATTTTCTTATTTCATCAAAGACACGACACGACCAGAAAGAAATTACAATTAAGTCTGTTATATTTCGTTTCTTAGCTCTAAAGAGAATTTTTTTTTGTTTTTAATTTTCCTTCGAATATAACACAATTCATCAATCGACATATAACCATAAGGCAAACATATGGTCGATGTTTCTTAATTTAATTCAATGAAGAAATTAAAAAATTATTATGTGTTCTGATTTATAACAACAACAGCAGCAGCATTCAAAATGAGACGAATGAATTTCATTTTTCATAACCCTTCATGACATTTCAAGTGGTTTTGGCGTTTTATTCGTTTCTTAAAGTGGTAAAATGGTTTTTGTTACTCGACATTACGAATATTATGTCTCTATATGTGCGAGTGTGTGATTCAAAATGCGATGACCCATATATTAATTAGCGCGATCCACACACAGACAAAATATTCGTCTCCCAAATCCAATCCATCACCTTACGAATTTTCCTATGTGTAAATAAATAAGTAAAATGTCGTTAAAAGATGAAAAAAATATAAACCACATGAAAGCGTGGGTGGAAAGAGACAGCTATAATAATAATAATAATAGTAATAATAACAAACACACAAAGTTGTAGGATGATTTTTCATTTTCATCTTAATTGTAGTTTTTCCAGATGTCAGATGTTAAATCATGTGTTGTGTTTTTTTTGTTATTTTGTGTTATATTGGAGCCAAAATGGTATTGAACTCCTTCCACTCTGAAAAACCGATTTTTTAAATTTTTTTTTTATTTTGCATTTATGAAACATAAATCAATTCACAATCGTATATGAAAATTATTTGTTGATTAAAATTAGAAATATTGAGAAAAGTATATAAGAAATGAAAAATGAAAAAGAAAAACCTATGATGATGATGATACATCTTGTGAGCATATGTTCTTATTACTATTATTACTAATTTGTTTTTATCTTTTCGTCGACTCTCTAAGTGTGATGTTATTAGTTGTTTTGCTTCTTGTTTATTCAAAGAATGTACATAAGTCTACGAAAATCGCTTCAACTCATTTGTCTTGTTGGCTGATTTTTTTTTATTTTTTTTTATGTAAAAATGTTTATTTCATTATTAATAATAATTAGAGTGTGCAGGTGGCCATTTAACATTATACGTCACGATAGATGAACGTCACAATCTGTTAATTATGTTTTATTGATGGCGTGTTGAAAATGTATGAATATTTTACATCGGTATTTATGCTTATATCGAGAGCTTTTGATTAAAGCATCACTCATCAAAATTGGACCACTTTTACGTGTTTTATAAAAATCATCCAAGATGATCCAGAAGTTTCATCCAACAATATTCAAGGTGAAAATCAGAATACAAACGTAAACAGTAGCGTGCATCATGGAGTTTCATGCGCTCGTATTCTTAAAGGAACTGCTCTAAAAGTGCAAAAGAGTGATAGAGGAAACATTTCCTCAGCTTTAAACAATCTCACCGATATCATGCACAGTTTCATGGTAAGGATAGAAAGAACCATGGATTTAATGATGCAAAACATGAAATAGGCATAAAGCCTGACCGTTAATAAAAGACCATCGACCTACAGAAATTAGGGGACTATGTAACACCAGTAGTATATTGCCATCCAAAACACGCTATAAATAACCACAATTCATGGATTATTTTAACCAGTTGGGTAATAAATTCTTTGCGTAGGGAGATTACAACGCTTAACATCCACGAAAGGCAGACAATTGTTTGAAGTGATAGAGGAACAGATTTTATATTAATTATCAGCTGGTCAACCCACCTACTGGCTAACAGATAAAAACGCACCAATGTTAAACCAATGTTAACCAATGTTAATATAGGAGACTAATCGAACAAGGTCCTTCTATAGATATTCCGCTTAGTGCACCAACTGATATTGATGAGGCAATGGCAACAATTCAAATCTTCTTTATTGTAGTTGAAATTTATTGAACAAAATAGCACTATTAAGACTCTAGAAATTGCATTGAAAGAAGAACAAACCAGAGTTTACAGAACTATTTAAGTTAACTCTCGGCAACCAAAAAGATAGATTTCTTTTTGGGGAAGACAACGAAGAATTTAAAAAGGTCAATTAATTCAAAACTTGTTCACAAATCATTGATGTAAACTAGGAATAAGTAAAAACGTAACAATTGGTGACAGCGGTGGGAATATGAATTAAAGAAGGATAATGATTTTCTACAAATTAAAAAAGAAGTTGCAGCGACAAAATGTACTTACTAACGGGAATAAAGAGATATTGATAGTACGATTTCGTGAGAATATTGAAAAAGAGATTTTAAATATAAGTTCGAAATAGAAAGCACAGATATTACAACACATCTGTTGGCAGAACCAAATAAAGAACCATCTGGAAATGTCAATTTGTCACTGTAATTGTTTGTAATAAACCAACGGAATAATGGAAAATGGACGAACAACTTCTTGAATTGTCTACTACTCATCAAAACGAAGAAGAGAAATTACAAGAGGAATTTAAAACTGAGATTCAGAAAGTTGAAGGTTCAATAAGTCCATCAAAAGTTAAAAACCACAATTGTTTTAGTTTCAAACGCCTTGAAATAAGTTACTTGACATCAAAGTAAACGAAACAACGTCGCAAGTAATTCACCATGCGTATTTGTCAAACTAAAGTCTCCACCTTTTGATGGATTAATATTAAATAGCATTAAAAGGATCTGCAGCGCAGGCTCTACAGATCGTTCAAGAATATGAGCATTGTTATTACAGTATAGAGTGCAAATGTTGAAGCGTAAATATGGAGGTGATCATAAGCAAGAACTCGACGGAATGGATCTAAAAGGACGACATCAAGAGTGGGAAATCACTTCAAGAGTGTACAGCAGAGTTCGGGAAATTATGAAGCAGCACCCAGTCGTCAATAAATTTGGAGATGTTCACCAAAAACTCAGATGCTGAGGATATGACAGAATTGGCCATATCTTAATAGATTGGGTAGAATGGCAAACAAATCTATGTAGAACACTATCGCCAATTTATTGCAGACCAAAGAAAAAATTGAGTGATTGGCCGAGGAAAAAGGCCAACTAGATTTTGTAGAAAACGATCGAGAACACCATCACCAATGTATCGCATACCAAATGACAAAAGAAGCAGCGGCAGATTGAAATGTTGGATATCTGACAAATTTGGTCACATATTGATATGACACACATATTGTAATGTAGGAGAAAAAAAAGGTAGACTACCATCCTCTAGACGGTACAAAAGGAGCAATGAGGCAGTAGCCAGGAATCAGAGCCAGAAAACATAAGCGTTATAAAACAAGATTGCCAAGTAGATTTCAAGAACGATCGTGCCGTCTAGGTTTCAAGCATTGCAGCCGAATGGAAGAACAAAGAACACACCATAAACGATAGACTCGACAGAAAAATCAACCATCGGAAAAATTATAAAGAATCAATTGGTTCCAAATGCAGCTTTATGTGGCCAGTGGTACGAGCCAATAATAGAGTATTTGAATAATGACAGTTAGTATGGCTTAACAATCCAAAACGAAAGAAGGGTTTATCACTTAAGTTGCAATTTGGATGGGAAGGGGCCCTACAAAAACTGTTCAGATCACGCTGTAACAGACGACTGTCAAATGCGCAAGTCACCCTTAGTTTTCTACATCGTTTCTTTTACCGGACTTGAAAATTTGACGAATAACAAAAATTTTCCAAGGATCTGGACATCTCTTAAAATTTTCTTAAAATAAAAGGGCAATTAGCGATTAGGCTCGTTGCAAAATTTTTAAATGAAATAGGTGGAAAATTTCCTCTGGCATTTATAAATCTCTGCAACAACTTCGGATTTGATAACAAGTCACCCTCAATACTAAATATGCAATTGACAAGTACCATGACTGGCGGAAGCACTGTTTGTTCAGCACCAATTCGACTTATCTTTCGATACCAGCCTTGAGCAGCATAAAGAACGATGCAACTGCATCATTTAGATTTTTATTGCGATTTAGCAAATCCCGGTTCAGAAACTCGATTAAAGAGATTTAGTAATCCATTTTCTTCCAGAATTGGGAAAAAAATCAGCAAAGATCCTTTTTCGTACTCCCGGAGGAAAAAAGTTCTTCATCTTATCTACATCCGTTAGATCATAACAATTCTTATTATTCTAAGATAACGTCACTTTTTCTTAGATTTTTCTAGATTTCGTTTCTTTTCTTGAAAATATGGCATAAGGCGGTCGCTTTCCATTTAATCGCCATGATTTTGCTTTGCCATATAAATCGAATAAGGTTGCAAAGACAGGTGTAAATAAATCGCTTCCGAATAACCATAAACCCGAATTAATGATGTCAACCTCATGAGAAAGATTTCTCAATTAATGACTCACGTCTGGTTACCACAATAATATAAAGTTATTAACTATCGGATCTAAACTGTACAGTATACTGAGAAAAAATCTAGCGTGAAAAATAGCGCCACCACCTGCTTCAAAAAATATTTTTTTTGTGTGTGTTCCTAGAACGAACAAGGCGTCTCCACACATCAATTTAAAATTCAGCTTTATGTAAAAATAAAACACAAAAATTTCCAGATTCCTCTCTCTCGCGTATACATTCATAGAATTGCAATCCTCGATTCTATTTTGTTTACGTATATATATATGGACGTGTCGCATACATTTAACGACTATACGACGATGAGTACATTAAAAAATTTCCAATGAAAATGAACCAAAAAAAAAAAAAAAACAACTGCAATTTTCATTTTCATATTTTTATGTGTGATGACATACAAAAACAACAAACCAGACCCGAAAACACATTTTAAGTTTTTGAGCGCGAGATGAAAAGTGAAGAAAATTTACAAAAAAAAAAAAAAAAAAAAAATCTTCAGACATTTTCATGTAACAAATCATTGTATAGCTTCACAAATAAATATAAAAAGATTTATCTCGACATATGGAAAATCTTGTAAAAAAGAAAAACAACTGAATTTAAGTTTTTCGGTTTTAATTATACATGAAAACCATTATACAGTGTATTTAGTCGTGTATATATAGATAGAAAGAGAGATTTGTTGGAAAATTGGGGAAAATTTACCTTGACGAAACGATGATTAATTAATGGCATGATGAGAGGAAGTATTATATTTTATGTGTATTTGGTTATAGTTATGTAAGATATGTAAAGATGGAAAATTAAGATGATTTAAAATTTTTTTTATATCGTTTGTAAAATGAAAAATCGTGATACCTTGTGTACAGTGTATCACAAGCCGCACTCGTACTAATTAAAACCGCGTGATATTCTAGTTTACATTGTTCGCGGTCCATTTTATCTAAAATCTATGATTATATTTCATCAATTAGTATCCATCAGCTAATTGATCTTATGCTAACATAAAATTAAATTGTTGTTGCTGTACAGTGTTTAGTTGTGCGTTTCCTTAATCTGGAATTAATTTTATTTAAAATGTGTATTCTTTACAAAAAAAAAAATTAATTAATTACAAAAGTCGCGTGCCACATGCGTTATAATTACTTCTATATACACATAATATAGCAAACGGATTTGTTGTTGGATTTTTAAAGAAATTCGAAAAAAAAACCGAAATGAATGGCACATGCTTACAATATGTAAAATTTTTGAAATAAGATTTTAATTTGGAAAAATTAAAGAAAATCTGTCTATATTGTAAGTATAGTATAAGAGATGCGAGTAGCTGTAGAGAGGAATTTCCATATAATTACATGGATGATCCCCACAAATATACTCGAAACATGTGTCATCCGATGTGTGATCGATTACAATATTATTATCTCTTTGGAATATGAGTATATATATATAGGAAGCCCGAGCAACAACCCCTACCCTATAATACATACTGCGTATAGTTACGACATTCATTAGTCGTATATACACGGATAGGGTGCACCATATTATATATATCGAAACATAAAGGCGAAAATCGATTAATTAATTAAAAATAGAAACCAAAATTACAACATGAAAATTTTATGCAATTTTCTTTTAGTTTTTTTTTTAATGAAGCCACGTGTCGCAAGTTGCCACGTGACACACAGTAAATTATAATTCATTTGCCCCGACTTCTATTTTTGTTTAATATGTCTCCTCGTTATAATATGTCTTGCATATGGCCTTTTGAACATGAATTTTATAAATATCTAATAGGGATCAATGGTAAAATAGTAATTTCTGTTGGGTAAATGCGTACCACGCGCACACACACGGTATGAGTAATGAGGTACAATGTAAGTATTTGCCTTATGACAATATTGTTAGTTTAACTATCCATAAATCGATTTTGTACCTAATAATTATGTGCGTATATTGTAATGGTGTTTTTTTCCTGCCATTTTTTTTACCGCCAACGGCTTTATTCTTGAATTTTATTTTCGTGGAACCAATTTTAGAGGGTACTTCAAACAGTATGCTTTTCAAATTTCTTTTACCGTTTTAATCTCTAGGTCCCTGGAGATGTTGTCATATCGAATATACCAAGTAGAATTTATAATGCTGCGTAAAGTATTTTTGATGGTAAATGGGGATAAGGATCGATTTGTATAGCACACCTTTGCATTCAAACGAGGACATTAAAGGTTCAATTGACTCGGTTTAGAAGTAACATACTTCACTTAACACAATAGGAGAGTTTGAATCTAATATTAGCAGGTTACAATTAATGTACTACAAGTGTCATTGAGTTCAGTTGAAAATTGATATCCGAGATGAAACAGCAACAACGAATCGTATAACATTTGAGGAAGATTATGTACGAAGATACTTGAGCTAAAGTTACCTTCCTTTAGTGGATATGAAAGTTATTGACTATTATTTCGAGACATTTTGAGAGATCTTATTCATAATATCAAATATTATATTTGATACCACATATTGGACTAGGCAAAGCTCATCGGTTAATTGCAAGTTTATTTGACACATTAGAGAATTGTGAAGTGGCATGGAAAACTCTTTGCGATCGATATGATAATGATATTCAAATTGAAAAAAATCATATGACATTGGGACAAATATTCAAGATCTAATCTCCACAAAATAATAGATAACGTGGCTAAAAATCTCGTAGCATATTCTCGTAGCTTATTTGAGGTTGATCCATCATCTGATTGGCAGGCTTGATACTTCTTCAAAAATTAACGTTGTCAAAAATTCAGACAAACATACTATTAAGCTTCGATAACAATTGACTTTAAATGAAACTATCCCTTTTCCCTTAGCGCCTCAAATATTAATGAATGACTTTTATGTGATTGACGTATTGAAAGGCACTGACAGAGTTCAAAAAGGCATAAAGTTAAAGTCAGACCTAATTCAACTATTAGAAAGAGGTGGGTTCCAATTACAAAAATTTTCATCGATTTTCCCTATCCTCACAACATCACATGCTACTTCGAATACACCCAGCATTTTATTAGATCTCGGTTTATCTTGGAACACATCGTCTCTTCTATTCCTTGTCTCAGAAGCAGGCCTTTACTTCATCATCAAATCATAGGTGATGTACCCGCTGATCGGATTAGTTATCTTAGTAGTCTAAAGCTTTCTCAGTTGTTGGAATAGACATCTGCGGACCAGTCTGAACCAAAACAAACGGTACGACCAAAAGTCAGAACTAAAATATATGTATGTTTGTTAATTTGCTTGGCAGTCAAGGCTGTATATTTAGAAATCGCAATAGATTTGCTGTCACAAGTTTTTCTATGGCTTGTTTACGAAAATCTCAAAGCGTGGCTATGGCAGTAAAATCTACTTGAATAATGCCACTTATTTTGTTGGTGTTCGCTCTGAGTTAAAGGAACATATTGACTTTGACGTAAAATTCCCCCAATATCTCTTCTTTTCGGAGGATTTTAGGAGTCTGCCATAAAAAATGTCAAATGGCATATAAAAAATGGTCATGGGTCGCCAGTTATTAACCATCGATGAACATTATACTATAACTATAGTCAAATTAAGGCGAGGTCAATTCGCGGCTCATAACTGCACTTTCGAGTGATCCATATCAGATTTAAATGCACTCCTGGCCATTTCTTGGTTAGTGGTTCATTGTTGGCCCATCGTTGATTGATATTCTCATTTCTAGAGTTTCCAGATATCGAATATATCAATTTAAGCTCCAATCATTCTGGACGGAATGGCATGATAAATACTTGAATGAGCTCCTGAAATGTTAGAAATGGCAAAAATCATTGAATGATGCCTGTCAAATAGGTTCATTAGTCACCTTGCATGGTGATAACATTCCGCCTATTAACTGGGCATTAGGTAGAATTAACGCTTTACATTCTGGTAATGATAATCGCGTTCGTACACAAAAAAATCCATATATTTGACATTTTTCGCTGTCGCATCACCTGTGACGAGATGAGCTTGATACAATTACATTCTCTAATTCGGATTTGATAACCAAAAAGTTGTTTTCGCGAAATAATGCTCGTAATCCAGCTCCGATCTGTGGCACTACAATAAATGCGCATCGTCTATCGCAATTTCTTCCTCAACATTGTCGATGAAATATATTTGCAAAATCTGTGAATTTTATTTGGATACTGGTAAAAGTGAATTAATCTGATGATACACTTCTCCACACTTGGACTCCAAACCATATCTTTTGAAAGTATATGTTGTTTTTCCGAATATTCTTTAAAAAGTTTATGGATTCCCGAGTAACTCCAGATATATAAGTTTAAATTGGTTCTTGTGGCTCAGGTTGTTATGACATATTAACTTTGTCATTGGAATAACACATGCCAAGTGTTTCTTTATGTAACTTTAAAGCATGACAATAAAAGCCCTAATTAGTCAATAAACTAATAACAAAATCGTGATGCATTTTGTAATCGTAGTTGATAATTATCTTAGTTGATCACCTTAGCTGATCCGATCACATTCCCGGCGGCTTGCTCTCCAGATGTTTGAATAGCCCTACTGCTTGACAGTTGCCCCACATGTCTAGTTAATCTTTCGAAGTTTGATTTTTTTGGGTGGCAAATCCAATAATTTCCACTAAACTAAATTTACGTACTAAACACTGTAAACAAAATATGTAATGTTGACGCGCACTATAAAAAATTTGCACTGAATAGTGAAAAAATAAAACAAAACTAACGAAAAAAATTTTGAAAATGTTACTTTGATTTTTAATTTGTAATGCACTGCACTAAAAATTAACTATCAAACATTTGGCTGACTTCATAATGGAAACTGCAGTGAAATATAAATCGGTTTCAGCTACTTTGTTTTTTGTTGAAAAGAAGTGAGATATTCAAGACACCAACGCTTAAAAAAATGTTGACTCATGCTTTGAATGATTTATCATCGCGATCAATTAGACGTTTTTAGATGAGTTATATCGGGTTCAGGAATTTTTGGAGCCGCTTGTCCAATTAAGAAATTTGATGGAGTAAGAGCATCTAAGGACAACATGCGCTCTATTTTGGTGAGTATTAGTTCTTGTTCTCTTCTTTTGTGAGTGTTGATTTGGCAACTACTTTTTTTTAGATGAAATATCATGGACTTGATGGCTGACTCTCAGATTCCACGTGATTGTGTCGTGAAAGAAAATGCGAAATGTTATTTGATTTGTGAATTCTGATTCGATGTGCAGTGCTTTTTCAAGTATACGAGTAGTGAAGCATCAAAGTCAACTCCTACTTTTAGGAATGGATGAATTGATTAAAGATGATAATTTGGGAGATTTCACTTTAACTAAGATTCACAGTTGGTTCGATATCGAGTGCATGTTATACATTGATGAACAATTTTTCGGATGCATTTTTTTCTACTATAGGTATCCAATATTGTTGTTGCTAAATTGTTAATAACAAGGATGTGCATATAAACTGGACTGAGTGGTTGAACTAACTGCAAGGCAAGTAATTTTGTAATTTTGTTGTTGCGCTAGAATTTTGAAGCACGCCATGATGTGGGAGATAAAAACCTGAATTGTTGATTTCCTTCAATGGGCTTTCTTTCGTATGGTTGAGTGACATACTCAGACATGAAATTTTTGTACATTTTTTGAAATTCGGCTTCACGCGCGTAGCGACGTTCCATGCTTTGTAATCGTTGAATATGTGAGGTTAAAGGAAGGTTCGATTGATTTAGTTAGTTTTTGAAAGGTAGTTTTACAATATATCCACCTTCACTTGTTAGTTGCAATGGCTCAGTGAATTGTTGCTCATAACATTTTCTTTTCTGGAGACCGTAATTTGTTACTGGTTGTAATGGACTACATCTTCCAAAATTTCCAAAGTGTTTGATCGATATGGAAACAGGATGCGATCAGCGATGGAAGCTACAAATGAAATTCAATCAGATTTCAAAAAATGGTTTTTGGCGCATTGGTTCATTTTTACTTGATTTTATTTGGCCATTTTTGGGACCTGTCAACTTGACTTCGTGCATACTTTCAATATAACGCCGGCTTTCGATTCATCAATTTCACTTATGGATAAACTAGCATTCTCCTTTTTTAAGTTTAATTTCTGTGTACATGCTTCTATGTTGAAGCTTACTTGAGATCCTGAGTCTAGCAGAGCTGCGGACATCTGATAATGTTACTAAAAGAATCTTTTAGTTAGTTAGTTAGTTTTAAGTGGCCGCCCAACAAAAGGACGAGGCATAGACACATATGGTTCGTAGCCTTACCACAGAAATTGCTTCTCCGCACTACTCTACGGTAACCAATTTGAGCTTCTCACGAAGCAGTAGATATCTCTAACGCTCAATTTCAAAAACTTGAGTCTGTTTTGAAACAGACTAGGACAGGTGCATAACAAATGAAGTATTATTTCCTCCTCTTCTTCGACGTTACAGCTTCGACAATTATCATGAAAGAAAACACCAAGTCTACTGGCCTGCTTTCCTATAAGACAATGTCCAGTAATGACACCCACAACCGTGCTAATATTATGCCGTTGCATAGATATTAGCTGACTAGACCTTTCTAAGTTCAAATTAGGCCAAATCTGCCTAGTGCAATTTGCGGAATCTATTGTTTGTAATTTTACGAGCTTCTTCTTTAAGGAGTAATTTGCATGAAGCAAGTTGTACTTCAATGTCGTAATATTAAAATGCCCTGTTAAGAAATGAAAGACAACTCCGGGTTACTTTCGACGTGATAAAGCCTGATTGTAAAACTTTAATAGCAGCCTGACTGTCCGTATAAAAATGCCAATATCTCTTACGGATATTACATGATACTTCATCCAGTCTATGGCTTCCTTGATTGCTATAAGCTCTGCCTAAAAATACTGCAATGATCAGGGAGGCAGAAAGAGAGATTTACATTTAGTTCTTCGCAGAAAACCCCTCCGCCGACCTTTCTATCAATTTTCGAGCCATCTGTAAAAAAGATGAAGCCTGGTTTTAAAACTGTTCCATTCACTCTGTCCTCTCTGGAAGCATATCAGTTATATATTTAACTTCAAAGTATGATGTCGAGATGGTGTAGTCAATAGATTTAGGGATTTCTTTGTTCGTTAGAATATATGAGTGTCCCATAATGTTACAGGACTACATAGAAATTGCGGTACAAGCAGCCACTTGCTTAGCCAGGATATCCAAAGGGATGAGATGAAAGAGAATCTCCAATGCTTGAGTAGAAACGCTTCTAAGTGTGCCACTAATACACAAGGTAGCAGTTCTTTGCACTTTCATCAGCAACGTTTGGTTCTCCACCGCATTTAAAGCGGGCCACCAAACTGTAACTCCATACATTAGAACTGGTCTAATTACAGAGGTATAAAGCCAATGCACAATGTCAGGCTCAAGCCATATCCTTTTCCAATGTAATTTTTACAGGAGCAGAGTGCTATAGAAAGCCTTTTTTACTCTTTCCAGAATATTAGGCTTCCAGCTTAGTTTACTATCCAAAATGAAACCCAAGAATTTCACTTTATCTGCGATGTTCAAAACAAGCAATTGTAACATCTTTAACTGGTCTTTGTCAAAACTCTTCGTTTGATTGTATCCATTGTATATAGAGCACATTTGTAATTTAAGTAATTTGTGCCCACATGACCTAGTTATAGTATATGTTTGGGTGTATTTCGCTTGGTGGCCATTTTGGACAACGCAACCTCATTTAAACGAAATTAACACGTGGTTAATTTGACTTTGGAAGGTGCAGATGGTAGAAAAACTTTAATATTTTGAAAAAATTACATTTCCGCTACCAATCGCATAAAACATAGAATACCGCCAATTGAATTATTTTTACAGTCACATGTGATCGATACCCACCTCTTCCCGTCAAACTCTATTGTTTGTTTGGTCCGGTTACTGATATATGTATGCTATTGAAAAACATAAATCTAACCAAATATAGACAAAACTGATGAATATCAAATTACCGAAGGTCATCGTATGTGTAAGGTCATTCCGCGTTTACATTCATGTACATACATCATTCAAGATTATATAGTATGTAGTTTTAAACCGATCTTGTGTTGAATACCATTCTAAATAAAAAATAATAATTCGAAAATCAATTAATTAAATTGAAATTATTAAGACAGATGGTGGTATTAAAATGGTGAATACACCATATTTCCATATAAATATATATCGTATATGAATAGCTGTATACCGTATATATTTCCATTCACCATATTTCTACATTAATCTAATTAAATTGATAGAGATTACACGCCATAATGGAGTTTTGTGTACATATATCGTACATATATGTGATTATCAATATGGTCGATTTATTGTATATTCTATATATTATGTACGTACGACGACGAGTACACATTTATGACGAGTGACGGTTATAGTAAAAATAAAAAAAAAATACTCGCGGTCATAAACATTCATCTGAACATGTGTGCTAACCTCGAAGCAAGTCATATACACTCCATATATAAAATTTTTTTTAAATTTATTTTTTGTTATTAAAGTATGTCATCTTCGGACTATACTATACAGTTGTACTTCTCTTGATTTAAATTTACATTAATTAGCTTGTTTTGCAATTAAATTTTTTTTTTTTCACCAAATGAATAAATAAAAGTTACGAGCAAATCATGTACTACTATAAACAAGTGTCAACCCACGTACACGAAACTAAAATTAGAAATGCATCAATGCGCTAAATTTACTATACGCAGCCGATGTTTGCTAATTTTGAAAAAAATTCTAATCTCCACGCGGATTAAGATAAGGTGCAAAACACTTTTTTTTCTATTATTTCATCTCGAACAGGTACATCACCTGAAAGATTAAAAAATTTTTTTTAACTTATTTATAATGATTTTCTAATTACCTAATGAATATTCAGCATAAAGTTATAAAACAGGTGGATGATGTTACTGATGGATTGTTAAATATATAAAAAAAAGAACGCCTAGTTTTATTACACCCCGCACTTTATTGACCTCTAAAGAGACCATATATAACTTTAACCGAACACCACACAAAAAAAAAATCTGTAAAGACATTTTAAAACCGTAATCGTAATGTGATATGGAATGCCTTCACGGGTTAAAGATCAATAAATTCTTAAAACGACGAGAGAGTATATAAAACTGAAGATGCGCAAATAAAATTTGAAGGCGGTAACTTTAAGTAGAAAGAAAATTAACAAAAAAAAAAAAAAAAAGGACATTTCCCAATTGTAAATTTTTATATTTTCAAAAATGGTGGATATTGATTTTGTCATGCGCTTTACGAAAGGTTTATGGAGATGTGTTATATAACCCTTATAATGGGTCGAGCTCATCCCACTTGCTCGAATTAAAATATGTATATATAGAGCCGAGATGAATTTTTATTATTTTATAGTACACCGCATATACCTATGTATATGGCTTTTTCCCAATTTTTTGGGGGAGATCAAAATCTCATCTCGCTATATGCTATATACCCTAAAGACAATTAGGACACGTGTTAGAGATTCAAGTTTTATTGTAGTTTAGATAAGATAAACATTTTTGTTTCATTGTAACTATTTATTTTCGACGATAACAAGATGAATATAGATACATTTTTACAGGGTGTTCATTTTTTTATAATTTATTGGGCCTTGAGCTATTTTATGTGACCGAACTCAAAATGGTATTAACTATTATTCTGTGTTGGGTACGGTTTAATGATTGATAGAGGAAAAATTAATTTTGATGGTGCTCATTTTGAAACACTGACGTAAAGCATCTCAAAGTCAAAGTGCGAATTTGTTAATTAAGGATAGCATTTGATCAGGACGGCCAGGATATTATACAACTTGATCGGTAATGATAATCAGTACATTGAAATATATACAGTGTAAATTAGAAATTACACAAAGCACTCAGCCACCATGACCTGATGAGAAGACAATAAATTTTCAAAAAAATTCCTCATCAGACAGAAACTGAGGTTTGCTTCGCACATCATCTACATTTAAAAAAATTATAAATTTGTTCCTGAGTACCGTAACGTAAAGATTGAACCATCTTCATACATTTCGAAAATATGTGGTGTAAGAATGAAGAAAGCTGAGATTCAATTTCGAAATAGAAAGGTGGTTAAGTGAGTCGTCAATATTATCGAGTCGCCATAAATAAATAAATAACTGTTTATGGTCCAATTTGTTCCAAAAGATCCAATATGTGAATTGAGCAAGAAGGTCAAAAAGAGGTCAACAATTTGAAACGAAAAGTCTCACAAATACGTTCTTCAAATTATGGTCAGAATAGTTTACGAGGAAATCCTTAGATTAAGGTCTCATTCGAAAGGTTTTAGTATTAATCGTCAATTTAGCCGTAGACGATCTCATAATATCAATGAGATTTAATGGTTTCAATGAACCGGCATTAAAGCGGATTTGTTGTCCGTCTTGAGTCATCATGCCGTTTATTTATCCGAAACCAAGTAACCAATTTAAGATTTCACATCGAAATGGGAGCCATCACTTCGGTCATTCTTCGTTCTTCGAATACACCTCACACATTCGACAACCACAGCCTCCTTACAGCAACGAATGGTTTAAACATTAAAACGTCGAACATGAAATGTTTGAAATTAAGCAAAAACGCTCTACAATCTTTTCGAAAATTGATTTAGTAAGGGCTTACCACCACATACCCGTTGCAGAAGAGGATATACCACCATGACACCATTTGAACTGTTTGAATTCGTGCGGATGCCATTTAGATTGTATAATGCAGCGCAAAACTTCCAAAGGTTTATGAACCGCGTTTGCATGGGACTGGGGTACGAAGAGTTAAAGCCATAAAAACTTTCCCAACCCCCACCATCGATTCATTCACATTTGACCACATTTAACAAATACAATTTTTCCTTGGCCCCAAACACATACATATTGATCTTGTTGGGCCACTATAACACCATCTGAATGTTTCTCGTATTTGATTATTGAAAGATTTACAGGATGGCTGGAAGCTTACCCTAATCGTGATGTGACTGTGATAAAAGTTGCAAAAACATTGATCAATAACTTTGTATCGAGATATGGAGCACCTTTTATAGTCAAGACAGCCGGAGGGACGCAATTTAAATCGCGTCTTTTCTCCGAATTAAGGAAACTCCATATCTTTAAGGAAACCTCATTTTGCATCAGTATTCCACGTCTCTCTGAGAATTTTCCTAATGAAACTGGCTACGAACTTTCTCCAAAGCATTATTGACACCCAAGTATACTCCCGATCTATCTGCCACTTCTTCTTCTGGTTAATTGAATAACATCAGTCATCTGAGAGCCGCATGGTCGGTTTGTAGAAAAAAAAATTTGTCCGCACAGATATTTGTTGAAATGTTTTATATTTTCTACCACTGCCAGTAATCCTCTTTGTGTTAGGCAGAAATTATTCTCTGGTTTCGATCTAGTGCTCGACTGTAGAATACTCGTTCTATTTCATTATTTTTATTTTTTTTTATAAATGTTCAGAGCCCTTAGGATATAGGTATGTATATCCTTTATATAAAAGTTTTAGCAACAAACACACAGCACTACTGCAAAAGGTAAAAGGAAGGATTAGGAGGGAAAAAGGTAAGAGAGGAATAAAATGAATAAAGGTTTTCAGTCTTCTAGTTGTTTACTTTTGATATTAAGTTTGAATCTCTGTAAATTGTATTCCACATTCGCGTACTCCTAACAAAAAATGAATTTTATTGGTCTTCGCGAATTTAATTTCCAGATTGTATCGATGTACCAGGTGTCTTAAATTACGCGCGGGCTTTGACAAATCAGGCATAAATTCATAAAGTTCTGATGAACAATGATCATGAAAGTACTTGTAAAACACGCATAAGGCTCCCACATTACGCCTATGGGAAAGAGTATCAAGATCAGATAGTAATTTTACGTCTTCAATCATTCGGGATGCTCGGTTTTGGACCCGATCGAGTGCAGATAAATGAGTTTTCGGTGCTCCAGCCCAAATATGAGAATTATACTCCAACCTGGGTCTTATGTAGTTCTTATATATTGTAAGTATTTCGGATGGATTAAAGTAAAACTTACAACGTCGTAGAGATCCAAGACATTTGGCTGCACCAATCGCTACTTTGTTTATTTGTTCAGCCCAAGATATTCTCTTTGAAATAGTTAAACCGAGAATCTCAAATGTGTCAGACGTAGCCAAGCTGGATTCACCAGTCAGAAAAGACGGTGAATAACCATCAGTTCGGCCAGAAAAAACACAGGTTTGAAATTTGTCGGGATTAAATTCAACTCTGTTGGCTTCACCCCATTTAAGAATGGAATTGAGATCTCGCGTAAGGCGGTCATTCATAGCCATTCTTTCTGCGAGAACACCAGAAAGAATGGCTATGAATGACCTGAGAACCTCTGGTGAGGAACACCAGCATTTATAAGATGTTGATCGGAAGTCACACCATCCACCACCACTTAGATTTTGCGACAAAGAGGGAAATTTTCAATCCATAAAATTAACGAACCGTGAAGGCCAACTGCCCTCAATTTACACGGCAAACCCTTGTGCCACACGCGATCAAATGCTTTTGAAATATCGAGTGCAATGACTTGAGATTCACCAGATTGATGAATGCTTCTGTTCCATTGTTCAGTAACAACATTAATTAAATCACCTGCTGAACGCCCTCCGCGAAATCCATACTGACGATCAGAAATTAGATGATTATAGCTTCCAAATATTTCATCAGCTGGAAGTTGATTATGGTCTCAAGTACTTTAGAAAGCACCGAGACGATAGCGATTGGGCGATAATTTGAAGGATCCGATTTACTGCCCTTTTTTGGCACAGGATGTATGTTAGCAGTTTTCCAGATGGAAGGGAAAATGCCAGAAGACATAGAAAATGTATTTGTTGTATGTATTTTGACACTTTGTGAAATAGTTAACCGCCTTCATCTTACCAATCCCTTTTTTATAACGTATACCAGTGAGATTAATGAACGTCGGCTCATCCATAAAGCTGACGTTCATTAATCTCACTGGTATTGTTGGATAAAGTTCTACCAATGTTCGTCCTCATTACAACTCTCCCTTTTAACATTGGTTGGTTTTACTATTCCCATCTTACTCCCCCAATGCTATCTTCTATTCTGGCATATAGATAATCTTTTCGCACATGGGTGATATTCCCAGCTTTTCTTCGGTGATGACTTTTAACACATTATAATGGCTGATAAGTATTTGTAAGGGTACTTGAACATTTCGCCAGTTTAGCAGATTGTTCTTCAAATCGAGGGTGATTTGGTGCTGTGTCATAAAGTCTAGCCCCAAGATGTATTCGGACTAATTTCGCAACTCGATCTTATGGCAACATTTCAAAACGTTCAATTGGGAATTATCACGGTGACCCTGGGGCTTATTCGTGTTTTCACCAACTTTCACCCAGCAAAGGTAGTGGAAATTAGTTTTCTTGGTTGTTGATGAAGAAGCTAGCCAATTGCCCCTTCACATCGTCCCGCTAACTCACCATCTGCCACACATCTTCATTTCTATGGTAATGGTTCCTCGGTTGCATCACTGGTTTCGGGATTGGTGATTTCTCATAATCCCGGATGCAGTGCCCAGGTTTCTGGCATCAACAACATCTAGGTCGAGAGCAAAATTTCTAGCTTCTATTATTCCGCAGAACTGTGTCTTTTCATTTGTTTTGCTGTGAGTGCCTCTGTTTGTGCAATATCTTCATGGTCTAACTTCCGCTGTTTGATGGAATCCGTTAACAAACTCTTCATATTGCAATGCTGATGCCAATATTTCATTCATTGTTTTTCCATTGGCGTTCGTTTTTATTCGTGCGTCTTCGATTTGTATAGTGATGGCGTAAAGTAGGACGATAAGTTAACCACGAAAGAGTTGGCAGAGCTTTGTCCCCAGAACAGATGGCATGGAATAAAAATTTAAATCTTCTGAGATTTTCTTGAGCTCAGAGTATTCCTCTTTATATTTCACTCGAAAGTACCAGTATGATTTTCTATCGTTCGGTGGCTTAACCGGTTTCTAAACCATTATTACTTCTGTTTCTTTCCATTGTCTGAGTACATATTTTTGCCTAAAAGCCACATATGTAGTAACTTGGGTACAGTAGTTTCAGACAGATCTTTAATTGTTGCTCTGTCAAAGACCATAACCTTGAGATTTTTTAAAATTTTAGATTTTTAATTCGGTTTTTAGTTCTATCAAACAGCTTTTATGGTTGCGTTCGCTCGTTCCTTTATTCGTTCTTTTATTTTCGTTTTGAATTTGTTTGATTGGTTGAAAAAAAAAAATACGGAATGAATGAACGAATGAATGAAGGCAACGATTAAAACGGCTTCAGTGTTATAGCCTTTATAACCAGAAAACCATTTCTTACAGCGAGTATTTCGTATCCTTAGTTGCAGTTAGAGTATTAACCAATTTCCCTATTGTTTTGTCTTTTGCTTTTAAAAAGTCAGCATAAAGAGGAAGAATTTTGAATCCTTTATTTTAAAGGTTATGTTTTTACTAGGACAGGTTGGCTGTAGACCTCTATACATAAATTTGATAGGGCGAATATTTTTATCCTTGCATGAGTTCCTCTAATATTTCCCACAATTCAGTTTTATTGTTTTTATGCTCCTGGTCCATTACAGAATTGATCAGCACTTGGATTTATGAGAAGTTAGTTACTTCTATGATGTTTCCCGGAGATAGTGGTTTCTATGTTGGTTATACATGCAATTATTGTTCTGTTTTTGGGGTTTTAACTCTTCCTGCTTTGGAGAGAAGTCGGTTTTCCTTTTCATGTTTTTTTGCCCTCATTAGTGTTATCACAAATCAAGTGATAACACTGCCTTATAGATCGCTACCCCATTGAAATCCAAATCCGGCACTTCCCGTTTCAAACGCCACATCTTGAACCACCGCACCAATTGCTCGGTCAAATTTATCATTTAATTTCAAGTAAAGATTCTAACTATAAAAGTTAATTGTAATTAAAATTAATTGCGTACGGGTAATAAATTCGACATAATTTATGGATACTTCGGCATTTTGCCATATTTTTTCGCTAACTATATTTATTAGCTACCATTAACAATAATTTACATAAAATAAAAATTAATTTTATATAATTAACGATATTTTGCAACCTTAAATTTTATTAGAGCTCCAATATTTAATTTTACCTAGTTCTGAATGTATTTAAAAGTTTTATCGATTTTATGATACATTTTCAAAGGTATAAAAATTTTATAAAGGTGTAAAATATATAAGTTTTTCTTGAATCTCTCGGATTTTTAACCCCCCAAATACGACAATTTATTTGTCATTTGATTGTGTTGTTCAATTAAATATAAAAATGCATTGATTGTGGGTTTAAGTCACTTTAAACCACTCCACACAGGTAAATTGACGGCACAAAATTATATTAATTTCTCCAAAAAAATCCAAATTTAGACAGTTATAGCCTTTGTATATTTCAGAAAATTATAGAACTTTTTTTTCGATTTTTTGGCTCTAAATGGCTATTATTTTATTAATAATGCATTTATGGTGGAATTTGGGAAGTTAAAATTACTCCAGACAGGCAACTTGACGTTAAATAGTTTTATTAATTTCTCCACGTATGCATTTGAAGGGCTCCTCAGTTCAAAAAGTTTTAGAACCGCCATAGTTTTTTACGTAAACCGTTTATTCTTACTTTAATTAGATATGTTGTAGTTTTAATATTGTAACAATTCTTTTGATCAGCTGAACAGTAGGCACTGATTATCAACTCCTTTGTTTAAATATGTTGAAAAAACAAAAATTAAATAATTTCATTAGTTTTGAGAAATTTTCTAGTGTCATAAATTATAAATAATTGAAAAAAATTAATATTAAAAATTATATTATTAGTTCCGAATTTCTAAGTTTGTGAACAAATTTTTCCAATCTACACACGTCGGCTACTGAAAATTCTTAATTCACACATCATTTCTGCACCGCTTCGGTATGTAAACTTATATTACAAATAAACGAAAATAAAATGTCCAATCCATTGATCT